>CM023867.1:15622103-16222103 GCA_013389735.1 Phaseolus lunatus
TTCCAACTCTGATCGCCCTCTTTGAACTGGCCACACCTCTGATTCTTGGGGGTCTGGAAATGCTACCTTCTTGCCTACCACAGTCTATGAGAACATGATTGGCAGCTAGCAATCCATTCCCAGTATAACATCCAGGTCCTGAAGAGGTAGGCAGATCAAGTTCACTTTGAATCTACGTCCCCTTACTATCACTGGACATTCAGGGCAAACTGTGGAGGTCAACACCTGTCCTGACGCAGGTGTAGAGACCAACAGTTCGAAGGGTAACTCTCTCACCATAAGCCCAACTCGGCTACACACATGCTTGACACAAAGGAGTGTGTCGCTCCAGAATCAAACAAAGTTTTTACACCTCTACCAGCTATAAAGCAACATTTGCACAAGGTTAACTGATTGGGACGCCTCAGCTCCTGACATGGCAAACACCCTCCCGGTTGCCTGAGGTCTGTGCCTTCGTTCCTCATCTGCTGGGAACCACTGGGTTGAGTCATTCTGTGCTGAGTAGGACAATACTTGGCAACGTGCCCGTATTCTGGCAGGTAAAGCATCTCCTCTTGAGTCTTTCTTGGGGCACACATTGGCTGTGTGTGGCCCACCGCAATGGAAACATTGAGAATTTCCTGGTTTGTTGCTGATGAGACTGGGGTGTGCTGCTCTCGCCCTATGCTGTGGAGGCCTCGCGTGGGCTTAAAACTGCTGTTGCTGTACCCTTGCCTTCCCATTGGAGGAACCGCCTGGGTGGGACCTGTTCACCCGAGATCACCTTTCTCTAGAGTCTCCACCATTTTCGCCTTCTCCACTAAGGCATGAAATTCTTAATGCACATCGGGCTATGGTCCTCTTCAGCCCATGCTTCAGTCCTTCTTCGAATTTCCTACACCTCAAGCCTCAGAGGTGGCTTGGTTATAAAACCTGGCGAGGTACTCGAACCGAGCAGCATAGGCATTCACAGACATATCCCCCTGCTCCAACCTCAGGAACTCAGCTTCCTTCGCAAATCTTGCGCTGTTGGGAAGTATTCTCCAAGAACCTCACTCTGAAGCTTTCCCAATCCATCACTTCCTCTCGGGCCTCCATCATCTGTTGAGTTCCCATCCACCAGAACTCAGCTTCCCCAGACAGGAGGTATGTGGAAACACCAGCTTCTTGTCTTCAGGGCAGGAAGTCGCCCTGAATATCTCTCTAACCCCCTGACCCACTGATCTGCTTGATCAGGGTAACGTTCCCACTGAACTTAGGTGGGTTGTGCCTGAGGAACTCAGTCAGTCCCATATGCTCCTGAGGCTGACCGACGTCGGGGTTTGTTGCGGCCGATCTGGCGGTCTCCCACTGTGCATTGTGTGGTGATTTGAGACATCGCCGCATTCTGCTGCTGGAGATGGCACTTGCCATCATCTCGATGGCCTTGGCGATCTGACCCATTTCAGGAAAGAAGGTTGGGGGGAGGGGTAGAGGGTCTACGTGCCATCTCTCTGTTTCGGATCTTGAAGCTATGAGTTTTCTATATTCCCTACAAAACTACAGAATGAGATTGATAAGAAATAATTCATTCAGGAGGTAATAACCAGACCTTACAAGGTCAGCATCTCAAAGTCATCAAAATTTGAGCTTAACAACATACTCGTAATACTTAGGAATCTCAAGCAAGGTATTAGAACAGCTACTGATATCATCACCATCAGTTCAAACAACCATTTTCAGTCAATTGCAGAAACACTCAATAAGCTAAACTAGATCACACAGCATTCAATGTATACTAAACATCAAATCTTTGGAATAAGATTGAGAATCATCTCGATCCAGTTATGAGTGTGCACCCTCATTACTTCATCAAGATCTTCTCACCCTTAATACTAAGATTTTCAGCTAGAGTATACGTTCACTAAAGCACAGAAGCACACACCAAAACTTTTCAATACAAAACGTTTGAAACCCTTTTCACTATAGTTGTTATTTAAAAACTCAAATAACTTTTATGAGCAGAAGAAACACAATGGATCCACAGCCCTCAGGTCATCCTAAGGACGAACTGCTCTGATACCATTAATGTAACATCCCACCAAATACATTTCATATTTATATAATATAAATGAAGATAAACAAGTATTTTGAAATAAACATAATCATATATATATATAATGGAGTTTCTCCTCATCGGGAGTTTAATACATAAACTGTGAATCTTTCCAAAATAAACTTAACCAAAAATACAACAAAAGACAAATCGGGCGATATGCTAAAAAAAAAAAGGGCGATCTCCTAGTCAATCAGGTGATCTCCTATCAGCCAGGCGATCTCCTATCAGCCAGGCGATCTCCTATCAGACCGGCGATCTCACCTTCCTGCAACGTCATCTGCTCCCGTGTAAATCATACACGATCATCACAAGTTTTAAGAAGAACATCCACAAACGAAAACGCAGGGTAAGCTAGGCAGTTTTAAAAGAGAATTTAGATATGAACTTTAAAATCAAGATAAATTAATTTAAGGCACCCACGTAAAAACATCAGCTTTCTCATTCTTCCCACATACCATCAAGTAAAAACCCACATTTCACAATTCCTCAAGAGTAGTTCATATCACACAGTGCAGCAAGTGTCTATCCACATACAGTGTTCCTCATTTCTCACGTCAGGTTTTCCACTGACTCACAATACATAGACACAAGACACTAATTCCGGAATACTCGTGCATTGATTAGACTCAGAGATCTGCACCTGTCATATTGCCCACTGTGGAATCTCACACATCCACAGGGTCGCCGTGAAATCTCTCACATTCATCAGCGTATAATGAATCTCACACATCACCATACAGCATGACAGGGTTAATCCACGCAAAACAGGTCGGTTTGTTCTCTTTCAAACAACCCACCCATACAGGTGAACCTCCTTCGACTCTCAACAACTGAGTAACTTCCTCTACGTGAGTCCATTACCTCAGCAGAGTCAGGATATCTCGTTCTTAATCACCGATCAATGCACCTACTACAAGATCTTACACGGTATTTTCTTTCCTGAAAATACTATGCCTCGACCTCACACTCACCACATCCAACACATCATACCATTCAAATAAATCATTCAAATCACATCAACAACCATTTCAAAGCTTCAGATCTTCGAATACCTCATGTAAATCTCAAGTAGTTTCAAAACAGTATCAAAAACAGAGGAGTTCGTAAAACAGCGCCAAAACCGGCGATCTAGTTCAAAAACAGAGTGTGTCGAAGATTGTATATAAAACCGGCGACCTCGTCGCCCAAGCACACATACGGAGCATTTTACGCAGATGAAAACGAAAATGGCGACCACGTCGCCCTCACTTCAGAAGATAGCTAAACTATGGCTCGTATGGAAAAGAGGTCTAGCTTCCTTACCTGGACTTGCGCAAACACCAGGAGTTCCGAAATCCAACGAAGCTTGAAGAACGCCTTGACTCTGTTCTTGTGTCTGGTTTTGAAGAGCTTGCAGAGAACCACCCAAGTGCTCCAATGGTGGCTGTCGCTCGTCGTATTCCCGCGTGAAGGTGTACTAGAATCGCAGTGTGAAGGAGAGAAATGGAGAGGAGGGAACTCACTCTTTCTCTCTTCGACTACAACAATGTCTTCCTTTTCTCTCAGCAGTGGATTTCTGTAATTTAAACCAACTTATCCCTCCAAAAGCAGCTGCCACCACCCACTCTGCAGAGAAGTCTGAGAACCACTGCCCTGAACAGTACTACCACTGTTGTCTCTGGTGCATGCCAACCACTGCTCTGAACAGTACTGCCACTGTTTGTCGCTTGTGCATGCCAGCCACTGCTCTGAACAGTACGACCGTGAGTGTCTCCCGCGCATGCCAACATTCTGATGTCACTATTCTGAACCACTTTTTCGTCTACGTGGCGCGCGTGCAGAACGTCTCTTGCTGGGAGTCTGGGGCCCACGTTCTCTGGGTGTAACTCAACGTCGCGCGATGACCTTTCGCCGATGACTACCAGCTCGAAGAGAAACCACTGATGACCTCTCGCGCGAAGACGATCCACCGATGACCTCGCGCGAAGACTACCACCGATGACCTCGCGCGAAGACTACCACCGATGACCTCGCGCGAAGGCTACCACCGATGACCTCTTCCTGGCGAACGACCGATGTCTTCCTCTGGGAGACAACCGATGTCTTCCCTGGCGACGCCCTCATAACTCTCGCGCCTTGGCCACGTCCACATGCATCGCGCCCTGGCAATGCCCGCGTGCCTCGCGTCCGCGCGATGCCCGCATGCCCTCGCGCCCGCGCGATGCCTGCATGCCTCTCACGCCCGCGAGATGCCTGCATGCCTCTCACGCCCGCGCGATGCCTGCATGCCTCTCGCGCCGCGCGATGCCTGCATGCCTCTCGCGCCCGCGCGATGCCTGCATGCCTCTCGCGTCCGCGCGATGCCTGCATGCCTCTCGCGCCCGCGCGATGTCCACCTGGCGCTCATGTGTAGCAGGCGACCGGCGACCTCGTAGCCTTCTAAACTTAACTTTTTCCTCCCTTCTATTCTAAATAAAACATACTTAGAATTTATTTAAAATATAACTCTTTTATTCCAATAAATTTTTCAGGTCCTTACATTCTCCCCAACAAGAAAAATTTTCGTCCTCGAAAATTGGATTACAAGGAAAAGAGGTATGGATAAGCCTCCCTCATGGGTTCTTCTAACTCCCAAGTAGAATCCCCCGATTTCTCATCCCACACCACTTTCACCATGTCGATGGTCTTGCCTCTGAGCTGTTTACATTGCCGATCGTCAATCCTGACTGGTTTTGCTTCAAAGGACAAGTCATCCCTAATCTGCACGTCGTCTACATCCAGCACATGACTAGGGTCTGCCATGTACTTCCTCAGCTGTGACACGTGAAACACATTGTGCAGATTCGCCAGATGGGGAGGTAGGGCGATCTCATACGCCACTGGGCCAATCCTTCTTAAGATCTGATATGGTCCCACGAACTTAGGGGACAACTTCTTTGACCTGATCGCCCGCCCTACACCCTTGGTTGGTGTCACTTTCATGAACACGTGATCTCCAGCAGCAAACTCCAAAGGCTTTCTCCTCTGATCTGCATAGGACTTCTGCCTACTCTGAGAGGCTTTCATTCTGCTTTGTATCTGCTTCACCTTCTCGGTCGTCTGCTGAATCAACTCTGGCCCAACCAAGACTGCCTCGCCCTCCTGGTACCAACATAAGGGAGTTCTGCATTTCCTCCCATACAGGGCTTCATATGGTGCCATCCCAATGCTGGCGTGGTAGCTATTGTTATAGGTAAACTCCACTAGTGGCAACACCTCCTCCCAACCTCCCAATTGATCCAAAACGCATGCCCTCAGCAGATCTTCCAAAGATTGGATCGTCCTCTCTGACTGACCATCTGTTTGGGGATGATATGCAGAGCTCATCCTCAACTTGGTTCCCAAACACTCTTGTAAGGTCTGCCAAAACCGTGAAGTGAACCTGGGATCTCTATCTGAAATGATGCTGGAAGGCACTCCATGCAACCTCACAATCTCCTTGATGTACAGCTGTGCCAACTTGGCTATGGGCATCTTCATATTTACTGGGAGGAAGTGGGCACTCTTTGTCAGCCGATCTACTATGACCCAGATTGCATCATGCCCCTTCGCTGATCTGGGTAAATGGGTGACAAAATCCATGGCAATGCTGTCCCATTTCCACTCAGGGATATCCAATGGCTGTAACAACCCGCCAGGTCTCTGATGCTCTACTTTTGCCTTTTGACACGTTAAGCAGGTAGTGACATACTGGGCGATGTCTTTCTTCATGCCCGCCCACCAAAATGACTCCTTCAAGTCATGATACATCTTATTCATACCTGGGTGTAGGCTAAGGCGACTCTTGTGACCTTCATCTAGGATCATCTTCTTCAACTCATCATTTGCAGGTATGCAAATTCTGCCATTAAACCTCAAGATCCCATCTTCGCCCATCTCAAATTCTCTCGCCTGGTCAGTCCCCAGTGACTCTACAGCATGCTTCAGGCTCGGGTCCTCCAATTGCTTATCCTTCAACATCCCCAGGAAGTCATTAGTTATAGTCAGCTTACTACAACTAATGTGATTCACGTGGAACTCCACCCCAAGGTTTAAGTCCCTGAACTGCTCGATCAGTTTCTGCTCTTCCATCATCATGGTGGCGACTTGGATTGATTTTCTACTCAACGCATCTGCCACTACATTGGCCTTCCCTGGGTGATACATGAGTTGAAAATCGTAGTCCTTTAGGAACTCCATCCATCTTCTCTGCCTCATGTTTAGTTCCTTCTGATCAAACAGGTATTTCAGGCTCTTATGGTCACTGAATACCTGGAACCGAGCTCCGTAAAGATAATGCCTCCAGATCTTCAAGGCAAACACTACCGCTGCCAACTCCAAATCATGAGTAGGGTAGTTTTTCTCATGCACCTTGAGTTGCCTTGAAGCATATGCAACCACCCTCTTCTCTTGCATCAAGACGCATCCCAAGCCTTGATGTGAGGCATCACAGAAGACATCAAAAGGTCTTCCTACTTCTGGAATCACCAGCACTGGAGCACTGGTCAACCTCTCCTTTAGTTCCCTGAAGCTCTGCTCACATCGGTCGGTCCAAGCAAAGGGTTGGTCCTTGCGGGTCAGTTGTGTTAAAGGAGCCACTACTTTGGAAAAATCCTCAATAAACCTCCGATAGTAGCCCGCCAACCCCACAAAGCTCCTTATCTCAGTCACTGTCTTAGGACGTTCCCATTGCAGCACTGCCTCTACCTTGGCTGGATCTACCGAGATCCCCTGGGCAGATATCACGTGTCCTAAGAAGTTGACTTCCCTTAGCCAGAACTCACACTTAGAGAACTTGGCATAGAGCTGCTTCTCCCTCAGTATTTCCAATACTGTCCTCAGGTGTTCCTCATGCTCTTCCTCGGTCCTTGAATAAATGAGGATGTCATCAATGAAGACCACTACAAACTTATCCAAGAAAGAACGAAAGATCCTATTCATGTAGTCCATGAATAGAGCTGGAGCATTGGTGACTCCAAATGGCATCACTACATACTCGTAGTGCCCATATCTAGACCTAAAAGCTGTCTTCTGAACATCTTCAGCTTTTACCAAGATTTGGTGATACCCCGATCTCAGGTCAATCTTGGAGAACACCGAGGCCCCATGAATCTGGTCCATCAAATCGTCAATCCGAGGTAGGGGGTACTTGTTCTTGATGGTCAATTTGTTCAATTGCCTGTAGTCTATACACAACCGAGACCCTCCATCCTTCTTCTTGACTAGGAGCACTGGAGCTCCCCACGGAGATACACTGGGCCTGATGAACTGTTTCTCCAGCAGCTCTTCCAACTGCTTCTTTAACTCTACTAACTCGGCTGGTGCCATCCTGTAAGGTGCCATTGATATTGGTCCAGCTCCAGGTACCAAGTCAATAGAGAATTCCAATTCTCTCTTAGGGGGTAACCCAGGCACCTCTTCTGGAAATACATCCGTGAAATCCCTCACCACGTGTATTCTGCTTACGTCCCCTTCATTCCTCACTTCCAACCGAGCTAGCATCACGAAGCACCTCGCCCCTTCTTCCAACTCTGATCGCCCTCTTTGAACTGGCCACACCTCTGATTCTTGGGGGTCTGGAAATGCTACCTTCTGCCTACCACAGTCTATGAGAACATGATTGGCAGCTAGCCAATCCATTCCCAGTATAACATCCAGGTCCTGAAGAGGTAGGCAGATCAAGTTCACTTTGAATCTACGTCCCTCTACTATCACTGGACATTCAGGGCAAACTGTGGAGGTCAACACCTGTCCTGACGCAGGTGTAGAGACCAACAGTTCGAAGGGTAACTCTCTCACCATAAGGCCCAACTCGGCTACACACATGCTTGACACAAAGGAGTGTGTCGCTCCAGAATCAAACAAAGTTTTTACACCTCTACCAGCTATAAAGCAAACATTCTGCACAAGGTTACCTGATTGGGACGCCTCAGCTCCTGACATGGCAAACACCCTCCCGGTTGCCTGAGGTCTGTTGCCTTCGTTCCTCATCTGCTGGGAACCACTGGGTTGAGTCATTCTGTGCTGAGTAGGACAATACTTGGCAACGTGCCCCGTCTTCTGGCAGGTAAAGCATCTCCTCTCTGAGTCTTTCTTGGGGCACACATTGGCTGTGTGTGGCCCACCGCAATGGAAACATTGAAATTTCCTGGTTTGTTGCTGATGAGACTGGGGTGGTGCTGCTCTCGCCCTATGCTGTGGAGGCCTCGCGTAGGGCTTAAACTGCTGTTGCTGTACCCTTGCCTTCCCATTGGAGGAACCGCCTGGGTGGGACCTGTTCACCCGAGACTCACCCTTCTCTAGAGTCTCCACCATTTTCGCCTTCTCCACTAAGGCATGAAATTCTCTAATGCACATCGGGGCTATGGTCCTCTTCAGCCCATGCTTCAGTCCTTCTTCGAATTTCCTACACCTCCAAGCCTCAGAGGTGGCTTGGGTATAAAACCTGGCGAGGTACTCGAACCGAGCAGCATAGGCATTCACAGACATATCCCCCTGCTCCAACCTCAGGAACTCAGCTTCCTTCGCAAATCTTGCGCTGTCTGGGAAGTACTTCTCCAAGAACCTCACTCTGAAGCTTTCCCAATCCATCACTTCCTCTCGGGCCTCCATCATCTGTTGAGTTCCCATCCACCAGAACTCAGCTTCCCCAGACAGGAGGTATGTGGCAAACACCAGCTTCTTGTCTTCAGGGCAGGAAGTCGCCCTGAATATCTTCTCTAACCCCCTGACCCACTGATCTGCTTGATCAGGGGTAACGTTCCCACTGAACTTAGGTGGGTTGTGCCTGAGGAACTCAGTCAGTCCCATATGCTCCTGAGGCTGACCGACGTCGGGGTTTGTTGCGGCCGATCTGGCGGTCTCCCACTGTTGCATTGTAGCTTGGTGATTTTGAGACATCGCCGCATTCTGCTGCTGGATGGCACTTGCCATCATCTCGATGGCCTTGGCGATCTGACCCATTTCAGAAGAAGGTTGGGGAGGGGTAGAGGGTCTACGTGCCATCTCTCTTGTTTCGGATCTTGAAGCTATGAGTTTTCTATATTCCCTACAACTACAGGAATGAGATTGATAAGAAATCAATTCATTCAGGAGGTAATAACCAGACCTTACAAAGGTCAGCATCTCAAAGTCATCAAGAATTTGAGCTTAACAACATACTCGTAATACTTAGAATCTCAAGCAAGGTATTAGAACAGCTACTGATATCATCACCATCAGTTCAAACAACCATTTTCAGTCAATTGCAGAAACACTCAATAAGCTAAACTAGATCACACCAGCATTCAATGTATACTAAACATCAAATCTTTGGAATTAAGATTGAGAATCATCTCGATCCAGTTATGAGTGTGCACCCTCATTACTTCATCAAGATCTTCTCACCCTTAATACTAAGATTTTCAGCTAGAGTATACGTTCACTAAAGCACAGAAGCACACACCAACTTTTCAATACAAAACGTTTGAAAACCTTTCACTATAGTTGTTATTTAAAAACTCAAATAACTTTTATGAGCAGAAGAAACACAATGGATCCACAGCCCTCAGGTCATCCTAAGGACGAACTGCTCTGATACCATTAATGTAACATCCCACCAAATACATTTCATATTTATATAATATAAATGAAGATAAACAAGTATTTTGAAATAAACATAATCATATATATATATAATGGAGTTTCTCCTCATCGGGAGTTTAATACATAAACTGTGAATCTTTCCAAAATAAACTTAACCAAAAATACAACAAAAGACAAATCGGGCGATATGCTAAAAAAAAAAAGGGCGATCTCCTAGTCAATCAGGTGATCTCCTATCAGCCAGGCGATCTCCTATCAGCCAGGCGATCTCCTATCAGACCGGCGATCTCACCTTCCTGCAACGTCATCTGCTCCCGTGTAAATCATACACGATCATCACAAGTTTTAAGAAGAACATCCACAAACGAAAACGCAGGGTAAGCTAGGCAGTTTTAAAAGAGAATTTAGATATGAACTTTAAAATCAAGATAAATTAATTTAAGGCACCCACGTAAAAACATCAGCTTTCTCATTCTTCCCACATACCATCAAGTAAAAACCCACATTTCACAATTCCTCAAGAGTAGTTCATATCACACAGTGCAGCAAGTGTCTATCCACATACAGTGTTCCTCATTTCTCACGTCAGGTTTTCCACTGACTCACAATACATAGACACAAGACACTAATTCCGGAATACTCGTGCATTGATTAGACTCAGAGATCTGCACCTGTCATATTGCCCACTGTGGAATCTCACACATCCACAGGGTCGCCGTGAAATCTCTCACATTCATCAGCGTATAATGAATCTCACACATCACCATACAGCATGACAGGGTTAATCCACGCAAAACAGGTCGGTTTGTTCTCTTTCAAACAACCCACCCATACAGGTGAACCTCCTTCGACTCTCAACAACTGAGTAACTTCCTCTACGTGAGTCCATTACCTCAGCAGAGTCAGGATATCTCGTTCTTAATCACCGATCAATGCACCTACTACAAGATCTTACACGGTATTTTCTTTCCTGAAAATACTATGCCTCGACCTCACACTCACCACATCCAACACATCATACCATTCAAATAAATCATTCAAATCACATCAACAACCATTTCAAAGCTTCAGATCTTCGAATACCTCATGTAAATCTCAAGTAGTTTCAAAACAGTATCAAAAACAGAGGAGTTCGTAAAACAGCGCCAAAACCGGCGATCTAGTTCAAAAACAGAGTGTGTCGAAGATTGTATATAAAACCGGCGACCTCGTCGCCCAAGCACACATACGGAGCATTTTACGCAGATGAAAACGAAAATGGCGACCACGTCGCCCTCACTTCAGAAGATAGCTAAACTATGGCTCGTATGGAAAAGAGGTCTAGCTTCCCTTACCTGGACTTGCGCAAACACCAGGAGTTCCGAAATCCAACGAAGCTTGAAGAACGCCTTGACTCTGTTCTTGTGTCTGGTTTTGAAGAGCTTGCAGAGAACCACCCAAGTGCTCCAATGGTGGCTGTCGCTCGTCGTATTCCCGCGTGAAGGTGTACTAGAATCGCAGTGTGAAGGAGAGAAATGGAGAGGAGGGAACTCACTCTTTCTCTCTTCGACTACAACAATGTCTTCCTTTTCTCTCAGCAGTGGATTTCTGTAATTTAAACCAACTTATCCCTCCAAAAGCAGCTGCCACCACCCACTCTGCAGAGAAGTCTGAGAACCACTGCCCTGAACAGTACTACCACTGTTGTCTCTGGTGCATGCCAACCACTGCTCTGAACAGTACTGCCACTGTTTGTCGCTTGTGCATGCCAGCCACTGCTCTGAACAGTACGACCGTGAGTGTCTCCCGCGCATGCCAACATTCTGATGTCACTATTCTGAACCACTTTTTCGTCTACGTGGCGCGCGTGCAGAACGTCTCTTGCTGGGAGTCTGGGGCCCACGTTCTCTGGGTGTAACTCAACGTCGCGCGATGACCTTTCGCCGATGACTACCAGCTCGAAGAGAAACCACTGATGACCTCTCGCGCGAAGACGATCCACCGATGACCTCGCGCGAAGACTACCACCGATGACCTCGCGCGAAGACTACCACCGATGACCTCGCGCGAAGGCTACCACCGATGACCTCTTCCTGGCGAACGACCGATGTCTTCCTCTGGGAGACAACCGATGTCTTCCCTGGCGACGCCCTCATAACTCTCGCGCCTTGGCCACGTCCACATGCATCGCGCCCTGGCAATGCCCGCGTGCCTCGCGTCCGCGCGATGCCCGCATGCCCCTCGCGCCCGCGCGATGCCTGCATGCCTCTCACGCCCGCAAGATGCCTGCATGCCTCTCACGCCCGCGCGATGCCTGCATGCCTCTCGCGCCCGCGCGATGCCTGCATGCCTCTCGCGCCCGCGCGATGCCTGCATGCCTCTCGCGTCCGCGCGATGCCTGCATGCCTCTCGCGCCCGCGCGATGTCCACCTGGCGCTCATGTGTAGCAGGCGACCGGCGACCTCGTAGCCTTCTAAACTTAACTTTTTCCTCCCTTTCTATTCTAAATAAAAACATACTTAGAATTTATTTAAAATATAACTCTTTTATTCCAATAAATTTTTCAGGTCCTTACAGAGCGCGCAGTTGGAGAGAGGATGTCGACGCCACCATCGCCTCCGAGAGTATTCCCTATGCCTTTCTCCCCCGAAATCATGAACACGGTGGTGCCTCCCAATCTGGTGGGACTGAGAGCGTCGTTCACGGGGGTGGAAGATCCAGAAGCACACCTGACAGCTTTCCACACTCAGATGATGCTGACTGGAGGTTCAGATGCTGTGTACTGCAAGATGTTCATGAGCACGCTGAGCGGGGTAGCCATGGAGTGGTTCGTGAGCTTGCCAGAGGGCCACGTCACCTCTTTCCATCAGTTTGCGAAGCTGTTCGCAGAGCAGTATGTCGTCAACAGAGCTCTACCGACGGTGTCCTACGATCTGTTCGATGTGCGCCAGGACCAGGGGGAGTCGCTGAAGGACTTCCTCAACCGTTTCCGTGCGCAGGTGGTGAGGTTGCCCAGCAAGGACGAGGGCATGCTGGTGCACGCGTTCAAGAAAGGAGTCCTCCCTGGTCCTTTCAGTGAATCGCTCATCAGGAGCCACCCTGTCACCTTCGCTGAGATTCGGCGATGCGCGGTGGCACACATAGTAGCAGAGACAGAGGTCTCTGAGAAGAGAGGAAATGCTGCACCGTCAAGGCCACGCGGAGGTCAGGGGATGCATCAGCAACAGGCACGGGTGCATGAGACCAAGGAAGGAATGAAGGCGCAGGGAAGGCCTCGTCCTTATGCACCAGGGAAGGACCAGACCAGGGGGCGTGCAAGCGCACCCCCCAGGTATGATTTCGTGATAGAGTTGGCGGAGCTGATATCCATCCCTACAGTGGCTGCAAGACTCCGAGTACCAGAGAAAACTGACAAGGTACTTGGAGGGAGGAAGGATGAGTGCTGTGAATTCCATCAGGCTTATGGACACACACTCCGCACCTGCTTGGCGTTGGGTCATCAACTTGCTGAGTTGGTGAAGACAGGATTCCTAACCGATTACCTGCAGAAGGCGCAAGGTGATCGCGCTTCGGGGTCTCAGGTAGGCGACCAGCAACATGAAATTTCTGTGCATGGGGACCTGATGTGATGGAAGATGCTACGCTGGGGGGCTCTCAAGTAGCTCAAGTGGAAGCTGAAGCGGAGGGCATGATCGCCCCTCGTGAGTTAGGCATCGCCAGGGCGGTCATCGCCGGTTAAAGGAGACCCCATCCAGAGTGGTTGAGACGTCGGAGAATGGAGCTTGTCGGTTGGAGACTCTGGATGGAATGGCTATCCCCAGGACGTAGAACGCTACACACTTGTGTTTCTATTTCAGTTAAGTTGTAAAGTAGATGCGTTTTCGCGCTGTACACACACTTAGTTGGTATACTGCAAACAGTCGAGCAGATCAGGGGGCACTCTTTTTAATGATGCCACCCAATAAAAGATTTTCAGTACATAAGGTGTGCAAGTAATTCCCAGTTCAAAGCTCTCCTTGCCCCAGGCGCAAGTGCAGGCAATCGGTGGTCAGTTACTGAGTGGCCACCACCCGCAGACCAATACTTAGACGACCACCTGGGTATAGCGCGATCAGCCGTCGGGGCATGCAGAGCGCCCATCGGCACATGGTCATCGGGGTCTTGCCAACACGTGTTAAGCTGGGACTCAGGCCCCCAGCGAGAGCGTTACGCATGCACCTCGCATGATTCCAGAAGTAGATCGGTCATCGGGGCTTGCTAACACGTGTCAAGCTGGGACCCAAGTTCCCAGCGAGAGCGTTCCGCATGCACCTTGCATGATTTCAGAAGAAGAGCTCCTCGTCGGTGGGAACGTGCATGGAACCGCACGATGAGGCCATGCAGGCAGGATGCGCCTGGCGAGTGCGCTCAGACCAACCACGCCAGGTGCTCTCCTGGGAGCATGCACTCACACGGAGGACGCGCGATGAGGCCATGCAGGCAGGATGTGCCTGGCGAGTGCATTCAGACCAGCCACGTCAGGTGCTCTCCTGGGAGCATGCACTCACTCAGAGAACCGCACGATGAGGCCATGTAGGCAGGATGTGCCTGGCGAGTGCGTTCAGACCAGCCACGTCAGGTGCTCTCCTGGGAGCATGCACTCACTCAAAGAACGTGCGGTGAGACCATGCAGGCAGGGTGCGCCTGGTGAGTGCGCTTAGACAGCCACGCCTGGCGCTCCCTTGGGAGCGTGCACCCACGAGAAAGTCCTCTCCCTCGACTTTGTACAGCAAGGTGCAGGCGAGAGAAGAAAGTCCTCCCCCGACTTTGTACAGCGAGGTGCAGGCAAGAGAAAGTCCTCACCCTCGACTTTATACAACGAGGTGCAGGCGAGAGAAAGTCCTCTCCCTCGACTTTGTACAGCGAGGCATGGGCTAGAGGAGAAAGTCCTCACCCTCGACTTTATACAGCGAGGTGCAGGCGAGAGAAAGTCCTCACCCTCGACTTTATACAGCGAGGTGCAGGCGAGAGAAAGTCCTCTCCCTCGACTTTGTACAGCGAGGCATGGGCCAGAGGAGAAAGTCCTCACCCTCGACTTTATACAGCGAGGTGCAGGTGAGAGAAAGTCCTCACCCTCGACTTTATACAGCGAGGTGCAGGCGAGAGAAAGTCCTCTCCCTCGTCTTCGTACAGCGAGGTACAGGCAAGTGAAAGCCCTCTTCCTCTGCTTTATACAGCAGGGTTGAGGCAAGAGGAAAAATCCTCTTCCTTCGCTTCTTACAGCAAGGTTGAGGCAACAGAGAAAGTCCTCACCTCGACTTTGTACAACGAGGTTGAGGCGAGAGAGGAAAAAGTCCTCACCTCGACTTTGTACAGCGAGGCTGAGGCATGAGGAAAAGTCCTCTTCCTCTGCTTTATACAGCAAGGTTGGGGCAAGAGCGAAAGTCCTTTCCCTCTGCTTTTTACAGCAAGGTTGAGGTGAGAGGAAAGTCCTCTTCCTCTGTTTTATACAGCAAGGTTGGGGCAAGAGCGAAAGTCCTTTCCCTCTGCTTTTTACAGCAAGGTTGAGGCGAGAGGAAAGTCATCTTCCTCTGCTTTATATAGCAAGGTTGGGGCAAGAGCAAAAGTCCTTTCCCTCTGCTTTTTACAACAAGGTTGAGGCGAGAGGAAAGTCCCTTCCCTCTGCTTTTTACAGCAAGGTTGAGGCAACAGAGAAAGTCATTTTCCTCTACTTTTTACAGCAAGGTTGAGGCGAGTGAACAAGACCTCTCCCTCGACTTCTTACAGCGAGGCTGGGGCGAGAAAGAGTAGTACTGTCCGCATCAATGTGGCGCACGAGGCCAACTCGCCAGGGGGGCTTTCCTCGGCTTGTCAGTCAAGGTCGACTCAGGTAGAATCTCCCATCGCCAAAGGATAAGGAGGAGGTCTTCTGGGGCTTATCAGTCGAGAGTGGGATCATCAGTCATTCAGTATGAAGTTATGCATAAGAGCTGTTGAAGACAATGCTAAAGTAACAGACAATCGTGATCGAGTCAGAAACCCAGTCTAAAGGGGCAATCGCGCGAATGCCTAAGCTAGCTAACAGTTAGTCGCATGCAGAGAGAGTTAAGGATGGAGAGAGAAACAAGTAGCTGAAGCAGATAGATTTCATCCAATTGAGTTGCAAGGGAGGAAGCTCAAAGAAGAAGGAATGAGCTTGCCATCGACCACTTAGTCTCTTCGCTGAGAACAAGTTCACAGCTCGAGACTGGGGGGCTTATGATCCGGTCAGTCATTGTTAGTCAATGACGTCAGCAACAGATGACCACGTGGACCAATCACAGGGTGCCACGTGGAACGAGATAGCAGGAGAATCAGGGAGGAGATCCCTCAGGAAGGCGATCGGTGGTCAGTTGCCCAGTGGCCGCCACCCCCAGAGCGTTTCCTAGATGAGCGCCTGGAAACAGGGTGCGTGAAGTGACGAAGCATCGGTCGGTCGATGGAGTAATAAGGCACCGCACGGACATCGGTGGAAAGTCATGAGGCACCGCACGGACGTCGGTGGAAAGTCATGAGGCACCGCACGGACGTCGGTGGAAGGTCATGCGGCACCGCACGAACGTCGATGGAAGGTCATGAGGCCCCGCGCGGACGTCGGTGGAAGGACATGAGGAACCGCACGGACGTCGGTGGAAGATCATGAGCCACCGCACGGTAATCGGTGGATAGTAATGGGGCACCGCTCGGTCGTTGGTGCATGCAGAGCGAGATCGGTCATCGGTGTTTTTGCCAACACGCGTTAAGCTGGGACCCAGGTTCCCAGCGAGAGCGTTACGCATGCACCTCGCATGATGCCAGAATAGAAGAAGAGCTGCTCGCTGGTGGGGTCGTGCGTGAGGATGGCGTAAGGGAGCTAAGTAAGCTGGACAGTGATCAGTGTTTCTCTTAGCCCATTACATGCATAGCACCGCGCGATGAGGCCATGCAGGCAGGATACGCTTGGCGTGTGCGCTCAGACCAGCCACGCCAGGGGCTCTCCTGGGAGCATGCACTCAGTCAGAGAGAAGAAAGGCGCTAAGTTACTCCGCCAGAGGATAACTTAGCCGCACAGAGAAAGCCCAAGAGCCCTTCAGGTGTGATACGTGAACGGTCAGATGTCAGCTGCATGCCTCCACGTGTCACCATCTGAGAGAGAGGCGCGGCCCAGGTATAAAGGTACTCCACCTCATGTAAGGTAGAGGATTCTGACACAGTCTTACACAGAATTACACTTCTTACAGTTTTGACTGTTGGACACAATTTTCTCTGAGTCACTGTGGGAGCGTTTCTACACGTTGCACAGTGATAACAGAGGGTGGATTTGAGCACACACGAGTCTCACAAAGAGATTCAGTGATAGTTTTTGGTGTTCCTGTTGCCTGACTTGAGCGTCGGAGTGCACACGGCCGCTAGAGGCGCCGTCTGTGTTGTTTTCCAAGCATCGTCGGGAGTCCCGGAGGAGGTTCTTGGAGCGTTCTTGCAGAACACACAGTTGCAGAAGGCTAGACGAAGAAGTGACGAGGCACATCCTCCACGTTTAAGTCCGCGGCAGGATCACCACCCATCCGAGCTAGGGACATCAAGTGCTTTAAGTGTTTTGGAAGAGGACATGTGCAAGCCCAATGCCCAAACAAAAGGACCATGTTTTTAATAGGCAAGGATGAGTACACTAGTGGTGAGGATGAGCCTAGTGTAGAAGAAGAAGAAGGGGGAGAGGATGAGAGGGTTAGTCCTTTAGAAGGAGAATTACTCATGATTAGGAGAACCCTCAACAATCATCCTAGCACATCCATGGAAACACAAAGAGAGAACATCTTTCACACAAGGTGTAATGTTTTACAAAATATATGTTCTCTTATTGTGGATAGTGGATCAAGTTGCAATTGTTGTAGCTCTAGGATGGTTGAGAAGCTCAATCTACAATTAGTTCCTCATCCTAAGCCATACAAGTTGCAATGGATCAATGAGAATGGGGAACTAAGTGTAGATAAGCAAGTGGAAATCAAGTTCTCCATAGGTAACTACAAAGATAAAGTTTTATGTGATGCAGTACCAATGGAAGCTTGCCATATCTTGTTAGGTAGACCATGGCAATTTGATAAAAAAAACCTTGCATGATGGTCTAACTAATGAGATTTCCTTCACCCATAGGCAAAAGAGATTTGTACTTAGTCCCTTACCACATTCTCAAGTGGTGAGAGACCAAATACAAATGAGAGAAAAGAGGGATGAAGAAAATAAGAGAAAGAAGAAAGAAAAACAAAGATAGATAGAAAAAGAGAAAGTTCTTAAGGATAGAAAGGAGTGGGAGAAGAGTGTTCCTTCCCACGTGGTTGCTCAACAAGAAAGATCTTTTGAAAACATTTTGGAAAACTTGCTTCTTGTTGAACAACCAAGCCTTGTTTTTTGTAAGGGAACACTTGCATGCACTGCCACAAGTAGTGAACTTATGAGTCTACCTCCTCAAGTGGAAAATCTTTTGAGTAAATTTGATGATGTATTCTCTAGTGAGGGACCCCATGGTCTTCCTCCCATTAGAGGTATAGAACATCAAATTGACTTTATCCCGGGGGCTAGCCTACCAAATAGGCCAGCTTATAGAACTAACCCCGAGGAAACCAGGGAGATAGAGTCACAAGTTCAAGACTTGTTGGATAAGGGTTGGGTTCAAAAGAGCCTTAGTCCTTGTGTTGTACCTGTCTTGTTGGTGCCAAAAAAAGATGGAAAATGGCGCATGTGTTGTGATTGCTGAGCAATCAACAACATCACCATCAAGTACAGGCACCCAATCCCAAGGCTTGATGACATGCTTGATGAACTACATGGATCCACCATATTTTCCAAGATTGACCTTAAAAGTGGTTATCACCAAATTAGGATCAAAGAGGGTGATGAGTGGAAAACTGCTTTTAAGACCAAATTTGGATTATATGAGTGGTTAGTGATGCCTTTTGGCCTTACTAATGCTCCTAGTACATTCATGAGGCTCATGAATCATACCTTAAAGGATTGCATAGGTAAATATGTAGTAGTTTACTTTGATGATATCCTAGTGTATAGCAAAACCCTAGAAGACCATCTAAGTCACCTTAGGGAAGTCCTTCTAGTGCTTAGGAAAAATAGTTTGTTTGCCAATAAGGATAAGTGTACCTTCTGTGTAGATAGTGTAGTTTTCTTAGGTTTCATAGTTAACCAAAAGGGGGTGCATGTTGATCCTGCGAAAATCCAAGCCATCAAAGAGTGGCCCACTCCACAAAATGTAAGTCAAGTAAGAAGTTTTCATGGGTTAGCTAGCTTCTATAGAAGGTCTGTGCCTAATTTTTCAAGTTTACCTTCCCCTCTCAATGAACTTATTAAAAAGGATGTTGCATTTTTTTGGAATGAAAAGCATGAACAAGCCTTTCAAAGGCTAAAAGCTCAACTCACCCATGCTCCCATTCTAGCTCTCCCAAATTTTTCTAAAACTTTCGAGATAGAATGTGATGCATCGGGAGTGGGCATAGGTGCGGTGTTGTTACAAGGTGGACACCCCATTGCGTATTTTAGTGAAAAGCTACATGGTGCCACCCTTAACTACCCCACTTATGACAAAGAGCTATATGCACTTGTGAGGGCCTTAAAGACTTGGGAACATTATCTCATTTCAAAAGAGTTTGTTATCCATAGTGATCATGAGTCCCTAAAGTACTTAAAAGGCCAACACAAGCTCAACAAAAGACATGCTAAATGGATGGAGTTTCTTGAACAATTTCCTTATGTAATCAAATACAAGAAAGGAAGCACCAATATAGTAGCCGATGCTCTCTCAAGGAGGCATATTCTCTTTTCAAAATTGGGTGCCCAAATTCTTGGATTTGATCACGTAAAAGAACTTTACCAAGAAGACCAAGAATTCTCATCCATCTATGCTAAGTGCAAACATAGAGCACAAGGAGGTTACTATGTGGCCGAAGGGTATCTCTTTAAAGAAGGAAAACTTTGTATTCCCCAAGGCACACATAGGAAGCTCCTTGTAAAAGAATCACATGAAGGGGGTCTCATGGGCCATTTTGGAGTTGATAAAACTTTAGATCTTTTAAAAGAAAAATTTTATTGGCCACACATGAGAAAGGATGTCCAAAGACATTGTTCTAGATGCATATCATGTTTGAAAGCAAAGTCTAGAGCAATGCCTCATGGACTCTACACCCCTTTGCCGATTGCAAATGCTCCTTGGGAAGACATTAGCATGGATTTCATTTTAGGACTCCCTAGGACTGCAAGAGGCCATGATTCTATCTTTGTGGTGGTGGACCGTTTTAGCAAAATATCCCATTTTATTCCATGCCACAAGATAGATGATGCTCAAAATATTTCTAGACTCTTCTTTAAAGAAGTGGTGAGACTCCATGGTATACCTAAAAGTATAGTGTCCGATCGAGATCCCAAGTTTGTAGGCCACTTTTGGAAAACTCTTTGGGGCAAACTTGGTACGAGACTACAATTTTCAACTTCTTGTCATCCTCAAACGGATGGTCAAACTGAAGTAGTCAATACATCTCTTGGAACTATGCTTAGGGCTATCATGAAGGGAAACCACAAATCTTGGGATGAGTATCTTCCCCATATTGAGTTTGCTTACAATAGAGTAGTCCACAAGACTACTAATGCTTCTCCTTTTGAAGTTGTATATGGGTTTAATCCTCTCACACCTTTGGATTTGTTACCTTTACCTAATCCACAAGAATTTGTGCATAAGGAAGGAGTAATCAAAGCCGATTTTGTTAAGAAAATGCATGAGAAGATTAAACTCCAAATCCAACAACAAAATGAAAAGTATGCAAAATACCACAATAAGGGGAGGAGAGAAATTGTAACATCCCGCCAAAATACTATACAAATGTATATAATGAAAATAAAGGTAACAAATAGATTCTATGAACAAAATATTATATATATGAAATGTAGTTTCTCCTCACAGGGAGTTTAATACAAATTCGGTCAAATTTTTCCAGAAACATAAACAAAATACAGTAAAAAAAACGAAGTAGGCGATTTCCTATCGGAAGAGACCGATCTCCTATCGAACGAGGCCGATCTCCCGTCGGAGGACCCAAAACAGCCGATCTGCTTCCGGCGACCACTCCCTAAGGAGCTCTACTTCCTGGAAGATCATCTGCTCCCGTGTAAGTTATACACGATCATCACAGTTTTAAGAGAACAGCCACAGAACCAAAACACGCAGGGTAAGCTATATAATTTAAAGGAAGTTTAAATCATGAACATGACAATCAAAGTAAAACAAGTTTCAAAATATCCATGTAAAACGTAGAGTTGCTCATATCATTCACCTGATCGCCCAAAATCACACATTTCACAACATTCACCCATAGTCATTTTATTTCACAATACTGCATCAAGTGTCTATAAACTATCAATGTTTCTCATTTCTCACGTCAGACTTTCCACTGACTCACCACACAAGACACTTGACACTACTTCCGGATTGACTCGTGCGTTGATTAGACTCAGAGATCTGCACCTGTCATACCACACCACTGTGAAATCCACACAGGGTCGCTGTGAATCCACACAGCATGCGCATATATCATCTCAATGTCAATAGTTCTCCTGGTATGACAGGGTTAATCCATAGGACAGGCGGAGCTCGTTCTTTTTCACACGAGACGCCCATCATATAGACCTCCTTCGACTCTCAACAACTGAGTAACTTCCTCTACGTGATTCCATTACCTCAGCAGAGTCAGGATATCCCCTTAGGAATCACCGATCAATGCACCTACTACAAGATCTTACACGGTATTTTCTTTCCTGAAAATACTATGCCTCGATCCCACATTCACAGCATTCAAAAACATCATACCACTCGAGTAATTGATTCAAGTCACAGCAACGAATCATTTCAAGGTTCAGATCTTCGAATATGTCATTTAAATCTCAAGTAGTTTCAAAACAACACCCAAAAACAGAGAGTTCACAAACAACGCCAAAACCGGCGATCTAGTTCAAAAACAGGGTGTTTCGAAGACTGTATATAAAACCGGCGACCACGTCGCCCAAGCACACAAACAGAGCATTTTACGCAGATGAAAACAAAAATGGCGACCACGTCGCCCTCACTTCAGAGATAGCTACACTATGGCTTGTATGGAAAAAGAGGTCTAGCTTCCCTTACCTGGACTTGCGCAACCACCAGGAGCTTCGAAATCCAACAGAGCTTGAAGAATGCCTTGGCTCTATTCTTGAGTCTGGTTTTGAAGGAGTTGCAGAGAACTTTCCCAGGTGCTCCAATGGTGTTGCTTCTCGTCGTACTCTTGTGTGGAGATGCTGAAATCGCAACGCGGAGGGGGTAACTGGAGGAGAAGGGAGGGAACTCACTCTTTCTCTCGTCGAATACAACAATGTTTTCTTTTCTCTCAGCCGTGGATTTTTTGTAACTTAAACCAACTTATCCCTCCAAAAGCAGCTGCCACCACCTACTCTGCAGGGAAGTTTGCGTGCACGCTTCCCTGAACAGTACTACTAAGCGTGCCTCTGCGCAGGCTACGCTCTGAGGTCACTATTCTGAACCACTCTTTTGTCTACGTGGCGCGCGTGCAGAACATCTCTTGCTGGGAGTCTGGGGCCCACGTTCTCTGGGTGTAACTCAACGTCGCGCGATGACCTTTCGCCGATGACTACCAGCTCGAAGAGAAACCACTGATGACCTCTCGCGCGAAGACGATCCACCGATGACCTCGCGCGAAGACAACTACCGATGACCTCGCGCGAAGATAACCACCGATGACATCTTCCTGGCGAACGACCGATGTCTTCCTCTGGGAGACAACCGATGTCTTCCCTGGCGACGCCCTCATAACTCTCGCGCCTTGGCCACGTCCACATGCATCGCGCCCTGGCAATGCCCGCGTGCCTCGCGCCCGCGCGATGCCTGCATGCCTCTCGCGCCCGCGCGATGCCTGCATGCCTCTCGCGCCCGCGCGATGCCTGCATGCCTCTCACGCCCGCGCGATGCCTGCATGCCTCTCGCGCCCGCGCGATGCCTGCATGCCTCTCACGCCCGCGCGATGTCCACCTGGCGCTCATGTGTAGCAGGCGACCGGCGACCTCGTAGCCTTCTAAACTTAACTTTTTCCTCCCTTTCTATTCTAAATAAAAACATACTTAGAATTCATTTAAAATATAACTCTTTTATTCCAATTTAATTTTTCAGGTCCTTACAGAAATCATTTTTGAAGAAGGAGACTTAGTTTGGCTTCACCTTCACAAAGATAGATTTCCCACTCAAAGGAAGTCCAAACTAAGTCCCCGAGGAGATGGACCCTTTCAAGTCCTCAAGAGAGTCAACAAAAATGCATATAAGTTGGACCTACCTCTAGAATATGGAGTACATGATACTTTCAATGTAACTGACTTATCTCCATTTGTAGGTACCAATGAAGACTTGGATTTGAGGACAAATCCTTTTCAAGGGGGAGGGGATGATGGAGGACGGCTAGTCACACCCCCTCTAGTGCCAAGACGTGAGCTTGAAAGGATAGATCAAGAGCTTCTAGACCAAGAGGAAGACCGTCTAGCACCTTGCATGGAGCGTCTAGGACCTATCACAAGGTCCATGGCCAAACAAATCCAAGAGGAGACGGCCCAAGCTAAGGATGGGAGAGAAAGATACTTATACATGTTGCAAGAAGGCGCATCATGAAATTAGCTTAGTTTATGTGGTGTAAATAGCATTTTTCTTTCAAGACTTGACCTATCTTGCTTGGCAAGTTTGTGCCCACTTTTGCATTTCATTTCAAACACATTTGGTTAGCATCTAGGGTAACATTTAAGGTACTCCTTAGCTTATAAAAGGGGTAGCCTCCTTCATGAAACTTAAGATTAATTTGAGTAAAGTTATGCTACCAAATTTGTGCCATACTTACTCCCTTGCCTAAATCTCTTGATTTATGGTTTTAATCTTCACTCCTTCACCACCAAAGAGAGTTGGCCAAACCTCTCTCATTTTCATACACTTCATGCACCTACAAGCCACCACCACTCTTAGGAGGGCTTGACCCATTTCATCCATTGAATTCCGCTGCATTCATCACCCAAAACGCACCATGAAGAACTCAAGAATGCCACCAGAAAGGATTGTCGTCGATCTTCTCGGTGTGATGTGAGTTGATTTTATATTCATTTGATTTGTAACACTTTATTAAGAATTGGATCAAGATTCTTAGAGCAATTAGGGTGAGTCACCTAGATAAAATCCCCACTGGACATTAACTTAACAATTGCTAAGTAGATGTGAAGGTTCATTTCTAAAGGTCCAAGAGAAAAACACATGAATAGGTGAATTTCATGATGCACATGGTTGGAATTCGAATGGGTAATCACAAGAACAACACAAGAACATAAGATTTGAAACAAAAACACAACAAGAATTGAAACTAACAATAGAAACACAACAAGAACACAACGTACTAATGCAAATTTAAGAACTCAACATAGAAATGGGTAACAATGGAAACCGAACCAAAAACAGCAAGATATAACATGTTTGAACTGATTAAAATGAGAAACAACTACAACAAATGAAAGAGGACATCATAAGGAAGAGATTGAACCAATTGAAATTGAAAACAAACAAGTAGAACAAAAGTGGGTATTTTGGAAGATGAATAGAATTGACTATTGGGGTTGTAGTCTTTTCGAGATGTGCTTCACGCCACTTGGAGGGTGGTTCTTCCAAGATGAGTGAGAGGTGCTGCCACTTGAGAGTCTCCAAAGATCACAAGATAAGACATGGAGAAGAAGAAGAGACAAGTCTCACACAACTCTCTTACAATTTCAAGATAGTTTCTTTACTTCAACTTTCAACTTGTTTTATGAAGAACCAAGCACTCCTATTTATAATAACGAGGACTGGTCATGTTATAAGGGAGAAGGAGTGAGAAGAGTCACTCTTCTAGCTCCTTCTAGCGCCTAAGAGAGAAAGGAGTAGGAAGAGCCACTTCTTCCACTTTCTTTTAAAAAATTGCCTACTAATGCCTTACAAAGAGAGGTTTCTTTCGGTTTTCCTCTTTTGGCATTTGTCCTAAGGCTCTATATTATTTACAAAATATTTACAAATGTTTATTCAAGGGTAATTACAAAAAGTGGTAACATTTGATGCTCTTTACCCAAAACTTTAGCCTTGCTCCTTGTAATCCTTTGAGGCATGAAGGATGTTGAGCTATTTTGTCCTTGAGCTTCTTGGGCTTGGGCCTCCTCTTCCTCTTCTATTTGATCTCCATCATGCTCACCGGGTTGGAAAGAATTTGTCCATGAATTTTGAAGACCTATAGAAAAGGGAGTTAGATCACTGATATTAAAATTATGACTACCAAGAAAAGTATCAGGAATATCTAACTCATAGGCATTATCATTAATCCGCTTGATGACCTGGAAAGGACCATCTCCACAAGGCATAAGCTTTGACTTTATTTGAGTTGGGAATCTATCCTTTCTCAAATGGAGCCAAACCCAATCACCAGGTTCAAAGATTAATGCCTTTCTCCTTTTGTTGGCATTGTTAGCATACTTGCCAACTTTCTTCTCAATTTGTAGCTTGATGTGATTATGCAAGTCTTTTATAAAAGAAGCTTTTTCAAATCCATCTAAGACATCATCAAGTACAGGAATTCGAAGAAGATCTAGAGGTGTCAAAGGATTGAATCCATAAACAACCTCAAAAAGGAGAGTGGGATGTGGTAGAATTTACTACTCTATTATAAGAAAACTCAATGTGAGGTAGTAAATTCTCCCACACCCTAGGATTCCCAGAAATAAAGCATCTCAACATTTGACCCAAAGTTCTATTAACCACCTCAATTTGACCATCAATTTGGGGGTGGCAAGTAGTAGAAAACAAGAGTTTTGTGCCAAGTTTGCCCCATAAGATCCTCCAAAAGTGGCTTAAGAACTTAGAGTCTCTATCAAACACAATGCTTCTAGGAATGCCATGTAATCTAACAACTTCCTTAAAGAAGAGATTGACAATATAACAAGCATCATAAACTTTGTGGCATGGTATAAAATGAGCCATTTTAGAAAATCTATCCACAACCACAAAAATAGAATCCATTCCTTTTGATGTCTTGGGAAGACCTAAGATAAAATCCATGGAAATATCTACCCAAGGCATTGTAGGAATTGGAAGAGGGGTATACAAACCATGGGGTTGTAATTTAGACTTAGCCTTTTGACATGCTATACACTTATCACAAAAGCTATGTATGGATTTTCTCATGTGTGGCCAAAAGAAATGCTCATGCAATGTATCTAATGTTTTGGCTACCCCAAAATGCCCCATTAAGCGACCTTCATGTGCTTCTCTAACAAGAGATTGTCTAATAGAACCATGTGGAACACAAAGTCTTTTGCCTTTAAAAAGAAATCAATCTTGGATACAAAAATCTTTGTGTCCACCTTTAGAAATCTCTTGATAGATGATAGAAAAATCAAGGTCATCATGATAAAGTTCCTTTTGTTGAAGCTGAAGGAAGCTTCTTCCCAACCTTGGCTTAAAGTGTGTTTGATGAAGAAAATTGCTTTGGATGTCTTAAGTGAATTTTGTTTTTAGGCTTAGGATGTTATAAAGTTGCCTTCGGTCATTGGGGGAAGTAATGAGGAACCGATCGGTCATCGGTCATTGGGGAAGTAATGAGGAACCAATCGGTCATCGGTCATTGGGGAAGTAATGAGGAACCAATCAGTCATCGGTCATTGGGGAAGTAATGTGGCACGATCGGTCATCGGTCATCGGGATAATCTGTTCCAGTTGCCTAAGCAAGCTTAAACCAAGCACATGGAGTGTTTAAAAGTTTTCAAAATGCTGTTTAAAGTTTTTTGAAAAAATCTGAATACTGGACAAAAATAAATCTGTTTCCTGGAAAATAAATAGATTTATTTTTTGGTTCTGTTATTCTTAACTGTTTTTCAACTGGTTTTTGAAAAGTGGTTAGAAACTGTTTTCTTTAAATATAGAAGACTTCTCTCACACAAAACATAGAGAGCAATCACGTTTTCAAATGAGGTCAAACAAGTTCTGAAAGAGAAGAAGGATCAAAACACTTTTGTGAAAGGTTTTCAAAAGGAATTTCAAGTGTGCTTGTTCTAGGAAAACCTTGTGCTTTGTGAAGGTGCTGGTGCAGTTTCTGCAGTAGATTGAACTACTGGTTTGAGTTCTTGCATCTTCTTTTCAGGTGTAATTTTTCCTTTCTCATTTGTTGTAAAGGTGTAAGTGTTATAGGTTTTCTTGGAGTGCAAGGTGTGCTGAAATAGGTGTTTTTCAGCCTTGTATGTGAGTGTTCTTGTAGGTTTCAAGAACTGGTGTATATGCTATAATTGTTGTATGTGTTTAGTGGATTTCACCTTTGTGTAAGGTGAACTGGATGTAGCTCTTGATGAGTGAACCAGTATAAAAACTTGTGTGCAATCTTCTTTCCTTCCTTGCACTTATTTCTGGAATTTGAATTGATAACTGCCCAAAATAAATCTGTTCATGTGAAATTGAATCTGTTAATTCTGGGTTTAATAAGAACTGTTCTTCTCTTGGTTGAAACCTTCTTGCAAATATCTAAACAAGTGTGTTCTGCTGTTCCTTCTAATTGAGTAAAATCTTGTTTGATTAAGTTCTGATTGTACGAAGGTGTTTTGGAAAAATAAATCTGTTTTGCTTAAAATCAATATGTTTTTAAGTTCTGCTTGTACAAAGGTAATTTGAAAAATAAATCTGTTTTGTTTGAAATCAATCTGTTCTTTTAATCTCTGTTAAACAGAAGTCAGTTCCTGTTGCAAAAATTTTAAAAGATCAATTCACCCCTCCCCTCTTGATCTTCAGACACTACTTATTTCTAACAATTGGTATCAAGTGCAAGGGCTTGCAGGTTACTCAAGTTGTGCAGATATGTCTGAATTCAAGATGCCTTTTGCTGAGGGAGCATCCATCAATAGGCCTCCTATGTTCGGTGGAGTCAACTATGCCTTCTGGAAAATCAGAATGAAGATTTTCATGGAGTTCATTGATATGGGCATTTGGGATGCTGTGGTTAATGGACCTTTTATACTTATGAAGGAAGTTAAAGAAGAAACTGTGAAGAAGTCTTGGTCTGAATGGAGTGAAGCTGAAAGGAAGAAGGCTCAATATGATTCTCTGGCCAAGAACATCATCACCTCTGCACTGAATATGGATGAGTTCTTTAGGGTGTCTCAATGTCAATCAGCTAAGGAAATGTGGGAGATACTGGAGGTAACTCATGAAGGCATAGAAGATTTTAAACAGGGCTAGGAAGCACTCATTGATCCAGGAATATGAGTTGTTCAGAATGCAATCTGGTGAGAGCATTGCAGATGTACAGAAACGATTTACACACATTGTAAATCATCTCACGGGTCTTGGCAAGGTTTTTGATAAGGAAGAGCTCAACATAAAGGTATTGAAATGCCTTGATAGGAGTTGGCAGCCAAAGGTAACAGCAATTTCAGAATCAAGGGATCTTTCCAAGATGTTCACTGCAGCACTCTTTGGAAAGCTGATGGAACATGAATTGGAGCTGAAAAGATTGAAAAACCAAGAAACTGTGGAGAAGAAAGCCAAAGGAATTGCCTTAAAGACCACCATGGAGCATGACACAAGTGAAAAAGAAGAAGAGAATCCTGAACAAGATGAAACCTTAAGTTTGCTCACTAGAAAATTCAGCAAACTCCTTAAAGGGAAGACTAGAGACAGAACACAGCAAAGAAAAAGGTATTCAAAACAGAATGATTCTAATTCTTCTACTTACACCTATTTTGGATGTGGCAAACCAGGTCATATAAAAGTTGATTGTCCAAACAATCCACATAAAGAAAAATCAGCAAGCAAGAAGAATGAAAAAGGCAAGGGAAAAAGGGCTTACATATCTTGGGAGGATAATGATGTATCTTCAACAAGTGAATCCTCAAATGAGAGTGAAGAAGCAAATCTGTGCTTCATGGAAAATGATGAAGGTTCAACTTCAGACTCAGTAAGTAATTACTCAACTGATTCTGAAAATTATTATCAGCTTTTAATTGCATTTAAGGAAACTCATGATGAAGCCAATAGACTTGCTATCATGTGTAATAAGCTGACCAGGATTAATAAAGTTCTCAAACCTAAGGTAAAGGCTATTGAAGAAGAACTAAACAAAGCTAAACTGAGTTAATTAGTCTTGAATTAACCTGCCTGCATGCATCCATCAAAACATGTGAAAATTGTAAGAAACTTGAAAATCAGGTTGAATATCTTTTGAAAGCTTTATCAAATTTCACCAAAGGTAGAGAAAATCTTGAAACACTGCTGGGTTCTCAAAATGCTGTTTTCAATAAAAATGGATTAGGATATAATCCTGGAACAAGGCAAAATATTAAGAAACTGTCCAGTTTTTATGTTCCTGCCAAAATAGGTTTTTCCTCTTTTAACACATTAAATACAATACATACTGCATCCTGTTTCTACTGCATGAAATCTGGTCATACATCAAAAACATGTAGGGCTAGAAAATATCTTGTTCCTAAAGGTTTAGTCAAATGGCTTCCTAAGGAAAGGTATTAATCATGCTGGACCCTATACTAAGAGGGGTACCATATGTGTAATCTGTTTTGTAGAAAAACAGCAGGAAAAATCAGTGGTACCTTGATAGTGGCTGCTCAAAACATATGACTGGTGATCCGTCCCAGTTCATAAGTCTGAAACTCAAGGCTGAAGGTTTTGTCACATATGGGGACAACAATAGAGGAAAAATTCTTGGTAGAGGAGATGTTGGAACCAAGGATTCTACTGCAATTGAAAATGTGTTGTATGTTGAAGGCTTGAAGCATAACCTTCTCAGTATTAGCCAACTTTGTGATAAGGAATATAGAGTGAATTTTGAGGCCAACACATGTACAATTTCAAATCAGAATTCTGGTAAGGTGCTGTTCACAGGGAAAAGGGTAAACACCATCTATCTCCTAGACATTGTTAATAACAATTCTGAAAATGAATGCTTGCTGTCAAAAAGTGATGAGTCTTGGCTATGGCACAGGAGGTTGGCTCATATCCATACAGATCACTTCAATAAATTGTTGTCTAAGGACCTTGTTTCTGGTCTACCAAAAATATGTTTTAAAAATAAGGTTGTGTGATGCATGTGTAAAAGGAAAACAGATTATAACCTCTTTTAAATATAAAGATATAGTTTCTACAAATAAAATTTTGGATGTATCGCATATGGATTTATTTGGACCATCTAGGACTGCTAGCCTTGCTGGAAATTATTATGCTTTGGTGATTGTTGATGACTTTTCTAGATATACTTGGACTTTATTCATTGCTTCTAAAAATGATACATACAAAGCTTTCAAGAAATTGGCAAAGGTTTTGAACAATGAAAATGAGAACTGCATAAAGCAGATTCGTAGTGATCATGGGGGAGAATTTCAAAATGCAAAATTTGATAAGTTTTGTGAAAAGCATGGCATAACACATAGTTATTCTGCTCTTAGGACACCTCAACAAAACGGTGTGGTTGAAAGAAAGAATAGATCTTTGGAAGAATTAGCAAGAACTATGTTAAATGAATCAAATTTACCAAAGTATTTATGGGCTGATGCTGTTTATATTGCTTGCTATGTGCTTAACAGAACATTAATAAGACCTATTCTTAAGAAAACCCCTTATGAACTGTACAAAGGAAGAAAGCCTAGCATTAGCCATCTTAGAGTATTTGGGTGCAAATGTTTTATTCTAAATAATGGTAAAGATAATCTTGGGAAATTTGACCCTAAATCTGATGAAGGTATACACCTTGGTTATGATATAAATGGACATGCTTATAGAGTCTATAACAAAAGATTGCTTGCTGTAGAAGAGTCTATGCATGTTGTGTTTGATGAAACAGATTGTTCTATACCGAAATCTGTTTTGGATGAATCTGGTGTGGATGATTTAAGAATAATTCTGCAGAAAAATCAATCCACTGAATTTGATACAACTAATCCAAATGCTGTCAAATAGTCTGTTGTGAATGCAGGGTTGCCTAAGGAATGGAAGACTCCCAAGGATCTTACTCTTGACAATGTAATTGGAAAACTAGAGAAAGGAGTCTCAACCAGAAATTCTCTCAACAATTTCTGCAGAACAGTACCTTTTGTGTCACAGCTTGAGCCTAAAAGCCTGGAAGAAGCACTGCAAGACAACAATTGGATAACAGCAATGCAGGAAGAACTGAACCAGTTTGAATTCAATGAAGTGTGGACCTTGGTTCCAAGAAAGCATGAGATGAATATCATAGGAACCAAGTGGGTGTACAGGAACAAGCTGGATGAACATGGAGCTATCACTAGAAATAAAGCAAGGCTGGTTGCTAAAGGATACAACCAAGAAGAAGGTATTGATTTTGGTGAAACCTATGCACCAGTAGCACGTCTTGAAGCTATCAGATTACTTCTAGCATTTTCCAGCATCAAAGGCTTCAAATTGTTTCAAATGGATGTTAAAAGTGCATTCCTAAATGGGTACATAAATGAGGAGGTGTCTGTTTCCCAGCCCCCAGGCTTTGAAGATTACAAAAATCCAGAACATGTGTACAAGCTTAAGAAGGCCTTGTATGGACTAAAACAAGCACCAAGGCAATGGTATGAAAGGTTAAGTGAATTTTTGCTTTCTCAAGGCTATAACCGTGGTAATTCTGACAAGACTCTATTCATTAAGAAGAAAAGGGAAGATATTATTCTGGTACAAGTGTATGTAGATGATATAATCTTTGGGTCAACCAATGAGGAAATGTGTGAAGCTTTTGTCAATACAATGAAGAGAGAGTTTGAGATGTCAATGTTGGGGGAAATGAACTTCTTCCTTGGCCTGCAAGTGAAACAGCTCAAGGATGGAATCTTCATTAGTCAAGAAAAATACTGCAAAGAGCTGCTGAAAAAGTTTGATATGGATCAATGTAAGGCAATCAGCACTCCTATTTCAACAAGCTGTCAACTAGACCAAGACTGTGCAGGAAAACCTGTTGACCAATCCAAGTTCAGAAGCTTAATTGGATCCCTGCTGTACTTAACTACCAGCAGACCTGATATTATGTTTGCTGTATGCCTATGTGCCAGATATCAATCTGATCCAAGGGAATCTCACTACAATGCAGTCAAGAGAATTCTGAAATACTTGCAAGGGACAAAATTTGTTGAACTATGGTATCCTAACCATGTTTCCTTATACTTAAACTGTTTTTCAGATTTTGATTTTGCAGGGTGCAAGGTTGACAGAAAGAGCACTAGTGGGACATGTCACATGCTAGGATCAAGCCTGATTTCTTGGCGTTGCAAGAAACAAGCTTGTGTTGCCCTCTCTACAGCAGAAGCAGAATACATTGCTGCTGGAAGCTGCTGTGCTCAAACATTATGGCTAAGGCAACAGCTAAGTGACTATGGAATACTGTTAAACAAGATACCTATTAATTGTGATAATACCAGTGCCATAAACCTGTCTAAAAATCCTGTGTTACATTCAAGAACAAAGCACATAGAGATTAGGCATCATTTCTTAAGAGAGCATGTTGCAAATGGAACTTGTGAAATTAAGTTTGTTGGAACTGAGTTATAGCTTGCTGATCTGTTCACTAAACCTCTTTCTAAAGAAAGATTTAATTTTTTGCTAAATGAACTAGGAATCATTAGTATAAATTACTCACAGCTGTAAAATTTCAATCTGTTATTTCTCTTTTTAATCTGTTTATTTCTGTGCCTGAAATATACATAACTAGAAAAGAGAAATTATACATGCACCTTGACTGCTTTATTGCTTTGACCAGCGGGTTTATGGCTGTTCTGTCTGGATATTCAAACTGGTTTGACTAACTGTGTGGAAAGCTATTTTTCATTAAAAGCTAAAACACTTTTTCAAAAGGCTTTTGCCCCTTTCCAAAAACTGAAACTGCTGCAGGAATCAAATCTGTACTGAATCTGTATTTTTGATTTGTTTCTTCTTCACACTCCAACTCTGCTAAGCATTAATACAATCTGTTTAATTCTATAAATAATGGTATTCAAAACCTGTAGTTCTCACATTCAACTTCTTCTTGCAATCTCTCAGGTTATCCTACTCTTTTAAACATATTTTTTTCAGTCTCTCAAATGGTCTGTCATACTAATAAAATGGTTTCCAGTTCAGTTTTCTTTTGATAAACAGGAACAGGTTTCAGAAATGGCATCATTGGTATACAAAAGGAAGAAATCCCGTGAGCAGAAGAATAACACTCAAGGTAAATGTGCCAAAGATCCTCGAGTTTTCATGGATGAAGAGTGAAAAACTAACTGAACCCATAGCACTTCTCAAGCATCAGAGATTGAAGCCATTTCTTGAAATGACTGGCAACATCTATCCAGATCTCGTGAAGGTATTCTATACAAATCTGACCCTTGATGGGAAAAATTTAATTTCCCACGTAAAAGGTGTCAAAATAAAAATAACAAGTGAAGTATGGAGCAACATCGCTGGAATCAAGTATTCAGGACTCAAGGTGGGAAAGAGGAACACAACCATGATTCAAGAATTCAATAAGCTTCAGTTCTACACAAGCTGCATGAGAGATAAGAATCAACCCATAAACAGGTTTCATGCAGGTAATCTGAACCTAACTCCTAGGTTTCTAGCCTATGTTATTGCATGGCAACTAACACCTAGGGGAAGTAATCATGCAACATTACATGAGGAAGACCTCATTCTACTCTACTGTCTCATGCATCGCATAAAAATAAATTGGGTTTGTGTAATGACAGAGCATATGCTCAAATCCAAGAGGCTATCTGATTACAAATTTCCCTATGCAATTTTCATTTCAAAATTAATCGATTGTTTTGAAATTGACACTACTAATGAGAGAAACGAGCTAATCAAAGCTATCAGTGAAATCGACAACTCCACACTCATGAAGATGGGATTCCTCAAGGAAGGTGAAGAGTGGGTTTTTACAAGAGCAACTGGTCCTCGAATGGAACATGGTACATCCAGCCATAACAACAATGATGATGAAGAAGTTGTTGTTCCTATGGAAGATGCCAATGTTCATGCTGATCATCAATCGAATCATGATGACTTGGCTACTATAGAACCCAATGCACTGGTTGCCTATCATTCCCCCGAATACAGAGGTGAACCTCTGTCCATGTTTGAAAGGCAGGTGCTCTACAGGTTGAACAATCTTTTAGAAGAGCAGAAATCATACTATGAGATGACACAAGCTAGGTTTCAATACCTAGACCATCAGCTGGAAGGAATCCAAGAGCAGTTGGCTGAGCTTTATTACAAGCAGTTGTGATGTTCATGTTCTTGCTTGTCTATATTTGCTATGTCTCTCTGAACAATTTGGTTTAATTTCTCTTTAGTTTTGTGGTTTTGAGGTATTGTGGTTTGTACTGGAACAACTTTATTTTGAACTATTATGCATGGTTTGTTTCTTTATCCTCTGCTCTCATGCTGTTTGATGAATCCAAAGGGGGAGAAAAATAGCTGATCTTATGGCACCGATCGGTCATCGGGGTAAAAATAGCTGATCTTATAAGCTGCAGTGGTATAGGGAGGTATATATTCTCTACTCTTCTCTTGTTCAATATTCACTTTAAATCTGTGTATTGTGGAATCAAGCATTGTACAAGTATTGATCTTTCTTCAAAGCAACCGAGCTATGGGGATTTGTCTCCATCAAACAGGGGGAGATTGTTGAAGCTAAAGGAAGCTTCTTCCCAACCTTGGCTTAAAGTGTGTTTGATGAAGAAAATTGCTTTGGAAGTCTTAAGTGAATTTTGTTTTTAGGCTTAGGATGTTATAAAGTTGCCTTCGGTCATTGGGGGAAGTAATGAGGAACCGATCGGTCATCGGTCATTGGGGAAGTAATGAGGAACCAATCGGTCATCGGTCATTGGGGAAGTAATGAGGAACCAATCGGTCATCGGTCGTTGGGGAAGTAATGTGGCACGATCGGTCATCGGTCATTGGGGAAGTAATGTGGCACGATCGGTCATCGGTCATCGGGATAATCTGTTCCAGTTGCCTAAGCAAGCTTAAACCAAGCACATGGAGTGTTTAAAAGTTTTCAAAATGCTGTTTAAAGTTTTCTGAAAAAATCTGAATACTGGACAAAAATAAATCTGTTTCCTGGAAAATAAATAGATTTATTTTTTGGTTCTATTATTCTTAACTATTTATCAACTGGTTTTTAAAAAGTGGTTAGAAACTGTTTTCTTTAAATATAGAAGACTTCTCTCACACAAAACATAGAGAGCAATCACGTTTTCAAATGAGGTCAAACAAGTTCTGAAAGAGAAGAAGGATCAAAACACTTTTGTGAAAGGTTTTCAAAAGGAATTTCAAGTGTGCTTGTTCTAGGAAAACCTTGTGTTTTGTGAAGGTGCTGGTGTAGTTTCTGATGGAAGAGGCCCAAGCTCCAACCCAAGTTCAGGCCCAACACAAGGTCCATGGCCAAGCACATTCACGCCCAAATGAGTCAAGCCACGGATGGGAGGGAGAAGACCTTGTACATGCTACTTGGAGGCCCATTAGGGGTAGCTTAGTAGATTAGTGTAGTGTAGAAAGCAAAACTTGCTCACTTAGGGGTGTGCTATCAAAAAGGTGCCCTTAGAAATAGAAGGAGGGGTGTGCTAGCAAATAGGTGCCTTTAGCAAAAGAAGGAGGGGTGTACTATCAAATGTTGCATTTTTTACCTATCTTCTAGAATATTAGGATGATGGTGTGGTTTGACTAAAGTCAATACCCTAGGCAGCCCCCACTTTTTGTATTTCCATCCCTACCCTTTAAGCTTGCTCACCAAGGCTCCTAAATCTATAAATAAGGAGGCCTACCTCATGTATTAACAAGATTAATTTGAGTAAAGTTATGCTGCCAAATTTGTGCCATACTTACTCCCTTGCCTAAATCTCTTGATTTATGGTTTTAATCTTCACTCCTTCACCACCAAAGAGAGCTGGCCAAACCTCTCTCATTTTCATACACTTCATGCACCTTCAAGATCACCATCACTCCTAGGAGGGTCTTGCTCACCTCCTCCATAAGCTTCCGCATCCATCATCACCAAGGAACTCCAAAATCCAAAGAAGAGCTCATAGGAATGCTATCATTTGGTATCATGAGCTATGGTTCTTCAAAGATGAGTGTCTCTTCATTTTATTTTTTTTGAGTTCTTCTTTTCTCCAAGTTGTTTATCTTTATTCCAAGTTGTCTTGCTGTTTTTTGTGTTTTAATATTATTTGAATGCTTGTTTATTAATTTCATTTGGTGGGTTTGTTCAAACTTGTGCTTGAACATCTATTTTCAATTTTGTGTAGGATTCTTGATATATTTGTGTTGCTGTTTTTATTTTTAGGTATTTGAGTCTTGCTTGAAATTTCATTTGGGTCATATGATGTTCTTGAGTCTTTTCATTTCATGAATCCATAAGTTTTGTCTAAGTCATGTGTTTCCATATTTGTCATCAAGTCCTAGTAGTACTCTTTTTGATTTATTTGTTACTTGTTTTTGGTCTGAATGTTTGATCTGAAATTTGTTTTATGTTCATCCTTTGGTGCATTTTTAATTTTAGTTTGAGTTCTTATTTTTGTGTTAGATCCACACAAATTCCATCATATTAACTCCGTTGTGTTTTTGAGGTATATCATTCTGTTTTTGATTCCAGTTTTCTGAACCCCTGTTTTCACATTTTTGTGCTGACTGTTTTGTCTTATGAAAATTACATACATCATCAAAAATTTCTGAGCCTCTGGATTTCACAAATTTGAGGTGTTAGAAAAAGGACAAAAAAAGAACCATCTGAAAAAAAGAAATAGAAAAAAAAAAGATAAATATTACAAAACAAGTGTGCAATCCTGACGTTCCAGCTGGAAGCTCTGAGCACTGATTTTATAAAATTTACCAAAATTAATTGGTACATGCGTTTGGAGTGAAACCAATGCCAAAAGTTTGTTAAGATCTTGTTCTGATTGTGTCTCAATTTTCAGAAGCAAATACAAAAGGGTCAGCTCAGCATAAATTTTAAAGATACGCTTTCTGGACCACAACAATTTGTGCTTTTCTGTGGTGCTGTTTTTTGGTTTTTAAATCAAATCTAGTGCTATTCCTAGGTTCCTTTTTGTGTGCCATCCATTATTTGAGTACCTTTTATTTGCTTGTCTAATTTCATTTGAACTCTTTCTAATTGTATCACATTTAAATTCCATTTGTGTGGTACTGTTGTTCAAATTAATTTGTTTCTTGCTTTCTTTCTTTGGCCTCTAAGCTTGTTGGTGGATTACATATCAATTGGTACTTGTTGAGTGAGAATTTGACTTGAGGGGAGTCTAGCTTGCTTAATAGGTGCTGGATTGAAGATTTTATTGACCTAATTCCAAGAGGAACAAAGGCAAAGGGCAGCAACAAACACCATACTACAAATACACCACACACTTTGGAAGGCCCAACAAGTAGAAAAGCAACAAAAGGGGTGCAAATAGTAAAAGCAACAAAGGGAGTGTCATTTAATTTCTTTGCAATCTTGCTTGTGTTAATTACTTGTTAATCACGCAATTAGTCGGTGAGTGTGTCTTCAAGGGCTCCAAGTGTCCAAGAAGCCTCACCTAGGGCCGTCTAGCTTAATTTGTTTTTGTTAATTGCTTTAATTGAACCAACTTGCTTTAATCACTTTGTTAATTTCTTGTTTAATCTTGTTTAAGGCTTTGATAATTTGCTTCATTTGCTAGATAGCTTGCATTGTTTTCTTGCATTAAAAATTTGATTTCTTCATCCTCATTGTGTTCTAAGTGTTTTACCTAAAGAAGGACTTGTGTAAAGGTTTTGGAGGGATAGTTTTTGGCTAAGGCAAGACTTAAGTAGTCCATTGTGACTCACCTCTCTTACCTGGAAAGCTACCTTCATTAACTTTCCTCTTCTTTCTTAAAAGTAAAACATTTCTATACACAAAGTTCTAGTCATGTCTACTCACTCTTCCAAGTCCATTGAAAGTGATGTAAGGTCCATAAAATCTCTTTTGAAACAACTTGCCAAGGATGTACAACATCTTTCATATAGACAATTGGAAAATGAATCTAAAATCAATGAATTGGCTAGAGCAAGGAAAGAGAAATCACAAAATTCAAAAAAATATCATTCACATGCATCTCATTCTCAACTCCAAGAGTCTCTAGGAGAGGTAAGCATTAGAAACCATGAGTATTACCAACCACCACCTAGAAGACTTAGGCAAAGAGAGGAAGAAGCCCCAAGGGAAGTAAGGGTAGACCTACCACATTTCTATGGTAAGGACAATGTAGAAGTTTACCTAGATTGGGAAATGAAAGTGGAACAACTCTTTGCTTGTCATAGGGTGAGTGAAGAGAGAAAGGTACCCTTAGCCACCCTTAGTTTTCAAGGAAATGCCATGTATTGGTGGACCTCTCTAGAGAGAGATAGACGACTTCACCATAGAGTATTGGAATGACCTTAGGGGAGCCCTAAGACGTCGCCACATACCTTCCTACTACCATAGGGAGCTAATGGACAAGTTCCAAAGGCTCCAACAAAAGAACATGAGTGTGGAAGAGTATAGGCAAAAAATGGAGCTATACATGATGAGAGCCTCTATTAGAGAGAAAGAGGTCACCACCATATCTCGGTTTTTAAGTGGACTCAACCTTGAGATAAGAGATAAAGTAGAGCTTCTTCCCTACCAAGACTTGAATGATTTGGTTCAACTTTGCATTAAAGTTGAACAACAAAATTTGCGCAAAACTTCAAGTCAAAGGGTGGGAATCTACTCTAACTCTTATCCCAAGAGAGAGTATAGAAGAGAAAGGGAGGATAGTTTTTCAAAGGATAAATCCAAAGAAACTCCCAAGAGTGTAGGAAAAGATGTGTCTACCTCACAACCCCGCAGTAGAGACACCCAGTGCTTCAAGTGTTTTGGTAGAGGCCATATAGCATCCCAGTGCCCAAATAGGAGAACCATGATCTTAAGAGGGAGGGATGAGTATAGCAGCCAAGATGAAGAGTCTAGTGGGGAAGAAGAGAAGGAAAGTAGTGAGGGGGCATATCCTTGTGAGGAAGAATTAATGATGATCAGAAGAACCCTCAACAATCAACCTAGTGTGAACCATGAAACATAGAGAGAGAACATCTTTCATACAAGATGTAAAGTTTCAGAAAACATTTGTTCTCTCATTGTGGATAATGGCTCTTGCTGCAATTGTTGTAGCACTAGGATGGTTGAAAACCTTAATCTACAATTAATACCTCATCCAAAACCTTACAAACTTCAGTGGATAAATGAAGATGGGGAATTAACTGTAGATAAGCAGGTAAAAATCAGTCTTTCTGTGGGGAACTATAAAGATGAGATTTTATGTGATGTAGTACCCATGGAAGCCTGCCACATCTTATTGGGAAGACCATGGCAATTTGACAAGAAAAATTGTCTTACCAACGAGATAACTTTTACCCATAGGGAGAAAAAGTTTGTACTCTATCCTTTAACACCTTCACAAGTGGTAAAGGACCAAGTACAAATGAAAATAAAAAGAGAAAATGAGAAAAAGAAAAAAGAATTAAAGGAAAATCCTTTGTTTGGAGTTGAACCAGGCATTGACTTAAATTCTTCTTCCACAGAAAACCCTTGTGAGAATATGCTTGAAGATAAATCTGTGTCTGGAGCTGAACCAGATATAGATATAAACCTTTCCTCCACAGAAAAGCCAAGTGAGGGGTTGTTTGAAAAAGAAGAAGAGGAATCTAGAAAGAATGAAGAGTATCTTACAACACCTCCTACAAGCATAGTGGGAAAAGAATCCTTAAAGGGGGATTGCAATAATTTTAACTCTCCTTTTCCTTTGAATCATGATGCTTACTCTTATTTTCAAAAATCACAAAAACAACACTTTGTGATGTTGTTGCTTATCTTGGGCAATGAACAACACAAAGGAAGCAAAAATATTTTTGTAAAGGGCCCTATTTCTTTCCAACAAAACTTTTATAAAAATAGCAAAGGGGCTTATTTCCTTACTATTTTATTTGAATACACTAGTCTTAGTTTTCTTATCTCACTTTTCTTTGATGTTTATTGTAGGTTAATATTTGATCCTGGAGAACAAGCATAGTTTTCAAAGCAAGAATAAGGCTGTTGTTTGAGATCAACCCTGTAGATCTGAGGACAAATCCTCTCAAGAAGGAGGGGATGATGGAAGAGGCCCAAGCTCCAACCCAAGTTCAGGCCCAACACAAGGTCCATGGCCAAGCACATTCACGCCCAAATGAGTCAAGCCATGGATGGGAGGGAGAAGACCTTGTACATGCTACTTGGAGGCCCATTAGGGGTAGCTTAGTAGATTAGTGTAGTGTAGAAAGCAAAACTTGCTCACTTAGGGGTGTGCTATCAAAAAGGTGCCCTTAGCAATAGAAGGAGGGGTGTGCTAGCAAATAGGTGCCTTTAGCAAAAGAAGGAGGGGTGAACTATCAAATGTTGCATTTTTGACCTATCTTCTAGAATATTAGGATGATGGTGTGGTTTGACTAAAGTCAATACCCTAGGCAGCCCCCACTTTTTGTATTTCCATCCCTACCCTTTAAGCTTGCTCACCAAGGCTCCTAAATCTATAAATAAGGAGGCCTACCTCATGTATTAACAAGATTAATTTGAGTAAAGTTATGCTGCCAAATTTGTGCCATACTTACTCCCTTGCCTAAATCTCTTGATTTATGGTTTTAATCTTCACTCCTTCACCACCAAAGAGAGTTGGCCAAACCTCTCTCATTTTCATACACTTCATGCACCTTCAAGATCACCATCACTCCTAAGAGGGTCTTGCTCATTTCAACCATTGCTTCCGCACCATCTTCAACATCCAAGGAGAGCTCAACATGTGAAGGCCATCAGTTTCTGCAGGAGATTGGACTACTGGTTTGAGTTCTTGCATCTTCTTTTCAGGTGTAATTTTTCCTTTCTCATTTTTTGTAAAGGTGTAAGTGTTAGTCACTCCTAGATAGGTTTTCTTGGAGTGCAAGGTGTGCTGAAATAGGTGTTTTTCAGCCTTGTATGTGAGTGTTCTTGTAGGTTTCAAGAACTAGTGTATATGCTGTAATTGTTGTATGTGTTTAGTGGATTTCACCTTTGTGTAAGGTGAACTGGATGTAGCTCTTGATGAGTGAACCAGTATAAAAACTTGTGTGCAATCTTCTTTCCTTCCTTGCACTTATTTTTGGAATTTGAATTGATAACTGTCCAAAATAAATCTGTTCATGTGAAATTGAATCTGTTAATTCTGGGTTTAATAAGAATTGTTCTTCTCTTGGTTGAAACCTTGCAAATATCTGAACAAGTGTGTTCTGCTGTTCCTTCTAATTGAGTAAAATCTTGTTTGATTAAGTTCTGATTGTACGAAGGTGTTTTGGAAAAATAAATCTGTTTTGCTTAAAATCAATCTGTTGTAAGTTCTGCTTGTACAAAGGTAATTTGAAAAATAAATCTGTTTTGTTTGAAATCAATCTGTTCTTTTAATCTCTGTTAAACAGAAGTCAGTTCCTGTTGCAAAAATTTTAAAAGATCAATTCACCCCTCCCCTCTTGATCTTCAGACACTGCTTATTTCTAACACCTTTATGTGATCAAAACCGAGAAATTGAACATCTAAAAGATTTAACAAGGTATATCTTCTTGAAAGAGCATCCGCCACAACATTTATTTTACCTTGTTTGTGTTTGATCACATAAGGAAATTGTTCAATGAATTCCACCCATTTAGCATGCCTCTTATTAAGCTTGCTTTGGCCTTTCAAATATTTAAGAGATTCATGATCACTATGTATCACAGATTCTTTAGGAAAAAGATAATGTTGCCAATTGTTCAAAGCTCTAACAAGTGCATATAACTCTTTATCATAAGTGGAATAGTTGAGTTTAATTTCTCACTAAAATAAGCTATGGGGTGGCCCTCTTGAAGGAGAAAAGCCTCAATGCCTATATTAGAAGCATCACATTCAATCTCAAATGTTTTAGCAAAGTTAGGAAGGGCTAAGATGGGAGCTTTAGCCAATTTTTCTTTCAAAGTTTCAAAAGTTTTTTATTGATCTTCTGCCCACTTAAAAACCACATCCTTCTTTACTATAGCATTGAGTGGTGCGGCAATTGTACTAAAGTCTTTCACAAACCTTCTATAGAAAGAAGCAAGGCCATGAAAGCTTCGTACTTCATTCACATTGGTGGGTGTTGGCCAATGCTGAATTGCTACAACCTTTGATTGATCTACATGCACCCCTTTATAACTTACAACAAACCCTAGGAATTCTATATGATCAAGCCCAAACATACATTTAGCAAGTTTAGAATACAAATGTTCCTTCCTAAGGGTTTCAAGTGTAAGGACCTGTAAAATTGAATTGGAATAAAAAGGGATTTATTTTAAATAAATTCTAAGTATGTTTCTATTTAAAATAAAAAGGAAGGAAAGTGTAGTTTAGAAGACTATGAGATCGCCTAGTTAGCACATGGTCGCTGGTCGCCTACTACACATGATCGCCAGGGCGCGAGGCATGTGGACCTCACCAGGGCGCGCGAGGCATGCGGGCAACGCCGGGGCGCGAGGCATGTGGACGTCACCAGGGCGCGCGAGGCATGCGGGCAACGCCGGGGCGCGAGGCATGCAGGCATCGCCGGGTCGTGAGAGGCATGCGGGCGTCGCCAGGGAGAGACATCGGTCGTCTCCCATGGAGAGACATCGGTCGTCTCCCAGGGAGAGACATCGGTCGTCTTCCAGGGAGAGACATCGGTCGTTTGCCAGTTTGAGACCTCAGTGGATAGTCATCGCGCGAGCGGTCATCGGTGGAAGGTTATCGCGCGATGTCGAGTTTCACACAGATAAAGTGGGACCCAGACTCCCAGCATGACACGTCCTGCACGCGCGCCACGTGGACAAAAAGGGTGGTTCAGAATAGTGACATCAGAATGTTGGCATGCACAAGAGACAACAGTGGTCGTGCTGTTCAGGGCAGTGGTTGGCATGCACAAGAGACAACAGTGGTCGTACTGTTCAGGGCAGTGGTTGGCAGGCACAAGAGACAACCGTGGCCGTACTGTTCAGTGAGAACGTACACTCAGGCTTTCCTGCAGAAGGGGTGGCAGCAGCAGCATGCGTGGACAGGTAGGCTTGGATTCAAAAGCCCACTGCGGGAAGGCAAAGGAGGTTACAGTGGCTCAAGAGTGAAAGAGTGAGTGCATCTTCATCCCTCTCTTTTCTCTCCTTCGCGCTGCGATTCAGGCAACCTCAAGCACCATTACTACGAGCGACGACTACCATTAGAGCACCTGGAAGATTCTCTGCAAGTTCTACAAACCAGACACTAAAACAGAGCCAAGGCATTCTTTAAGCTTCGTTGGGTTTCGGAGCTCTTGGTGTTTTTGCGCAAGTCCAGGTAAGGGAAGCTAGCTTTATCTTCAATAAAAGCCGTAGATTAGCTGTTTCTGAAGTGAGGGCGACGTAGTCGCCGGTTTCGTTTTCATCTTTGTGAATGCTCTGTTTTTACGTGTAGGGCGACGTAATCGCCGGTTTTAAATGTTGTCTTCTAAAATCCCCTGTTTTAGTGTCGCTTTGCACTTGTTCGAGGTTGATATGTGAAATACATGTGTTATTGGAAAGATCTGAACCTGGATACGTTTGTTGCTGTGGTAGAGATCGTTCATTTAAGTGTTGCATGGTGTATTGGGTGAATTGATGATCTTTTACTGTCCTGTGTGGACTTTCCTTGCTGTCCTGTGTGGACTTTCCTTGCTGTCCTGTGTGGACTTTCCTTGTTGTCCTGTGTGGACTTTCCTTGCTGTCCTGTGTGGCCTTTCCTTGTTGTCCTGTGTGGACTTTGCTTGCTGTCCTGTGTGGACTTTCCTTGCTGTCCTGTGTGGACTTTGCTTGCTGTCCTGTGTGGACTTTCCTTGCTGTCCTGTGTGGACTTTGCTTGCTGTCCTGTGTGGACTTTCCTTGCTGTCCTGTGTGGACTTTACTTGCTGTCCTGTGTGGACTTTACAGTGGTGTGGTGTGTGTCTATGTGTGTTAAATCAGTGGAAGTCTGACATAAGAAATGAGGAACTTTGAATTGATAGACACTTGATGCATCATGTGAAATAGAACGACTCTTGAAAATATTGTGAAATGTGTGATTTCTTGGCGATCAGGTGAAGGGAATGAGAAACTCTATAGTTTTACGTGGGTATCTTGAATTTGTTTTATTCTGATTTTTATGTTCATATTTAAACTCTCTTTAAAATATATAGCTTACCCTGCGTGTTCTGCTCTATGGCTGTTTTTTTCTCTTAAAACTGTGATGATCGTGTAATTTTTACACGGGAGCAGATGATCTTCCAGGAAGTAGAGCTCCTTAGTGAGTGGTCGCCGGGGAAGAGATCGCCTGTTTCTATCTCTTGGTGGTGATCGCCGGATTTATGTCCTGATAGCAGATCGCCTGTTTTGGGGTCTTCTGTTAGGAGATAGCCGGTTTATGTATGGAGACCGCCGTTTTCGTTGTATTTGATTGATTTTGTTAAGTTTTGAAAAACATTTGACTGGTTATGTATTAAACTCCCTGTGAGGAGCAACTTCATTACTTATATATATAATTATGTTCTCTTCAACATTATTTGTTTACCTTTATTTTCATTATATAAATATAAATAGTTTTTGGCGGGATGTTACATCAAGAACTTCCCTAACATGCAACTCGTGTTGTTCCAAAGACAAGCTATATATGAGGATATCATCAAAATAAACTACAACAAACTTGCCAATGAATGCTCTTAAAACACGATGCATGAGTGGCATGAAGGTACTAGGAGCATTAGTCAAACAAAATGGCATAACTAGCCACTTATATAAACCAAATTTAGTCTTAAAAGCGGTTTTCCATTCATCTCCTTGTTTTATCCGAATTTGATTATATTCGCTTTTAAGATCAATTTTGGTAAATATTTTAGACCCATACAATTCATCCAACAAGTCATCTAGCCTAGGAATGGGATGCCTATATTTGATGGTAATGTTGTTTATGGCCCTACAATCCGTACACATCCTCCATGACCCATCCTTTTTAGGGACAAGTATCACAGGCATAACACATGGGCTCATACTATCTTGCACCCATCCTTTAGCAAGTAACTCCCCAACTTCTTGTAGGATTTCTTTTGTTTCGGTTGGGTTGGTCCTATAAGCTGAATGATTTGGAAAGGAAGCCCCAGGTATAAAATCAATTTGGTGTTCAATGCCTCTTAGAGGTGGTAAGCCTTTAGGAGGGTCTTGAAACACATCTTGGAATTCCTTTACCAAATTATCCAAACATGTTGGACTAACCTTAATCGTTTCACATTCAAGAGACCTATGCATAGCTTAAAAAATAGGCTTTTGAGAAACTATTACCTTGTTGACCTCTTGGCTAGAAATAAGAAGATTTTGCTTGGAAACTTTTTTTTCATTTTCATGCTCTCTATTTTTCTTCATTGTAACTTGGTCCTCATGGACTTCCTTTGGAGAGAGAGACTTTAATATGACCTTGTGCCCATGGAAGTCAAAAGAAAGTTTGTTGGTAAAGCCATCATGAAAAACTTTTCTATCATATTGCCATGGCTTATCCAAAATAACATGTGTGGCTTCCATTGGTACAACATCACACAAGACCTCATCTTTATATTTGCCAATAGAAAATGTAATGAGGACTTATTTGTTAACAATGATTTCTCCTACCTCACTTAACCATTGTAATTTATAGGGATTTGCATGAGTAATAGTAGACAATCCAAGTTTATCTACCACTCTTGTGCTAGCCAGATTAGCGCAACTACCACCATCCACAATCAAAGAACATAACTTGTTATTAATGAGACACCTTGTATGGAAAATGTTTTCTCCTTGGCTTTCATCAAAAGGTTTTAAAACTTGTCCAAGCATGCGTCTCACTACTAACAAGTCACCTTCAAGTGAACTCTCACTCTCATACTCACTTGATGATCTAGGCGGTGTAGAATGTCTAGAAGAAGTCGAATCATGCTCACTAACTACAATGCCATCATGTATCATCATATTACGGTTCGAAGGGCAATTAGAAGCTATGTGACCATATCCTAAACATTTAAATCATTTCTTACTAGACGATTTGGTTGGAGATTTATTATTAGAAGTGGAAGGCTTTGAATCCTTAGGTTTGAAAGATGAATCTTTAGAAGGAAACTTTGAAAAAGATTTGCTTTTATTTTTTCAAGAGTTGTTATAATAGCCATCATTATGAGTATTTTTGAAAGCAAGTTTCTTTGCAAGTTGGGTTTAAACCTTGATGGCAAGGTGAACCAAGTTTTCTAAAGAAGAGTACTCATAAAATTCAACAACATCTTGAATATCCCTTCTAAGACCACTTACAAATCTAGCCATCTTAGCTTCCTCACTTTCATGCATATCTACTTTAAGCATAAGCGTTTCTAACTCTTTGAAATAAGCATCCACACTTAGCGTGCCTTGGTGAAGCCTTTGGAGCTTCAACAATAGGTCTTTCCTAAAGTATGGTGGAACAAATCTAGCGCGCATACATTCTTTCAAATTGTTCCAAGAAACCACGGGAGGTCTCTTGTTTAGGCCAATGTCCATAAAAGTTTTATGCCACCATTGCATGGTATAGTCTAAAAATTCTAAAGAAGCTAATTTAACCCTTTAGTCTTCTTGGACCTTATGTACATGAAAGATTTGTTCAACCTTTGCTTCCCACCCCAAATATACATTTGGATCACCTTCACCACTAAAGCTAGGTAATTTTATAAAAGGCATATAAGGCTTTGTTTCATGGTGCCTCCTTTCTCTATGATAGTGGTGGTGTTGGTGTCTTCTCCAATCGGTTTCTTCATCATGGCCAAATGAATTGGAAGAGTTTCTTGAAGAACCTCTATATGAATGGCACCTTCCATGTGGAGAATGGTTGGACTTATCATGATTTACTTCAAGCCTTTGCAATCTTTCTTCCAATTGTCTTATAGCTTCATCTTTTTGTGCAAGTGACCTCTTGGCTTCCTTTAGTTCACCAAGAATGAAAGCTTTTTGTGGAGAATATGGTTTGGAAGATTCACCACTTGAAAAATTAGCCATTTAAAAACAAGACAGCAAACACAATGAACAAAAAATTAAAGAAAACAAGGTTAGAAAACAAGTAAAATAGTGTTGCGGTTTTGGGAAAATAAAAGGCACTCAAATCACTCCAAGAAAATTATACTTTCCTCAACCAAACTTCTCTTGTGGAATGGAGTAACCTCAATTAAAAGATGCCAAAGCACTCAACCACTCATCCAAAAATAACCACCACAAAACTTGAAGAACAATAAATGACAAGCAAGAAAAGGGACAAAAACAAGAAAGGGTATAGCAAAAGGAATACAAGATTTATGACAAAACATAAAAAATAGAAGACAAGCAAGCAAAGACACAAAATAAGACTCAAAGAATACTCACTAAACTTTATAATCAAGAAAGAAAGTAAAACTCACAAACCTGTCAAAGTAAATGGATCAAAAGTTCCACAATGTATATAACAATTTGCCAATCACTATGAATCCAACTTTTGTATGGAAATTAATGTGCAAAAGAATGAATAGATGCAAGTACCAAACTGTTTTTGATGTTTTAAAACAGAGTATGTTCTGTTTTAGGCACGGTACTGTTCTGTTTTTATATTATTTTTTATACAAAATGGAACTTATGTAGTGAAAGAACCATAATATGCATCATATTGAAGTTGAAACATCAATCAATTTGCACAAAAAAAATTTATGAAGGATTCAAGACAGTTGAACACTTGAAATCAAATGTTTGGAACCTCTAATCACAAGTACTAAAACAAATTCAAGAGAAGAACAAACTTTCAAAATCAAAAGCAAGCAAGTATAGGCAAGATTAGGACACCTAGAACATTATGAACATAAAACTCAAAGCAAAAGGGAAGATCAATGAAAAGGCACAACTAAGACATATTCAAACCAAACAAAAGTATGAATATAAGGTGCTGGAAAAACAGTAAACACGAAATTATAGGTGCTGGAAAAAGAAATTGCTCAAAATTAAAGTGCTACTTCAACTCAAAACACAAAAACACACCATAGCTCATGATACCACATGATGTGAGTTGATTTTATATTTATTTGATTTGTAACACTTTACTAAAAATTGGATCAAGATTCTTAGAGCAATTAGGGTGAGTCACCTAGAGAAAATCCCCACTGGACATTAACTTAACAATTGCTAAGTAGATGTGAAGGTTCATTTCTAAAGGTCCAAGAGAAAAACACATGAATAGGTGAATTTCATGATGCACATGGTCGGAATTCGAATGGGTAATCACAAGAACAACAACATAAAATCAAAAAGAACACAAGAACAAAACAAGAAAATAAGATTTGAAACAAGAACACAACAAGAATTGAAACTAACAATAGAAACACAACAAGAACACAACCTAGGAAATTCAAGAACTCAACATAGAAATGGGTAACAATGGAAACCGAACCAAAAATATCAAGATATAACATGTTTGAACCGATTAAAATGAGAAACAAATACAACAAATGAAAGAGGACATCATAAGGAAGAGATTGAACCGATTGAAATTGAAAACAAACAAGTAGAACAAAAATGGGTATTTTTGGAAGATGAATAGAATTGACTATTGGGGTTGTAGTCTTTTGGAGATGTGCTTCATGCCACTTGGAGGGTGGTTCTTCCAAGATGAGTGGGAGGTGCCGCCACTTGAGAGTCTCCAAAGCTCACAAGATAAGACATGGAGAAGAAGAAGAGACAAGTCTCACACAATTCTCTCACAATTTCAAGATAGTTTCTTTACTTCAACTTTCAACTTTTTTTATGAAGAACCAAGCACTCCTATTTATAATAAGGAGGACCGATCATGTTACAAGGGAGAAGGAGTGGGAAGAGTCACTCTTCTAGCTCTTTCTAGCGCCTAAGAGAGAAAGGAGTAGGAAGAGTCACTTCTTCCACTTTCTTCTAAAAAATTGCCTACTAATGCCTTACAAAGAGAGGTTTCTTTTGGTTTTCCTATTTTGGCATTTTTCCTAAGGCTCTATATTATTTACAAATGTTTATTCAAGGGTAATTACAAAAAGTGATAACATTTGATGCTCTTTACCCAAAACTTTAGCCTTGCTCCTTGTAATCCTTTGAGGCATGAAGGATGTTGAGCTATTTTGTCCTTGAGCTTCTTAGGCTTGGGCCTCATCTTCCTCTTCTATTTGATCTCCATCACGGTGTGATGGAAGAGGGCCAAGCACAACCTTTCATGAAAGACAAGAGCCAAGCTAGGAGCGTCTAGGACAAGAAGACTTGGATCAAAGCTATGAATGGGAGAGTGGCATACTAGCACATATTCCGTGAAGGCCTATCAAATGTAGTTTAGCTTTAATTGGGGTGTAAATAGCATAGCCATGTGGACAAATGTTTATTTTTCTGCACATTAGAATTAAGGAGAAGTTAACCTTCCCACTATTCTAGAAAGCCCATGGAGGGGGTGAACTTACAAACTAGACACACCCCTCCCCATGTGCTTCACATTTACATTTCATTTGGCTAGCATTAGGGTTGCATTATGGTCCTCCTTAGCCTATAAAAGGAGGAGCCTACACCTTGTATTTTCAAGATTAAATAGAGTATTGTTATGCTGCCAAAATTGTGCCATACACCACTCTTTGCCTAACACTTAGGTTTTAGTCTTCAATTCATCACTACCAAAGGGGCTGGCCAAACCTCCCCATTTCCTCACTCTTCATGCACCTTCAAGGCACCCATGCTTCCTAGGAAGGCCTTGCTCACCTCCTCCATAAGCTTCCGCATCCATCATCACCAAGGAACTCCAAAATCCAAAGAAGAGCTCATAGGAATGCTATCACGGTGTCATGGGGAGCGTTCCTCATCAGGCAAGTCTCCAAAGCGAGGTCATGTGGTCGGGGGGTCGAGTTCGAATGATTCTGACTTTCTGGGGCATGACCTACAAGCGGCCGAGAAGGTCACAATCAGACTCAACCCCTATCAATAAGACGCCTATCTCTTGACTCGCCCTTCTCAAGTTCACGACGCATTCATGGAGTTATACTCTCGAACTTTGGTTCTCGGCAAGCGAATGGCCTCAGACTTAATAAAGCGAGATAAGAGCGCGGCCGAACTGGAGAGCCTACACGCGCAACTGGAAGAGTCAACTACCAACCTCCAGTCAGCCTTAAGCAAAAGTGAGGAACTACTTGCCTAGAACCAAAACCTTGAGGCCGAGGTGAAGCAGTGGAAGAGTTTATGTGCGGAGGCGGAGAAGACGGGGAAGGAGGTGGCTGAGAAGGCGAATGCTGAAATCCGGGGGCTCAAAGAGAGTCTTTCGGATATGGCCCTCACGAACTACCGAGCTGAGGAGAGAGTGAAAAAATTTGCGAAAGAGTTGGAGGTTGCCGAAGACAACGTCTTGGAACAACATGAGCTCGGCTTCCAAAAGGCTCTTCAGCAAGCGGCCTTTTTCTACAATATTCCCTTAGATGAAGGGAAATTTGATGTCGACAAAGACTTCTATGACGGTCTACTTATGCCAATCGATCAGATACCGAGTGTAGGTCGAGAGGTCATGTTGGCTCCACCAGGGACCTCTAACATCGATGATTAGGTGTATATTTCTTCTTCTTTTGGATTGGTCACACGTATTTGATATTTTGTAAGCGTGTGGTCCCCCTTTTTTGTGTGTAGACCGACGACCTGTCGACCTTTTAATGAATTCCGATTTTAACCAAATACTTGTTCTCTGTGTTGTTATTTTATTCATCATTGTTTGTGCTTCTCGGAAAATAATCTCTCAACGAAGATTCTTTTAGGTGAGTTCTTCCTTGGCTGAGAGGTTTCTTTAATGCGCTCTCAACAGGGATTTACTTAGGTGAATTCTTCCTTCACCGAAGGGTTTCTTTAACGTCCTCTTGGTAGGGATTCACTTAGGTGAATTCTTCCTTGGCCGAGAGGTTTCTTTAACATCCTCTTGGCAGGGATTCACTTAGGTGAATTCTTCCTTGGCAGAGGGGTTTCTTTAACGTCCTCTCGGTAGGGATTCACTTAAGTGAATTCTTCCTTAGCCGAGGAATTTCTTTAACATCCCCTCGGCAGGGATTCACTTAGGTGAATTCTTCCTTAGTCGAAAGGTTTCTTTAACGTGCTTGTTGGTGACAACTCAACCTTATAGCCGACAAGTCTACTTTCATTAATTTGTTGCCTCGTTAAAACCTTCTTCAATCAAAAAGCATTTGGCCATAAAAAAAGACTGAAGCTAGAAAAGAGTTCACTTGCAATACATATTAACTAAAATACATCTTCAAGTGGCTTGCATTCCAAGTCCTGGGCACTTCCCAACTATCCAACTGTTGCAAGCGGTAGGCTCCATTCTGAAGATCTTGCTTGATTTTAAATGGTCCTTCCCAATTTGCATTAAACTTTCCTTTTGCTAGGATCTTGCGGGCTTCTCCTTTCATTCTCCAAACGAGGTCACCTTCCTAGAATGCTCGCGACTTGGTTTTCGAGTTGTACCTCCTGGATGCACTTTGCTTGCAAGCTTCTTCCCGTATTTTTGCCTAGCGCAACTCTTGAAGTAAATCTAACGCAGTCTTTAGGCACTCATCATTCAGCTTGAGGTAATCAATTTCTCGTGGGATTGTCAGTTCCCCTACTTCCATTGGTAACATGGCATCTGTGCCATAGGTGAGGTTATACGGCATTTCCCCTGTGGCCGAGTGCGGGGTGCACCGGTAGGCCCTAAGGACTTCAATGAGCTGTTCTACCCACCTTCCCTATGCAGTGCCCAACCTATTCTTCACCTTGTTAGCAGACTCGGCTTGTCCGTTAGTTTGTGGATGTTCTACTGAACTCATCTTATGTCGTATACCGAGACTGTCGTAAAACTCAACAAGCTTTCGATCTATAAATTGTTTTCCGTTATTTGTGATGATGGTATGTGGAATACCAAACCTACACACTATGTCTTTCCAAACAAAGCTTTGGACTTGTCAGGTTGTGATGCTCGCGAGCGGTTCCGTCTCTATCCATTTTGTGAAGTAATCCACTGCCAATAGTAGAAACTTCCTTTTCCCGATCACAAGTGGGAAGGGACCGATTATATTCATCCCCCATAAGGAAAATAGCCATGGAGAATTGATGTTTTGCAAGTCATGGGGTTGGAGATGTATGAGCGGGTCATACTCTTTGCAGCTTTGGCACTTCTTAACGAAGTCAGCACAGTCGGCTCTCAGTGTTGGCCAATAGTAGCCGGCTCTCAAAACTCTCATTGCCAACGTTCATGCCCCTAAATGTAGGCCACATGTACAGTGGTGCAGTTCCTTCAAAATGTAGTCAACTTCGATTTTAGACACACATTTATGTATAAGTCTTCCCTTACTAAAATGAAATGAGAAGCTTTCTTTGCGATCACGAGGTCACGTCATTCTTTCCCGGCTTCGCGGTCATCCAGAACGCTTTTGATTTCAAAAATCCAATCAGCCTCTTCTTGCTCTATTGCAATGCATTATTCTATAACGACTGATGGGGCCAACACAATTCATTAGATGATAGTGGAGTGTCGGCCTTTCAGCCTACCACTAGCCAATTTTGATAGGTTGTCGACTCTAGAGTTGTTTTCCCATTTTATGTGATGTATGGTAATGCCTTCGAATCCTGTCATGATGCCAACAACCCGGTGGTAATACTTTAGGAGCAAAGGGTCCTTGACTTGATATTCCCCGTTGATGTGACCAACTATCAATTGTAAGTCTGTCTTGCACGCGACTTTCTGGGCTCCCATATCCTTTTCCAGCAACAATCCAGCTATGAGGGCTTCATACTTATCTTGATTGTTTGATGTTTTGAATCCGAAATGTAAAGATTGTTCAATTTGGAGTTTTCTTGGCCCTTCGAGAACAACTCTGGCTCCTCCTCCGCCTTTATTGGAAGATTCGTCGATGTATAAAACCCATGGCGTTTCTGACTCCAAGTTGTCTTAAAGTTCAGAGGTGAAGTCTGCCAAACATGAGACTTGATAGGTCCTCTCGGCTCATATGTGATGTCGAACTCTAATAACTCCACCGACCAACCAATCATCCTCCCTGCCAGTTCAGGCTTCTGTAATACTTTACTGATGGGACAGTCGGTTCCCACAACCACTTCATGACTTTGGAAATATGGTCAAAGCCTCCCAGAGGCATGGACAAGGGCTAAAGCCATCTGTTCAATTAATTGATACCTTGTTTCGGCATCTCGTAATACCCGACTTATAAAGTAGACCGACTTCTGTTCGGTTGTACCTTGCACAATTGTGGCGCTCACTGCCTTCGGTGACGCGGCAAGGTACACCAGCAAAGGTAGTCCCTGTATTGGTTTGCTCAGTATCGGTGGTTGGGGTAGTGTTTGCTTCACGGCTCTAAACGCTCCTTTGTATGTCTTGCTCCATGAAAACCTTTCAGCTTTCTTCACGAGCTTCAGGATTAGCTTTATTTTATTTGCTAATCTCAGCATAAACCTAGATAGCGATGTCAACCTTCCTACCATCCGTTGGACTTCCTTCAGGTTACTCGAACTTCGCATGGTCTCTAAAGCTTGGCACTAGTCTGGATTGGCCTCAATTCCCCAGCTTGTCAACATAAAGCCTAAGAACTTGCCACCTTCTACTCCAAATACGCACTTTTCGAGATTTAGACGCATGTCATATCGCCTAAGCTATCCGAAGACTTCAACCAAATCGGCTACATGTTGCTTGGTGCTGTTAGATTTCACAATCATGTCATCTACGTATACCTCCATCATTTTCCCAATCTGTTCTTGAAACATGTGATCCAACAACCTTTGATATGTTGCTCCTACATTCTTCAATCCGAACGGCATGACTTCATAACAGAAGTTATCCCTTTTAGTGATCAATGCCATTTTTTCTTAGTCTGCCGAATACATACGTATTTGGTTGTATCCAGAGTACGCGTCAAGGAAGCTGAAAACCTTGTGACCGGCAGCTCCATCCACTAGTTGGTCAATGCTCGGGGGGGGGGGGGGGGGGGGGGGGGGGGGTAGGGCAGGCTCTGTTAAGGTGAGTGTAATCAGTGCACATCCACCATTTCCTATTGTTCTTTTGTACTAAGACTACATTCGCCAACCAAGTTGTGTAATGCACTTCTCGGATAAAACTGACATCTAGGAGCTTCTGTGTCTCTTCCTCCACAATCAGTCTTCTCTATTCCCCAAATTTCCTCTTCTTCTGGGCTATCGACTTTGCTTCATTACATATTGACAATTTGTGTGAGATGATTCTTGGCTCAATTCCCAATAAGTCGGTTGTCGTCTAGGCAAATAAATCAGCATTCTTTGCCAATATGGCGGTGATCATATCCCTCTCCCCTTCCTTCAAGGTCGAACCAAGAAATGTGTCTTGTCCCAATCGACCCATCTGCCACGATATTGTTTCCTCCCTCGGCTCGACGCGGGGTTCATCACTCAGCCTAGGATCCAAATCGCCCATGGCAGTCACCTGATGGACTTCCGGCCTTCAACTTAGCATCGGCGAGTGAATTGTAAGACTTGCTGCGTAACATTCCCTAGCAATCTTCTGGTCGGAATGGAGGGTAACGACTTCTCGACCTCATCTTCCATTATTCATAGGGAATTTCATGGCTAAGTAAGGGGTTGAGATTATGGCTCCTAACTTATTGAGGGATGGTCTCCCAATAATGATGTTGTAAGATGTTTCGACGTCCACTATTAGGTATCTAATCTTGATTGTTTTACAATATTGGTTACCTTCACCAAACTTTATGTCAAGGTCAATGTATCCCTAGGTATTAACTCTCTCTCCAGCGAAACCAAGTATTTGTTCATCAAACGATACCACATCGTCATGGGATAAGCCCATCCTTTTGAAAGTTTTCCAATACAGAATGTCCACTGAGCTTCCTTGATCTATAAAAGTTTTCATGACTACCATGGGATCGTCGTGCTTTGGATCTATAGTTGATCCAGCCTCTTGACCAAAGCGTTAGAGCTTCTCCTCCTCGAACCTCATCCTCACCCCAAATATACATTTGGATCACCTTCACCACTAAAGCTAGGTAATTTTATAAAAGGCATATAAGGCTTTGTTTCATGGTGCCTCCTTTCTCTATGATAGTGGTGGTGTTGGTGTCTTCTCCAATCGGTTTCTTCATCATGGCCAAATGAATTGGAAGAGTTTCTTGAAGAACCTCTATATGAATGGCACCTTCCATGTGGAGAATGGTTGGACTTATCATGATTTACTTCAAGCCTTTGCAATCTTTCTTCCAATTGTCTTATAGCTTCATCTTTTTGTGCAAGTGACCTCTTGGCTTCCTTTAGTTCACCAAGAATGAAAGCTTTTTGTGGAGAATATGGTTTGGAAGATTCACCACTTGAAAAATTAGCCATTTAAAAACAAGACAGCAAACACAATGAACAAAAAATTAAAGAAAACAAGGTTAGAAAACAAGTAAAATAGTGTTGCGGTTTTGGGAAAATAAAAGGCACTCAAATCACTCCAAGAAAATTATACTTTCCTCAACCAAACTTCTCTTGTGGAATGGAGTAACCTCAATTAAAAGATGCCAAAGCACTCAACCACTCATCCAAAAATAACCACCACAAAACTTGAAGAACAATAAATGACAAGCAAGAAAAGGGACAAAAACAAGAAAGGGTATAGCAAAAGGAATACAAGATTTATGACAAAACATAAAAAATAGAAGACAAGCAAGCAAAGACACAAAATAAGACTCAAAGAATACTCACTAAACTTTATAATCAAGAAAGAAAGTAAAACTCACAAACCTGTCAAAGTAAATGGATCAAAAGTTCCACAATGTATATAACAATTTGCCAATCACTATGAATCCAACTTTTGTATGGAAATTAATGTGCAAAAGAATGAATAGATGCAAGTACCAAACTGTTTTTGATGTTTTAAAACAGAGTATGTTCTGTTTTAGGCACGGTACTGTTCTGTTTTTATATTATTTTTTATACAAAATGGAACTTATGTAGTGAAAGAACCATAATATGCATCATATTGAAGTTGAAACATCAATCAATTTGCACAAAAAAAAATTTATGAAGGATTCAAGACAGTTGAACACTTGAAATCAAATGTTTGGAACCTCTAATCACAAGTACTAAAACAAATTCAAGAGAAGAACAAACTTTCAAAATCAAAAGCAAGCAAGTATAGGCAAGATTAGGACACCTAGAACATTATGAACATAAAACTCAAAGCAAAAGGGAAGATCAATGAAAAGGCACAACTAAGACATATTCAAACCAAACAAAAGTATGAATATAAGGTGCTGGAAAAACAGTAAACACGAAATTATAGGTGCTGGAAAAAGAAATTGCTCAAAATTAAAGTGCTACTTCAACTCAAAACTGTTTTTCTTTTTCTTACCTACCAGGAGCATATAACAAACTATTTATACTCCAAGGTTGGTCAAAAACATTTAAAACAGGAGCGTATTCAGTTAGAAATAATTTAAGACAGATTCACAAATCACAACTGAATTCTTTTAGGATTTTCAAAGAAACAATTGGTTGAAACCACAAAACAACAGATTGAATTGGTTTAACAGCAAAGTCAACCAAGTTAAACAACTTTCAACCTTTTTCAAAAACCTTTAAGAGCAAAACAACCGGTTGATTCGACAAAACAATAGGTTATTTTTCAGTTGTTAGGAAAAACATTCATTTTCAAAAAGGGTTTTAATTCACATCGGTTTTAGATTCAACAAAGGAGTGGATTACAATTTAATCTACCCAGATCCCACCCACACACAAGCAGCAACTCCAGCCATCCATTAAACACTTGGATTTGGAAACATCTAAGCACTTGGTCATCCTTGATCAACAAACTCAACCATGAAGTCGACATATACCTGTCCTTTGATTGGCCCTCGTGGTTCATATTGGATATCAAACTCAGAAAATTCTACAAACCAACAGACTATCCACCTTGCAATCTCAGGTTTCTGCAAAAGCTTGCGGATGGGTAGATCGTGTCTATGCATTGTGAGTCAGTGGAAAGTCTGACGTGTGAATCTTGAATACTGAATGTATCAAAGAGACACTGGACGAGTTTGGGGAATATGGGAATGTTAATGGTGGTAATTGATATGGATCATGAATGGTGTGAAGATTTATGTTTTCTATTGATTTAAAGTTTTTGAAACATCTAGCTTACCCTTTTATCTGGTATTGTGATTGTTTGCTTAAACCTGTGATGATTGTGTATTTTTGCACGGGAGCAGACGAGGTTGCAGGTGGTAGAGTTCCTCAGTGAGTGGTCGCCGGAAGGAGATCGCCCATTTATGTTTCTGTTAGGCGATCACCTTTTTCTGTTGTCTGATAGGAGATCGTCGTTTTCTGATAGGAGATCGCCCATCCTGTTGGGAGATCGCCTGTTTCTTTTTATTTTGCTGTATTTCGTTTACGTTTTTGGAAAACTGACCGACTTTGTATTAAACTCCCTGCGAGGAGAAAACTTCATTACATATATACGATTATGTTCACTTCAATATTATCATTTTATCTCTATTTCATTCTATAATTATGAAAAGAATTTGGCGGGATGTTACAGCACCACTGTGAAATCACACACATTCAGAAGCGTATAAATGAATCTCAATATCATCACTATCCTAGCATGACAGGGTTAATCCATACAATGGGTCAAGCTCGTTCTCTTTCAAATAACTCACCCATACATGTGAACCTCCTTCGACTCTCAACGCCTGAATAACTTCATCTATATGATTCCATTATATCAGGAGAGTCAGGATATCTCATAATAAATGAATCACCGGTCAATGCACACTTTACACGATCTTACACGGTATCTTCTTTCCTGAAAATACTATGCCTTGATCTCACATTCACCACATTCCATACATCATACCACACATAAAGAACAATTCCATCATAGAATACCTTGAATCTTTTCTTAAACAACCCCACTCACCAAAAACAAGCATACCACCGTTCAGGTTTTCGAATAGCATATACATTTTTCATTTCAATCTCAACAAGTTCAAAGCGACACTAAAACAGGGGAGTTTGAAAACAACATTAAAACCGGCGATCACATCCAAAAACAGGGGATTATGCAATAACAGTTGAAAATCGGCGACCACGTCGCCCCATCATCAAAATCATCTAACTTAAGGTTTTCGTTGGAAATAAGGCTAGCTTCCCTTACCTGGACTTGCGTAAAATCTCACTACGAGCTCTAACCCACCAAACTTAAGGATACCCGAACTTTGTTTTAGCGTTCTGATCGGAAAACTTGCAGAGAACTTCCCAGGAGTCCAAGGGCAGTCGTCGCTCGTTGTACTGGTGCTTGAGGATGCCTGAATCCCAGCGCGAAGGAGAGAAAAGAGAAGGATGAAGGTAAACTCACTCTGTCACTCTTGAACCACAGCAACGTTCTTTTCCTCTCAGAAGTGAGTTTTTGAATCTAAACCAACTTGTCCACAATTGCCGCTGCCACTACCCACTCTGCAGGAAAGCTTGCGTGCACACTTCCTTGAACAGTATGACCACGTGGGTTTCTGCGCACACCAACTCTCTGACGCTAACTATTCTGAAACACCCTTACTGTCTATGTGTTGCGCATGCAGGACGTCTCATGCTGGGAGCCTGGGTCCCACCTTATCTGTGTGAAACACGACATCGCGCGATAACCTTCCACCGATGACTTCTCGCGCGATGACTATCCACCGATGTCTCATCCTGGCAGACGACCGACGACCGACGACCGATGTCTCTCCCTGGAGGACGACCGATGTCTATCCCTAGCGATGACCGCATGTCTATCCCTGGCGATGACCGCATGTCTCTCGCCCTGACGATGCCCGCATGTCTCTCGCCCTGGCGATGACTGATGACACATCGCCACGCCTTGGTGAAGGTTCTTCATCCCACTATGTTACGTCCAAGGTATCACCTCCACATGACTTGGTGACGTCGGTAGCTTCACATTTCCAAGAATAGATAAGCACTACTCCTCGTGCGCCCATGCATGCAACACTAAGGACGATTTCTTATGCTCAAGCATAGAGCTTCGCATGCACAGCGTATCTAAGGCTTAACCCACACCTTGATACGCGTGGTTTTTCGAACCCACTATGGTTGATCCAGTATCTTGACCACATACTAAGTGCACTTTCGGCGATCAGGTACACCATAGGCGATTGGCGATCATGTACACTACAGGCGATTGGCGTTCATGTGTAGTCTAGGTGACAGGCGATTATGTACTAACCAGGCGATCTCATAGTCTTCTAAGCTACACTTTCCTTCCTTTTTATTTTAAATAAAAACATACTTAGAATTCATTTAAAATATATTCCTTTTATTCCAATTTAATTTTACAAGTCCTTACACCAATGGACTGATACAGAAAACAAAAGAGCAAAGTTTGATTGCATTGCAAAAAATATTATCACCTCTACCTTAAATTCTAATGAGTTTTTCAGATTCTCACAATGTGGATCTGCCAAGGAGATGTGGGATACACTTGAAGTAACTCAAGGGAACCAATGATGTGAAGAGGGCGAGGAAACATATGTTGAACCAAGTGGAGTTCAAGGTTTTGAAGAATCCAAATCCTTTGAAGGATGATGAAGCCTCTGCTTGTGTGATGCTGCTGTGCTGCTTTATAGTTGTGTTCTGGGGTAGTTCAAAGTGTAAACCAATATTAGATTTAATCTCAAAAGCAAAAAGCATCTCAATCTTTAATGAAACAAAGTGTTTTTCAAACTAAGTTGAAACAACCGATTGTTCTGTCGAGACAACCGATTGTTTATACTTAGATGTTTTGAGAAAGTTTTGAAAACTGTTTTTGATTGGAGAAAACTGTTAAGTAACAAAACAACCGATTGATTCGAGGAAACAATCGATTGTTTGTTTTGGAACCATAACAGAAAAACTGTTTTCTTTGACTGAGCTTTAAATGATTTGAAACAGTATACGCTCCAGTCATTAAATGCTTTGACCAATCTTTTTGAGAGCAATCATGGATAAACAATCTTTCCTTTTATAATCAGAAGATCTGTATTATATAAGCTTTTTTGTTTTGAAAAAGATATATATCAAAAGTACTAAGAACTGAAAAAGAGATTGCTGAAGTGCTTGAGAGATTGATTGAAGTATTGGGATAGGTTTTTCACTTGTATTGATTTCAGATCTCATCTGTAACAAGTGTAATTCTGTAAACTGTTGAATCTTTTCTGTATACGTTGCTGAGATTGTCTGTGTGACCTTGAGGTATTCAAGATCAGAGATCTCAGTGTTGACCAAGGAGAGTGTGTGTCTTGAAGGGTTCAAGGTCATTCTCTTGGTTGTTGTGTAAGTAATCTGGGTTTGATTGCTTAGTGGATTTCCTCAGGGTTTCTGAGAAGACTGGATGTAGCTCTGGGTTGGAGTGAACCAGTATAAACATCTGTGTACAATCTCTCTATCCCTAACTCTTTAATTTCAGTTTATTTGTTGTTTGCTGGTATAAACAACCGATTGTTTCGAAGAAACAACCGATTGTTTTCCTGGCAGTGCTGTATTGCTTGCTGTTTTGGCAAACTGAATTGCTCAATCATTTGATTTCTGAAAGATATTCATTCTAGCTTGGAAAAGTTTGCGAAAACCTCTTTAAACAATTCACCCCCCCTCTAGTTTAAAGCCATCTTTCCTAACAATTGGCATCAAGAGCTTGGTTCTTGAAAGTCATTCAAGTTGATCCTAAAATCTTTTTTCTATGGCTGGAAAAATATCTTTTGAGGAGGGTGCTTCAATCTACAAACCACCTTTATTCTGTGGATTGAATTATAAGTTTTGGGAAGCAAGAATGAAAATCTTTATTGAATCAATTGATCAAAGAATTTGGGACTCAATTGAGAATGGCCCTTACATTCCAAAATTCAAAAAGGATAATTCCTTTATTGTAAAACCTTTGTCCAAATGGACAGATGAGGAATGTAAGATGGTTCAGCTTGATAGGTCTGCTCAAAGCATCATAGCTTCTGCACTGGATACTAATGAATTTTTCAGGATTACAAAGTGCAAAACTGCTAAGGAAATGTGGGAGACTCTCAAGGCTGCTCATGACTCAAAGGAAGCAATGACAAAGAGTCAAGTAAGAAGGAAGAAAAGGCAGAATAAGAAAAGTCTCAATCTTTGCTTAATGGCCAGAAAGGAGGATGACTCATGTAGTGTAAGTTCATCAAACTCTTCAAACTCTGAAAATAATAGTCAATTGCTTCAAGCCTTTCAAGAAACACATGAAGAAGCAAACAGATTGGCTCTCTTAAACAATAGATTGAAAGAAAAGAATAGCTGGCTTAAAAATAGGGTAAAAGCACTGGAAGAGGATTTAGAAAATTCAAAAATGGATTTTGAAAATCTGGAAATCATTTACAAAAACTCCGCTTGCAAGTGTGATACTCTAATTTGTGAAAATTGTGAAAATCTTGAAAAGAAGGTACATTATCTTGTTAAAACAGTGGATAAGCTTTCAAAAGGCCAATCTAACTTTGAGAGTGTGCTAGCATCTCAAAAGTGTGTTTTTGGAAAATCAGGATTGGGCTTTAATCCACAAAACCAGCAAGATAGGTTTTCAAAATCGTTTTCAAGGGTGCCAGAAAAACAATCGATTGGACCATCGAAACAATCGGTTGTTACATGCTTCTATTGCATGAAGAGAGGCCATTCTGTGCGATTCTGTAAAATCAGAAAACATGTTGTTCCTAAAGGGCTTATGAAGTGGATTCCCAAGAAAAATAAAGCTTGTGTTGATGAGTATACACCAGATGGACCCTCATTCATAAGGGGACCAAACCTATGTACTTGAGATTTTTTTTGTAGGAAATCTTGGAGGAGAAAAAGCAGCTTTGGTACTTGGACAGTGGATGCTCCAAGCATATGACAGGGGACAAATCAAAGTTCCTGAGAATATCCTTCAAGCAAGAGGGTCATGTCACCTATGGAGATAACAACAAAGGAAGAATTCTTGAAAGAGGATCCATAGGAGATGAGAGCATCTTGGTGATTCATGATGTGCTCTTTGTTGAAGGCCTAAAGCATAATCTGCTGAGTATTAGCCAACTGTGTGACAAGGGGTATCAAGTGATGTTCAAGGCAAACACATGTGAAATCTGTCTACCCAACACTAAAGAGGTAATGTTGGTAGGTAAGAGAGTTAATAATGTGTATCTTCTAGATATCTCTTCACCATGTTCAATTGGATGTCTTCTATCCAAGCAAGATGAATCTTGGCTTTGGCATAGAAGAATTGCTCATATTCACATGAATCATTTGAACAAGCTTATATCAAAAGATCTTGTGATTGGGCTGCCAAAACTCAAGTTTGAGAGGGATCACATTTGTGAAGCTTGCCAAAAAGGGAAACAAGTGAAAAGTTCTTTTAAAACCAAAAATGTTGTCTCTTCATTGAGACCTCTTGAACTCCTTCACATGGATCTCTTTGGACCCTCTAGAACTATGAGTCTTGGTGGAAATTATTATGCTCTTGTTATTGTTGATGATTTCTCTAGGTACACTTGGACCTTGTTCTTGGAGTCAAAGAGTGATGCCCTTGCTGCATTCAAAAAACTAGCAAGAAGTCTTCAAAACACAAAAGGCAGTAACATAGGCTCAATAAGGAGTGACCATGGAGGAGAATTCCAAAATGAGAAGTTTGTCAAGTTCTGTGAGAAGTTGGGAATTCTACACAATTTCTCTGCTCCAAGAACACCACAACAAAATGGAGTTGTAGAGAGGAAGAACAGGTCTCTTGAAGAGCTTGCAAGGACAATGCTTAGTGAATCTTCACTTCCTAGGTATTTTTGGGCAGATGCAGTGAGTACCTCCTGTTATGTGATGAATAGGGTGCTTATAAGGCCCATTTTGAAGAAAACTCCATATGAACTTTTCAATGGAAGAAGGCCTAACATCAGTCACCTCAAAGTCTTTGGCTGTAACTGTTTTGTTCTCAACAATGGAAAGGAAAGCTTGGGAAAATTTGATGAGAAAGCTGACCTTGGCATCTTCATTGGTTATTCCCTTACAAGCCATGCTTATAGAGTCTACAATAAAAGGTTGATGACTGTAGAAGAATCAGTTCATGTAGTCTTTGATGAGGCAGATCGCAGAATTAGTGAGAACCCAAAGATCAGTGCTGAGGAAGATGAACAAAGCATCAGTTTGGAGAAGCTGGATATCTGTGCAGAAAAACAACCGGTTGATTCGCAGAAACAACTGATTGAAATTCTGCAACAGAGTGAGCTGCCCAAAGAGTGGAGAATTCCCAGAGATCTGTCAATGGATAACATCATAGGGCAGATAAAGGAAGGTGTCTCCACACGTAGCTCCATCTCAAACTTCTGCAGACACACAACTTTTGTCTCTCAAATTGAACCTAAGTCAATTGAAGAAGCTCTCAAGGATGAGAAGTGGGTTGAAGCTATGCAAGAAGAGCTAAATCAATTCGAAAGAAATGAGGTATGGTTTCTTGTTCCTAGAACTAATGAAATGAATATTATTGGTGCAAAATGGGTTTTCAGGAACAAGCTAGATGAGGAAGGAGTGATCACAAGAAATAAAGCAAGGCTAGTTGCCAAGGGCTACAATCAAGAAGAGGGCTTAGACTATGATGAAACCTTTTGTAACATCCCGCAAAATAAAACCATACATACATGTATAATGAAAATAAAGGTAAACAAATAATATTGAAGAGTACATGATATTATATATATAAGAAATGAAGTTGCTCCTCTTAGGGAGTTAAATACATAACCAGGTCAAATGTTTTCAAAATTTAAAACGAAATTCAACCAAATACAACAAGACCGGCGATCTCCATACATGAACCGGCGATCTGGTAACAGAAGGCCCAAAACAGGCGATCTGCAGCAGGACATAAATCCGGCGATCACCACCAAGAGATAGAAAAACCGGCGATCACCACAAACAGGCGATCTCTTCCTCGGCGACCACTCACTAAGGAGCTCTACTTCCTGGAAGATCATCTGCTCCCGTGTAAGTGATACACGATCATCACAGTTTTAAGAGAAAACAGCCAACGAGCAGAACACGCAGGGTAAGCTAGATATTTTAAAGAGAGTTTAAATAAGGATACTTAAAATAAAATCAAGGTAAACAATTTCAAGATATTCACGTAAAGTATCAAGTTTCTCATACTCTTCACCTGATCGCCCAGAAATCACACATTTCGCAATATTTTCCAGAGTCATTCTATTTCACAACTGTGTCAAGTGTCTATCAATTTCAAGTTCCTCATTTCACATGTCAGACCACCACTGACTCAGCACACAAGACACTTGACACTACTTCCGGAAGACTCATGCATTGATTAGACTCAGAGATCTGCACCTGTCATACCATACCACTGTGAAATCCACACAGGGTCGCTGTGAATCCACACAGCATGCGCATATATAATCTCAATGTCAATAGTTCTCCCGGTATGACAGGGTTAATCCATAGAACAGGCCGAGCTCGTTCTGTTTCACACGACTCACCCATTCCTATGAACCTCCTTCGACTCTCCACAATTGAGTAACTTCCTCTATGGGATTCCATTATCTCAGCAGAGTCAGGATATCACATTAGGAATCACCGATCAATGCACATCCTACACGATCTTACACGGTATTTTCTTTCCTGAAAATACTATGCCTCGATCCACATTCACATCATGCAACACATCTCATAACACTTAAAGGAAAGATTTCAATCACAGCAAAAGCTCACTCCAAGGTTCTTATTTCCGAATATCTCATTTAAATCTCATACCGTTTCAAAGCAACATCAAAAACAGGGAGTTCGTAAACAACGCCAAAACCGACGATCTAGTTCAAAAACAGGGTATTTCGAAGTCTGCATTTAAAACCGGCGACCACGTCGCCCAAACACACAGCACAGAGCATTTTACAAAGATGAAAATGAAAACCGGCGACCACGTCGCCCTCACTTCAGAAATAGCTAAACTATGGCTTGTATTGAAAATGAAGTCTAGCTTCCCTTACCTGGACTTGCGCAAACACCTAGAGTTCCGAAACCCAACAAAGCTTGAAGAACGCCTTGGCTCTGCTTTTGCGTCTGGTTGAAGGACTTGCAGAGAACTGCCCAGGTGCCCTAATGGTGGCTGTCGCTCGTCGTACTCTCGTGTGAAGGTGCTAGAATCGCAGCGCGAAGGAGATATCTGGAGGAGAAGGGAGGTAACTCACTCTTTCTCTCTTTGAATGCTGCAACGTCTTTTTTTCTCTCAGCAGTGGGTCTCTGCATCTTAAACCAACTTATCCACCAAAAGCAGCTGCCACCCCCACTCTGCAGAGAAGTCTGAGTGTACGTTTCCCTGAACAGTACGACTACAATTGTCTCTTGCGCAGGCCAACCACTCCCTGAACAGTACTACTGAGCGTGCCTCTGTGCAGGCTAACACTCTGAGGTCACTATTCTGAACCACCCTTTTTGTCTACGTGGCGCGCGTGCAGGACGTTCCATGCTGGAAGTCTGGGTCCTACCCTCTCTGTGTGTAACTCGACGTCGCGCGATGACCTTTCACCGATGACCACAGGCGCGAAGACAATCCACCGATGACCTCTCGCTGGCGAACGACCGATGTCTCCCCCTGGCAAAGCCCGCATGCCTCTCGCGCCCTGGCAATGCCCGCATGTCTCGCGCCCTGGCAATGCCCGCATGCCTCTCGCCCGCGCGATGCCTGCATGCCTCGCGCCCTGGCGACGTCCACATGCCTCGCGCCCGCGCGATGCCTGCATGCCTCGCGCCCTAGCGCCCATGTGTAGCAGGCGACCGGCGATCATGTACTACTAGGCGATCTCATAGTCTTCCAAACTACACTTTCCTTCCTTTTCATTTTAAATAAAGACATACTTAGAATTCATTTAAAATATATCTCTTTTATTCCAATTTAATTTTACAGGTCCTTACATTCTCCCCATCAAGAAAAATTTTCGTCCCCGAAAATTGAATTACAAGGAAAAGAGGTATGGATAAGCCTCCCTCATGGGTTCTTCTAACTCCCAAGTTGAATCCCCCGATCTCTCATCCCACACCACTTTCACCATGTTGATGGTCTTGCCTCTGAGCTGTTTACTTTGCCGATCGTCAATCCTGACTGGTTTTGCTTCAAAGGACAAGTCATCCCTGATCTGCACATCGTCTACATCCAGCACATGACTAGGGTCTGCCATGTACTTCCTCAGCTGTGACACGTGAAAGACATTGTGCAGATTCGCCAGATGGGGAGGTAGGGCGATCTCATAAGCCACTGGACCAATCCTTCTTAAGATCTGATATGGTCCCACGAATTTAGGAGACAACTTCTTTGACCTGATCGCCCGTCCTACACCCTTGGTTGGTGTAACTTTCATGAACACGTGGTCCCCAGCAGCAAACTCCAAAGGCTTTCTCCTCTGATCTGCATAGGACTTCTGCCTACTTTGAGAAGCTTTCATCCTGCTTTGTATCTGTTGCACTTTCTCGGTCGTCTGCTGAATCAACTCTGGCCCAACCAAGACTGCCTCGCCCTCCTGGTACCAACATAAGGGAGTTCTGCATTTCCTCCCATACAGGGCTTCATATGGTGCCATCCCAATACTGGCGTGGTAGCTATTATTATAGGTAAACTCCACTAGTGGCAACACCTCGTCCCAACTTCCCAATTGATCCAAGACGCACGCCCTCAGCAGATCTTCCAAGGATTGTATCGTTCTCTCTGACTGACCATCTGTTTGGGGATGGTATGCAGAGCTCATCCTCAACTTAGTTCCCAAGCACTCCTGTAAGGTCTGCCAAAACCGTGAAGTGAACCTGGGATCTCTATCTGAAACGATGCTGGAAGGCACTCCATGCAACCTCACTATTCCTTGGATGTATAACTGTGCCAGCTTGGCCATAGGCATCTTCATATTCACTGGAAGGAAGTGGGCACTCTTCGTCAGCCTATCAATGATAACCCAGATTGCATCATGACCCTTTACCGATCTGGGTAAATGGGTGACAAAATCCATGGCGATGCTGTCCCATTTCCACTCAGGGATATCCAGTTGCAGCAACAGCCCGCCAGGTCTTTGATGCTCTACCTTCGCCTTCTGACACATTAAGCAGGTTGCAACATACTGGGCGATGTCTCTCTTCATGCCCGACCACCAAAATGACTCCTTCAAGTCATGGTACATCTTGTTCATGCCTGGATGAAGGTTAAGGCGACTCTTGTGACCTTCATCTAGGATCATCTTCTTCAATTCTCCATTTGCAGGGATGCAAATCCTACCATTAAATCTCAAGATCCCATCATCGCCCATCACAAAGTCTCTAGCCTGGTCGGTCCCTAGTGACTCCACAGTACGTTTCAGACTAGGGTCCTCTAACTGCTTATCCCTTAACATCCCAAGGAAGTCATTAGTTATAGTCAGCTTACTACAACTAATGTGATTCACGTGGAACTCTACCCCAAGGTTTAAATATCTGAATTGCTCGATCAGTTTCTGCTCTTCCATCATCATGGTGGCTACTTGTACTGATTTTCTACTCAAGGCATCTGCCACTACATTGGCCTTCCCTGGATGATACATGAGTTGAAAATCGTAGTCCTTAAGAAACTCCATCCACCTTCTTTGTCTCATGTTTAGTTCCTTCTGATCGAACAGATATTTCAGGCTCTTATGGTCACTGAACACCTGGAACCGAGCTCCATATAAATAGTGCCTCCAGATCTTCAAGGCAAATACCACAGCCGCCAACTCCAAATCATGCGTGGGGTAGTTCCTCTCATGAACCTTGAGTTGCCTTGAAGCATATGCAACCACTCTTTTCTCTTGCATCAAAACACATCCCAAGCCCTGATGTGAAGCATCACAGAAGACATCAAAAGGTCTTCCTACTTCGGGGATCACCAGCACTGGAGCACTAGTCAACCTCTCCTTTAATTCCATGAAGCTCTGTTCACATCGGTCGGTCCAAGCAAAAGGTTGATCCTTGCGGGTCAGCTGTGTTAAGGGAGCCACTACCTTGGAAAAGTCCTCAATAAACCTCCGATAGTAGCCCGCCAACCCCACAAAGCTCCTTATCTCGGTGACTGTCTTTGGACGTTCCCACTGCAGCACTGCCTCTACCTTGGCTGGATCCACCGAGATCCCCTGGGCAGATATCACGTGTCCTAAGAAGTTGACTTCCTTCAGCCAGAACTCGCACTTAGAGAACTTGGCATAGAGTTGCTTCTCCCTCAGTATCTCCAATACTGTCTTCAGGTGTTCCTCATGCTCTTCCTCGGTCCTTGAATAAATGAGGATGTCGTCTATGAAGACCACCACAAACTTATCCAAGAAAGGGCGAAAAATCCTATTCATGTAGTCCATGAACAGGGCTGGAGCATTGGTGACTCCAAACGGCATCACTACATACTCATAGTGCCCATACCGAGACCTAAAAGCTGTCTTTTGAACATCCTCAGCTTTTACCAAAATTTGGTGGTACCCCGATCTCAGATCAATCTTGGAGAACACCGAGGCCCCATGAATTTGGTCCATCAAATCATCAATCCTAGGCAGGGGGTACTTGTTCTTGATGGTCAACTTGTTCAACTGCCTGTAATCTATACACAGCCGAGACCCTCCATCCTTCTTCTTGACTAGGAGCACTGGAGCTCCCCATGGAGATACACTGGGTCTGATGAATTGCTTCTCCAGCAACTCTTCCACTTGCTTCTTTAACTCCACTAACTCGGCTGGTGCCATCCTGTAAGGTGCCATTGACACTGGTCCAGCTCCAGGTACCAAGTCAATAGAGAATTCCACTTCTCTCTTAGGGGGTAACCCAGGTACTTCTTCTGGAAATACATCCGTGAAATCTTTCACCACGGGTATTCTGCTTACGTCCCCTTTATTCTCCACCTCCGACCGAGCGAGTATCACGAAGCACCTCGCCCCTTCTTCCAATTCCGTCTGCCCTTGCTGAGCAGATATCACCTCTGATCCTTGGAGGTCTGGAAACGCAATCCTCTGACTACCGCAGTCAATGAGAACGTGATTGGCAGCTAACCAATCCATTCCCAGGATAACATCTAAGTCCTGAAGAGGTAGGCAGATCAAGTTCACCTTGAATCTGCGTCCTTCTACAATCACTGGACATTCGGGGCATACTGTAGAGGTCGACACCTATCCTGACGCAGGTGTAGAGACCAACAGTTCGAAAGGTAACTCCTTCACCAGGAGGCCCAACTCGGCTACACACAGGCTTGACACAAAGGAGTGTGTCGCTCCAGAATCAAACAAAGCTTTTAAACCTCTACCAGCAATAAAACAAACACCTTGTATGAGGTTACCTGACTGAGATGCTTCTGCTCCAGACATGGCAAACACTCTCCCTGTCGCCTGAGGTCTGCTGCCTTCGTTTCTCATCTGCTGGGAGCCACTGGGTTGGGTCGCCCCATTCCTGCTAGGGCATTCTCTAGCAACGTGCCCTGTCTTTTGGCAGGCAAAACATCTCCTCTCAGAAGTCTTCTTGAAGCATGCATTGGAGGCGTGTGGTCCACCACAATGGAGACACTTGGGTTTCCAATGTTGCTGCTGCTGAAACTGGGGAGGCGCTGCTCCTGCCCGATGTGGTGGAGGTCTCGCATAGGGCTTGCTTTGTGGGTGCTGTGCCTTAGCTTTCCCACTGGAAGAACCTCCGGGGTGTGACCTGACCACCCGAGAATCACCCTTTTCCAGGGTCTCCACCATCTTCGCCTTTTCCACTAAGGCGTGAAATTCCCTGATGCACATCGGGGCTATGGTCCTCTTCAGTCCATGCTTCAGCCCCTCTTCGAATTTCCTACACCTCCAGGCCTCGGAGGTCGCCTGGGTATAGAACCGGGCGAGGTACTCAAAACGAGCAGCATAGGCGTTCACTGACATATCCCCCTGCTCCAACTTCAGGAACTCTGCTTCCCTCGCAAACTTGGCGCTGTCAGGGAAGTATTTCTCCAAGAACTTCACCCTGAAGCTCTCCCAATCCAATACATCCCCTCGGGCCTCCATCATCTGCTGAGCTCCCATCCACCAGAACTCAGCTTCTCCTGATAGCAGATAAGTGGCGAACAGCAATTTCTTCTCTTCAGGGCAGGAGGTCGCCCTAAAGATTTTCTCCAACTCTCTGACCCACTGATCTGCCTGGTCAGGGGTAGCATTCCCACTGAACTTGGGTGGGTTGTGCCGCATGAACTCGGTCAGTCCCATCTGTTCTTGAGGCTGACCGACGTGAGAGTTTGTTTTAGCAGATCGAGCAGTTTCCCAGTGTTGCATTGTAGCTTGATGGTTCTGAGCCATCGCTGCATTCTGCTGCTGAATGGCAGTTGCCATCATCTCGATGGCCTTGGCAATCTGGCTCATCTCTGAGGAGGGTTGGGGTGGGGTAGAAGGTCTACGTGCCATCTTCTTCGTTTTGGATTCTGAATCTATTGGTTTCTATATTCCCTACAACTACAAGAATGAGATCGATCAGAAATCAATTCATTCAGGCTGTACCATCTAGACCTTACAATGGTCAGCATCTCAAAGTCATTAAGAATTTGAGTTCATCAACAGGATTATAACACTTATAACTTCAAACAAAACACCAGAACAATTACTGGTGCGCAGACATCAATCCAAACGACCACTCTCAGTCAATTACGAGAACACCAAATAAATCACACCAGAATTCAATGTAGGCTAAACATCAAACCTTTGGAATTAAGATTACGAATCATCCCGATCCAGTTATGAGTGTGCACCCTCATTACTTTATCAGGATCTTCTCATTCTTAATACCAAGATTTTCAATTAGAGCATACATTCACTAAGGCACACACAAAATCTCAATACAAAAACGCTTGAAAACCTTTCACTATAGTTGTTATTTAAACTCAAATAGATTTTATGAGCAGAAGAAACACAATGGATCCACAGCCCTCAGGTCATCCTAAGGACGAACTGCTCTGATACCATTAATGTAACATCCCGCAAAATAAAACCATACATACATGTATAATGAAAATAAAGGTAAACAAATAATATTGAAGAGTACATGATATTATATATATAAGAAATGAAGTTGCTCCTCTTAGGGAGTTAAATACATAACCAGGTCAAATGTTTTCAAAATTTAAAACGAAATTCAACCAAATACAACAAGACCGGCGATCTCCATACATGAACCGGCGATCTGGTAACAGAAGGCCCAAAACAGGCGATCTGCAGCAGGACATAAATCCGGCGATCACCACCAAGAGATAGAAAAACCGGCGATCACCACAAACAGGCGATCTCTTCCTCGGCGACCACTCACTAAGGAGCTCTACTTCATGGAAGATCATCTGCTCCCGTGTAAGTGATACACGATCATCACAGTTTTAAGAGAAAACAGCCAACGAGCAGAACACGCAGGGTAAGCTAGATATTTTAAAGAGAGTTTAAATAAGGATACTTAAAATAAAATCAAGGTAAACAATTTCAAGATATTCACGTAAAGTATCAAGTTTCTCATACTCTTCACCTGATCGCCCAGAAATCACACATTTCGCAATATTTTCCAGAGTCATTCTATTTCACAACTGTATCAAGTGTCTATCAATTTCAAGTTCCTCATTTCACATGTCAGACCACCACTGACTCAGCACACAAGACACTTGACACTACTTCCGGAAGACTTATGCATTGATTAGACTCAGAGATCTGCACCTGTCATACCATACCACTGTGAAATCCACACAGGGTCGCTGTGAATCCACACAGCATGCGCATATATAATCTCAATGTCAATAGTTCTCCCGGTATGACAGGGTTAATCCATAGAACAGGCCGAGCTCGTTCTGTTTCACACGACTCACCCATTCCTATGAACCTCCTTCGACTCTCCACAACTGAGTAACTTCCTCTATGGGATTCCATTATCTCAGCAGAGTCAGGATATCTCATTAGGAATCACCGATCAATGCACATCCTACACGATCTTACACGGTATTTTCTTTCCTGAAAATACTATGCCTCGATCCACATTCACATCATGCAACACATCTCATAACACTTAAAGGAAAGATTTCAATCACAGCAAAAGCTCACTCCAAGGTTCTTATTTCCGAATATCTCATTTAAATCTCATACCGTTTCAAAGCAACATCAAAAACAGGGAGTTCGTAAACAACGCCAAAACCGGCGATCTAGTTCAAAAATAGGGTATTTCGAAGTCTGCATTTAAAACCGGCGACCACGTCGCCCAAACACATAGCACAGAGCATTTTACAAAGATGAAAACGAAAACCGGCGACCACGTCGCCCTCACTTCAGAAATAGCTAAACTATGGCTTGTATTGAAAATGAAGTCTAGCTTCCCTTACCTGGACTTGCGCAAACACCTAGAGTTCCGAAACCCAACAAAGCTTGAAGAACGCCTTGGCTCTGTTTTTGCGTCTGGTTGAAGGACTTGCAGAGAACTGCCCAGGTGCTCTAATGGTGGCTGTCGCTCGTCGTACTCTCGTGTGAAGGTGCTAGAATCGCAGCGCGAAGGAGATATCTGGAGGAGAAGGGAGGTAACTCACTCTTTCTCTCTTTGAATGCTGCAACGTCTTTTTTTCTCTCAGCAGTGGGTCTCTGCATCTTAAACCAACTTATCCACCAAAAGCAGCTGCCACCCCCACTTTGCAGAGAAGTCTGAGTGTACGTTTCCCTGAACAGTACGACTACAGTTGTCTCTTGCGCAGGCCAACCACTCCCTGAATAGTACTACTGAGCGTGCCTCTGTGCAGGCTAACACTCTGAGGTCACTATTCTGAACCACCCTTTTTGTCTACGTGGCGCGCGTGCAGGACGTTCCATGCTGGAAGTCTGGGTCCTACCCTCTCTGTGTGTAACTCGACGTCGCGCGATGACCTTTCACCGATGACCACAGGCGCAAAGTCTATCCACCGATGACCTCTCCCGCGAAGGCTATCCACCGATGACCTCTCGTGCGAAGGCCATCCACCGATGACCAATCGCGCGAAGGCTATCCACCGATGACCTCTCGCGCGAAGACAATCCACCGATGACCTCTCGCTGGCGAACGACCGATGTCTCCCCCTGGCAAAGCCCGCATGCCTCTCGCACCCTGGCAATGCCCGCATGTCTCGCGCCCTGGCAATGCCCGCATGCCTCTCGCCCGCGCGATGCCTGCATGCCTCGCGCCCTGGCGACGTCCACATGCCTCGCGCCCGCGCGATGCCTGCATGCCTCGCGCCCTGGCGCCCATGTGTAGCAGGCGACCGGCGATCATGTACTACTAGGCGATCTCATAGTCTTCCAAACTACACTTTCCTTCCTTTTCATTTTAAATAAAGACATACTTAGAATTCATTTAAAATATATCTCTTTTATTCCAATTTAATTTTACAGGTCCTTACACCTTTGCTCCTGTGGCTAGATTGGAGGCTGTGAGGCTGCTGCTAGCTTTTGCATGTATGAGTGGTTTTAAACTCTTCCAAATGGATGTAAAAAGTGCCTTCTTGAATGGCTACATCAATGAGGAAATCTATGTAGATCAACCACCGGGCTTTGAAGACCACAAGTATCCCAATCATGTTTTCAAGTTGAAGAAAGCTTTGTATGGTCTGAAACAAGCTCCAAGGCAGTGGTATGAGAGGCTTAGCAACTTTCTGCTATCTCTAGGCTATGAAAGAGGAATGGTAGACAAGACTCTCTTTATCAAGAAGTCACTTGCAGAAATGATTCTTGTGCAAATATATGTTGATGACATCATCTTTGGTGCTACACAAGATAGGTTGTGTGAAGAATTTGTGGCTGCTATGAAAGGTGAGTTTGAAATGTCTATGATGGGAGAACTATCTTTCTTTCTTGGATTGCAGGTTAAACAAACAAAGGATGGGATCTTCTTAAGTCAATCAAAGTATTGCCAGGAGATTCTCAAAAAGTTTGAAATGGAAAACTGCAAAGAGGCAAGCACTCCAATGCCATCAAGCTGCTACATGGATGCAGATACTGCTGGAAAGAGTATAGATCAAACAAAGTTCCGAGGTTTGATTGGATCATTGCTTTATCTAACAGCAAGTAGGCCGGATATCATGTTTGCAGTGTGCCTATGCTCAAGGTATCAAGCAAATCCTAAAGAGTCACACTTCAAAGCTGCCAAGAGGATTCTGAAATATCTCAAAGGAACATCATCTGTAGGCTTATGGTATCCTTCTCATTCTCCAATACACTTAATTGGTTATTCAGATTCTGATTTTGCAGTTTGTAAGCTAGATAGAAAAAGCACAAGTGGCACTTGTCACCTTCTTGGCTCTAGCCTAATCTCATGGCATAGCAAGAAGCAAGCATGTGTTGCTCTCTCAACTGCAGAGGCAGAATATATTGCTGCTGGTAGCTGCTGTGCACAGATTCTATGGCTCAAACAACAACTTGCAGATTTTGGATTACAAATCAGCAAAGTTCCCTTGATGTGTGATAACACAAGTGCAATCAACCTTACCAAAAATCAAATCCAGCACTCAAGGACCAAACATATTGAAATAAGACATCATTTTATCAGAGATCATGTGCAAAATGGAGACTGCGAAGTGAAGTTTGTGGAGACCAAACTGCAGTTAGCTGACATCTTCACAAAGCCTTTGCCAAAAGAGCGGTTTTTCTTCTTAAGAAATGAGTTAGGTATCCTTGATCTAAATAATCTCTCTTAAAATCTGTGTTTGATACATGTTAAAGTCTATTTGTGAAGACAAATAGGGGGAGAATTTTTTTGGTACTTGTATTTCTGTATCTTATTTGCATAAAATGTTTAAGTGTAAAGTGTTTTCTGCTGCTGCTGATAAAAACAACCGATTGTTCCGTGTAAACAATCGATTGATTTTTTATGTTTAAAAAGAGGATTAATCTAACTTGCTGCTGTAAGAAGTTTTGGATAGTGCAGATGTCTTCTATGCAGGAACTGCTTCAGGTTTAATCAGTACAACACAAGCACCAGGGATTTGTCTTCATCAAATAGGGGGAGATTGTTGAACCAAGTGGAGTTCAAGGTTTTGAAGAATCCAAATCCTTTGAAGGATGATGAAGCCTCTGCTTGTGTGATGCTGCTGTGCTGCTTTATAGTTGTGTTCTGGGGTAGTTCAAAGTGTAAACCAATATTAGATTTAATCTCAAAAGCAAAAAGCATCTCAATCTTTAATGAAACAAAGTGTTTTTCAAACTAAGTTGAAACAACCGATTGTTCTGTCGAGACAACCGATTGTTTATACTTAGATGTTTTGAGAAAGTTTTGAAAACTGTTTTTGATTGGAGAAAACTGTTAAGTAACAAAACAACCGATTGATTCGAGGAAACAATCGATTGTTTGTTTTGGAACCATAACAGAAAAACTGTTTTCTTTGACTGAGCTTTAAATGATTTGAAACAGTATACGCTCCAGTCATTAAATGCTTTGACCAATCTTTTTGAGAGCAATCATGGATAAACAATCTTTCCTTTTATAATCAGAAGATCTGTATTATATAAGCTTTTTTGTTTTTGAAAAAGATATATATCAAAAGTACTAAGAACTGAAAAAGAGATTGCTGAAGTGCTTAAGAGATTGATTGAAGTATTGGGATAGGTTTTTCACTTGTATTGATTTCAGATCTCATCTGTAACAAGTGTAATTCTGTAAACTGTTGAATCTTTTCTGTATACGTTGCTGAGATTGTCTGTGTGACCTTGAGGTATTCAAGATCAGAGATCTCAGTGTTGACCAAGGAGAGTGTGTGTCTTGAAGGGTTCAAGGTCATTCTCTTGGTTGTTGTGTAAGTAATCTGGGTTTGATTGCTTAGTGGATTTCCTCAGGGTTTCTGAGAAGACTGGATGTAGCTCTGGGTTGGAGTGAACCAGTATAAACATCTGTGTACAATCTCTCTATCCCTAACTCTTTAATTTCAGTTTATTTGTTGTTTGCTGGTATAAACAACCGATTGTTTCGAAGAAACAACCGATTGTTTTCCTGGCAGTGTTGTATTGCTTGCTGTTTTGGCAAACTGAATTGCTTAATCATTTGATTTCTGAAAGATATTCATTCTAGCTTGGAAAAGTTTGCGAAAACCTCTTTAAACAATTCACCCCCCCTCTAGTTTAAAGCCATCTTTCCTAACAACATACTCTAATTCTAGAGTATGAGATGTTCAGAATGCTTAAAGGAGAATCGATAGCAGAAGTGCAAAAGCGGTTCACTCACATTGTCAATCATCTCATGAGTCTTGGGAAAGTCTTTGACAAAGAGAGTTGAATATCAAGATTCTCAAATGTCTTGATAGGTCTTGACAATCTAAAGTCACGGCTATATTAGAATCAAAGGACTTGGCATCTTTGACTACAGCCTCCTTGTTTGGAAAGCTTAAGGAGCATGAGTTGGAGATGAATAGACTCAACATTCAAGAAAGTGAAGACAAGCATGTGAGAAACATTGCTTTAAAAGCTGCCAGGCACAAGAACAATCAAGATTCAAGTGATGAGAGTGAGGGAGAAACTCTTAGTTTGTTGTCCAAAAAAGTTCAGCAAATTCTTGAAAAAAAATCGCAACAAAGACTCCAATAAAGAAAGGTATGGCAACAAGAAAACTAGTGATTTTAACACTAACAACTATACCTGCAATGTGTAAGGACCTGTAAAATTAAATTGGAATAAAAAGGGATATATTTTAAATGAATTCTAAGTATGTTTTTATTTAAAATAAAAAGGAAGGAAAGTGTAGTTTAGAAGACTATGAGATCGCCTAGTTAGTACATGATCGCCTGTCGCCTAGGTTGCACGTGATCGCCAGTCGCCTATGGTGCACATGATCGCCGAAAGTGCACTCAGTATGTGGTCAGGATACTGGATCAACCAGAGTGGGTTCCACAAAACCACACGTATCAAGGTGTGGGTTAAGCCTTAGATACGCTGTGCATGCAAAGCTCTATGCTTGAGCATAAGAAATCGTCCTTGGTGTTGCATGCATGGGCGCACGAGGAGTAGTGTTGACCTACTCTTGGAAATGTGAAGCTACCGACGTCACCAAGTCATGTGGAGATGATACCTTGGACGTAACATAGTGGGATGAAGAACCTACAGCAAGGCGTGGTGATGTGTCGTCGGGCATCGCCCGGCGCGAGGCATGCGGCCATCGCCAGGGCGCGAGGCATGCGGGCATCGCCAGGGCGCGAGACTTGCGGGCATCGCCAGGGCGCGAGGCATGCGGGCATCGCCGGGCGCGAGGCATGCGGGCATCGCCAGGGCGCGAGACTTGCGGGCATCGCCAGGGCACGAGGCATGCGGTCATCACCAGGGCGAGACATCGGTCGTCTCCCAGGGAAAGACATCGGTCGTCCTCCAGGATGAGGCATCGGTGGATAGTCATCGCGCGAGTGGTCATCGGTGGAAGGTTATCGCGCGATGTCGAGTTCACACAGATAAGGTGGGACCTAGGCTCTCAGCATCAGACGTACTGCACGCGCGACACGTAGACAAAAAGGATGATTCAGAATAGTGACATCAGAGTGTTGGCCTGCGCAGAGGCACGCGCAGTCGTACTGTTCAGGGAAGCGTACACGCAAACTTCCCTGCAGAGTGGGTGGTGGCAGCGGCTTTTGTGGACAAGTTGGTTTAAGATTCAAAAACCCACTTCTGAGAGGAAAAGGACGTTGCAGTGGTTCAAGAGTGAAAGAGTGAGTTTACCTTCATTCTTCTCCTTTTCTCTCCTTCGCGCTGCGATTCAGGCATCCTCAAGCACCAGTGCGACGAGCGACGACTGCCCTTGGAGCACCTGGGAGGTTCTCTGCGAGTTCTACAAACCAGACGCTAAAACAGAGCTAAGGCATCCTTTAAGCTCGATGGGTTTTGGAGCCCTTGGTGTTTTGCGCAAGTCCAGGTAAAGGAAGCTAGCCTTATTTCTAACGAAAACCTTACATTCGATGATTGAGATGATGGGGCGACGTGGTCGCCGGTTTTCAACTGTTATTGTATAATCCCCTGTTTTTGGATGAGATCGTCGGTTTTGGCGTTGTTTTTCGAACTTCCCTGTTTTTGTGTTGTTTTGAAACTGTTTGAGATTTAAATGTAATATTCGAAAATCTGAACCTTGGAATGAGTTTTACTGTGACTGAAATCGTTCATTAAGTGTTGTATGATGTGTTGAATGTTGTGAATGTGGGATCAAGGCATAGTATTTTTAGGAAAGAAAATACCGTGTAAGATCGTGTAGGATGTGCATTGATCGGTGATGTCTATAATGAGATATCCTGACTCTCCTGAGATAATGAATTCATATAGATGAAGTTATTCAGGCGTTGAGAGTCGATGGAGGTTCACACGTATGGGTAAGTGTTTGAAAGATAACTACTTGACCTGTTGTGTGGATTCACCCTGTCATACTGTGAGAGTGATGAAATTGAGATCGAGATTGTGTTGATGCGCATAGTTGTGGAAACTTTACAGCAGTTTAGTATGACAGGTGCAGATCTCTGAGTCTAGTCAATGCACGAGTCTTCCGGAAGTAGTGTCAAGTGTCTTGTTTGATGAGTCAGTGGAAGTCTGACATGAGAAATGAGAAACTTTGAATTGATAGACACTTGATGAATTATGTGAATAGAATGACTCTTGAGGAAATTGTGAAATATGTGTTTTACCTGATGGTCATGTGAAGAGAATGAGAAAATTGATAGTTTTTACGTGGGTGTCTTTAATTTGTTTTATCTTGATTTTAAAGTTTCATATCTAAACTCTTTTTCAAATGTCTAGCTTACCCTGTGATTTTTGGTGTTGTGTTTGGCTTTTTCTTAAACCTGTGATGATCGTGTATAATTTACACGGGAGCAGATGATGTTGCAGGAAATAGAGCTCCTCAGTGAGTGGTCGCCGGAAGGAGATCGCCTGTTCTTATCTCTGTTAGGCGATCACCCTTTTTCTGTTTTCTGATAGGAGATCGCCGTTCTCTGGTAGGAGATCGCCTTCTGCTGTTAGGAGATCGCTTGTCTTTCTATTTTACTGTATTTTTGTTTACGCTTTTGGAAATTGACCGATTATGTATTAAACTCCCTGTGAGGAGAAACTTCATTACATATATATAATTATGTTCACTTCAATATAGTTGTTTACCTTTATTTTTATTATATAAATATGAAAAGCATTTGGCGGGATGTTACACAATGGCTGTGGAGAATAGGGGCACATAAAGGTTGAATGCCCAAATAAAGAAAGCAAGGAGAAGAAGTCAAACAAGAAGGAAAAGAAAGCAAAATCAAAAAGAGTCTACATTGCTTGGGACGAAAATGATGTCTCCTCTTCAAGCTCCTCATCAAGTAAAGATGAAGAAGCCAATCTGTGTCTCATGGCCAAAGAAGAGGATGATAAAAATAGTGTAAGTTCTAGTGGTTCTTTACATGCTGAAAATTATAGTCAACTCCTTCTAGCTTTCAAAGAAACACATGAGGAAGCTAACCGATTGGCTCTCTTGAACAACCGGTTGAAAGGGTTGAACAATTGGCTTGAAAAAAGAGTCAAGAAATTGGAAGAAGAGCTAGAAAATTCAAAAAATGATTTTGAAAAATTGAAATGCTTTACAAAAACTCTTCTTGCAAGTGTCACTCACTTGTTTGCAAAAATTGTGAAATTCTTCAAAGTAAAGTTCACTACCTTGTAAAAACTATGGATAGACTTTCAAAGGGTAAATCTAACTTTGAGGCTGTCTTGGCATCTCAGAAATGTGTTTTTGGAAAATTAGGTTTGGGATTCTATCCACAGAGTAAGAAAAATGGAATTTCAAAACCTTTTCCAAAACAGAAAGAAAAACAACCGATTGAAAAATTGAAACAACCAGTTGTTACATGCTTTAACTGCATGAAGAGAGACCACTCAATTAGATTCTATAAAATTAGGAAATATTCTATTCCTAAAGGCATTATGAGATGGATTCCCAAAAATTCTGAGGTTCCCAGTGATAAATGTAATGCAAAAGGACCCACTTTTGTAAGGGGACCAAATCTTGTTGCTTGATTTCATGGTGTTGCAAATTTGCTAAGAGATCAAGGACTTTTGAGTCATAAGATCAAGCTGATGGTGGTAAAAGACTTTTTCAGGACTTCAATCACAGTGTTGTACCAGCTCAAGTCTTCTTAAAAGCCAAAAGAAGTTTCTTGATCATGGACAATGACTCTTTGAAAGAACTCTTAGTCAAAAGGATAAGACTTTTTTTGTTTTTATTTTTCTTCTCTTAATTTGTTTTTAATCTACATCTATGTGTGATATATGTGAAGCTTTATAATCTAATTCATCTTTGCCTATTAATTACGAATTTGTAAAATGATTTAGTTGTTGTCATAGAAAAACAACCGATTGTTTTCTCAAAAAAACCGATTGTTTCTCCTCAAAACCGATTGTTTCTCCTCTGACAACATTGCATTAAGTTGATTTAATTTCTTTATGCATTGTGTCTGTTGCAGATTTCTTTCCATAGATGTTATGAGTCAAAGAAGCATTTATTATGGGTTTGATTTTGTTCAAAAGGTTATTTCTTTTGGTCATAAATGGAATATATTCCATATCTTGGAAATTCAAGTGCCTTTATAACTAGTCAAATCCACATGTGCTGACCATGTGCTTTCTGGTGTGGACTGACACATCTCTAAGAAGGGTTTGAACAGATTCTCTCTCTTGGAAACCCACTACAAGCCAAGAATTAAAGATAGGTTCTTTGCTTTTATAAAACCCTATGCAGTTGTTTATCTTCACAAAAATAACCCATTGGCACATCTCGTGCTGCTTCTCAAATCTGTCAAACTATCACTTTCTGGTTTCTGTTTTGCTCTCTACCATCATGGATTCCTCACCTCCATCATCAAAAAGAATAAAAAACAGAGCTGTAAGAAGAGGAGGGCGTCTTGAAGGCTGGTTTTCAGGAGATATGGAGTTAATTGAGAAATACTGTTTTGAAACAAGTAGAAAAGTGATAAACAACCCCAAGGTTATCTCATTCAGCTGGTTGAAAGAACAAAAGCTGGATGAAATGAGAAATCTTCTCAAGGAACAGATGCTGAAGAGGTTCTTAGAGATGACAGGAAACATATATCATGATCTCATTAGAGTTTTCTACACCAACCTAAAGTTTGTTGATAACAATCTTGTTTCCCATGTTAAAGGAATGGATATGGTGATTACTCAAGAAGTTTGGATTGCAGTTGCTGGTTTAAAGTACATTGGATTGAGAATTAACAAAGGAAACATTGGTGTAGTGGAAGATTTCAACAAGATTCAGTTCTACAGAAACTGCTTGAAAAATCCTCAAGCAAAAGTAAGGAACTTTTCAGTGGGTGGATTAAAACTGAATGAAAGGTTAATGGCTCTCATTGTGACTTGGATTCTCACACCTAGGGGGAGCAATCACGCTGTGCTTACTGAGGAAGACCTTGTCTACATATTCTGCATCATGAACAAGGTCAAGATCAATTAGATCCACATCATTAAGGAACACATGCAGAAATCGATAAGGTTAAGTGACTACCACTATCCTTATGCTATCTTGATTTCAAAATTCTTGAACTATTTTGAAGTGGACCTAGAGGAAGAAACATCTAAATTGGTGAAGTCATCACACGAAGTGAACAATGGTTCACTTAGTAAGATGGGTTTCACCAAGATTGGTGGAAGATGGGTAATCAAAGATGGAAAACAAGGTGGTTCTTCAAGTGGTGTGCAACCTGAACACGAAGAGGAAGATCAAGATGTTGCTGAAGGTGCTAGAGTTGGTGCTCAAGAGGATGAACCTGCTGCTAGTGTGGGTGCTGGAACAAGTGCTGGAAATCAAGGAGATAGGGTTCTCTCTATGTCTCCTTTTGAGAGATTCATGGTGAATAAAATGGACCACTTTGCTCAAAATCAAAGGAATCTCCAGGAACTTTATGCTTCAAATTTTCATAATTTTGACCACAGATTCCAAAGTATGGATGCACGCTTTCAGAATCTGGATGAGCAAATTGAAGCCGTGTAGAACTAGTTGTTTGAGCTGCAATATGGCAAAGATGATTGAAGCCAAGCCTAGTTGGAATTTATGTTTATCTTGCTTTAATTCCTGGACAACATTTCTTGATTCTATTTTTACCCTTTCTTCATTTTATTTGTGAAGACAAATAGGGGGAGAAAATGTTGGTTTCTGTGTTGTCTAAATTGCTTCAACTTTGATTAATTTCTGCTGCATAATCTGCTTTGTTTAAGTTCTATTTTGGCACTGTTTTGGCTGGTTTTTCTGCTCTATTGGTTATGCAGAAAACTAGTGAGTGTGGCATCTTAACCTGCTATTATATATGCTCTGTGTTTATATAGTTTTTGTTTTGCAGGTGCTGTTTTAGATTCAAACAAGAATAACACAAGAAACCAAGGATTTGTCTTCATCAAATAGGGGGAGATTTTTTATTAAGGATGATCAAGTGCTTTGATGTTTCCAAATCCAAGTTTTTGATGGAAGGCTAGAGTTGTTGCTTGTGTGTTCGTGGGTAGATTAAATTGTAATCCACTCCTTTGTTGAATTTAAAACTGTAGGTAGGGCCAATAGCGATCAGGAAAGTTGTAAGGCTCTTCATTGAGACAAGTCGCAACTCGAGCCTGGGGGGCTTGTAGTGGCCAGACCTCGGTTGTCGAGAACAGATAGTAAAGGGTGAACCACGTCAGCTGGGTCCCACAGCATGGACCAAAGCCACATGGAGTGGACCTCGCAGGCAGCTTGGATTAGCAAATGATCGGTCATCAGTGTGCCTCCTTAGAGAAGGGTGATCAGTCATCAGTAGAAGAGATAAAAATGTTACCTTTGGATGATCAGAAAAGCATCACAAAGGTTGGAGATTGAAGAAGTCGAAGGGTCTCACAGAGAAATGTTCTGAATGTCTGAAGGCGAAGAAGAAGCAATGAAACAGTGTTGGTGCCAGAGTGTGCGCTCTTGTAGACCGCCAGAAGACGATTTCTTAGTCTTTTCGTTGGACCAGTCACAGCTCGAGACTGGGGGGCTTGTGATCCGGTCGGTCATCGGTAGTCGATGATGTCAGCAGCAGTTGACCACGTGGACCGCTCACGGGGTGACACGTGGTAGAGGATAGCAGGTGAATTAGGGAGGCGATCACTCAGAATGGTGATCGATGATCGGTTGCTAAGGGACCATCACCCGCAAATCAATGTAAGGTGAGCGCTTAAAAGCAGAGCGCGAGAGGTAAAGAAGCACTGATCAGTCATCGGGGGTTTCCTGTTAACACACAGTTAAGCTGGGACTCAGGCTCCCAGCGAGAGCGTTACGCAAGAAGCACAGATCAGTAATCACCTATCGCCTGTGAGGATGAGTAATCGCCTAGATTGCACATGATCGCCGTGTGTGAAAGTTAGGAGATCAGGTGGTCAGCAAGTTGCCGAAAGGAGCACATCGCCGGGTATTTAGGAAGACTTGGTAAGCACTTGTTATATGGTCTAAATACAGAGGATAAGTGGCATGTCTGCCACCATGTGTAGTGTGAGCCGTGATACCCAGTGTTAACCAGTTTGCCATGTTAAGGTTGTGCCCAGAGTAGCCTGTGCGCTAAGCTACTCCCTGTGGGGATAACTTAGTCGCAGGAGCAAAGTGAAGGTAACGTTTCAGCTGCAGGTACTCCAGATGGTGACACGTGTATGACTAGATGTTATCCACGTGTCAAGAGGAATAACCGTCAGGAGAGAGAAAGACTCAGGTATATATGTGAAATTCTTAACGGAATGAAGGGGGGAGATTCATTTTCAGTTGTAATTCACTTGTACACGGTTCTAAGTTTTCTTTGAAGTTCTTTGTTGATTCAATCACTGACTTGAGCGTCGGAGCGCGACCGGCCGCAGAGGCGCCATATTGTTCTTTCAGGTGTCTTGGAGGATTCTCAGGTGGAGGTCATTGGTGTGCTTGGCGTGAAGCTGGTGAGGACAAGGTTCGAGAAGGAGAAGCTCTAGCGCTTTGGTCAAGAGGCTGGATCAAAAACTGATGTGAATTAAAACCCTTTTTGAAAATTAATGTTTTTCCTAACAAGTAAAATACAACCTGTTGTTTTGTTGAATCAACCGGTTGTTTTGCTCTTAAAGCTTTTTGAAAAAGGTTGAAATTTGTTTGACTTGGTTGACTTTGCTGTCAAACCAATTCAATCGGTTGTTTCGTGGTTTCAACCTATTGTTCCTTTGAAAATCCTAACAGAATTCGGTTGTGATTTGTGAATCTGTCTTAAATTATTTCTAACTGAATACACTCCTGTTTTAAATGTTTTTGACCTACCTTGGAGTATAAATAGTTTGTTATACGCTCCTGGCAGGTAAGAAAAAGAAAAACAGTTTTGAGAATCCAGTGTGCTAAAGTTGATTTCAAGTTTTAAAGATTCATATCAAGCTTTGGATTTTCAAGTGAGAATGGAATAGGATTGCATTGTATTCTTTTCAATTGTGCTTTGATTAGGTGTAATCCCTTCTCAATCTCTTGTATTTCTTGAATTGTGTGTAAGTACAAAATTAGAGGGTGTTCTGATTTTTTTGGATTCTGTGCCAAAGTAAGTGTGTGACTTGAGGTGTTCAAGGTCACTTGTTTGGTGGTGTGGTTGTAATCTGTGATTGATTGAATAGTAGATACCCAGGGGTTTTGTAGGGACTGGATGTAGCTCTTGGGATAAGAGTGAACCAGTATAAATTGCTTGTGTGCTTTTCTCTTGCTCTGAACTCTTTTAAATTCTGTTTTTAAGTTGTTTTAAGTTCTTTTGATATAAACAATCGATTGAATTGAAAGAACAACCAGTTGTTATTCTGTCCATCAAGTAAAACAACTTTGTGCATTGCTTTCCTTAGTTTCTTTCTCTGTGATTCTTCTTTGAACTTCATTATACCTTCAAAGTTTGCGGAAATCTTTCATAAACAATTCACCCCCCCTCTTGTTTAAGGCTATATATTCTAACAGAGTTTGTGTCTGAAGGGCAACGCCTTGACCCTAGAAACTTTCAGTGGATCCTGTCAATGGATGGATCTTCCAACCAGTAGGGAAGTGGAGCAGGGGTCATTTTGGAGGGACCCAGTGGTTTATTGATTGAGCAATCTCTAATCAAGTAGAGTATGAGGCATTGATAGTAGGGATGTTCCTAGCTCAGGAATTAGGAGCCAAGAATTTTTTGGTGAAAAACGACTCGTTGCTTGTTACTGAACAAGTGATAGATAGGTATCAGGCCAAAGATCTGCAGTTGGCTTCATATCTCAAGTACGTCACATTGTTAAAGGAAACTTTTACCAAGTTTGAGCTTATCCACAGGCCACGAGAGCAAAATTCCCGTGCTGACCTTTTAGCCAAGCTGGCCAGCTCGGGAAAGGGAAATTGACAAAGGTCAGCGATTCAGGAGACCTTGAAGTCGCCTCAAACAACGGAGGAAAATTCATCTGAAGACGTCCATATAGAGGTTTTGGAGATAAGTTCCAAGGGAGGAAGGAGTCACCGATCGTTGACTCAAGAGATTTTGAAAGTTCCCCGAGTAGTCGCATGCAAGATGTTGGTGGAGGAAGTGGTTGCTATCTCACAAGATAATACAATGGAAACCTGGATCACCCCTTACCAACGTTATTTAGCTTATGGGTTGCTTCCCACCGAGTCTGCAGAGGCTAAGGCAATAAAGAGGAACGCACGAAAATATATGCTAATCGATGGCAAGTTGTTCCGTCATGGCTATATTCACCCTATTCTTACTTGTGTTAGTGGAGATCTGTGTGTCTGTGTGATGACCGAGTTACATGAAGGTATTTGTGGAAGTCATATAGGTGGTCAAGCTCTTACGCCGAAGGTCATCCGACCTGGGTATTATTGGTCGACGATTAAAGAAAACTGTAGGAAATACGCCCAATAATGCGAACAGTGCCAGAAGCATGCTGACTGGCACCATGCACCTGCAAAAGAGCTACGGTCGATTTATAGTCCATGTTCATTCCACACTTGGAAAATAGACATCTTAGGTCCTTTGCCTTTGGCGATACGTCAAATGAAGTATCTCGTAGTAGCCATCAAATACTTCACGAAGTGGATTGAGACTGAGCCAATTGCACAGATAACCACCCACAAAGTACAACACTTTGTATGGAAGAATATAGTGTGTTGCTTCGGAATCCCTAGACATCAGGTGTTAGACAATGGAACAAAGTTTGCCAGTTAGTAGCTAGGCAAGTTGTGTTTAGAGCTTGGGATAAAACAAATATTTGCCTCGATAGAGCACCCTATACGAATGGCCTGGTAGAATCGGCCCACAGAGTTTTGCTAAGAGGTTTGAAAAGAAGGTTAAAGAAAACGAAGAGGACATGGGCAGAGTAAGTTCCTCAGATTCTATGGGCCTACCATACCACACCCAGTCGACTACCAAGGAAACACCTTTCAATTTGGTGTATGGGGCAGACACCATGATTCCAGTAGAAATACAAGAAAGCTCTTATCGGTTCCAGAATTTCGTTGTGGAAGAGTCCAATGCAGGAAGCAGGGTAAACTTGGACTTACTAGAAGAAGTCCGCGAGCAAGCCCGTATTAAATCAGAGGCCCTGAAAAGAAGGATGGAGTTGAGGCAGAGAACCAAGGTCAGACCCAGAAAATTCAAGGTTGCCGACTTGGTGATGCAGGAAGCTCACCCTTACCAACTGGAGAATAAGTTATCTCCAAAGTGGACTAGTCCGTTTTGTGTAGTTGAAGTGCTCGGGAATGGAGCGTACAAGTTAGAAACCCTAGGAGGAGGAGCTATTCCTCGAACATAGAACGCTGTCAATCTCAAGTTTTATTTTAGTTAATCTATCTTGATTAAATGTTTATTGTTGAACAATATGATGCTAAAGTATGGTACTCTTTTTCCCTTAAAGAGGGTTTTTTAACGAGGCCATCTAATGAAAGATTGTTTGAGATGCACTGTTTTTTTGTTTGTTTATTTAGATTTGGCACATGATACGACAACCTTTCTCGATAATTTTTCTGAATAGGCGCCTTGTGTGCAAAGTAATTACCATGGGCAGATAAGATGACCTTCCTTGGGAAGTTGCCCTGTAGGTAAAGTTGCACACACGAATCATTCGATTTAGCACAGGATAAGTCGGGCTAACTCAATGTGTGAAGCAATTCTTGGCAAGATCGAGATATGTGACCCTTGCCCAAGTTCGTGGAATACACCTGTATATGCTAAGTTTGAACATCAGCTCGTATCGGCTATGGGGTATAGTTCAGGAAAAGGTTAGTTCTTTGTTAAAGTTAAATTCTTGTTATCTTTGTTAGTCTATGATGAAAGAGTTAGCACGGGTGATAAGTTATCTGTATGTGTAGTTGTTATATTTAAACACATATGCGTTATAATAAGTTACCATACTTAAGCTATTCAAGATGTATTATGGTATGCATTCGCAAAGTTTCAAGGCTTCCATATGTGACAAAGTAATTGCAGCTGTAGTAGCCAGACCTCGGACGTCGGCACATGAGTGAGAGATTGGCACAGGAGAGGTCGGCATGGTAGGGCCCACAGAGGGGCCCACAGAATTACACATGTCAAGGCGCAAAATCAGATTCACAGATACGCCATGCATGCAGGATGTGTTCAAGACGTAAGGTTTTGACACAATAGAATTATCCTTAGAGACGCTTGTGAGGCACGTGAAGGTTTGAAGGCACGTGAGATATTAAGTTATTAGAAAAGTTTGGGTTGGCGGCGTTGGGATAGGCACTGAAACCCTAGCGGCCACACCTTAAGTTATGCACTCCAGGAAAGGAATGTCGCCACGGGAGTTGCACTCTATGAAAGGAATGTTGTCATGGGATCGCACTAAGATTGTGCGTTAGAATCCCAAAAGGTTAACCCTAAATTTGCTAGAGGCAATGCTTGGACAAGAGCATGTATGCGGTAGGTAACCTAAAACAGCTTTATAATGGGGTAACACACAAGGTAAACACAAGTTCACACACGGAGACACAGTTTTTGCAAGGTTAGAGTTTCTTACACACTCTTGGCTTGAGATACTCTAGTTATTTGATGTTTCTTGCACTGTACTGACTTGAGCGTCGGAGTGCAATTACAAGTAGGATCCCATTCTATTTCAGCGGAGCCACACTTGGGAGAACCACTGCGAGAAAGGACGAACCACCGTCTGCCTCAGAGTCAACGACGACCGAGTCAACCGACGAGAACATTTGGCGCCCACCGTGGGGCCTGATAAAACTAGGTCTCATCCACAGTCTTTATCAGTCAAATCAGGCGATATGAGGAATACAAGGCAAGGTGGCGCTGGAAGGGATGAGGATGATCAAGCCGCAACCATACAAGAACTCATGGAGACCATCCGCAACCTTCAGCAAGCTTTTGTGACGTCAAATGCCAATCAAGATCAGTTTCGGATAGACCTAAACGCATCGTTGGCGGCTAATGAAGAATTATGCAGGGCCAACGAGGAATTGAGAAGAGGGATACGAGAACGCACGACGGCGGATCCAGGGGTGCCACCCCTAACTAGGATTCGACCTATGCCTTTCTCCCAAGAGATCATGGAGACAGTCATACCAACGTCCTTCGTGATCCCAAAGATCACCTTCACAAGGGTCGAGGACCCAGAGAACCACATAACGACCTTCCACACTCAGATGATGATCTCTGGAGGTACAGACATTATGCACTGTAAGTTGTTTATGGGTTCTTTTGTAGGAACGACGTTGAACTGGTTCATCGGACTCCCAGATGGACACATCACGTCCTTTGGCTAATTCACAGAGTTGTTCAAGAAGCAGTTAAACATCAATTGCGCATGTCCACCTGTCGCGTTTGATCTTTTTGATGTAAGAAAGTTCCAGGAAGAACTGTTGAAAGACTTCCTGAACCAGTTTGGAGCACTTGTGGTAAGATTGCAGACCAAAGATGAGGCCATGATCGTATATACGTTTGAAAGGGGAATCCTTCCACGACCCTTTAGTGACGCTCTGATAAGGTGTCCACCAAGGACGTTTGATGAGATCCAGTGTCACGTTGTGGCGCACATTACTGTAGAGCTCTCCTTCATGTCTTATCTTGTGAGCTTTGGAGACTCTCAAGTGGCGGCACCACCCACTCATCTTGGAAGAACCACCCTCCAAGTGGCGTGAATCACATCTCCAAAAGACTACAACCACATAAGTCATTTCTATTCATCTTCTAAAAATACCCATTTGTGTTTTCTTGTAGTTTTTCCATTTTTAATCGGTTCAATCTTTTCCATGAGTTGTTTCCTTTCATTTGCTGCCATTGTTCTGCACTTTGTTGGTTTATTTCCTTGTTTTCTTGTTGTTTTAATTTCGTCCAAACCATGGGTTTCCATATACATGTGTTGTTCTTGTTTTCCATCCATGGGTTTTTGTTCTTTGATGAGTTTCTTTGTGATTTTCTAATTCCTATTGAATTTCAATCAGTATTTTCACTTTTTCTTGGTGTTCTTATGTTGTTCTTGTGTTTCCTTTGAAGTTTGGTACTGTTCTTGAATTACCCATTCATATTCCATTGTTATCTTACACTACAAGTTACCTATTCATGTGTTTTTAGTATGAACCTTTGTTTTCTTGAGTAGAAACTCTATTAATTGTTCTTTAGAATTTTGATCCTAATTCTTCAAAGTGTCATGAATACAATGAAACCTATATCAACTGAACCCAAACCAAGAAAGGTTCATAAGAGACTCACATCATAATGGCTGTTAGGGAGGTAGAGCTCGACCAGTTTCCAAAGCCCGACCTCACCTTTACAAAGGCAGATAGAGCAGACGTGGTCCCACATGATAATGACCCCATAGTAATTTCAGTTGTGATTGTGGGAAGGAAGGTGCACCGTGTCCTGGTTGACCAGGGGAGCTTGGCAAACATGATGTTCTGGCCGACCTTTAATAAATTACAGCTATCCCCCGACCAGTTGAGACCCTATGACGGATGCTTGTATGGGTTTGCAGGAGATTGGGTGGAGGTCAGGGGTTACATCGAATTAAGGACAACGTTTACGGATGGCAAAGCATCTCGCACCATTAACATCAGGTACCTTGTAGTTAATGCGCCTTCCACCTATAACATTCTTTTGGGCAGGCCGGCTTTGAACAGGTTAGGAGCAATGCCGTCGTCAAGGCACATGAAGCTGAAGCTTCCCTCTCTTGATGGTACGATGATTACAATGAAGTCTAACCAAAAGACGGCTCGAAAGTGCTACGAAGATAACACCAAGAGAGGTGTATGTACAGTGACTATCGAGCCACCTAGGGATGAGGAAGACGTCCACATGGAGGTCGTCCCAGAAAGACAAGTCGAGCCCGCAGAGGAGGTCATAGAATGAGAGGTCGGGGGTAGGCAGTTCAAGTTTGGTAAGTCTTTGAGTTAGGAAGTGCAGGAACAGGTCGTCAAAGTTTTGGCCCGGCATCTGGATGCCTTTGCGTGGACTGCCTTAGACATGCCAGAGATAGACCCTGATTTCTTGTGCCACCGTCTCACCATGAACCCCCAGGTCCAACCTATTCGTCAGACACGAAGGAAGTTTAACGAAGAAAGGCGACAGGTCATGAGGCAGGAGACTCAGAAGCTGCTGGAGGCCAGTCACATAATGGAAATCCAATACCCTGAGTGGTTGGCCAATGTGGTATTGGTGAAAAAAGCTAATGGTAAATGGAGAATGTGCATTGACTTCACTGACTTGAATAAGGCCTGCCCCAAGGACTCATACCCGCTTCCCAGCATCGATGGCTTGGTAGACAGCTCCTCAGCTTTTTGGATGCATTTTCTGGGTATAACCATATACGAATGCACCCCAGAGACGAATGCAAGACAGCATTCATGACAGAGAACTCCAGTTACTACTACAAGGTGATGCCCTTTGGTTTGAAGAATGCAGGAGTGACATACCAGAGGCAATACACGCCCCTATGATAGGGCGACAAGTGCAGGCATATGTAGATGACATGGTTGTCACCTCCCAGGAGAAAGATCAGCATGTGATTGACCTCGAAGAGCTCTTCAGCACCATAGCTAGGTATAATTTAAAGTTGAACCCTGAAAAATGTGTGTTTAGGGTGGAAGCAAGAAAATTCTTAGGTTTCTTGCTAACTGAATGAGGAATAGAAGCAAACCCCGAGAAGTGCACAGCCATAATAAGGATGAGGAGCTCGATTTCCGTGAAAAAAGTGCAGAAGTTGAAAGGTCGACTAGCCACCCTGTCACGTTTTGTTTCAGCAGAAGGTGAGAAAGGGTATCGTTACTTCTAGTGTTTGAAAAGGAACAACAGGTTCGTGTGGATTGCTAAGTGTGAGGAGTCCTTCCTTAAGTTGAAAGAGTATCTGGCTAGTCCCCCAGTGTTGTGCAAACCACGGCCAGGTACCCCACTTCGTTTATACTTCACCATCACAGAAAGGGCGATCAGCTCGGTCCTTGTCCAGGAGCAGCACCAAGTGCAGAAACCAATATATTTTTTCAGCAAGGTCTTGCAGGGGCCTGAGGCACGTTATCAGGCCATCGAGAAGGCGGCACTAGCCGTGGTGTTCTCAGCAAGGAGGCTCTGTCATTATTTCCACAGCTTCATGATCATTGTGATGACAAACCTCCCCATTCAAAAGGTCCTGCAGAAATCGGATGTTGTAGGAAGAATGGTTCACTGGGCAGTAGAACTATCTAAATTTGATGTGCAATATGAACCACGAGGACCCATCAAGGGTTAGGTTTATGCAGATTTTGTGGTAGAGCTTTCCGTACAGGCCACTCAGCAGGGAGAGGCAGGTTTCAGGTTGGTCCTTTCAGTAGATGGATTGTCAAACCAGTAGGGTAGTGGCGCTGAAGTGATCTTGGAAGGACAGAGAGGGGTCCTTATAGAGCAGGCCCTGCGTTTTGCCTTCAAAGCAAGTAACAACCAAGCAGAATACAAGGCTTTGATCGCAGGGATGCTGCTAGCGAAGGAGATCGGTGCAGAATGTTTACTAGCCAAAAGTGATTCGCTGTTGATCACGGGGCAAGTCACGGGTGACCACCAGGCCAAAGATCCGCAGATGGCCGCTTACCTCGAATACCTAGAGCTCTTGAAGAGGACCTTTGTTGAGTTGGAGTTATTGCATGTCCCTCGAGAACAGAATGCCAGAGCTGACTTGCTAGCAAAGCTTGCCAGCTCAAGCAAGGGGGGCAAGCAGAGGATGGTCATTCAGGAGACTCTAAAAGCACCTCGAACAGCCACAGAAGGTGGCACAGACGTTTAGATGATAAATGTCTCAGATGCAGGAACAAGAAGCCATAAGTCTCTTACCCAAGAGACGTTGAAGAAACCCTGCATAAGCTCGTATGGTCCGCTAGGAGAGATATCGTCACAGGTTCACCTGGTTGAAGGAGGGAAAACATAGATGACACCCTACAGACGTTACCTTGCTAACGGAACACTTCCCATGGATCTAGCAGAAGCCAGAATCGTAAAGAAAAATGCAGCCCGCTACACTCTGATTGATGGCAGTTTGTTTAGGCATGGTTACACCCATCTTATCTTGACTTGTGTAAGTGGGGCACAGTGCACCCGCATCATAGCTGAGCTCCATGAAGGCATATGTGGGAGTCACATCGGTGGTCGAGCTCTGTCGGCCAAGGTCGTTCAAGCTGGGTACTATTGGCCAACAATGAGAGAAAATTGCATAAGGTATGCACAACGGTTTAAAAAATGCCAACAGCATGCAGACTGGCATAACGCACCACCAGAAGAGCTGAGATCCCTTCACAGTCCGTGGCCTTTCCATACCTCGGGGATCGACATCCTGGGACCATTTCCCTTAGCAATCAGAGAGTTGAAATACCTCGTGGTGGCCATAGAATATTTTACCAAGTGGATCGAGGCTGAACCAGTAGCGCAGATCATAGTGCCTAAAGTTCAGCACTTTGTGTAGAAAAATATATTGTGTCGTTTTGGAGTACCAAAGCATTTGGTGTCTAACAATGGAACTCAGTTTGCAAGCCAACAATTGGGAAAATTATGCACAGAACTCGGCATTAAGCAGGTGTTCGCGTCAATCGGGCACCCTCAGACCAATGGGCAGGTCGAATAAGCCAACAGAGTCCTAAGCAGGGGTTTGAAAAGAAGACTTGAAAAGGCTAAGGGGACTTAGGTGGAAGAGGTTCCCAGGATTGTGTGGGCGTATCATACCACCCCGCAGTCCACTACTAAGGAAACACCCTTTAGCCTGGTATATGGGTCAGACGCCATGATTCCAGTAGAAATTTAGGAGAGCTCGTCGTGTTTCCAGAACTTTGTGGCTGAGGAATCTAATGAAGAGAGAAGGGTGAACCTAGATCTGCTAGACGAGGTCAGAGAAGAGGCTCGCATCAAGTCTGAAGCTTTAAAAAGGAGGGTGGAATGCCAGTACAAGTCTAAGCTGAAACCTCGACAATTCCAGGTAGCAAACTTAGTGATGCGAAAGGCCCACCCATACTAGTTAGAAAACAAGTTATCTCCCAAGTGGACTGGCCTGTTTCGTGCAACAGATGCCCTTGGGAATGGAGAGTACAGGTTGAAGACCTTGGGAGGTGGGGCAATCCCTTGAACATGGAACAGTGCCAACCTCAAGTTTTATTTCAGTTAATTACTTTGTGGTTTTATTTCAGTTAATTATTTTGTATTCAACACAGTTGTACTATTCAGTTAAGGGAACACCCTTTTTCCCTACGGGGTTTTTTAACGAGGTCACCCAATAAAAGAAAAGAATTGAGAAAGATATATTTGTGTTGAACAATAAGAAAAGTCCTTCGTGGCTTGGAAGCCAAGGTTGAGGCACGTAAGTGAACCTCTCCTACCTTGTTAAAAAAAGGGGGAGAATAGTATGGTTCCAAGAAAAGTCCCCTGTGGCTTAAACAGCCAAGGTCGAGGCATGTAAACGAACCTCTCCTACCTTGTTAAAGAAAGGGGGCGAATAGTATGGTTCCAAGAAAAGTCCTCTGTGGCTTAAACAGCCAAGGTCGAGGCATGTAAACAAACCTCTCCTACCTTGTTAAAGAAAGGGGGAGAATAGTATGGTTCCAAGAAAGGTCCTCTGTGGCTTGAACAGCCAAGGTCGAGGCAAGTAAACGAACCTCTCCCACCTTGTTAAAGAAAGGGGGAGAATAGTATGGTTCTAAGAAAGTCCTCCGTGGCTTGAAAGTCGAGGTTGAGGCAAGTTAAAGACCCCTTCCTCGACTTTTTACAGCGAGGTCGAGGTAAGTGAAGTCTTCCTTGGCTTATCAGTCGAGGTCGATAGAGATGAGGTCTTCCTTGGTTTATCAATCGAGGTCGACAAAGATGAGGTCTTCCTTGGCTTATCAGTCAAGGTCAACAAAGATGAGGTCTTCCTTGGCTTATCAGTCGAGGTCGACCGAGATAAGGTCTTCCTTGGCTTATCAGTCGAGGTCGACAGAGACGAGGTCTTCCTTGACTTATCAATCGAGGTCGACCGAGATAAGGTCTTCCTTGGCTTATCAATCGAGGTCGACAGAGACGAGGTCTTCCTTGACTAATCAGTCGAGGTCGACCGAGATAAGGTCTTCCTTACCTTATCAGTCGAGGTCGACAGAGATGAGGTCTTCCTTGGCTTATCAGTCGAGGTTGACAAAGTTAAGGCTTTCCTTAGAATATCAGCCAAGGTCGACGGGGAGTCCTCCTCCACGACTCACGTAAGGAATTAGAAACACAGGTTAACAAGTACTACATCATCAAGGTTGCTTAGAGAAGTTACTTGGGACACAGATGTTGAAGTAAAGAGATACAGATAAGACTGGTACAGGCTTGCAAAATTGTCATCAAGGCATATTACAAGTTAAGAAACAAAATATGCTGAAAAGAGGACAATAGCAATATTAAGAAAGAGTTCAGCAGCCAAGTTGTATTCAGAGTAGAGGGCATCAGTTGTTAACGCGAAAGCAGAAAGTAAGAAGTTAAGTGCATTAAATGAAATCTACAAATATTTACAGACAAGGTAACAGCTTAACATCAGAATTACAAGAGGAGATAGGGGGTTTAATCTTCAAGAGCATCCACCAGTTGGCCATCAACGATAATTCTCTTCAGGCTTGTTTGGCAGAGGTCCACCCTAGGATGCGCGCAGGCAACCTGGGCAAAGGCGTCACCAAACTAGCACCGTAAGCTTCAGCTGCCTCGTTGATGAGTTCTTCTTTTGCCTTCTGGTAGAGCTCCACTCTCCAAGCCATTTCTGCCTTCATCTTAGCCTCGGACTCAGCCATCTCCTTCCTCAACTAGCCCATCTCTTGCTTCATCCGGGCCACGTCCCCCTCTCGACGCGCCAAATCACCGACGTGTCTGGCTAGATCTTCTTTGAGGTCGACCACGTCCTCCTCCTTGCGTTGTAACTCACTTTTCAAATCATCCATAGCCATGCGGAAGTCATTACACTTGGAATGCAGGCGGAAGGCCTCCTGAGACTTAGAAAAGAGGAGGTCCCTGACCTCCTTATCAGACTTCCACAACTCCACAACCTCTAGAGTGAGGCTGGTGATGCGGCGATCCGCCCTATAGCAGCTTGAATGCGGCACTCGGCGTCAAGTTGGGATTTGCGCATCTTTTTGAAAATGAAGCTTGACCCGCCGAGAGCCTTCCCAAAGTCTTGGACCACTTGCTCCATAAGTGACCCTACTTCCATGCCTTCCAAGACCTCTAACTCTTAGGTAGACTTCAGCATGCGTTGGAGGAAGGGGGCTAGAGTGGTAGGGGGCCCAGTGGTGTGCTTGTAGGAACGCTTTCTCCCCATCCTTTGGGTTCTGCGGCATGTGGGGGAGAAGAGGCATTTGGAGGTCGATCCATGAAGGAAGGGGCATCCTCATCTTCAGACTCAGAAGCCACCTGGGCAGCTTTCCTTTTCCTCTCGAAGACAAACCCCGAGTGGGTGCCCTGTCATCAGAGGGAGGGACCTCGACTGCCACAATTGCATCTTGAGATTGTGTGGCAGGGAGTTTAGTAGGGGCCGTAGCAGTAAGAGGGGCAGCGGCGAGAGGAGCGGCGGTGGTCCGATCATCGACGACAAGAAGGTTGGCTTGGACTGATCAGGAAGGGCCTACAGCACCCTTTTTGGTAGCACAAGCAGCTAGTTGCTTCCTCCTCTCAGCACCAATAGTCATTTCTGCCACAAACAACAAGAAAACAAAAGGCACCCCAAATTAGCAACAGGTTAACATACAAAAAGCAGCTAAAAACCTAGAAGTAAAAGGCAAGCAAGAATAGTCACTAAGTAAGAGCAGGTACCTATGTACCCCCACAAGGTTTTGGAGTGGTACTCATTTTTTATAACCTCGACACTGCTAAACACTGCCTCGAGGCCAGACAGAAACTTGCACACTTCCCTATCTTGAGGGTGCAAGTCTGTTAGGGCCCTAGGTTTGGCTAGATTAGGGTTTTCCACCCAGTAAAGGGGAAACTCATCCAAGAGTATAGGGTCGGTGGCGCGGCAGCAAATCTTGAAGAATTTGCCTTTGAACCCTTTATAGGATTGATGGAAGAGGGTCAACAGTGCCCTTCCAGCAACCCCGTTGATGCTGACCCAAAAGTTATTCCTCGGACTTTTGGCCTCGAAGAAGTACAAGAAGGAGTCCGCGGAGGGTAGACATCCAAAGTAGTTGCAGAGAATGATGAAGGCCCTTACGAAGGCCCAGCCGTTTGGACGAAGTTGAGTGGGGCGACATTCATTTCAATCAGCAATGCCCACTCGAAGCTGCTGAAAGGGAGTCGTAGGCACACCCTCTAGAAGACGGTTGAGTAAATTAAGCAGAAGGCACCTCTTAGACTGAAGCCTCGTCACAGCAGACGGGCTTGCCCACCTTGCAGGGGACCACCCCAACGTACTTATCATCTTCTTTTCCGAAGACACGGGAGGCATAGCTGGCCTTGTTCCTCACCTCTTTCTTCCTATAGTCTACTATGGCTGCGGAGGTGGTAAACTCGAACACCTCCTTCTGAAGTCCTTCAGGAGCCCAAGGGTATAAGGACTGGTAGAAGTCAGACTGAAGCCCTATGACTACTTGATGGATAGGGGGTTGGGAGGAATTCGACTCAACCCCAGAGTGGGAGGAAGTAGAGTGATCCATTTGAGAGCAATAAAGGCTAAAACACACAGAAAAAGAGAAAAGACAGACTCAGAAGGGGAACAGAACAAACACATTTCAAAGAAAGTGTCGAGATAGGAAAGTAGGGCACGATGAGACGAAATGAGTAGAAATCATAAACAGTCCCAGGCAGTTATAAATACATGGAAGTGCATCGCAATAGCAAAGGAAAAACATAAATGGCAAAAAGAATGTACCTTTAGTAGATTCTGAGTGGAGTTGATGAAGGATCGAGAGGGAAAGAAGAGCGCTCGAAGAACAAAGAGTTTCTTTTTATTTTGAAAAGATGAAATGCGAAGGAATGAAACAGTAAAGAGTGTAATAGGGGAAGTGCGAATCGACAATGCACCCTAGCCGTTGAGTTTGCCACGTGTACGCTCCATGGAAAGTATGGTGAAATGTCGCCTCGAGGCACTGTGCGCGTCCCATCACTCAGTCTCACCGCAGTACCACGTAGGGCAGTGTCACGTAGGTTGACAGGTCGAGCAGTCAAGCTTCTCACTGAAACAAGTTCCAGCTCGAGCCTGGGGGGCTTGTGTAGTGGCCAAACATCGGACGTCAGCACATGAGTGAGAGGTCGGCACAGGAGAGGTCGGCATGGTAGCGCCCATAGAGGGGCCCATAAAATTACACGTTTCAAGGCACAAAACTAGATTCACAGATACGCCATGCATGCAGGATGTGTTCAAGACATAAGGTTTTGACACAATAGAATTATCCTTAGAGACGCTTGTGAGGCACGTGAAGGTTTGAAGGCACGTGAGATATTAAGTTATTAGACAAGTTTGGGTTGGCTGTGCTAGGATAGGCACTGAAACCCCAGCGGCCACACCTTAAGTTATGCACTCCAGGAAAGGAATGCCGCCACGAGAGTTACACTCTATGAAAGGAATGTTGTCAAGGGATCGTACTAAGATTGTGCATTAGAATCCCAAAAGGGTAACCTTAAATTCGCTAGAGGCAACGCTTGGACAAGAGCATGTATGCGACAGGTAACCTAAAACAGCTATATAATGGGGTAACACCCAAGGTAAACACAAGTTCACACACGGAGACACAGTCTTTGCAAGCTTAGAGTTTCTTACACACTCTTGGCTTGAGATACTCTAGTTATTTGATGTTTCTTGCCCTGTACTGACTTGAGCGTCGGAGTGCAATTACAGGTAGGGCCCCCCTCTGTTTCAGCGAAGCCACACTTGGGAGAACCACTGCGAGAAAGGAGGAACCATTGTTTGCCTCAAAGTCAACAACGACCAAGTCAACCGGCAAGAACAACAGCAAAATGAGATAAGTTAATGATAAATAATAAGAGTTTGAAAGGTACGATAAGTTAATGCTTACAGATAATTAGGCATCCTAATTCTCCATGATTTGACCATCCCCCACCTTTTTGCCTCATCCAAGTTGGGAATAATCTAAGTCTGAGTGGAGGTGAGATGCTTTATCTACAGCAGTCTCGAACCCTACCAGGAAGGCTTGAGTTGCTTCCGCCTTGTAGACCTTGATCTCACTGGCAAGGAACTTGTCCTTCTGGACTAGTTCTTGTTGCAGTTTGTCAAGTTCATCTTTCTGCTCTACCAAACAAACGGCTTGCTCGGTAGCCTCTTTCATTTTGTCGGTCAAGAGCTGCTCAGTTTGTTGACGAAGAGCTTGGAGGTTTTGGATTTCTTGTTGCAGGCTCGCCACCTTTTGATGGAGTTCTTCGTTCTCACAAATCAACAACTCAGTGGCGGCTTCTTGACTCTGTAGCTTCTTAGAAACCAAGCAGTTTGTGGCCAAAGCTTGCCCAAATTGCCTCAAGGCCTCTTGAATCAAATGGTGACTCCCATGGACCATCATTCTTTCTTCGTCCTCGAGCTGTAATAAACCACTTTCAAGGTAAGAGGTGATGTCTAGGCTGGGGTCCCATATCCCTTTCCTCCTAGAGCTCTTTGCACCCCCTTCAAGGTTGGACAAGGTGGCGGGAGGAAGGTTTGAAGGTCTTGGAGGAGAAGCAACGTTGGATGCGGCTTGACCATGCAAAGGGGAATGCTCGGAAACAACGACGAGGTTTTTCCTTTTCCTGGTAAAGACAAAGCCTGAGGTAGTTTCTTCGTCGTCCTGGGCATATGCAGGGGCAACTAGAGCCTTCAATGGCATCTGCTAGCCGCCTTGGCCTTTATCGCCATATTCTCTAAGTCTTCTTTGCTGAAATGCGCCAACATCCTCTCTACAAGTAAACAAAGGGAAACCAGTTATAGCTTATAAGGGGAAGTAACACTCGCTAAGGCTAAAGAGAAAGGTGTACTAGTATATCTCTTTAAAGCGTTCGGGATGAATTCGTTGCTCAAAAGAAAAGTCGTGTAAAAAATGACTTGTAGGCTTGAAAAAAACTTGCAGACCTCTTGATCAAAGGGAGGTAGATCTTCTAGGCACCAAGCCACCTTGACGCTAGGTTCTTGAGTCCAATACAACAGAAACCCATCCAGAAAGTCTGGATACCACTTGTTGGCACGAACCTTTAGAAAGTGGCCTTTAAAATTTTTGTAGGAAGATTGGAAGAAGGTGAGTAAACCTCTCCCACGAGCACCATTCAGGGATACCCAGAGTTGACAACCTAATCTTTTGGCCTGAAAGAAATATAGGAAGACTTCTACAGATAGTGACAGGCCGAGTTGGGAGCAAAGGATTGAGAAAGCTCAGACGAATACCCAGCTATTGGGGTGTAGCTGGGCAAGAGCGACATTGAGCTCGGTCAACAATTCTTTTTCGAAGATTGACAGGGGAAGGCGCAAGAAAACCTTTTTTGAAAATCGTGGAATAAAAGAAAAATAAGGGTTTACCAGGAGATGTGGACTCATCACAACATACGGGCTCGTCCTCCCTGTAGGGCACTAGGTTCACCCAATCATCTTCCTTACCAAATTGGTAGCCACTCTTCCTAAGGGTTACTATTTTTTCATGGGAGGTGTAGAAGGAGGTCTCTTCTAGAAGATTTTGGGGCGCCCAAGGGTATAAGGTTTTATAATCCATTGTGGGTTGCATCTAAACATAGGCACAAGCATAATGCGAAAGACAACTCAGACAAGGTAAAATAAGGAAGCAAATAAAATGAACATGCATTTCAGAATTCATACAATGTCATACAGAGCAATCAACAGATATACGCATATTGGCAGACAAACTAGATAATCATCCTAGGCAGAACAGGTAGTATGAATGATCAATAACAAAGATTGGTAAAGAGAAAATACCTGTTGTAGTCGAAAGGAAGAAGCTTTGATGTTATGGAGTGCATGGAGTTATAGGCAACAAGGGGTTCGTGGAGAAGAGAAAGTTTCAAAAGTTCGAAATAATGAAACAGTAAGGCGCTAAAATGAGTTTTGAGCAAGTGGGGACTGCGAAACGATAGCGTTTCTTCACCATCGATGGTAAGCCACGTGTACGTGCGAGATTAAATGTGGCGAAGTTTCACTTCAAAGACGCTTTGTGTGTCGTGGCCTACCTACCCCCTAAGAAATCGTCGCATCATTTTCCAGAGTATTCAAAAAAGACTCTTCGCTTTGCCAAGCTCAGCTCGAGTCTGGGGGGCTTGTGTACTAGGCAGGAGTTCGATCATCGGTTTTGGATTGGTTCTAGCTTGGTTCTCGGGTAAGGTCGAGGTCATCTCGGTTGTTGGGTCAGGGTAAGGGTTATACGATTGGCCTAATTTAATTATTAAGCCCGAAACACATAGAAAGGTTATTGTGCGAGAGGGCCCATCATATGTGCTTATAGATAAATATGTGCAAATAGTTGTGTGCGTGTTTCTCCTGTTGCATGTTATTTATACATTAATGCCTGTTGATAGTTGTTATTAACCCTAAGAGATAGTGATGTGAGTCTCTTATGAACCTTTCTTGGTTTGGATTGAGTTGATATAGGTTTCATTGTATTCATGACACTTTCAAGAATTAGGATCAAAATTCTAAAGAGCAATTAATAGAGTTTCTACTCAAGAAAACAAAGGTTCATACTAAAAACACATGAATAGGTAACTTGTAGTGTAAGATAACAATGGAATAGGAATGGGTAATTCAAGAACAGCAACCAAAGTGCAATAACAACAAAAAAATAGTACAAAGTGATCCGATCGGTCATCGATAGTCGATGACATCAGCAGCAGTTGACCACGTGGACCATTCACAGGGTGACATGTGGTAGAAGATAGCAGGTGAATCAGGGAGTAAGATCACTCATAATGGTGATCGGTGATCGGTTGCCGAGGAACCACTACCCGCAGATCAGTGTCAGATGAGCGCCTAGAAGCAGAGCGCGAGAAGTAAAGAAGCACTGATCGGTCATCGGGGGTTTCCTGTTAACACACAGTTAAGCTGGGACCCAGGCTCCCAGCGAGAGCGTTACGCAAGAAGTACAGGTCAAGTAATCGCCTATTGCCTTGAGGATGAGTAATCGTCTATCGCCTGTGATGATGAGTAATCGCCTATCGCCTTGAGGATGAGTAATCGCCTATCGCCTTGAGGATGAGTAATCACTTATCGCCGGTATGGATCAGTAATCGCCTGTTGCCATGTGTGAGGATGAATAATCGCCTATCGCCGTGTGAAGATCAGTAATCACCTAGATTGCACATGATCGCCGTGTGTGAAGGTTAAGAGATCAGGTGGTCAGCAAGTCACCGAAGGAGCACATCGCCGGGAATTTGAGAAGGCTTGGCAAGCACTTGTTATATGGTCTAAATACAGAGGGTAAGTGGCATGTCTGCCACCATGTGTAGTGTGAGCTGTGATACCCAGTGTTAACCAGCTCGCCATGTTAAGGTTGCGCCCAGGGTAGCCTGTGCACTAAGTTACTCCCTGTGTGAATAACTTAGTCGCAGGAGCAAAGTGAAGGTAACGTTTTAGCTGCAGGTACTCCAGATGGTGACACGTGTATGATCAGATGTTATCCACGTGTCAAGAGGAATAACCATCAGGAGAGAGAAATACTCAGGTATATATACGAAATTCTTAACGAAATAGGGGGAATTCATTTTCGGTTGTGATTCACTTGTACACGGCTCTGAGTTTTCTTTGAAGTTCTTTATTGATTCAACCATTGACTTGAGCGTCGGAGCGCAACCAGCCGCAGAGGCGCCATATTGTTCTTTCAGGTGTCTTGGAGGATTTTCAGGTGGAGATCATTGGTGTGCTTGGCGTGAAGCTGGTGAGGACGAGGTTCGAGAAGGAGAAGCTCTAGCGCTTTGGTCAAGATGCTGGATCATTTGGCGCCCACCGTGGGGCCGTGTAAACTGTGATTCCCATCCACAGGTGAGTTTGTGAGGTTTTCGGTAGTTTCTGTTCGATTGCTTGCTGCTGCAATCGTTTTTCGGAGGTTTTAACCATTTGAATCGAAGTCCAATCGGTGAAGAGTGGTTTTCTGGAGGTTTTTACCGATAGATTCCTGGATCGAACATTGTGCGAAGGAAGTTGTGTGCGAAGGAAGTTAAAGGTGTCTTGAGCGTTGTTGCAAGATAGGTTCTGCGTGTTGAAAGGCAGCTGTGTGAGATTAGTAGAAGTTTCATGAGGAAAATGAGGACAACCAGGTCTAGTTCAGTTGCGCCACAATCTGAAGAGAATAACGTGACGATGTCGCAAATGCTGGAGATGATGCGTGCTTTGCAAGAAGATGTGGCAGCATCGCGCGTCAAGCAGACGAAGATGCACGGCGACCTGGTCGCTTCCCAGGCCAGGAACGAAGAGCTGAGCAAGGTTAATGAGGAGTTACGTCAGGCTCTTCGCGAGCAAGGGAGAGTGTCGCGACTGGTGGAGGCGCGCCAACGTCTCCGCCACGAGTTTTTCCAATGCCATTTTCGCAGGCGATCATGGACGCTGCGATTCCTACAAACATCACGGCGGTGAAGGCCTCCTTCACTGGAGTGGAAGATCTAGAGGCTCACCTCACCGCGTTTCATACGCAGATGATGTTGTCGGGAGGATCGGATGCGGCCTATTGCAAGATGTTCATGAGCACTCTCCACAGTACAACATTGGATTGGTTTGTGAGCCTACCTACTGGGCACATTTCCAGTTTCCAGCAGTTTTCTAAGCTTTTCGTCGATCAGTACATTGTGAATAAGGCGCCGCCTATGGTATCGTATGACCTGTTCGACGTAAGGCAATTCCAGGGGGAATCTTTGAAGGACTATCTGAATAGGTTTGGAGCTCAGATAGTCCGACTACCAGGCAAAGATGAAGAGATGTTCGTGCACGCCTTCAAGAAGGGCATGCTACCTGGACCCTTCAGTGAATCGTTAATCAGGAGCCACCCTGCAACGTTTGCAAAGATTCGGCGATGTGAGGCGACGTGCTGTTGCTCACATTGCCGCCGAGAATGAAGTGATAGAGAAGAGAGGGAATATGGCTCCTGCGAAACCACGCACCCAAGCCAAGACTCAGCCTCAGAGGGTGTTGGAGACGGCGGTGGTGAAGAAGGATCAAAGGACATACCATCCTTATGATTCTAAGAAAAACAAAGGTGATGGCAGTGGTAGAGGAAGAGGGCCAGGTCGCCTGAGGGAGTTCAAGCGCCCTCCGAGGCATAAGTTCGTGATGGGATTGGTGGACCTGATCGCCATTCCCAGTATAGCTGCCAAGCTGAAGGCACCTGAAAAAATGTCAGATAAGGTGTTGGGGCCAAAGCCAGACGCATGGTGTGAATTCCACGAAAGTTTTGGCCACACCCTTGACTCCTGCCTGTCGCTGGGATACCAACTCGACGAGTTGGTTAGAAGTGGATTTCTGAAGGAATATTTGCTGGAGAAGAAGGCAGCAAATGCGTCGAGCTCCCAGCCGGCGAGCAGCGAGGGCCAACACCATGAAGTGCCCATCCACGGGGAAATCCACGCTATAGCTGGGGGTTTCTCAGGAGGGGGGTGCACCGCGTCATAGCGCAAGAAATATGCTCGATCTATGATGCCAATGGGAGCATTCGAGGACCACTCGCCCGATGTGGGCATCACAAAGCCCTTTTTAGTTTAGTGTATGGCTGTGATGCGATGATTCCAATTGAAATCCAGGAGAGCTCACCGAGTTTTCAACATTTTGTAGCAGAAGAATCAAATGAAGAGAGAAGAATGAACCTGGATTTACTGGATGAGGTCAGAGAGGAAGCAAGAGTGAAAGCTGAAGCGGTGAAAGAAGAATAGAACGAAGATACAATTCTATGTTAATACCGAGGCAGCTCAGAAGCGGCGATCTGGTGATGAGGAAGGCCCACCAGGCGATCTGGTGATGAGGAAGGCCCACCAGTACGTGATGGAGAATAAGTTGTCACCCAAGTGGACAGGACCGTTTAGAATAACCGAAGCACTCGGGAACGGCGCCTACCGCTTGGAGACACTAGAAGGAGGGGCGATTCCTCGTACTTGGAACGCCACACACCTCATATTTCATTTCAGTTAAAGCTTCGTAAGTAGTACAAACTCAGGGGAATCATGAACAGTTTTGTAAAAACAGTTACAAGGGGGCACTCTTTTTTCCTAAGGAAGGTTTTTAACGAGGCCGCCCAATAAATAAGATGTTCAAACTAAAGTTTGTGTGCATATCGTTTTAAAGAAGTTTTTGGAAAAACCTTATCACCTGAAGTGATTCGAGGTAGAAGTAAAATGATTGCGCACGTTTTAAGTGAAAAGTTTTAAAGTCCTCATCGCCCTTAGGCGATCAGGGCACAAGTGAAAAGTTTTAAAGTCCTCATCGCCCTTAGGCGATTAGGGGCACAAGTGAAAAGTTTTAAAGTCCTCATTGCCCTTAGGCGATTAGGGGCACAAGTGAAAGGTTTTTAAAGTCCTCATCGTCCTTTGGCGATCAGAGGCATCCAGCGAAGTTCAAAGTCCTCGATGTTCTCACGCATCTTGAGGCAACAGAGGAAGACCTCCTTGCCTTTGAGCAAGTGCAGGCGAGAAAGAGGAAGTCCTCCTTGCCTTTGAGCAAGTGTAGGCACAGAGGAAGACCTCCTTGCCTTTGAGCAAGTGCAGGCGAGAAAGAGGAAGACCTCCTTGCCTTTGAGCAAGTGCAGGCGAGAAAGAGGAAGACCTCCTTACCTTTGAGCAAGTGTAGGCACCAAAGGAAGTCCTCCTTGCCATTGAGCAAGTGTAGGCACCAGAGGAAGTCCTCCTTGCCTTTGAGCAAGTGTAGGCAACAGAGGAAGACCTCCTTGCCTTTGAGCAAGTGCAGGCGAGAAAGAGGAAGACCTCCTTGCCTTTGAGCAAGTGTAGGCACCAGAGGAAGTCCTCCTTGCCTTTGAGCAAGTGTAGGCAACAGAGGAAGACCTCCTTGCCTTTGAGCAAGTGTAGGCGAGAAAGAGGAAGTCCTCCTTGCCTTTGAGCAAGTGTAGGCAACAGAGGAAGTCCTCCTTGCCTTTGAGCAAGTGTAGGCACAGAGGAAGACCTCCTTGCCTTTTAGCAAGTGCAGGCGAGAAAGAGGAAGACCTCCTTGCCTTTGAGCAAGTGCAGGCGAGAAAGAGGAAGACCTCCTTACCTTTGAGCAAGTGTAGGCACCAAAGGAAGTCCTCCTTGCCTTTGAGCAAGTGTAGGCAACAGAGGAAGACCTCCTTGCCTTTGAGCAAGTGTAGGCGAGAAAGAGGAAGTCCTCCTTGCCTTTGAGCAAGTGTAGGCAACAGAGGAAGTCCTCCTTGCCTTTGAGCAAGTGTAGGCGAGAAAGAAGAAGACCTCCTTGCCTTTAAGCAAGTGCAGGCGAGAAAGGAGAAGTCCTCCTTGCCTTCGAGCAGGTGCAGGCAAGAAGGGTTCATATATAGGAACGACAGGTGAAAAAGCGAATAGAAGGTTGCAAAAGGTGATCCCACAAAGGACGGGTAAAGAAGGCAACATCACCCAAAATTAATTCGGCGAGTACCAGATCAGAGGAATTTCTGGCGATGATGCAGAACACTTGGCATGTCAGTTAAACGCGCAAAGAAACAAGGCTAAGTGAAGAGAACGAAAGATGACCTTTACAAACAACCCACACAAGGTGAAAGTTGAGCTGTAAAGAAGAAAGAGTAATTCGAGTTGTAAAGACAAGATTTATAATTCATTCATTACATGACCTCGGTCGTCGGCAAAAAGGTGAGAGCCCGTCAGCCCGGTAGGTCCAATAGCGATCAGGCGAGTTGTAAGGCTCTTCATTGAGACAAGTCACAACTCGGGCCTGGGGGGCTTGTGTAGTGGCCAAACCTCGGTCGTCGAGAACAGATAGTAAAGGGTGAACCATGTCAGCTGGGTCCCACTGTAAGGACCTAGAAAATTTAATTGGAATAAAAGTGTTATATTTAAATAATTTCAAAAGATGTTATTATTTAAAATACAAAGAGCTGGTAAATGAAGTTTCGTAGTAGTCGGACCTCGGACGTCGCCCAAGATCTGGGGTCAGCTGGTCGAGGTCGGTCGGCTGACCATTGTATCAACCAAGTAGTCAGGTGCGATGACTTTATCGTGAGGTAATCACGTGGATGTGCTCGAGGAAGACATGTGGATCAAGAAGAGTAAAGGAAGAAAAGTGTAGCTAAGAAGTCTCCTACGAGATCGCCGTTATTGAAGACGGAGGCGATCTCCGACTTCTCTGGCACATAATCGCCTGTCGCCTAGAGGAGACATGACCGCCAATCGCCTATGGCGTACGTGATCGACGGGAGTGCACGTAGTATGTGGTCTAGATACTGGATCAACCAGAGTGGGTTCCACAAAACCACACGTATCAAGGTGTGGGTTAAGCCTTAGATACGCTGTGCATGCAAAGCTCTATGCTTGAGCATAAGAAGTCATCCTTAGTGTTGCATGCATGGGAGCACGAGGAGTAGTGCTGATCTACTCTTGGAAATGTGAAGCTACCGACGTCACCAAGTCATCTAGAAGTGATACCTTGGACGTAACATAATGGGAGGATGAACCTTCAGCAAGGTGTGACGATGTGACATCGGTGACCAGAGTAAGGCGATGTGTTCTCATCACACACAAGGGCGATAAGAGATCGCCAACAGCATGAGAGGAACATCGGTCATCAACCAGGATGGGAGAGACATCGGTGGTCTGCCAGGGAGAGACATCGGTGGTCTGCCAGGGTGAGACATCGGTTGTCTGCCAGTGTGAGGAATCAGTCATCACCGGGATGAGGCACATCAGTCATCGCCGGTATGAGAGACACATCGGTCGTCTCCCAGGGAGAGACATCGGTCGTCCTCCAGGATGAGGCCTCGGTGGATAGTCATCGCGCGAGCGGTCATCGGTGGAAGGTTATCGCGCGATGTCGAGTTTCACGCAGATAAGGTGGGACCCAGGCTCGCAGCATCAGACGTACTGCACGCGCGACACGTAGACAAAAAGGGTGGTTCAGAATAGTGACATCAGAAAGTTGGCATGCGCAAGAGACACTCGCGGTCGTACTGTTCAGGGAAGTGGTTGGCATGCGCAAGAGACAACTGTGGTCGTACTGTTCAGTGAAACGTACACTCTGGCTTTCTTGCAGAGGGGGTGGTGGCAGCAGCATGCGTGGACAAGTAGGCTTGGATTCAAAAACCCACTGCGAGGAGGCAAAGAACGTTGCAGTGACTCAAGAGTGAAAGAGTGAGTGCATCTTCATCCCTTTCTTTTCTCTCCTTCGCGCTGCGATTCAGGCATCCTCAAGCACCAGTGCGACGAGCGACGACTACCCTTGGAGCACCTGGGAGGTTCTCTGCAAGTTCTACAAACCAGACGCTAAAACAGAGCCAAGGCATCCTTTAAGCTCGGTGGGTTTTGGAGCTCTTGGTGTTTTGCGCAAGTCCAGGTAAGGGAAGCTAGCCTTATTTCTAACGAAAACCTTATATTTCGATGATTGAGATGAATGGGGCGACGTGGTCGCCGGTTTTCAACTGTTATTGTACAATCCCCTGTTTTTGGATGAGATCGCCGGTTTTGGCGCTGTTTTTCGAACTTCCCTGTTTTTGGTGCTGTTTGAAACTGTTTGAGATTTAAATGTGATATTCGAAAATCTGAACCTTGGCATGAGTTTTTTCTGTGACTGGGATCGTTCATTAAGTGTTGTATGACGTGTTGAATGTTGTGAATGTGAGATCAAGGCATAGTATTTTCAGGAAAGAAAATACCGTGTAAGATCGTGTAGGATGTGCATTGATCGGTGATTTCTATAATGAGATATCCTGACTCTGCTGAGATAATGGAATCACATAGAGGAAGTTATTCAGTTGGTGAGAGTCGAAGGAGGTTCATATGAATGGGTGAGTCGTGTGAAAAAGAACGAGCTCGGCCTGTTATATGGATTAACCCTGTCATACTGTGAGAGTGATGAAATTGAGATCGAGATTGTGTTGATGCGCATAGCTGTGGAAACATTACAGCAGTTTAGTATGACAGGTGCAGATCTCTGAGTCTAGTCAATGCACGAGTCTTCCGGAAGTAGTGTCAAGTGTCTTGTGTGATGAGTCAGTGGAAGTCTGACGTGAGAAATGAGGAACATTGAAATTGATAGACACTTGATGCATTATTTGAATAGAACGACTCTTGAGGAAATTGTGAAATATGTGATTTCTTGATGGCTGTGTGATATGAATGAGAAAGTGATGGACTTTTGTGAATATTTAAAAAGGCTGATCTATGTTGGTTGTCCAGTTCATAATTTAAAGTTTAAAAATATCTAGCTTACCTTTTGTACTGTTATGTGGCTGTTTTCTCTTAAAACTGTGATGATCGTGTATTTTACACGGGAGCAGATGATCTTCCAGGGAGTAGATCTCCTCAGTGAGTGGTCACCGGGAGGAGATCGCCTGTTTCTGTCTCTACGTGGTGATCGCCTGTTTTCTGTTCTGATAGCAGATCGGCTGTTTTGGGTCTTCTGATAGGAGATCACCTGTTTTGTCCTTTTCATGCTGTATTTGGTTTTTATTTCGAAACAATTGATGGAATGTATTAAAACCCTATAAGAAGGACGTCTCTTTTTGAATACGATGTACGGGATGATGTATTTTCAATATCTAATACATATGTTGATTTTATAAATTTAATATCTACGCTTTATTCTATTATATAAATAGGAAAAGGTTTTGGAAGGATGTTACACCCACAGCATATGCCAAAGCCACGTGGAGTGGACCTCGCAGGTAGCTTGGATTAGCGGGTGATCAGTCATCAGTGTGTCCCCTCAGAGGGAGGTGATCAGTCATCGGTGTGTACTGACCAAGTAGTCGGGTGTGATGACGTAATTGTGAGGTAATCCTGTGGGCATGCTGGAGGAGAACACGTGGATCAAGAAATTACAAAGAAAGAAAAAGGAAGAGATGAGGGAAGGTGACTCAAAGGAAAGGTTCGAAGAAAAAGGAAGAATGAACAAATGAGGGGTTTATAAGAACAGTGGTCGTCAGAAAAACCCTAAGTTACGAGAAGGATCAGAAAGCATCCCACAGCGTATGCACCAAAAAAGCGTCACGAAGGCTAGAGATTGAAGAAGTCGAAGGGTCTCACAGAGAAATGCTTTGAATGTCTGAAGGCATAGAAGAAGGAATGAAACAGTGTTACTACCAGAGTGTGTGCTCCTGTAGACCGCCAGAAGATGATTTCTTAGTCTCTTCGCTGAGAACAAGTTCACAGCTCGAGACTGGGGGGCTTGTGATCCGGTCGGTCATTGATAGTCGATGACATCAGCAGCAGTTGACCACGTGGACCATTCACAGGGTGACATGTGGTAGAAGATAGCAGGTGAATCAGGGAGGAAGATCACTCATAATGGTGATCGGTGATTGGTTGCCGAGGAACCACTACCCGCAGATCAGTGTCAGATGAGCGCCTAGAAGCAGAGCGCGAGAAGTAAAGAAGCACTGATCGGTCATCGGGGGTTTCCTGTTAACACACAGTTAAGCTGGGACCCAGGCTCCCAGCGAGAGCATTACGCAAGAAGTACAGGTCAAGTAATCGCCTATCGCCTTGAGAATGTGATGTGAATTCAAGAACATAATATGAAAAGTCCTTGACATTCTTAGGAGACATCTTGAGTTGGTCATATGAGAGGCACTTTCTCTTAGAATTGGATCAATGTTCTAAGACAAGAACTCACCAAAACTAATGCCAAAACACAATCTCAATTAGACATTCCATCTATTGTCAAATTGAACCGATTGAAATACAAGAAAAAGGAAAAGAAACAGAACATAGGTGCTGGAAAATGAAAAAATGCTGGACAGATTTGAAAATAGGAACAAAAAACACCGAATAGAATTGCAAGATAAGAACAAAATAGGAAATGGAATGGAGAATGGATTAGAAGACTTATGAAGAGGAGACTTGGAGATGATCTCGCCACTTGAAGGTTGGATTACTTCAAGATAAGAGTGTGATGTTGCCACTTGAGTTCCAAGAGCTCTCAAGATGAAGCAAGGAAGAAGAGACACACAAGTGCTCACAAATGCTCTCAAAAAATGAGTAGAGTTTTCTTACTAATAATTTCCAATCTCTTTTACAAGAGCCCACACCTTTATTTATAGTGTGAGGGTGCTGAAAAATAGGTGGGAAAATTGAAAAGAAACTCCTTTGAAATTCCCACCAAAACAAGTCACATGGGAGGTGTGACCTTTTTCTACTATGACACCTCCTAAAAACTACACTTACACCTACTCTCCTAAGTCACATGTACAATGTGACTTTATTTTACATATTCACACTATTATATTTAATATCCACACCTCCTACAACTTATACAAAAGAAATACAAATGATGCTCTTTTATTAATGCTTGGCCTTGCTTCTCATGGGTTGGACTTGGGCTTCTTGGGCTTGGCCTTTTTGGGCTTGGGCTTTGGGCTTGGGCCTCCTCTTTTAAAAAGACTAATAAGAAAAACTTTAAATGTTTTGATGGATGGCCTCTTCCTCCATTAGTGAAATCCTCTCTTCCTTGATATCCATCATACTCCCCGAGTTGGAGAGAATTCGCCCACAAATTCTGAATCCCTGCATATGACAAAGTCAGTTTACTATCAAAATTAATAGATGAAAAAGAAAAAGGCAAACATGACTTAGATTTTGAAAGTAGTGGGAGTTTAGAAAAAGAATTCCTATAGACAGACCAAGTTGGAAAAATTTGTTTGGGGATGATGATATTTTTTGGAAAAAATCCGCTTAAATGGTGAAAACCATTAGGAGGTATGAAAAAATCATCCCTAACATTTTTTAACCAAGATGGTGGTGAAGTAAGAACCTTTGGTAATGAAAAAGATAAGGAAGGAAAACACCTTGGAGGGGAAAGGATAAGTCGCTTGTCACTTTGGCCTTCTTTGTTTTTATCTTTTGCACCTTTGGTAGGTGGTTGAGTTAGGTCTTGATTTACCTTGTTTATTATGAAAGTTCGTTTTTGTGGACAATGAAGAGCTATGTGCCCAAAACCTAAACATTGAAAACATTTGGTGCGTGAAGTTTTGGTAGGTGACTTAAGGGTAGAAGGATTTGAAGTAGAAACTTTTTTTGGCAAAGTGGTTTGTTTGGAAAAATTGGAAGGAGAAATTTGAGGAGAAATTTTGTTTGCATCCTTCCTTGAAGATTTGTAGAAACCATCATCATTAGCATGTTTGAAAGTTGGTTTCAAATATGAATCTATTTTGATGGCTCGGTGAACCACTTTCTTTAAAGAAGAGTACGCATCTAGGTCTACCAAATCTCTAATATGTCTTCTTAAACCACTTACAAACCATTTTATCTTTGACTCTTCTTTAGCATGCATATTCATTTTAGTCAAAGTTGTTTCAAAATCTTTAAAGTATTCATCTACCGTCCTATGTCCTTGATGAAGCCTTTGGAACTTCAACAAGTGTTCCTTCCTAGAAGGAGGAACAAACCTTGCGCGCATATACTTTTTCAAAGTGTTCCAAGAGTCCACGGGAGGTCTCTTGCGATACATAGTGTCCATTACAATACTATGCCACCATTTCATGGCATAATCACAAAACTCTAAGGTAGCTAGCTTATACTTATGTTCATCTTTGATCTCATGGAGCTCAAAAATCTGCTCACACTTAGCCTCCCAATCTAGATAGACGTTAGGATCACTATCCCCATTGAAGCTTGGAATCTTGACCAAAGGAAGCCTAGGTTTTGCCTCACGGTAGTAGCCATTGTCACGGTGATCTCTCCCTCTATGCTCTTGAGGTTGATATCCATGAAATGTAGGATTAGACCTCCTTCTTCTTTGATCCGCTTCACGGCCATGCTCATTGGAAGAGCCCCTAGATGAAGGTCTATGGGAATGGCGCTCTCCATGGTGAGAATGAGATGGTCTAGCTTGTTGCAACGCCATTGCTTGCAACCTTTCTTCCAAGCGTCTAATAGTTCTTTGGGCCTCATGTAATTCACCAATGAGTGAGGCCTTGGAAGGAGAGGGCTGTTTGTAGGATGCATCACTAGAAAATCCTGCCATTGTAATTAAAAAATAAATAAAAACAGCAAAGGTACCAAAACAGCAAACAAGTTAAGAATTAAAATTGCAAAAACAGCAACTGTGGTAATGAATCTGCCGAAGAGAATGGAGGAAGAAAAATGTCACTCTCAAAGAAAATAAGGTCCTTTCACCAAGCTGATCTTGAAGCCTTGGAAACCTCAAATGAAAAATGTCACAGCAAGCACACCAATCTTTGAAGGCAACACCACAAAACCAAAGAAAGAAGAAAGACAATCAAGAAAAGGTATAAAGAAGGAAAGGCAATGCAAAAGGAATACAAGATTGATGACAAACACAAAGAATAGAGAACAAAAGACAAGCAAGAAAATAAGGAACTCAATGAGAAAGTAGGCACACAAAAGAATACTTAAAGAAAGGCACTAGAGTAGATGAAGAAAACAAAAATTAGCTACTGGAAAAAAAAAAATTCTATGCAAACTGTACGTGAGATTCATTGATTGATCTGGAAAGATATACAGCGAACTGGACTATCAAATTTTAACCACACAAACTTCAAGATGTTAACTCAAAAATGGCACTGGAATTATGTAAAAACAGTAAGCCAATTGAGAGAAATAAATTTTTCAAAATTGCTGCCCGATTACCGTATTTTTTTCGGCAGGAATGTACACTTTTCGTATTTTATTTATCATATTTTGTGTACTTTGAATTTTATTGTACTTCTTTTTTCTATTCTTTTCTAACACTTTGAGGATCACAAATCCAGAATTTCAGAAATTTCCAGTGAGTAAATCAATTGCAATAAGCAAAAACAGTAAGCACTTGTTGTCAGAAACAGAGGAATCCTAAGAGGAATGAAAAACAGAATTATGAACTAGCAAAGACATAATGGAAATTGTGTCATAGAACTTGTATAGGTCTAAAATACAAGTATGAACTCAATCTAAAACAGAAAATGCACAAAGGATCAAGCAATAAACTCAAACAAACAGAATGTAAACCAAAGCAAGAAACAAAAAATTACAATAAAAGTACTACAAGAAGTGATGACATATTATGGAAAAACAAGACAATGACAAAACTATTATAGATTCAAAAAGGAAAATACTCAAACATATGATAGGCACAAATAAGAAAACAGCAATAAAACTCAAAATAAGCCTAAAAACAGAAATGTAAACACAAGAATATAGAGCTCTTGAATCAAAGTGCAACCCAACTCAAAAATTAAACAAGAACACACCTAAACTCTAGATACCACATGATGTGAATTCAAGAACATAATATGAAAAGTCCTTGACATTCTTAGGAGACATCTTGAGTTGGTCATATGAGAGGCACTTTCTCTTAGAATTGGATCAATGTTCTAAGACAAGAACTCACCAAAACTAATGCCAAAACACAATCTCAATTAGACATTCCATCTATTGTCAAATTGAACCGATTGAAATACAAGAAAAAGGAAAAGAAACAGAACATAGGTGCTGGAAAATGAAAAAATGCTGGACAGATTTGAAAATAGGAACAAAAAACACCGAATAGAATTGCAAGATAAGAACAAAATAGGAAATGGAATGGAGAATGGATTAGAAGACTTATGAAGAGGAGACTTGGAGATGATCTCGCCACTTGAAGGTTGGATTACTTCAAGATAAGAGTGTGATGCTGCCACTTGAGTTCCAAGAGCTCTCAAGATGAAGCAAGGAAGAAGAGACACACAAGTGCTCACAAATGCTCTCAAAAAATGAGTAGAGTTTTCTTACTAATAATTTCCAATCTCTTTTACAAGAGCCCACACCTTTATTTATAGTGTGAGGGTGCTGAAAAATAGGTGGGAAAATTGAAAAGAAACTCCTTTGAAATTCCCACCAAAACAAGTCACATGGGAGGTGTGACCTTTTTCTACTATGACACCTCCTAAAAACTACACTTACACCTACTCTCCTAAGTCACATGTACAATGTGACTTTATTTTACATATTCACACTACTATATTTAATATCCACACCTCCTACAACTTATACAAAAGAAATACAAATGATGCTCTTTTATTAATGCTTGGCCTTGCTTCTCATGGGTTGGACTTGGGCTTCTTGGGCTTGGCCTTTTTGGGCTTGGGCTTTGGGCTTGGGCCTCCTCTTTTAAAAAGACTAATAAGAAAAACTTTAAATGTTTTGGTGGATGGCCTCTTCCTCCATTAGTGAAATCCTCTCTTCCTTGATATCCATCAGGATGAGTAATCGCCTATCGCCTGTTATGATGAGTAATCGCCTATCGCCTTGAGGATGAGTAATCGCCTATCGCCTTGAGGATGAGTAATCGCTTATCGCCGGTATGGATCAGTAATCGCCTGTCGCCATGTGTGAGGATGAATAATCGCCTATCGCCGTGTGAAGATCAGTAATCGCCTAGATTGCACATGATCGCCGTGTGTGAAGGTTAGGAGATCAGGTGGTCAGCAAGTCGTCGAAGGAGCACATCGCCGGGAATTTGAGAAGGCTTGGCAAGCACTTGTTGTATGGTCTAAATACAGAGGGTAAGTGGCATGTCTGCCACCATGTGTAGTGTGAGCTGTGATACCCAGTGTTAACCAGCTCGCCATGTTAAGGTTGCGCCCAGGGTAGCCTGTGCACTAAGCTACTCCCTGTGTGAATAACTTAGTCGCAGGAGCAAAGTGAAGGTAACGTTTCAGCTGCAGGTACTCCAGATGGTGACACGTGTATGACCAGATGTTATCCACGTGTCAAGAGGAATAACCGTCAGGAGAGAGAAAGACTCAGGTATATATACGAAATTCTTAACGGAATAGGGGGGAATTCATTTTCGGTTGTGATTCACTTGTACACGGCTCTGAGTTTTCTTTGAAGTTCTTTGTTGATTCAACCACTGACTTGAGCGTCGGAGCGCAACCGGCCGCAGAGGCGCCATATTGTTCTTTCAGGTGTCTTGGAGGATTTTCAGGTGGAGATCATTGGTGTGCTTGGCGTGAAGCTGGTGAGGACGAGGTTCGAGAAGGAGAAGCTCTAGCGCTTTTGTCAAGATGCTGGATCACAAAGAAACAAGAATTAAAACAAGAACATGACAAGAATTGAAACTAGTAATAGAAACATAACAAGAACAAAACCTACTATTGGAAATTCAAGAAAACAAAATGAACCATAATACCCATGGAAACCGAACCAAAAACAGGTTGCTATAACAAGTTTGAACCGATTAAAATGGAAGAACAACACATCAAATGATAGAGGACATCACAAGGAAGAGAATGAACCGATTAGAATTGAAAACAAACAAGTAGAACAAAAATGGGTATTTTTAGAAGATGAATAGAAATGACTTATGTGGTTTTAGCCTTTTGGAGATGTGACTCATGCCACTTGGAGGGTGGTTCTTCCAAGATGAGTGGGTGATGCCGCCACTTGAGAGTCTCCAAAGCTCACAAGATAAGACATGGAGGAGAAGAAGAGACAAGTCTCACAAACTCACTCTCTCTCAATTTCAAGATAGTTTCTTTACTTCTAACTTTCAACTTCTATTATTTATGAACCAAGGTCTCCTATTTATAATGAGGAAGACCAGATTTGGGTTTACAAAGGAGGGAGTTGGAAGAGACACTTCCTAGCTCCTTCTTAGTCATTCTAGTGCCTAAAGAGAAAAGGAGTGTGAAAAGGCACTCTTCTAGTCTCTTCCTACTAAAACTAGTGCCTATGTGCCTTTGTACAAGAGAGATGTCTTTTGGTTTTCCTCTTTGGCACATCCTAAAGCTATTTCTATATTATTTACAAATTTATAGAAAAGAAATTACAAAGAGAGATATTAATTGGAGCCCATTCTTGAATGCTTGTAGTCTTCTTGTTGGCTTTGGGCTTGGTCCTCTCTTTATTTTAATTCTTCTTTATTTTTTGAGAAGACTAGAAGGAAGAACTTTAAATGCTTGGGTGGATGGCCTCTTCCTCCATTAGTCAAATCCTCCTCTACTTGATCTCCATCAGATAGGGACGTGCATTTAAAACAAAATGTTGACCTGTGGTTAGCACCTGAAGATCAATGGTGTCCGTGACAGGTGGTTTTTCTGTTAGAAATAAAAGATTAATGTGTTTAGTATATTTTCAGTTAAGATTTTATTCTCTCAAGCGAGAGCTGTTGCATGTGCAGTTATAAAAGGGGCCTAAGACCTCAGATGAAGATACGTTGTTTTTGCACACTAGACTGAAAACTGTTTACTTTTTGTGAGCCCTCACTGACTTGATCGTCGAAGTGTAATCAACAGGTACGACACCTTCTGTCACAACGGAGTCGCATTCTAGTGCAACAAGGAGACGTGAATCAGAATCCAGAAGAGTCAGATCCGAAAGGAGACGTTCAACCCAGGTCAACCGACGAGAACAAAAGTCAATATAAAATTTAAATATAATAACATATTTAATTGTTTCATTAAAACCAATACATTAAAATGAAATAATTATTTTCTTAATTAAAAATAAAATATTATTAACTTATTATAAAAATTATGTAACCAATATCTAAAACGTACATATATAAAACAATCAAATTTAACGTAGCTTCTAAAAATATTCTTCACACAGTAAAAAAATTTGTTATATAATATTGTAACATTTAGTGAAAAAATAATTATAATCAAATTTACATAATTGATCATTTTTTTAACATAAAATAGATTAACATGACACTTATCAGTAACTATAATAATCGATATTATACAACAAATCATTGTATAATTGATTAAAACATTTAATAAATTTATGAAAAAACAATATTTAAATTGTTCCAATAAATTAATTTACTCTTTTCTAGTTTCATTCAAAACTACACGCCATTAACTTTTTTTATATTAATTTTTTATTACAATTTATTTATACTCAAGTTGTCTTAATAAAATAAAAAATATCATATATAAATAAAATAAAAAAAATATTTCACTCAATTATTATAAAATATATTATTTAATATATGACAGTCAGAATATGTTCACTGGATTTAAGAAATCTATAAACTATAAAATCAAATCAATAATTTCAACAAATTAAAAAATATCATCATTAACTAAATATCAATACCTAAATAACCAAATATTCATTAAAAATGTATTTTCTTTCTCATTTTATCCAACATTTCCCTTTTAAATCACTATTTTTTCAGAAATTACAAAACTCAATCTAAGATTTCTGAAATAATATTATCATAACAAATTTCATTATCTACAATATTAAACTAACTTATTTTATAACTTATTTCTTGACTATTTATATTTTTTTTAATTTTCTTTTTCTTTGTCTCAAATATATTCTCTCAATTTCTTAATACTGTATTTTCTTACAAATTTATACAATATTCTCTTTTTGGTTCAATCCCTTTTAATAAGAAAATTGCAACTTTATTGACATTATTTTTCTATTCCTCAGTTTATATCTGAGTGAATAATTTATGAAAGAATATCATGTTTATTTTCAATCAAATGTGAATAACGAAGGAGCTGATTTGGGGGAGAAGAAAAAAATGGCTCCATGCAATAATGCAAATAAAAGAAAAGAAATTCGAAAAAACTTACCTAATATAATCTAATAATAATAAAATAATATATTTATATAATAATAATATAAATGTATTATGTAATAATTTAAATGTATTTATAGAATAATAATAAAATAAATTAAATTAATAATATAAATGTAAAAAATTATAAAATAATAATAATATACGTAAAACTTAAAATAATAATAATAATAAATAAATAAAGCAATAAAATTATAAATAATAATAGTAACTAAAATAAATTTTTAAAATAATAATAATAATAAAATCATAAAAAACATTAATAAAAATGAATTACAAATTTAATAGTTTAAAATAAATTTATTAAATAATAATATTAAAAAAAATAATAAAAACAATAAATTTTTATTTTATTTTTATTTTATAAAAATACTTTTTATATGTATCTATAATATAAAAATATTAAATATTAAATAAATTTAAGCAATAAAAATATGAAATAATATTATTAATAAAAATAAATACTAATAATTAATAATAAAAAATATTTATAATATATATAAATAAGTATACAAAATTTTAGTTAACTAAAATTTATAAAAAAAAAATATTTCATTTTTAAATTATTTTTAAAGATTAGGTAAATTTGTAAACTTACATTTCAGTATTTTAAAAAAATTAAAATATTCTCTAACACCCATCACATCACTAACAAATTTTAATAAATTTTTCCCACAAATTCACTCTACATATTTTAATCCAAATAACCTAACTTTCGTCGCACTTTTATCTCAAATCACTCCAAATTCCACTCTCTTAAATTCTCACACATCTTCTCCCTAATCCAAACATTCATAAGGGATAATTAAATTTTTTAAAATTATTTTTAATTTACATTAGGATAGGAAAATTACTTACTTTGATAACTTTATTTATTATCTTAAATATTTACTTTTTATAATTATATATATACATACACACATTCACTCTTCAAATTTTTTTAACTAAAGAAATACATAGTAAATCTCACTCTTGTCACCAAACTAGATAGATGTAAAAGGATAATTTATCCTATCAAGTTAGTCCAATACAAATAGAACATATAAAATTAAAGAGCTATGAAGCAAGGAATTGAACTTGGTAAAAGTATATTGGGATAAAATAATTGGATATGAACATGAGAATTAGAAAATATCATAAAGATGTTTTATCCTTATTTGTTGCCCGATTAGGCTATTTTAACATTGAATGCTTTAGAGCACAAGTATTTAATCTTGTTTTTAAATATCGATTTATACCTAGCAACCCTCATTCCTTTTAATAGATCTACCAAATCCCATATATCATTTTTAAAGATGGATTTGAAGTCCTCGTGCATGAGTACAATCCACTTATTAAATTAAACAAGTGATTAACTCCCTATAAGACCTTGAATCAATCAACTCGAGCTCATTTACTACAACAAAGTTATATTGAGATAGTTTAGGATATGCATTGAATTAGAGATTAGTCTAGAAGAAGATATTATAACTTTATTATGATATTGGAATCATATGGATAAAAATTATTTAATGGTGAGAGGGATGCAAAGCCCTCAGCAAAGGATCGACCACTAGGACAATGGCTAGAAGAATCCAAGAGGAGTGTCACTTTGCTACTCCAAGTAGAGACATTCTTTTATACATGTTTGAAAGAGTCATAACCTAGTGGTACAATCTAGAGTATGATTTAAATTTCTTGCTTAGAAGTAGTATAAAATTTTGGCTTGTATTTTGACCTTGAGTAAATTAGGGTTAGAGTTAGGTTTCTAAAACCTACATAGGGTATAATTGAGCTTAATTACAAACCACTTTTATCCATGGAATTATGTATGAATCTCGAATGGTGCCACTTTTATGAGAAAAAAAACAATAAAAAAGTTAAATATCCATCAGGTACATGATATTTGGTAGCATGGAAGGGATGAGCAAAAGGGTGACGGAGATCATGAAGATGATGCCAACCGAACCATTCCAAAGGAACATGTTGATGGCAATGTGCCTCAGGTCCCAATGCCAGATCACTCTACAATGTCACCACAAAATTTGACTAGATCCCAAGCATTGCAAAAATCCATTCGGACTATGAACCTTGTTCTAGTCGATTAACTGGTCGTCGGTTGACTCTGATGACTGGTTCAGGCTCCACCTGTCTCCCCTGGAAACTGCACCTTCCTTGATTGCTGGATGCTTTACCTGCAGAGACAAAGGGCGCCCTCATGGCCAGTCATGCTCCGACGCTCAAGTTAGTAAGGGCTTTGTGAACGAATAGGAAACAAGTAGTTTCAGTATCTAAAAGTGTATTTAGAATTGCATACCTTCACCTGGGACCTTAAGCCCCTTTTTATAGCGTACCATGTTCCTGTTGCACTTGAGATAAACAAATATTAACTGAAAATAAACACATTATCCTATATCTCTAACAGAAAACCCCCTACCACAGGCACCAATAATCTTCTGGTCCCAGACTGCAGGTGTTCCTTCTGTCATATGTACGCGCACATCCCTATCTTTTTAGGGTTAGCACTATCAAAGGGTATTTCATGTGCAACAGACATATACGCATAACAGGAAAATCTTACCAGATATTAACAAACATATCTATATGTAGTTGTAACAAACATATGAATAACCATATATATATATCTTTATCTCTAAGCATATTTATCTTTAAGTGCATGCCATTGATTATCAGCACATGGCAGCTTTGTTATGCACTTCGAGCCCATTAAGCAGATTGGTTCAGCCTCATAACCTTGGTGCAAGGTCCCGCCCATAATCATTCGCTCATATGTCAACGCTAACACACACCTATTCATATGCTATTTCGTGCCATGCATATAGCTTTACTTGGGTTGCCTTAGCGCTAACGGACTCGGGCCTTATTGTTAATACTTTACTTATCATAGACCTGGATCCGTTGTGTACGCCCCTAAGTCCATTACGTTTCGTCACTTTAGTAAGTAATCTTAGTCGTGGAGGATTATACCATATACATGCATGAAAGTTTAATATATACGCATACCTGGAGCCCAGTCACATGGTAAGTGAGGCCCATGAGCTGAGCTGACCTGCCTGAGAGAAAATGCCAAGGTCCGACCAGTGAGTTCTAAGCGCTACAAGTTCTGGTTCAATACACAAGCCCCCCAGGCTCCAACTGAACTTGTTTCAGCGAAGAGGCTTTTTGCTCAATCGAGTCGACCTACGTGGCAAATGAGTAGTGCTACATGCAAAGTACCCTGAGTTGATGTTTCACCACACTCCATCATGTATTTCCACGTGGCTTTTATCAACGGTCACAAGACATTGCCGCTTATTGTAAGGACCTGTAAAATTAAATTGGAATAAAAAGGGATATATTTTAAATGAATTCTAAGTATGTTTTTATTTAAAATAAAAAGGAAGGAAAGTGTAGTTTAGAAGACGATGAGATCGCCTGATTTGTACATAATCGCCTATCGCCTAGGTTGCACGTGATCACCAGTCGCCTATGGTGCACATGATCGCCGAAAGTGCACTCAGTATGTGGTCAGGATACGGGATCAACCAGAGTGGGTTCCACAAAACCACACGTATCAAGGTGTGGGTTAAGCCTTAGATACGCTGTGCATGCGAAGCTCTATGCTTGAGCAAAAGAGATCGTCCTTAGTATTGCATGCATGGGCGCGCGAGGAGTGGTGCTGATCTACTCTTGGAAAGGTGAAGCTACCGACGTCACCAAGTCATGTGGAAATGATACCTTGGACGTAACATAGGGGGATGAAGAACCTTCAGCAAGGCGTGGCGATGTGTCATCGGGCATCGCCAGGGCGCGAGGCATGCGGGCATCGCCGGGCGCGAGGCATGCGGGCATCGCCGGGCGCGAGGCATGCGGGCATCGCCGGGCGCGAGGCATGCGGGCATCGCCAGGGCGCGAGGCTTGCGGGCATCGCCAGGGCGGGACATCGGTCGTCTTCCAGGGAGAGACATCGGTCGTCCGCCAGTATGAGTCATCAGTGGATAGTCATCGCGCGAGCGGTCATCGGTGGAAGGTTATCGCGCGATGTCGAGTTTCACACAGATGAGGTGGGACCCAGGCTCTCAGCAGGAGACGTACTGCACGTGCGACACGTAGACAAAAAGGGTGGTTCAGAATAGTGACCTCAGAGTGTTAGCCTGCGCAGAGGCACGCGTAGTCGTACTGTTCAGGGAAGCGTACACGCAAACTTCCCTGCAGAGTGGGTGGTGGCAGCGGCTTTTGTGGACAAGTTGGTTTAAGATACAAAAACCCACTTCTGAGAGGAAAAAGAACGTTGCAGTGGTTCAAGAGTGAAAGAGTGAGCTCACCTTCATCCTTCTCTTTTCTCTCCTTCGCGCTGCGATTCAGGCATCCTCAAGCACCAGTGCGACGAGCGACGACTACCCTTAGAGCACCTGGGAGGTTCTCTGCAAGTTCTACAAACCAGACGCAAAAACAGAGCTAAGGCACCTTTAAGCTTCGGTGGGTTTTGGAGCTCTTAGTGTTTTGCGCAAGTCCAGGTAAGGGAAGCTAGCTTTATTTTCAATAAAAGCCGTAGATTTGCTGTTTCTGAAGTGAGGGCGACGTGGTCGCCGGTTTCATATTCTTTTTCATGATGTTTTGTTCTTATGTGTTTGGGCGACGTGATCGCCGGGTTTAAATACAGATTTCGAAATCCCCTGTTTTAGACGTGATCGCCGGTTTTGGCGTTGTTTTTCGAACTCCCCTGTTTTAGTGCTGTTGAAAACTGTTTGAGATTTAAATGTGAAATACATGTGATATTTGAAAATCTGAACCGTGGAATGAATGTTGCTGTGACTGAATCGTTCATTCAGTGTTGTATGATGTATTGATTGTTGTGAATGTGGGATCAAGGCATAGTATTTTCAGGAAAGAAAATACCGTGTAAGATCGTGTGAAATGTGTATTGACTAGGGGCTTGTCTAGAAGGAGATATCCTGACTCTGCTGATATAATGGAATCACATAGACGAAGTTATTCAGTTGTGGAGAGTCGAAGGAGGTTCATATGAATGGGTGAGTCGTGTGAAAAAGAACGAGCTCGGCCTGTTATATGAATTAACCCTATCATACCGGGAGAGTGATGATATTGAGACTATGTATGCGCATGGTTGTGTGGATTTCACAGTGGTGTGGTATGACAGGTGCAGATCTCTGAGCCTGAGTCAACGCACGAGTCTTCCGGAAGTGGAGTCATGTGTCTATATCTTATGAGTCAGTGGAAAGTCTGACGTGTGAACCATGAATATTGAAAGTAGCGAATAGACACTTGACGAGTTTGTGGAATATGGGAATGTTGATGGTTGAAATTGATATGGATTATGAATGGCATGAAGATTCATGTTTTCTATTGATTTAAAGTTTCATATTTAAAGTTTTTAAAACATCTAGCTTACCCTTTCATCTGGTATTGTGATTGTTTTCTAAAACCTGTGATGATCGTGTATTTTTGCACGGGAGCAGACGAGGTTGCAGGTAGTAGAGCTCATCAGTGAGTGGTCGCCGGAAGGAGATCGCCTGTTTCTATTTCTGTTAGGCGATCACCCTTTTTCTGTTGTCTGATAGGAGATCGTCCTTTTCTGATGGGAGATCGCCCTTTTCTGATACGAGATAGACTGTTTGTCTTTTGCTGTAATTTTGTTTACGTTTTTGGAAAATTTGACCGAGTATGTATTAAACTCCCTGTGAGGAGAAACTTCATTACATATATATAATTATGTTCACTTCAATATATTTGTTTACTTTTTTTTTTATTATATAAATATGAAAAGGATTTGGCGGGATGTTACACTTATGCTCCCCTACTACAATAGGGTTTCAGAAACTCAAACATCCCCACTGTTTCATTATGCTCTTTAGAAATTTTCGTGCTTCTTCTCAAACTTGTTGTGCCCTCCTCGTCGTCCATACAATCTTGTTCCCAATACCTTTCCGATCATCTCTAAGGTACTAACTTTACCTTACCTTATTCATGTAATATGCTTTTATTACTTTCGCTGCTCTTGTTTTACTACACTAAAGTTGTTCATACCCTGTGTTCTCGATATTACTGTTTACGCCAGTTATTCTTCTTTTATGAATGCAAGTAATGTTGGATTCTGAATGTATCTATTGTTCTCTGTTTGTTTGCTTGTTCTGGTTTTAGATGGATTATCAATCACACTATCATTGGGCCCTGAGAACCTCCTAACTGAAACCTCAGAATTCACCTCCAGGAAGAAAATAGTAGACTATAGGAAGGCTGAGTATAAAAAACACCCTAGCCTTGAGCAAAACATGTTTGGTAGAGAACATGATAAACTTGTCCGCGTAGTTCCTTCTTGGGAGGGTGAGCCTACATGTAGTGATGAATCCACAGACCCTGAAGGTCCTCTCTGTTTCTTTTATTCCACCCTTTCTCAAAAGGTCCTTCTTCGCCTTCCTTTATTCCCCTTCAAGAGAGCCCTGCTCACCAAGATTAACGTCGCCCCTGCCCAACTACACCCAAATAGCTGGGCATTCGTGCGGGCCTTTACCATCCTCTGCTCCCACTTTGGCCTTCTACCATCAGTGGATGTCTTTCTCTACTTCTTCGAGGCCAAACGTTTAGGACGCCAACTTTGGGTGTCCTTCAACAGGATTATTGGAAGGTCCTTGTTATCCCTCTTCCAGCAATCTTATAAGGGCTTTAAAAAGAAGTTCTTCAAAGTTCCAAGCAGCAAGGGAGATCCAACCCTCCTGGACGGGTTTCCCTTGTATTGGATCCGAAACTCCATCTTTCAGAGTCCTAGATGCTTGGAGGACTTGCCCCTACCTGAACGTGAGGTGTGCATCCATCTCTCCAACCTCAAGGTGGTTTTTGATACTGCCACCCTGATCTGAGAGGAGTTTTCCCCAGTGATGCTCAAAGCTTACATTGGTATCTTCCTTTTTCCTGCTCCTTTCTATATTTGATGTTTCTATATTGTTAATGTAATTGTTGGACTTATCTGGGTTTGTTATGCAGAGAACATGTTGGACATGAAGAAGAGGAAGAACCTAGCTGCCCTGGCTAGGCAGAACAGAGCTGTTGTGGAGGCTCCTTATGCGGCTGTTGCAGATGTACCCCCTGTTGAAGATCGCAGCAGGAAGGCCATAGTTGAAGTGGTGGCCTCGGAGGATGACGAGACGTATTATAGGCTTGTCTTCAAGAGAAGACGAAACGATGAAGCGTCCTCCTCCCACTCAATCTCAGGTGGGCGAGCTCCCTCTCCTTCGCATTCTCCACTCTTATGCCCCTCAACCTCCAAGGGGTTCATAGTCCAAGAGAGCAGAGAGGAACTTACTGAGGAGGAGAGACTGTGAAATCCTTCTGCAGATCCCCTTCTCACCATTCAAAATGCCCTGCTCCCTTCTAAAATCAAAGAGAATTTAGACTCCTTAGATGAGGACTAGGAGTTGGAAACCAAAAGACAACTAGGACAGGCGCTGGCTAAAAGCTGCTTATTTCTTACCAAGCTGGAAAGCACTGAAGCTTCCAACGCCAAAGGGCTTGCCCAACAGGTGAAAGGCCTTACTCTAGAGGTCGAGGATATGAGAAGGAGCTATCAAGAGATCAATACTCTCCTCTTCAACAAATCACAAGAGACCTTGGGTCTGTATGCAAGGAACAACAACCTCCGTACTGAAATGGAGTCGCTGAAAGAAGAGCGAGAGTCGTTGAAGGAAGAGATGGCCAAGCTGGTGGCTACACAAAAGGCAGAGTTGGCAAAGGATGAGTTGATGTCTAAACTCAAGGAGGAACTCACAGATGATGCTACCAACTCATACGATGTTGGCTTTGAGGACGCTGTCGCCCAAGCCACAAGTGTTTACCCTGATACTGACTTCTCCCAACTTGGCCCAGGAAAAGTCATGATCGATGGGAACTTCGTGTATGAGGATGAGCAACAACCATGAATTCCTTGTATTTATTCACCTTCTGTAGCTGACTGAACAATGTATTATTTTGTGCATATATGTATAGTTGTTTATTGTGCCTTTTCTAGTTTAAAGTTAATGCATATAACTTATCGAATTAATGAGTGTTCTTACCTTAGAAACATCACTAATTTCACAAACAACTCCCAACGAACAAGGCAATTTATGATGCATGTCGAGTAATCGACGTGTCTAACTATGCCAATCAAACATAACATGGATGGCGCTCTTACCAGAGCCAATTATAGGATAATTTAATGTCTAACCTGGTAACTTGTATTATTGTCTCAACTGGTTCTCGTCGAGATCCTGAGCTCACCTTGTGTTGTCCATACTTAGAGTCTTTATTCACGTAGGGCTCTTTAGCTCGAGTTGTCATGAACCTGTAGTTTCCTTCCTTTGGAAGTTTTCCAGAGTGAGGTTTCCTTTTGAGGCTCGAACCAAATTTTGGCGAGTTGCGGTTTGGTTGGTGCCTTTGATCAGAATGAGGCCCCAAATGCTAAACAAATGGGCATCTTTAAGCTGGTTTTGTTTGGGCTATACCCAATCTTTGGCGGGCTGACTTCATTTTTGTGCTACGCCCAATGATTGGCGAGCTGGTTTCGTTTACACCACATTTGGTGAACTGGTTTCGTTTACAATATAATGGTACATCATTTCTCAAATGCTTTTTCATTGGGCGACCTCATTAAAAAACCTCCATAAGGTAAAAAGAGTGTCCCCTTAACTGTTCGTGATTGACATTATATATTGACTGAAATAAAATTCGTGGCTGGCTCCACTCCAGGTCGCCTACCGGTGGTGATTTTCCCGGGTGAGGTATCTCCCACTTCTGATGGCTGAGTGGTAACTATGCATACTCCCCGCTTTGTCTTCAAACCATTCTTGTAGCATTTTCTTGCCACCTTTTGGTCGGACTTAACAATAATCACTCCCCCTTCTTGTTAGGGCAGCTTCATCTTCATATGTCTTGAAGAGGCCACCGCCTATTTATGGCAGGTCTACCCAAAAGAATATTATAGGCTGAAGGGGCGTTCAAGACCAAGTACGTGATACCAATGGTCTGAGACAAGGTGCCATCTGAGAAGGTCCTCCTCAACTCCACGTGCCCCCTCACTTCTACTTGGTTGCCGGCAAAACCATACAGGCAACCATCATAAGGTCTCAGCTGATCTGGGGACAGCTGTAATTTGATAAACGTCGACCAAAATAGCACGTCAGCCGAGCTTCCCTGATCAACAAGAACCCGATGTACCCTTCTTCCTGCGGTGACTACTGATATGACCACAGGGTCATTGTCGTGTGGGACAACATCCCTCAAGTCTGCTCGGGTGAAACAGAGGTCAGGTTCGGCTGGTTGCTCAATACCTATGAATCTATGGCCATTACCTCCCTAGCGTACCTTTTTCGTTGAGAGGCAGTACAGCCTCCCCTAGAGAATTCTCCTGAGATGGTATTGATTTCGACATATATGGGCACCTCATGCCTCTGTTCTTCTGCCGGATTTTCTCTCGTTGACCCCTTCTGGTCCTCCTGCACATAGTCATGCAAGAGACCTTCCTTCAATATTCTCGAGAACTATAGCACAAGGCTAAACAGTTCTCGATGTCGTGTCCACAAGCTTGGTGGAATTCACACCAAGTGTTCCTCTTCGGTCCCAAAACCTTTTTAGACTTTGGCGGGGACTCCAATTTCTCTGTAACAGCCGGGATGGTAAGTAATTCCCTGTAGGGCATTTTAAACTTAGGTCGAGGAGGCGGGCTATTGCTCGACCTCGACCTGGGTTTGTCCCCTCTGGGCTCGTAAGGTGTTTGTCGTGTCGACCTCTTCTTTGTTATGGTCTCGTGTACCCTCAGGGGTTGGGTAGGACTATTCTCCTGGGCCTTGGTCAGCCCTATACCCATGCTCCCGAGCTTCATGCTCATCCACTCCTCAACGGCAATGTGGGCGGCTGCTCGCCGCTTGATTTCTGCCAACGTCTTGGATCGGTTCCTTATCAAGGAATCGCTAAAAGGCCCCGGCCTTATTCCCTTAACGAAAGCATGTACTATTAATGCCTCGTCTTAAGTGTGAAGTTGCACCACCAATGCTCCAAATCGGTTTAGGAAATCTTTTACCGATTCCCCCGGTTCTGAATCACCCCAAAGAGGTCAAAAGGAACAGGGGGTGGTGCTTGATTAACCATTAACTGCTCCCTGAACAGTGCAGAAAACTGGTCGAAAGTGGTTATGAGGCCATTGGGTAAGCCAATAAACCACTTCAGGACAGTACATGAGAGTGTACCCACAAACAACTTGCAATGGGCGGCATCTGTACCCCCTATAATCATTGTCTGAGCTTGGAAGGCTGCAAGGTGGACGTCTGGATCTTCGACGCTAGTAAAAGTGATCTTAGGTTCCGTCATGTTTTTTGACATGGTAGCATCTAAGATCTTTTGTGAGAAAGGCATCGTGTGAACCCTATTCTGGATAGGCGTGTACTGGTCGCCCGCGACATACTCTCCTGTGCGCTGCCAATTCCTACGCAGTTCATCATTAGCTCTGTGCAGCTCTTCATTAGCTGCTCGTGAGGCATCCAGCTCAGCCCTGAATTGATCTTGTCTCTGAACCTACTCAGCCCTAGTTGCCGCCACTGTCCCCTGAAGAGCTGTGATGATGTCCATGAGTTATTGGGTTGTGGGGGCATTGTCCCCTTCAAATCCTGCAGGACCGCATTGCCTGGTATTTCTCATATCTTCTAATTGCTCGTCTATCAATGCGGATGGGACCTAGTTTTATCGGGCCCCATGGTGGGCGTCAAATGTTCTAGCCGGTTGACTGGTCACCGGTTGACTTTGATGACTGGTTCAGGCTCCACCTGTCTCCCCTGGAAACTACACCTTCCTTGGTTGCTGGATGCTTTACCTGCAGAGACAAAGGGCGCCCTCACGGCCGGATCATTCTCCGACACTCAAGTCAGTAAGGGCTTTGTGAACGAATAGGAAACAAGTAGTTTCAGTATCTAAAAGTGTATTTAGAATTGCATACCTTCACTTGGGACCTTAAGCCCCTTTTTATAGCATACCATGTTCCTGTTGCACTTGAGATAAACAAATATTAACTGAAAATAAACACATTATCTTATATCTCTAATAGAGAACCCCCTGCAACAGGCACCAATAATCTGGTTCCAGACTGCAGGTGTTCTTTCTGTCATATGTACGCGCACATCCCTATCTTTTTAGGGTTAGCACTATCAAAGGGTATTTCATGTGCAATAGACATATACACATAACAGGAAAATCTTACGTGATATTAACAAAAATATATATATATGTAGTTGTAACAAAGATATGAATAACCATATATATATATATATATATATATATATATATATATATATATATATATATATATATATATATATATATATATATATATATATATATATATATATATATATATATATATATATATATATATATATATCTTTATCTCTAAGCATCTTTATCTTTAAGCGCATGCCACTGATTATCAGCACATGGCAGCTTTGTTACGCGCTTCGAGCCCATTAAGCAGATTGGGTCAGCCTCGTAACCTTGGCGCAAGTTCCCGCCCATAATCATTCGCTCGTATGTCAATGCTAATACACACCCATTCATACTCTATTTCATGCCATGCATATAGCTTTACCTAGGTTGCCTTAGCGTTAACGGGCTTGAGCCTTACAGTTAATACTTTACTTATCATAGACCTGGATACGCTCTGTACGACCCTAATTCCATTACGTTTCATCACTTTATTAAGTAATCTTATTCGTGGAGGATTATACCATATATGTGCATGAGAGTTTAATATATACGCATACCTGGAGCACAGTCACATGGTAAGTGAGACCCATGTGCCGAGCTGACCTGCCTGAGAGAAATTGTTGAGGTCCAACCAGCGAGTTCTTAGCACTACGAGTTCTGGTTCAATACAACTTATTCGTGGAGGATTATACCATATATGTGCATGAGAGTTTAATATATACGCATACCTGGAGCACAGTCACATGGTAAGTGAGACCCATGTGCCGAGCTGACCTGCCTGAGAGAAATTGCTGAGGTCCAACCAGCAAGTTCTGAGCACTACGAGTTCTGGTTCAATACAACTTATTCGTGGAGGATTATACCATATATGTGCATGACAGTTTAATATATACGCATACCTGGAGCACAGTCACATGGTAAGTGAGACCCATGTGCCGAGCTAACCTGCCTGAGAGAAATTGCTGAGGTCCAACCAGCAAGTTCTGAGCACTACGAGTTCTGGTTCAATACAAACCTCAATATGAATAGACGTTTCAACAAAATCGACACATGTTTCAATAACATGAACACATGTTTCGATAGAGTTCATGACCGCATTGACGACATTGAAAATCAAATTAAGGACTTACATGACTCTTTTGAATGATACATATTTCAATGTATCATTCATATCATTTTCCAAAACATTATTATCATTTATTTCATTTATATATATATATATATATATATATATATATATATATATATATATATATATATATATATATATATACACACACATTTCTAGTGTATGCTTAGAGAAGAAGTTGTTGGAGTGCGTTGAGGTTGGTGTAAGGAAGTTAAAAGTGAATTTGTTGCAGTATGCGGATGACACTCTCTTTTTCTGTAAAGCTGATATTCAGAGTGTAATGACATTAAAAACGATTTTGAAGTGTTTTGTACTTGCTTCTAGGCTTAAAGTTAATTATTCTAAGAGTAAGGTTGGTGGAATGGGTGTGAGCGTCAATCAGATTATGGGTTTTGCAACAATTCTTAATTATGAAATTATGAAGGCACCTTTTACTTATTTGGGAGTGATGGTAGGAAGGAATCATAAGAGATGTGCTTTCTGGGAAGGGATGCTTGGTAAGTTACGGGGTAGATTGGGCACTTGGAAAGCTAAATTCCTATCTCTGGCTGGTAGGTTATGTCTTATAAAATTTGTCCTTACCTCCTTACCATTATTCTACATGTTTTTCTTTCGTATGCTGGTTACTGTGGTGAAGGAAGTGGAAAGGATACAAAAGAATTTTATATGGGGTTGGGGTTTAGAAGGAAAGAAAATTGTCTGGGTGGCATGGAATAAGGTATGTGAGTCGAAGGAAAAAAAAGGTTTAGGGGTCATAAACATAAGGTTTAACTATGCTTTTTTGGGTAAGTGGATTTGGAGACTTGTGTCTCAAGAGAGTGGTTTTTGGAAGGAAATTTTAGATTCAAAGTATGGTGGTTGGAGGAATTTAAGATCCCAGGCTTGTACCAATAAGGAATCGATATGGTGGAGGGACCTTAGGAAAGTCTGGAACTTAGTGGAATGGGGTAATGATTTCGAAGATAAAGGAAGGTGGGTAGTAGGAGATGGTAAAGAAATTAAGTTCTGGGAGGATAAGTGAGTGGATAATGAATCCCTAAAGCAAAAGTTTCCTATGTTGTTCTTGTTCTTGGTCCCTTTAGATGTTGGTCACACCTTATCACAGGTTGGGGTGTGGAATGACAATTATTGGTCGTGGAAGCTGGGATGGGAAGGGCTCTCTTTGTGTGGGAATCTAGTCAAGTTGATCAACTCACACAGTTGTTGGATAATAAGAAGTTAGTGGAAGAGGGTGAAGGCATGAATGATAAGTGGATTTAGAAGGATAAAATGTCTATAGTTTACACGGTGAAGGCAGCTTATAATCATCCAAAGAGGGTTGAGCAAGGTGCTGTTGGGGATTTTCTTGCGAATTTTTGGAAGCTAAAAACTCTCCCTTCAATGCAAGTTACAACTTGGAGGGTGCTGACTAATACAATTGCTACTAAGGACAATCTATTGAGACGTGACTTAGCTTTGGTAAGTGATCTTTTCCCTTTATGTGGTGAGGAAGTGGAGACGGTAAATCATCTATTTTTTGAGTGTAAGGCTTCTTGGAGAATTTGGGGTCTCTGTTTTGAGTGGCTTGGGCTTTACTTAGTGTTTCATTTTGATGCACAAATGAATTTCATGTTGCTTAAGCCTGTAGGTATGAAGGAAGTTGTCAATAGATGCTAGGGGGTTTGGGTAGCAATTGTCGATGAAATTTGGAATCATAGGAATAATTGTATTTTTAAGAATAGAATAGTAGATCCTTTAGAGGTTTTTATTGTAGCTCAAAGGAAATCTTGGTCTTGGGTTACAGCCAGGGAAAGATTGACGGACTTCTCTTATTTGGATTGGTGCTTGGATCCCTTGTGTTGTATGAAGTATTTGAAAAAATTATTTTTTGCATATTGTTCTAATTATTTTTCCAGGACAGTTGGATTTTTTTGTGGAGGTCTTTGTTCTACTGCTGGTGTGGTTATGAAAAGGGAATGTGGCTCCTGGTCGGGTTTGTTGGTTTTTTGTGCAGGTTCTTGTGGTATATAGTTGATGAGGCTATGAACAGATATTGCGGCTCCTAAGCAGGTTAGTAAACAGGTAAAGTTTCTTTAGGTTTTGAAGAAAACGGGTTCAATTTGGAGTGGTTTTTGTGGGATTTGTTTGTGGATGAGGGATTTTGTTTTATATATGTGTTTGTGGGCTTCTAGTTGTATTAGGGGATGTTTTATGTGTATTGTTTTGACTAAAAATTGGTTATAAGGATGCTGATAGGGTCGATGATGATTTTTGTTGATGTAACTTATCATGCCTTTCAATTGAGGATTTGTTTGGTGATTTGTAGAGTCTGAAGTATGTTTATTGTAGACTAGGTGTTGGGCAGGTTGGCTTTGGCCACCTTTTGTATAAGGGTTGGGACACCCCTAAAGTGTCTCCTTTTATTTTATTTATTCTTTGCTGATAAAAAAGAATATTTGTTACGCACGAACTTTATACAAGAATTTCTCTTTAATAGATTATAATTTACTGCATTAATATTTATTACATAAATAATATTTTTCTTTATAAAATTACAACTCCAACAAAGTATTGGAAATTATCTGCTCCAACACAGTACTGGAAATAATCTTTTAATTGCATACAACTATAATTCACAAATAAATAATCCACAATTACAATTTTTTCTTAAATAAAAATTCTAACAATAATAAACATGGTTTGAAGAGTTTACATCATTTATATTTTTTCCAAAATTAGCTTTAACACAATACTGAAAATAATGTTTCTATTATCGAAAATAATATTTTAATTAAAAACAATTATAATTCACAAATAAATTAATCAAATTAGTTTTTAAACATTTTTTAGATAAAAGAGCAAAATGTGTAAACTTACATTTTTATCAATTAAAAAAAAAACAATTTCAATCACATTCATCACTTCACTCACAAACTTTCATAAATTTTCCTTCCACTTTTCATTCTATTTACCTTAATCAAAACACGCTCATTTTCGTCATACTTTCTCTTAAAATCATCTCAAATCCAAACAAAGCAAAGGTGGTAAATCTTTTTATTATCAAGACTTATGAACTAAGCTAAGAAATTTGTACAAACCTATTGGTAGAGGGAGTGTGGTTAGACTTTGAAGAAGCCCTGAAAGAATAATGTTGTGTTAGTAGTGGGCTTGTAGGAACTTAACCCAGAAATTTTGTGTATAATTCCTTAGGAAATTACTTCCTTCACCTCCCCTAATTCTGAACTTGCATCCCATAATTGAGTGAAATGACCAAATTTCCCCCATTCACTCCTCCCTCACTACACCCCACGTTGCTACTGTTGTCATTGTTGTCATCACAATAACTCACACTGCAATAAAAAAATAAAAACAAAACAAAAGATATTCTGAGTATGAATGTGTTCTGTGAAGCTCTTCTATTATATATCATTTAAAAAGTTTATTTTGAAATTTTTTTTTTTGAGAAATTCTTTAAATATATTTTGTGAATTTAAAAAAAAAATTTCTCAAAATTTTCTAGGTAATCAAGAAGTTACTTTAAAAATGAGTAAAATAGTTTTTTTTTTAAAGATGTGCTGGTGCAGGTTCAAATTGAGGGGTGCAGAAAGCAATTTCCATTTTCTTAACATTTCCAATCACTTGTCATTACGCAGTTTAAGGATATTTCTTGTATCCTGTTCTTGCCAGTTGACCCGCTGTCGGTCAAATTCTACGATCGTCAACACCTTCTTCTTCCTCCTTCACTGTTAGAATGACTTGCCTGCAAAGAAAGAAAGAGAGACGCCCTCGCGGCCGTGTGCACTCCGACGCTCAAGTCAAAATTAGGGCAAAAAACACCAAGTGTATAGTAAAATAGTGATAGTCTCAAAAACTGCGTACCTTCTCCTGGAGCCTTACGCCCCTTTTATAGAGTGCTATTAGGTTATCTCTAGTAACCAACTTTCCCTACGTGGAACATTATCTTTAGGAAGAGAATATTCAGTGAGTGAGAGAAAGCTGTTATACATGCGTCAACTTTAATAGCGTATCTGGGTATATTTGGAGTGCTAATGCCGCTTTACCATAACCGTCTGCATATCAATAACATATTACTAGGAACAATATCTTTTATCTCTTAATCTCTTGGCGTGTATGGCGGTAACCTTCTATCTTTAATCAATTATCTTTAGGAACGAATATCACAGTATATTGTCACTCTTAACATTGCGGGGTCTATCTTTATGATTCAAACTGACCCTTCACGTGTCTTTTAAACCCATCACGTGCCCTTAAGCCCTTACGTGCCAATGCATGCAACTCTAAGGATAAATCTCTTATGTCAAAGCCTAACGTTTCGCACATATCCCTCTTGCATGGCGTATCTGGGGGCCCAATTCACATCTTGACATGTGTGGTTACTGGGATCCACTGTTGGCCCTACCAGGCCGACCTCTATGTGGTCGACCTCTCACCTCTTGGCCGACGTCCAAAGTCTGGCCACTACATATCCTTATATTTTTCTTCCTGCACCCCTACATTATTTAAAATACTGAAATTATCCCTCATAGTTTTGGGTGATTCCATAAACAAAATATATTTTTAGAATAAGGATTCCATAAACAAGGGTGTCCATGGAATAGGAAATCCAGAAGACAAAAAATTATTCCAAAATTTTCTTTCCATGACACATTTTTTTATTTCCAAGTTGATAAATCCAGATCCATAAAATGTATTAAAAAAATGTTTCGAAAATATTCCAAAAAGATTAATCCAAAAGTCAATTTTAAAAGGATGAAACAATTTTCTTTGAAAATGATTGGCTGCAGAAAGACATATGTTAGGGTGCGGGAAGAAACACCGCAATCTAAATGCTCAATGTTGGATAAAAACGAGGGGTTTTATACAAAAAAATAGTAGTGCATTAAGACTCTTTTTTCTTAATTGCTAGAGGCATTTTTGCTCTTCTTTCCATTGATGATTATACAATGAATCTTATATGTGGTTTGTATGCAAGAGTCTTAATCGATATAGACATGAAGAAATTGTTGAATGTGAAAGTTATGCCTTCTTTACCTATGAAAGGTTTTTAGACTTTTGAGATAAGTGTCAAATGCTTTATCACTTACTAGCCAATTTCAAAGATATATCTTTTTTCTATATTTTTATTTTTCACCAACATTAATCACGACTGGTTTATTATTATTATTATTTGATAAAAAGATGCTATTGACTCCAGTAACTGGATTTAAGCACATGTGCTCAACAAACTACAAACATCCAATGGCAGCTTCAAACATAGGGAAAACAATTCTCTCATTATCATATGTTAATCTCACTATTTCATGAAAAATTATTTAAGGATCAAGGTTTTTTTGTGCCACAAAATCTCACTGGAGAGTATTTATTCCCATAAGTATAGTCATTTATAACACTCATTGTAATTGTCTTTTTCAACATTCATTTAATAAAATTTAGGCAACTTCTTCCTGCACCTCTACATTCTTCTTCCTGCACCCCTACATTCTTAAAAAATACCAAAATTATCCTTTACACAGTTTTGGTTGTTTCCGGATTAATGGTTCCGTAAGCTGTAGTGGCCAGATCTCGGTCGTCGAGAACAGATAGGAAAGGGTGAACCACGTCAGCTGGGTCCCACAGCATGGACCAAAGCCACGTGGAGTGGACCTTGCAGGCAGCTTGGATTAGCGAGTGATCGGTCATCAATGTGTCCCCTCAGAGAGAGGTGATCAGTCATCGGTGGTTCCCTCGGAGAAGGGTGATCGGTGTGCCTCCTCGGTGTGGGGTGATCAGTCATCAGTAGAAGAGATAAAAAAGGTTACCTTTAGATGACCAGAAAAGCGTCACAAAGGTTGGAGATTGAGGAAGTCGAAGGGTCTCACAGAGAAATGCTTTGAATGTCTGAAGGCGAAGAAGAAGGAATGAAACAGTGAATGGCGCGTGTGTTTGAAGGGTTTCGAACTTTGTAAGAAGCGGAAACGACAGTTAAAGAGGGTCGTTGATGTGTCCGCGTGTCATGCGATTAAAAGGGGTTGGTGAAATATTAGGTCAACAAACAGTGTTAGTGCCAGAGTGTGCGCTCCTGTTGACCGCCAGAAGACGATTTCTTAGTCTTTTCGCTGGACCAGTCACAGCTCGAGACTGGGGGGCTTGTGATCCGGTCGGTCATCGGTAGTCGATGACGTCAGTAGCAGTTGACCACGTGGACCATTCACAGGGTGACACGTGGTAGAAGATAGCAGGTGAATCAGGGAGGAGATCACTCAGAATGGAGATCGGTGGTCAGTTGCTAAGGGACCACCACCCGCAGATCAGTGCCAGGTGAGCGCCTGGAAGCAGAGCGCGAGAAGTGAAGAAGCACTGATCAAGTCGTCGGGGGTTTCCTGTTAACACGCAGTCAAGCTGGGACCCAGGTTCCTAGCGAGAGCGTTACGCAAAAAGCACAGATCGGTAATCGCCTAGATTGCACATGATCGCCGTGTGTGAAGATCGGTAATCGCCTAGATTGCACATGATCGCCGTGTGTGAAGATCGGTAATCGCCTAGATTGCACATGATCGTCGTGTGTGAAGATTAGGAGATCAGGTGGTCAACAAGTCGCCGAAAGGAGCACATCGTCGGGTATTTGAGAAGACTTGGTAAGCACTTATTACATGGTCTAAATACAGAAGATAAGTGGCATGTCTGCCACCATGAGTAGTGTGAGCCGTGATACCCAGCGTTAACCAGCTCATCATGTTAAGGTTGCGCCCAAAGTAGCCTGTGCACTAAGCTACTCCCTGTGTGGATAACTTAGTCGCAGGAGCAAAGTGGAAGTAACGTTTCAGCTGCAGGTACTCCAGATGGTGACACATGTATGACCAGATGTTATCCACGTGTCAAGAGGAATAACCGTCAGGAGAGAGAAAGACTCAGATATATATATAAAATTCTTAACGGAATTGAAGGGGGGATTCATTTTTTATGGTGATTCACTTGTACACGGTTCTGAGTTTTCTTTGAGATTCTTTGTTGATTCAATCACTGACTTGAGCATCGGAGCGCAACCGGCCGCAGAGGCGCCATACTGTTCTTTCAGGTTTCTTGGAGGATTTTCAGGTGAAGGTTATCGGTGTACTTGGCGTGAAGCTGGTGAGGACGAGGTTCGGGAAGGAGAAGCTCTAACGCTTTGGTCAAGAGGTTGGATCATAAGCAAAAAAATATTTTTGGAATAGGAAATCCGGAAAACAAAAAATCATTCCGAAATAGCTTTTCCAGAACACATTTTTTTTTTTCTGGATTGATGAATCTGGAATACATTAAAACACGTTCCGGAAATAATGTTCTGGAAATATTTCGGAAAGAATAATCCAGAAGTCATTTTTTAAAGAGGGCAAAACCGTCTTTTCAGAAAATGTAGGGGTGTAGGAAGAAGAATGTAGAAGTGCAGGAAGACGTTGCCTAAAATTTAAGAGTTAGTGATCGGAAATACAAGTTACATAAGTTATAAAAAAAGTAAGGAAAAATTACATTTACTTAGCTCCCATGAAGTAAAGGTGTTCCGATATAATATTAGCATTTGACACTTCTAAAAGTAAACTCTGAAGATATATAAAATAAAAATTACCTACCTATCTTAAAACAAATATTAAGAATAATAAATTAAAAATTGAAATTTTAGAAAGATGAAAATAAATAAAAAATTACAGAGTAAAAGCAAAATTTATACATTTTATAAAACTAAACAATAATTTCAAATTTTACATATATGAAAAACAATGAAAAAATTATAAAAACTAAAATCAAAACTCGTTAATTTTCCAAAGACCAAAAAATCCTTCATAAAATAATATCCATATATATTCTCTTTTATTTTTAAATACATATTAATCTCTTTTTATGTTTTTAAGAGACGAAATTCACTTATCTTATATTTTTTTGAATAAGTGATACTCACTTTATTTTATTTAAAAATATCTTCTTGACTAAAAATTAAATAAAATTATGGAAATTTAAAATTTTCACAAAATTAAATAATTTTTTATAGACAAAAAAATTTTGAAAAAAGTTTTTATAAATAAATAAGAAAATGAGTATAACTTGATTAAAAAGGTGAGGATTTGATGATAGAACTAGTAAGTTTAAAAAAAAATCCCTCACATCTTAAAACACATGGTTGAGGATTACAATCTTTGAAATAACTGTTTATAGAGTAATATCTAATCTATGTTACCACACTATATATACGCCACTAACCAATTTCAGCATTGGTGATGAAAACAGGAGCATATTCTACAGAACTAGTATGAACCTATTAGCAGTCTTAAACCACAAAAGAACCCATATTTTTCCCCCATTCAAATCAAGGGCTTTTATTTCCACACCTTTTGCTAACAAAATTGTTTGAAACTTTTGTCCTTATGAGGCCATCCCTTGACCTTGGCTAATCTGCATGATTGTTCCACAAATAGTGAAGGGATTGGTGTCTTTTCCGAAGGGATGATTCCAAAATCATCTGTAAACTCCTGCATTCCTCCAACTAAGAATTGCCAAACTAGAGTACCTGCTCCAGACCTGTTTTTCTTTGCAGATTTGTAGGATATGTCTAAAATTGTTTTGTACATTGTTTTTCTTTCGGGCATTGTAAAATTTATGTCTGACAATCCAAATTCAGAGAACACAACTGGCTTGTTCAGTACCTTATCACCATCTTCAATGTGAGAAAGCATCCACTTGGAAACAAATTTTATGTAGTCTTCAGATACTTGCTCATGAAACCTATGCATGGTGTTTTTGAAAAAGTAGGAGTTAATAAAGGACATAATACAAAGTATTAAGCTATTCAAGATCATCATAAGATGTTTTTTGGATTCAAATTTCAAACAAATTATTGCTGGGATAGTGATTACTTCAAGACAATAACATGAGAAACTCGGTGGAAAACTATCTTTCATAGGTTAGAGTTCTGTGATTCTTTAAAAGTTCAGTTCCTTCATTCAGGGTCAAAGGAAATTCAAAATCATAGACATAAGCATATAGTAGTTATGCTCACCAGTGATCAGGATAGATATGAACAGAAGTGAAATCAATGTTTGAGATTAAGGAATTCCTTATAAAATCAGATCCAAGTCGAGATGCCCAGTCCTCAGGGTTCACTGTCAATCTTTTCAGATCATTAGGACCATAAAAACCTTCAAGTCCAATTGTCACAAGATGGCGCTTGTCAATCAGTTTGACAAAAGCTGACATTTCCTCTATCCAATCCTGCAGTTCTATGAGAGGTAAGTAAACCGTATACAACTATACTCAAGATATACCTACATAACAACTAGAGAAAATGAACCACTACTGTTTTCTTTCCCAGCAGAAAAAAGGGTATTTATCTATCCTAGATGTGTCCCTCGTTGCGTTTTAATGAATTTAAATGCCACAAGAAAAGTAAAAGCTTAGTTACAATTAAATACTTAAATTGGAGGGTTTCAACTTCTAAGTTCCTTTCTTGCATGCATCATACAAAAGGGGTTCAGAGAACACGTTTAAGAATGATCATAAAATCATGGCGGAAATTCAGAATGCACATAAAAGCACTAATAATAATTTATAAACGGAGAAATTAAAGAAAGAATAGATAAATTTTAATTAGTCAAAGTTTGAATTACTCGTTAATATTTTTGGAATGCTATTTATATAAACACTTAATAAAAGCACAGGTGCAGTGCTTACTTGGAGAGTGTCACCAGAAGGATCAGTCATGCACCGAGGTTCATTAATTAATTCCCAACCAAAAATGGCAGGGTCATTTCTATATTCAAGTCCAGTTATAGTATTCTTCCTTGTCAGAATTGTCTGTAGAAAAATTGAAAGGAAACAATTAATTTATCTAAGATCAGACTCAAGATGCAAACCTGCAGCTTAATTGAAATGCAAAGCAGCAAGAAAAGAAAAGAAAAAAAAAAAAAAAAAAGATAGACAAGGGAAGAAATGGAGCCATGGATAATCATTGTTTTGAGCTAAAGGTTGCTAGAATTTGACATGTCATGTATTAAAACAATGTGCATGACAAAAGAGCAATCATGAGTTACAAAGGGGGAAAAGCAACAATGCAATGCAGAAATTCCATAATTTCATCATTGATGCTCTCTTTAATTTTCTATTTTTACAAACTTGATCTTAATGATAAAAAAAGACTTTAAATGCATACATATTTCTATTGAAAATTTAGTTTTTGATAGAGCTTATTTGATTAAAAAAGTATGTAAGCTAAGACCAAGTTTGACTAGCAAAGACTAATATGCTATCAACTTTTCTACCCTCTCTTCAATCCTTCAAGTGCAAATCATCACAACTTTGAGCTATTAATACAATTATTCATGCACAAACATCAAAAGTTTAGGATGCTACCTTCATGCATCATAGATATGTACCAGTATGAAATGTTAATGCTAAAGCTGTGCCTATCCAAACACGAGGAAACCGAGAGAGGGGTGGGAGAGGGGAAGAACAGTAAAAAAGATAGACATATTATACCTTGATATAATTCTTGAAATAACTGCGGATTGATGGATCAAAGAAGAAAGAATCGTTAGATGAGCTTAGCCCTACCCCTTCTTGCCATGCCCATTTGACATATTGAGTCTTCCCACCATATGCATGCAAGTTATTTACTAAGCTCAGGAGCAGCCTAATTCCATGTTTCCTTGCTTCTGCTATAACATAGTCCAAGGCCTGTTACCCAACCAGAGTTCAAAATGGTTTTCATTCATCATACAGTAATTTCAAACAGTAAACAACTTGCTTGGTTCATGGACTATCAAAAAATTCAACATACAGCATATTTTTTTCTATCAGGCATGACTGATAGACACAAATATTCAAGACAATTTACAAGAACTTATAAATGACTATGTTAAAAAGCATGCATAAAAAGTTCTTGAAATGTAAGCTTATATAAAGCTCTAAATTCTGGTATGTTAATCATAAACTGGTTTCAGCAAAAAGCACACCAGTTTTGGAAAATTTTCTCACCAAACAGATTGATCAAGGATAAAGAGTAAGGAGTAAGTGAAATAACAAGCATCTGGCACACTATACTTTTGAACATGGCCGAAATCATAGAGGCATACAATCAAGCAACACAAATACAATCCCGGATCTAGACAAATTCTTTCTCCTTTTTTTATTCCTTTCAACACTCCTCCCTTTATAGGTGATTGGTGCTTTGAATACCCTTTTGAAGCAGAAACTTCTGTTTAATAGTAAGAAGGAATAGCTGAATTTCGGGTTTCAGTTATGTAAATCTTGTTAGAATCTCGCTAATAGTAGATTGTTATTCCTACCAATCGTCCACTATCCATTAGAATGGAGGCATGGCGACCATAATGGCTTGGTATTTCGATAACTGAGGTGATGTTGTTTTGGTCGATAGCTACCTCCCACAGCCGTCATACTCGGACCACGGCCAATGACGGATTCTCCAAGCCACGGATGGTACATTAACCACGGCCACAATCACAATATTCAGCTATGCTCCAACAACCATGTCACAATTCAAACGTCCCTTCCACAAATTCTGCAAGTTTGGTCCTGGTCCTAAATGAACCTCAGCGATTACACGCACAAATCATGAACACCAATCATTGTACACACAGCTAGAAACCTATTTTTGGAAGCCCCCAGCCACAAGTACTCAATTTCAGGGAGAAAAAAAGAAAGTGAGCGAGAAGACAATACATTAAAAAAAAAAAATCAAAGCAAAAGAAAACCAAAATATCGAAAGCCTCACTGCTAGACACTCATCGAAATCTTCTAATGTCAGCATACAGAAACAAGCATAGAAAACAAAACAAAAAGAACCGACGCCAAGACATAAGAACAAAAGCACAAAACCCACAATCTACAAAGCACTACCTTGAAAGCTTGTTCATTGAACACACCAGGAGAACTCTGAAGGGCATTGTAGTCACCATCATTGAAGGCCCAAGTTCTACACACAGTGAGCCCCATCTTGGCCCCAGCCTTCAGCATTTCACGCACCCTTGGCCTGGAATACTCATCTACAGATTGCACCATTAACCAGTAAGAGTTCCATCCATTAATATAGAAAGCCTTCCCGTCCACCATAAATTGAGTTCCATTTCTCTCCACAAAAGCCAATTCCACTTCCTCCTCAAAACCAAACTTCACGTCCCCAAAAGACATGTATATGAACAACACGATCGATGCAAACCCCACAACGGGGTAAAACAAACCATTTCCACCCACCATGATTCTGTATCTCTTGCACACCTTCTGCAACATAGAACTAGAGAAATTCAACAAATTTGGGAGATCTTCGGAATCCCCTTGGGATTCTTATTCAAAGGGTCACTTTGTTACTGGCACCAGATGAGGGTTGCAGAATTCACAACTTCAGACCCAGATGTGAATGTGAATGTTTCTGAGACCCCAAATGATCAGAATGAATAGATCTCTCTCTTTCTCTCAGAGGACTGTGAATGGACCCGAAAGGCGTTAACTTTAAGAAACTAAGTGCATGAAGACTTCAACTTTGACAAGGTTGCAGGTTGCAGGTTGCTGAAACAAGGGGTTTTATTTTATAGCTATGCTTGAAATGCAAATGGTTGTGCTTCAACCATGAAGGAAGGAAGTAAAAGAGAAGACTGAAAAAGACTCACATGTCTTTCTTCTTCCGTCAGAACAGTCAAAATAATTAGAGGGTGATTAATTAGGTTGAAGGGGGAAAAGTGATGAAGAAGGTGACTGTGTGTATGGTGAAATGTTTGTATCAGTGTATTCAGTTGTTAGGATTTAGATCTGGGAGTGTGAACCTTCCTTCAGTTCTAATACTTTAAGGACAGTATCTTTCAATTTTTCAAGAACTGTGGGCCACTTTGTTGTATCAGAGGCTTTTCCACATGGTCAACAGTTACAAAACAAGAACAAAATAAAATGATTTAATTCCATTTTTTTAATCTTTATTTTTTAATTTTATGACCTTTACTTTTAAAAGAGAATGTGAATTAATTACTATAATTATTATAATTATAACCATATATAACAGTGATTCTCTTATTTATATACATAGACTGTTTTGTTTTTTATTTTTAAAAGTAATTTAAAGTTATAAAGTACTTAAAATTTAATTTTATTATAATCAAACCTTTTTATAACCATATAACTTTTTATAACCTTATTTGTTTTTATATAATTAAAATAATATTAAATAAAAAATAATACATATATATATATACATACATATTTTATTCATTAAAAACTTATAAATCGCATAGTAAAAAATGTGGAGACATTGCCTATCTGAGTTCCTTCAAATTAGAAACACAATAAGTAAAAGATGAAGACACGATTAACTATGAAGATCAGATATTAATAAAACATTTTATTCAAAATAAAAACATATTATACCACTGCTATTAAAAATATTTACAACAAGTGTAAATACACTAATATTAACCAATTATAGATTATTCATCACATAAAGATCAATGAATTTAAAATTATATAGTGTTTGTAATTGTACAAGTGAGTAAAATATTTTACACTGCCAACATATAATTTACTTTTTATTTTCTAGTTGTTTTTTAAAACAATTCAAAAATACACATTCTCTAATATATTTCCACAAAAAAAAATAATAATAATATTTCAAAAACTCAACATCACAAATATAACTTTATATGTAAAATAATTTTAAAGATTAATAATGTATTTTTATTGCAAAAGAAATAATTTATAATATTTAAAAAATATTAATACAGTAAAGTATTAAAAAAATAATCAAAATATTTAATTTGTTTAAGATGTTAAATATTATAAAAAGAAGAAAAAAATACGTTGTATTTAAAAAATAAGGCTAAAAAATAATTGATTGTTTAATAAAAAATACTTAAATATCATTATTTTTAAGAATAACCTCAAATAAAAATATTGGCCTTAATTTGTATTATTAAGGCAAATACCATTGTTCATAATAAATTCTACCAAAACCTACCTAAACCTAACTAAATAGGCATGTTGATACGACAGCATTGGAGAACTACATCAATTTTTTACTGAACATTAAAAACTAAGTTACTAAATAAATCATATATAACCAAAATAACAATGGAAGACAAAGTTTACAAACAAAAAAAGAAAATTAGAAGAGAAAAAATAGAACAAAACTTAAAGTAAAAAAGCGATACTAGCAAAGAAAGAAATAAAGAAAAGCAGTTGTCACAGACAGTATTCTTAAATGTTGGCATGTTACAGAGATTCTTTGTGAAGTCATATTTATTCGTTAGACCTAGTTTCCTTTCTTGTTTTGCTGCAAATGTCGGCAAATTCCACGTGTAAGCATTTCATGCATGGACAATTTTTTGACAGCTACCACTTTCTTATTTTATTATGCTATACCGTACTTAGCATAACAGGTATGCAATTACATTTTTATCATACACAATTATTTCCCCAAAAAGATTATTAGTATTCAATTCATGGGATGTTTGTGGTTACATACTTTTATACATAAAATATATGCATTATTATATGTTCTGGTATGGCATGGTTGAGTGATTTGTCCTTACACTTTCACCTCACCACATCCAAATCATAGCTACCTTTTCTATTTGAAATTTTCTCCAATCATTCCATTTAGAATCATTGATAAATACCTTTTTTCTTCTTTTGATATACATCAAATGGCTCTATTTAGAAGTGGTTAGGTTTAGCTGGTACATGATTTGTGATATCTAATCATGGTTTTGTTTGTGGCAAAATTTTAGGCAATTTGTATTAGTTTTTTAGATGTATTTGCGGTTGAAACTACTTTTATTTGGTAGAGAGGTTAATAAAATATAACTAAAGATTATAGCATTATTTAATTTAAAATATTTATTATAAAATGTTAATCATCTTAATTTTTTTAAGAGTAGATGCCAAACTTTAGAATACATTTTAGGAATATATTTAAATGACTATTCACCTAGAATTTAAGAAAATATATAATTAATACATCGATTATTATACCTACGGTCACAAGACGAAAATATCAAATAATTTGGGTGACTATGTATATCTCATAATCGAATTCTTACTCTCATCAATGATAACTATTAATGAAACGATTTACTTAATGAGTCTTTACTGATAAGCAACTACTTATGAAGCAATAAATGGTCATCATATGACCAATCTAAACATCGTCATCGAAAATATCTATAAGTAGCAACTCTCTAAGAAGTACAAGCTATCCTATTTTATGCTTTTGATTCACATACTATTATGCACTTATCACTATCTTTGTGTTCCTACTTACTTAAGCATCAGAGAGTCTTTTTTAAGTGGACCTTCCCATATTGCTGGAGACCAATTGAAAGCATATTCACTAAGGAATATACAAGTCCTCAGCGAGACATCTTTCGAGCTCGTTTCCGGTAGGAACATTTGATGCCCGCTATAGGGCCCTAGTAAAACATTTATCTCAGGACCACCATAACTTTAAAACACTCCACGAGATGAGCTCCTCCCAGCCCAACCTGAACAACCAACTTGAGGCTCTTCTCCGAAGAAACGAGGAGAACTTGCAAAAAAAAAGTAGAAAATGTCCTCGCCTAAATACAACACAACATGGAAAAGGACATAGCATCCTTAAAAGAACAACACATAGGGTGGAGCTACATGCACTACAAGATTAAATTAGCTCGAATGGACGAGGACCACATGCAGGGAGACAAAGTCTTTACTAGGTACACGAGTGAATCCCAACAAGGTTCTCCCAAGTACTCGGCCCGTCGGGAAATGACACTCTCCCATACCTGTACACGTAGATCGTCATGGAGAGAAACCCGATCAACAATCACATTAAGGCCATCATGGCGGGGGATTTGATTATATGAGCACCAACCTTTCAAAGCGATGTCCAATCCCTTACTTAACAAAATGATGAGGGCCAACCTTGAGAGTTTTCACCCTTTCAACCCTGGGGTTATGAAGACCCAGCTACCACGTAAATGGAAGTGGCTAATATAGAGAAGTACAATGGAACCTCATATCTCAAGGCTAATGTCAAGGCATACAGACTATTCACACCCACATTGGTAGGGATAACCCTAGAAGGTACTATTTGCTATGTATAAACTCAATTGACTTTTTCAACACCCTATGTGCTCGTTTCCTAGCCAGATATGCTGATTGTAAGCCAATAGTGGTCACCTCAACATCTTTGCACAAACATTATGCAAGGAGAAGGAGAAGATTTGAGGCAATACATGGTCCAATTCGTCAGGACCATGCTGAATATTCCCGATTTGCATCTGGCGGTGGCCATGCATGCCCTCCTTGTAAGGTTACGTTCAAAATAATTCTTTGTACTCTGAACCACCAAAGGACATGAACCAACTACAAGCAAAGGCACCAAGATACATCAGCATTGAGGAAAATGTCAATGCTCAGTGGAAGGCTATGAAGGCGTCGACCTCAATGAATTTCTCGACCTTCAAAAGGAAAAGATTGGAGAAGTTTGAAAGTTACACTCCACTAAACATGGTAAGGGGGTAGTTCTTCAGGAGGCCTGTAACCTAGAGCTTGTCCGGCTACCATTGTCGATCCCAAATAATTCATCTGGAGATCCCACTAAGCATTGTAGCTATCATCGAAAGCACGGGCATAGCACGGAGGATTTCTTCTAGGTCAAAGATCTCCTATAAGAGTTCTTCAAGGTCAAAAATCTTTTAAAGGAGCTGGTCAGATCGAGGACACTGAACTGATTCATACACTAGGCCAATAACGACCATGGCAGGAAATTTTTTGGGGTCGTGGTCGAGGGCGAAGATGAGAACGTTGTGATAGAGACAGAAGCTCATATCAGATAGGAACCCCGAGAGAAGTATAGCCAAGATCGCTTAGCTCGAGGTAGGAGAATCCCACTGCGAACTGAAAAACCCATGGGTCTGAGCTAAGCATCAACCGTGGTGACATTAACACCATAGCCAGAGGCTTCGCAGGCGGAGGACATACAAACTCGGCCAAGAAGAGACACCTTAGGAGTGTTAACTCGGTTAGTCTCCAACCACCTCATTTCTGCCAAATATTCTTTTCACCAACAAGGATTGTTCCATTTGGGACCCCAAAAAAGAAGACCGCGTGGTAATCACGACCATTATCACGAAATGGAGGGTCAGAAGGATCCTAATAGACCAAGGGAGTTTAGCCAATGTCTTGTTCTGGTCAGTATTCAAAAAGTTAGACATCCCTAAATCATAGGTGCGATCCTACTCAAACCCATTATTCGGTTTTATCGGGGAAATGGTCTATACAAGGGGGTACATTGACCTCTTCACCACTTTTGGCACGAGGAAAGCACATTGGTCCCTAACTTTCTGGTACATTCTGGTCGATGTCGATACATATAATGTCATCATTGGCCGGAGAACCCTAAACCAATTAGGGGTGGTGGTATCAACACTCCATATGGCAATGAAATTCTCAAGAGAGCAAGGCATAATCTTCACGACCAAGGACGAATTGAAGGTGGCTCGAGAATTCTACGCCAAAGCTTAAGAATCGTCCTTTACTCTGTCATGAGACCAAGTAAACTCAGAACAAGCCAATACCTGGTCCATCCGAAAGAAGCAAAAAGATCAACAGGTCAGGACAACGGGAAGGACCTAAAAGAATTTGTAATTTAGAAATTTGTAGTGATCCCAAGGGAGCCCGGAAAGTCAATCCTCCAACCATTAGAGCTCGAAGAGGTAGATCTTGATCCAAGGGCAGAGTTTGATAAAAAATCGTTTGACCTTTGATGAACCCGTGACTGAGGTACACCTCGAAGTTAATGCAAACCAATGCACTAAGGTTAGGCGATTAATAAGTCAATCCCTAAGAAAGGAGATTAAGGAGGTGTTGAAAAACAATGCAAACATATTCACATGGAGAACCTCGGACATGACGGGAATAGACCCAAATTTTATATGCCATAAGCTATCCATTCTTCCCCAAGCCAAATCGGTCTCATAGAGGAAGAGAAAGTTAGGCGACAAGAGGAGATCAGTGGCAGACCTGAGGTGAACCAAGTTCTGAGTGTCGACTTCATCCGAGAAGTCAGCAACAACACGTGACTGGCCAATGTTGTTATGCTTAAAAAGGCCAGTGGAAAATGGAGGATTTGTCAGAACTACTCCGACCTCAACAAGGTCTGCCCCAAAGACACATAACCGTTGCCTTGTATAGATTGGTTGGTAGACAACACGGCAGAGTATGAACTCCTCATTTTTTTTATTAATATTCAGGGTACAACCAGATAAGGATATATCCCCCGAATGAGGAGAAAACAACTTCCATCCAAGATAGGGCTAACTTTTAGTACAAAGTTATGCCCTTTGGTCTAAAAAATGCAAGGGCCACCTACCAACAACTTATGGACCGAGTTTTTCAAGTATTGGTATGAGACATCTTGTAAGTGTATATGGACGACATGATCTTCCAATCGGTAATCTCGGAGGATCACCCAAGGCACTTGAAAAGAGTGTTGAAAAAGGGTCCGAGAACATCATACGAGGCTAAAAGGAAACAAGTGCTTCTTGTTGAAAATGAAGCTTTGATGCCTCCAAATCTATGAAGGTAGCTTGAAGACTGTGCTACTATGTTTAGGGTTTTGTTCTGGGCAGTTTAGAATTTGTTAGATCCACCCTTAATCAAATTCACAACTGAATCAATGTGGTTTTTAAAATTAAATTTGTTTTTCAAAGCTAAGTGAAAAACAACCTGTTGATTTCTCGATTTAATCGGTTGTTTTTCACCCATCTTGTTTGGAGGATTTTCAAATTGTTTTGACTTTGGTTGACTTAACTATCAAACCAATTCAACCGGTTAAATCGACATTTCAACTGGTTGACTTTTGAATGTCTTAACAGCTTTTCAAAAATTTGTTAAATCTGTTTTTAGCTGGTTTTAAACTGTTTTGCCTCGTGTTTAACTACCTAAAACGGCTAATTTGAAGAGCTATAAATCTGGATTACCCTCCCTATTTGAAAATACAGAAAGAGAGATTCATAAACATCTTTGTGAAAGATTTGATTCAAGAAAGCTTTGCTAGATAGCCTTGGGCTGTTCATTTGGTTTTAGAGTGGATTAAGAGCAACTGTGATTTCCTATAACCAGGTGTAATCTATTCCATTTACTCTTGTAATTGCTTTTCAATTTGAACATTGTGTAATCTTTGAATCTGCAAAGTCAGAGGGTTGTTCTGACTGTGTGTGTGTGGAAAGTCAAAGAGTGTGTGTTCTTGAGTGGTCAAGATTATCTCTTTGAGGTTGTGGTGTTTGTAATATGTTGTTGATTACTTAGTGGAATACCTAGTGGCTTTTTGGGGACTGGATGTAGCTCTGGTAAGGAGTGAACCAATATAATTGATTGTGTTATCTTCTTTCTCTCTCACTCCTTTATAAACTGTTTGAATTGATTTTTAACTCTGGTGCTATAAACAACCGATTAAATCGTATTTTTCAACTAGTTGTTTTTCTACATATTGTTTTAAACATCTTTGTTTTCTTGGCTAACCTGATTGTTTATTTTGTAATTCTGCATAAGTCTTCATTCTAAGTCAATATTTGCGAAAATCTTTCTTAAAACAATTCAGCCCCCTCTTGTTTAGGCCATTAATTCTAACACTTCTTTGTCATGGGAGGAGGTAAGTTCCTCGGCGTCATGGTCACACACAGAGAAATAGAGACCAACCCAGATAAATGCAAGGTCATACTCAGTATGACAGCCCAACCTTGGTGAAAGAAGTTCAACACCTCAACGGACGCCTAGTAGCATTGTTAAGGTTCATCCCCAAACTAGCAGAAAAGGGGAATCCGTTCTTCAAACTTCTTAAAAAAGAAAAGGTGTGAGTGGAATGAGGAGTGTGAACAAACATTCTCAGAGATAAAAAGAGACACCTCAGCTCTACTTGTCCTGACTAGCCCATCGTCCCATACCCCATTATATTTACATCAATCTATGTCCAAAGCGACGATAAACTCAGTATTGATATACGAGACAGACAAGGTGTAGAAATCGGTGTATTTTACAAGCTGAACTCTTCAACTTGCTGAAGAGAGATACCAAGTCATTGAAAAACTCATACTAGCATTGGTCTTCTCCTCACGTCGCCTAAGACACTATTTTTGCAACTTCAACATCACGGTTTGAACAAACTATCCGGTCAAACAAATCCTCCAGAAGTCTGAACTAGAAGGTCGAATGTTTGCATGGTCTGTGGAGCTGTCTGAGTTTGAGTTAAGTTATGAGGGCAAAAGAGCCATGAAGGACCAATTTCTAATTGATTTCCTGGTTGAGTTACCATGACTCAGGGAAAGCCAGGATACATGGAAGCTACAAATTGACGACTCATCCAACAAAAAAAGAGGTGGTGTCGGGGTCATCCTAAAAGGTCCTAACGAGATAATACTCAAGCAAGCCATCCATTTCACCTTTGAAAAATCCAACAATCAGACAGAGTATGAGTCGATGATAGTAGGACTCAAACTCGCCAAAGAACTGGGAGCCAGAAAGGTGCACCGCAAAACAGATTCCCAGTTAGTCACAGGGCAGATTAAAAGGGAATACTAGACAAAGGAGCCCATATTAAAAAATACAATTAGATGGCAAAAGGGCTCATCAGGGATTTCTCCGAGTTAGTCATCACACATGTGCTAAGAGAACAAAATGACAGGGTAGATGTCCTTTCAAAACTTGCAAGTACAAAGAAACCTGGACAACACCGAACCCTCATGCTAGAAACCCTCAACTCGCCAAGTTAGGACTGCGACAAGACTCTACAAGTGCAAACCGATGTGGTAGGATGGATGACCCCGATACTTAGTTATCTTAAACACACGACCCTTCTCAATAACCAAGTAAAGGCAAAAAAGATAGGAAGACAACCATCTTTTTATACAATCCAGAATAGCGAGCTGTTCCGGAGATCCTTCTCGACGCCTCTACTGAAATGCTTGGACGAGGGGCAAACGACATACGTCTTGGTTGAGCTTCATTGAGGGATTTGCGAGGTACACTCGGTAGTGCAAAGTATGGCATTCAGGGTTTTAATGTTGGGCTTCTACTGGCCAACAATTCGAAGGGACACCAAAAACTTCACTAAAAAATGCCTCGAATGCCAGAGGTATGACCCCGTAACAAGCCTGCCCTTTGAAGAATTACACTCCATACTCCTCTCGTGGCCCTTCGCCACTTGGAGAATGGATATACTCATCTCTTTCGCACAAGAAAAAGGACATGTCAGATTCTTTATAGTTGCAATAGACTACTTCACTAAGTGGATCGAAGCTGAGCCCTTAGCCACAGTCATCGCCCAACAAGTTCAATGCTTCTTATGGAAAAACATCATATGTAGACACGATTTACCATACTCGATCGTAACCGACAATGGAAGACAATTCATTGATAAGGGCTTTGAACACTTCCTTGCACAAATAAGGGTGAAGCATCTCGTGTCATCAGTCAAACAGCCATAGACAAATAGCCAAGCAAAAGCAGCTAATAAGGTAATTTTACAAGAGCTAAGGAAGAAGCTCAATTCAGCAAAAGGCCTGTGGGCAGAGGAGATCCCAAGCATATTGTGGGGGTACCATTGCACACCCTAATCATCCTCGGGAGAAACCCCCTTTCGCCTTACATATGGAGTAGATGCCATGATTCCCATAGAACTTGGGAAAATATCGTGGCAAAGATTGAATTTTCAAGGAGGAACACAATCCCAATAACCTAAGGGTTAACCTCGATCTCATACATGAGATAAGAGAAGAAGCCCGGGTTAGGGAGGAAGCCACGAAGCACACTGACACAATACTAGGGTAAGAGCTCATTTGTTCCACAAAAGGGACCTCGTATAGTGAAGGGTTGGTGAGGTAAGGAAAGAAAAAATCAAAGGGAAAATTGCACCCAATTGGGATGGCCCTTATAGAATTGATACCCTGCAAAATGAGGCTTACATGCTTGAAGAGTTAAATGAAAGTTAATTTCGAGAACATGAAATATAACCTATTTCAAAATGTATTATTGTTAAACAAAGGTGATGCACTCTTTTTCCTTAAAACTTGAGTTTTTCCCAATAGAGGATTTACCGGATAAAATTTTAATGAGACGTATGACTTAAAATTTGAAAAAAAATGGATTAAAACTTAATTTTATAAATATTCTGGATTAAAACTTAATTTTATAAAGATGGATGGTTTGGATTTAAAATTTTGAAATGATTAAAGAGTTATTGAAATTGTTTTGTTTCATATTCTTCTTTTCTTTTAACACAAGAAAAATACAATATAAAAGAATCTAGTGTCGGCCTTCATAATATTAAACTAAATAACGTTATAATTCTCTCTAGTTTAAAAAAAAAACACTCATTTTTTTGTATTTTTAATAATATAACAATTACGTAGTTTAAAAAAATACCTCTCTTGAAGATAAATGTAATTTACTTAAAACATAAGATAAATGAATATCTATTTAAGGATGAAAAAAAATACAAGTTTTATTTTATTAAAAGCATAAAGGAGGTTTTATGTTTATTTTAAAATCAAAAAGTGCTCTTTAGCATAACATTAAGGAAAGTAACAAATTTCTCTATTTTCAAACATTTTTTTTTCTCTTATCATCAAGTTCATTAAAAAAAAGTAAAGATGAGATTATGTATCAAAGAAAAACTTCAAAAACGATGTCTACATAACTAAAAAGAAATACAAGTATTATAAAGGATAAAAAAAAATATTAGAATGATTCTATTAAAAGTGGTCCCAGAGGTTTATATAGAGATGGATTATCAATAAGTTAATAAATATTCAATACTAATAGTATGGTTATCTAAAAACACCTTAAAAAAACAAAAACAAAATTAAAAACACTAAATTTGAATACTAAAATATATTTAAACAATTTTTTAATCATAGGTCCAATGTAAAAGTGTGCTGCGCGTGCTGTTCCTACCCAAGCTAAAAAAAGGACAACATAAGCAAAGATGCATGCATGTCACGAAACTTACACGATAATGTCAGAATCAGAACTCAGAAGTGTCTTATACGGGAAGCCACCATTGTTCTCACTTCTCAACATCTCTCATTTATTTACTTCATTTTCTTCAAAGTTGGGGACCAACCCTGAGTGAAAACCTATATGATTATTCATTAGCAACATAGTGCTTTACATGCATTTGTTTCAACTCTTTTTCAACCACCATACTCAAAAAACCAACCATCATTAATCTTATCTGCTATGCATTTACGTCATAAAGTTAGTAATATTTCCTTACATGCAATGCTACATAATTACACTTTCAATTAAAGGTTTATATGATGGTTTCCTTTAATCAGCATCTGCATAATTATACAGTGTTTTGATTATTGTCTGGTATGAGAATTAAGTTATGACTTTTGTTAGACTTTCATTCATGCATGATGTTCCTTACTAATAATAGATATATGAGTATTATGCTTTCATTTCCTCTCCTTTCTTATTATAAAATTAACATTTTAAATGTAGTTTTAGTCAAATATGCATTATAATTTATGAATTTACTAAAATATCCTTCTCTCGTTTTTTATCTCAAATTTATACTTTTCCTATCTAACCTTCAACCACCATTTTTTACTATTAACTATACTTTTTTTTTTTAATTTGTTTTGTTTTATCTTATAGATGTAAGTAAACACCTTAATATATATATATATATATATATATATATATATATATATATATAAAATTACAAATAAATACAAATATATATATATATATATATATATATATATATATATATATATATATATATATATATACACACACACACCTTAAATATGCGTATAAATTATTATAATAGTAGTAGGAGGAATAATATAATTAGGAGGAACAAGGAAATTCTTATAACTGTGGGATATAAGAATTACAAACAATAATTAGTTACAGCAGATTCTGCTAACTAACTCTAATTTGTTTGTTGGTAAGATTAAATATAAAAATATTATTTCTTAATATATCTTAGCATCGTTAAGGATACTTTGTTCCTTTTTAAAACACAAATAGTGTACATAATCAGTTCATTTTAGAAGTTGTAGCTGCGTGAGACAACAGAGAATTTTCAATTTGATAACGATTAGTTATTATGTTAATTCAATTAAATATGATTTTATAAATTAAAAAATTGTTAATATCTAAAATAATTTTTATTATTAATACAAATTTATAAAGTAATTTCTAAATTGGTATTGAACACTTACTAATATTTTAACTACTAATTAATTTAGATTTTAAATTAATCTTTAATTATAAATTAGTCATTAATTTAGAATTTAAAGTAGTTAGTAACTAAAATAGTAGTTAATTTTAGATATCAATTTTGAAACTATTTTATAAAATTTTATTAATAATAGAAATTTTTTTATGTATCAATAATTTTTTAGTTTATAACACTGGTGTAGAAATGTTAAAAAACAGTGGTTATTTTCAATTTAAAAGGACGACTTTATAGTCGCATTTGTTGTACACGTAATTGTAAATACAAGAGATAAGAAGGCAACTATTTAGCCGCATTCTTAAATGTCATTTATAAATGCGGTTATGGTAAATAGTCACATTCTTATTTAAATTTTAAAAAAAAAATTAAAACTCTAAACTCTAACATAGTAACGGCGGCAGCAAAGACGGAGCAGTGGTGACCTTCGCCAATACAAGAAAACAACCAAATAAGAGAAACAAAAAAAATATATAAACCAATGGTGAAAAAGAAAGAGAGCTTGAAACAAACTTACAATGGCACGAAGAAGACAATGAAGGCTCGTAGAAGACGAGAGTAGAAACATAAGAGAAAACAAAGCGCTAGAGAACCCTTCGTCAATGCAAGAAAACAAACAAATAAATGAAACGAAAAAAAAATTTATAAACCATTGGTGAAGAAGAAAGAGAGTTGATCGAAATGAACTTACAATGGCACGAGAAAAGCTCACAGAAGAAGAGATGAACACCAGAGTAGAAACAAAGAGAAAATAAGAAGCGCCAAGAAGAAAGAAACTAAGAAACCATAAGTGGCGCGCTTCAGAATTAGGGTAAAAAATGATTTAAGAAGGCGGCTATTTGTAATAGCCACCTTCTTAAATCAAGTTAATTTAAAAAATGTCACCACATTTTGAAAGACAACGTCTGAATCTAAAAACACATTAAATAATGGGTCGTTGTTTTAAACTTTTGTACTAGTGTAACTTAGTCAACATAGTAACTAATTATTTTTTATCAACAAAATTAGTTGTTATTTATTAGCTTTATTGTAGTGACATAATATGTTAATATGAGCTCTTAATATCCACTAGATCTTCATGTGCAATTCATTTGTATATCATCTCTAAGAGACTTTTTCCTATAATCTTTATCAAACATATTTGTTTATAGTGAGGAGTGGAAGATCATGGGATATTTGAAAGCTACTTAATGTTAAAGAATATTTGGTGTTCTTAATTTCAAAGGGTGATTAAAGTTCTCCAAGAATAACAACATTGGGTACACTCATCTAAGCTATAATGAAAAATACTTGATGCAATCAAGATTGATTATACAACTCCCTTTTATTAAAAGCCCATCTAAAATAATACATGCTCATTTATTACATTAGTTCTTTTCTATTTTTCGGATACTTACAAAATATTTTAAAACTCTATTCAAGTTCCCTTTTTATAATTTATCTATTATTTGAGTTGATAACAAAGTTAGCCTCTTGGGTTAGCTTTTTGTGGAATTGGAGAAAAGATCTTATAAAAAATAAAAAAATAAAGGATAAGTTGTTAACAAACTTTCTTTATTTAAGGGAGTGAAACACTATTGGAAAAAAACAAATAATGATAACATTATTTTAATAATGTCATATATTACATGATGAACGTTGCAGAAAATGGAAATTTCATTGTTTGTGATGACGAAAACAACATCTTTCTCTATAAAGGAGCAAAAGTGGATGAAGGAGAAAAAGTGAAGATGCTTGCTAAACTTTAAAGCCAAAAATGAGTTCATGTGTCTTTTATAAAAAAGAGGAGTACACCAAGCTCCACGCCTTCAAAAGAGCTATAAAGAAATATGGAACACTATTACATTAATGTATGAATATTCCACCAAGGTTAAACATAACAAACGTAGTCTTACTATTAGATCACTTGTAAACGTTCTACAAACATCAAAGAACCCATATCTGAAAGAACTCGTGAGAATCCTTAAGTTTCACAAGTTGAAACTTCAACAAGACATACAAATAAAGAAGGAAAATTTCCCTCCCTAAATGAACTACAACATAAAAAGCATACTTCCACCAAAACCCTAAAAAAGAATAATTGTTAGACAAACCATCAGATGAAAAAGGTGGATTATCGTTTATATAAAAAAATACACAACATGTTGAGAAGAAAAAGAGGATTCAGAGGGAAGAAGACACAACAATATCAACCTAAAAACTTAAAATAAAGGAAGGACAGAACTAAATTGTTTGTTGCAAATGTAAGAAACATGACCATTTTATGTCAGAGTGCTCATAACAAGATAAAACCCAAAAAAGATAAGATGACTTTCATAAAGCATAAGAAGGAAATTATCATGACTATATGCGAAGACCTTGACTCATCTGAGTTAGAAAAAAAACTCAACTCAACTTCATGACAAATACAATATTTGAACTATTATTAGACGTGTCAAACAAAAGATATATTTTAATGATTTACACAAAGTGATCAAAACATATAATGAACTTTTGTTCAACTCTTCTCTGCTATCAATATTTTCTAAAGATTCATAAATGAATTTAAAAAGTTTTTACCAAATAAATTAAATTTATTATTTGAAAACAGTGTCTGTGTTTACATATTACTAACCACGTTTTATGATACTTAAAAATTGAGAAGAAACAATAATGAAAAACTAAACAAAGAATATGAAAGTTTGAAACAAGGCTTCAATATTCTCCATACATATTTTAAAAACAAGAAAAAGGAAAATCAAACTTTGTGTTCAAAAAATTTAAAATTTAGAGAACCATTAGTCCATGACCAAACTATCAACCATATACTAGGAAATGAGATAATAAAGAAAGTCATATCTAATTCATATGATGTGACTATAACAGTGGATCCATTGCTCTTTGGTAGCTATCACTTCTCTATGTCCATTTTGGTTTGGTTTAGTCTGAGTGATATATGATTTGGATTTGACTTTTGATCGTTGATTGCGGGTCTTTAGGGCAATGCATACAATATTTTCAAAGAAACCCAGTCCAACCCTAGAAAATTCATGAACTAGAGAAATCACTATAGCAAATCTATGGATCCCAAGCCACCAAAAGCTACAACTCTACCATAATAAAGAAAAATACAAGTACCTTTTATTTTGAACCTTACATTAGGCTTATTTTTAAAACTCTAGCCAAATTTGTATATAACTACCACTGTACCCGTGCACAACACGGGATTTCTTAAAAAAATATAACAATATTAATAAATAAAATAAAATATAATAACGAAACACAATACTATATTTTAAGAATATTTGTAATTAATTGAGAATAAGAGTAAAAATAATAATTAAAATTAATATATATGAATTAAACTATTTTAATGTAGTTGACAAATTTTAAGTGTTGACTACATGATATGATATGATACTGTAGTGGCCAGACCTTGGTCGTCGAGAACAGATAGTAAAGGGTGAACCACGTCAGCTGGGTCCCACAGCATGGGCCAAAGCCACGTGGATTGGACCTCGCAGGCAGCTTGGATTAGCGGGTGATCGGTCATCAATGTGTCCTCTCAGAGAGTGGTGATCAGTCATCAGTGTGTTCCCTCAGAGAAGGGTGATCGGTCATCAGTGTGTCCCCTCAGAGAGGGGTGATCAGTGTTCCCTCAGAGAAGGGTGATCGGTCATCAGGGTTTCCCCTCAGAGAAGGGTGATCAGTCATCAGTGTGTTCCCTCAGGGAAGGGTGATCAGTCATCGGTGTGTTCCCTCGGAGAAGGGTGATCGGTGTGCCTCCTCAGAGAAGGGTGATCAGTCCTCGGCAAACGCTAAGCTTTGGCATAAGAGATTTATCCTTAGAGTTGCATGTAATGGCACGTGAGGGGTTTAAGGGCCCGTGGGAGATTAGTTTAAATCATAAGGATAGACCCCGCAACGTGAGGGTTAACAATATGTTGTGATATTCGCTCATAAAGATAATTGCTTAAAGATAGAAGGTTACCGCCATACACGCCAGAGGATTAAGAGATAAAAGATATTGTTCCTAGTAATATTTCATTGATATGCAGGTGGCGGCAGTAGCACTCCAAATATACAAAGATACGCTGTTAAAGATTACGCACGTATAACAGCATTCTCTCACTCACTAAATATTTTCCTGCTAAAGATAAAGTTCCATGCAAGGAAAGTTGGTTACAAGAGATAACCTAATGACTCCCTATAAAAGGGGCTTAAGGCTCCAGGGGAAGGTACGCAGTTTTTGAGACTAACACTCTTTTACTATACACTTGGTGTTTATTGCCCTAGTTTTGACTTGAGCGTCGGAGTGCACACGGCCGCGAGGGCGCCTCTCTTTCTTTCTTTTGCAGGCAAGCTATTTTACAGTGAAGGAGGAGGAAGAAGGTGCTAGCGATCGTAGAGTTTGACCAACATCAAGTCAACCGGCAAGAACAGATACATATCATCAAATCAATACATTTAAAATAAAATTGCATATAAGATTAAAACATGAAATTGTAGAAGTAAACTAAAAAAAAAATAAATACAAACACAAATATATTTGTAAAAATGTAAGTACCAAAAATATACATGTATACATAAAACAATATCACTTTAGAGCAATTATATTATTGAATCAATAAATTTAAAATAAAACATAGATCAAAAATAGCAAAACAGTGATTAACGAATCTAATAACTAATACACTTTTACTAAATAATATAAATATTTAATAATATTATTAATCAAAATAAAAAATAAAAATTTTAAAATATAATTTAAAATTTGTATTTATTTACAATTTTGAATAACTTAAAAATTTTATTAATTTTATATTTTTATTCAAATAACACATTAAAAAATTTCTTATTTTAATTATTTATTTAGAATTTGAAATAATCTAGAAATTTTATTTATTCAAAAATTTTATTTTAAGTATAACATTAAATAATTTAGAATTTATATTTATTTAGAATTTTAAGTAATTTAAAATTTTTTATTTATTTCAGATTTTTATTTAAGTAGGACAGATAATTTAGAATTTATATTTATTTTATTTCATATTTTTATTTAAGTAGGTAATTAAATAATTTATGAATTTTGCTTATTTCAATTTTTTATTAGTACATTAAATAATTTATTATAAATTATTTATATTTAGGTTTAATGACCATTTTGATCCCACTATTTTTTAGAAAAACGTAATTTTGTTCTATTTTGTTTTAGAAAGTTCAATGTAATCTGAAAGTTTATTTAAAAGTTCACTGTAATTTTTTTTCCTATTAGATTATGATAATTATATCAGATTTACCTCAACATTTGTTTCATTTGCATACTAAATTATATATGTTATGACCAAATTAAATTATTTTAAAAAATTCTGGGATCAAATTAAATTTTTAAAAAAAGTTGAAACAAAATTAAATTTATCAATAATATTTTGGAACCAAAATATATTAAACCTTGTAAGTAATTAGAATTTTGAATAATTTAAGAATTTATTTGTGTTACATTTTTATTTAAGAATGACATTAAATAATTTAGGATATGTATTTATTTATAATTTTAAATAATCTATAAATTTTATTTATTTCAAATTTTTATTTAAGTATAACAATAAATAATTTAGAATTTCTATTTATTTAAAATTTTGAATAATTTAAATTTTTTATTTATTTCAAATTTTTATATATTTCAAATTTTTATTTAAGTAGGATATTAAATAATTTAGGATTTGTATTTATTTAGAATTTTAAATAATTTAAGAATTTTATTTATTTCAGGTTTTAATTAAATAATTTAAGATTTGTATTTATTTAAAATTTTAAGAATTTAGGAAATTTTATTTATTTCATATTCTTATTTAAGTAAGAGATTAAATAATTTAGGATTTGTATTTATTTAAAATTTTAAATAATTTATGAATTTTATTTATTTCACGTTTTTATTTAAGTAGGACTTTAAATAATTTAGAATTTGTATTTATTTAGAATTTTGAAAAAGAAATTTAATTTATTTTAGATTCTTATTTAGGTAGGTCATAAAATAATTTAAGATTTGTATTTATTTAGGATTTTGAATAATTTAAAAATTTTATTTATTTCATATATTCATTTACGTAGGACATTAAATAATTTAAAATTTATATTTTTTTAAATTTTGAATAATTAAATTTTTATTTATTTCATATGTTTATTTAAGTATAACAGTAAATAATTTAGTATTTGTATTTATTTATAATTTTTAATAGTTTAAAAATTTTATTTATTTCAAATTCTATAAATACCCTTAAATAATTCCTATAGTTAAAACTCATAACAATAGAAATTCTAATAATTTTCCATATTTGAAGTGATAATTATTAAGAGAAATTGTATTAATGATCTTCACCTTGATCTCTAATTTATGATTTGGTTACAATCAATCTAATAAACAAAGAATAATTAATTGTTGATATATATATATATATATATATATATATATATATATATATATATAATAAAGAAAGTGATATTAATTTGAAAATATAAAAGAGAAAAAAATTAAGAAAAATTCCAACTCTTTAAAAAAATTCAACAAATTATCATTTAAGACTCTAAGAAACTTTTAAATTTTATAATAAGACTATACAAACAATAATAATTAAAAAAAAAACATAATACAATAAAATAATTAAATATTATAATAATGTAAAAAATATTTAAAAATAAATTTATTATTTTTTTAAAATTCAAATATTGAAACATATTTCAATAATTGAAAGAGATAAATAAATATGGTAACTCAACAAATTATCCTTTAATACTCTAAAAAACTTTTCAATTTCTAATAAATTCAAACACAAAATAATAATTAAAAAAATATGATACAATAAAATAATTAAATATTGTAAAGGAGTAATTGATGTCAAATATTTAAAAAAATTTAATATTTTTAATTCAAATATTAAAACAAACCTAAATAGTTGAAAGAGAGTGCTATTTGTGGTATAAAATCTTTTTGATTTTTTTTCAAATTTTTGTGGTGCCAACGTGTAAAACTTACCTTGTGAGTGAGTTCTATTTGTATTATAGATAGATATGTTTATATATAAATAAAAAAATAGTTATTGAAAAATAAAATAAGATTTTAAAAGATTAATTTAATTTATCTCGTAAACTAAGTCAACTTACATATTTTTTTTTTCATAGAAACTCTTTTATTTAATTTCTCCTAGAGCTAAAGTGCTTCAAGTTTAATAACTTCTATGTTATCTTGTTCTTTAATACGTAAAAGTCGAAAAGTTTATTCATATGAAGTTTATTATTAATGAATCAGAAATACAAACGTAATTTATAAATAATGTCTCAACGCGTGAATGCTACTTAGACATTAGTTTTGTCCTGGATTTAATATAATAATAATTTTATATAAATAAATAAATCCTAAATCCTAAACCTAAATCCTAAATTTTATAATTTTATAATTTCATCTCATCATGTTTTTTCATATTGAATTAAATATTATTTAAAGTGATCACATTATTTCTATTTCGGTATATTAAAAAATATACATTATATTTATTTTGATTTATATAAGTGAGACATTATAAAATTTTAGATTAATATAAAATTATATATCTAATATGTATTTAGTGTTTCGATATCCTATCCTATATTTTATACATTAGCCATGCTTTGATGTTATCTTGTACTGGTGTTTCATAATTGATGGACCCAAGAAATAAAAAACAGAAAAGTCACATAAACAAGGGAGTGTCGGTGAGGCTGCAATGCATGCTTAATTTTAGCTGCTAATGTATATTGAAATGATAACAGTGATTGGGTCATGAAGCATGAAACAATTAACATGAAGCAAGGAATACAATTACTCCTGCTTGTTCTTATATCATTCATTTTCTGCACAAATAAAGGAGACAAGTTCCACTCTTTAAATAAAACCCAAATATATATTTTGTTTTCTTCCGGATACTTGTCTCCTTTTTACATTATTTTATCTATTTCTAAGTAATCTATATGTACTATAATACTTCTTATATAAAAAAATAATAACTTTCTTTATATTTCTAAAAGGATTTTCAGAAAACGGATAGTATTTTTTAATAATTAGGTTGTTGTCAAACATGCAGGTCAACCTTTTTTCTTTAAAGAAAACAAACACATACAATGAATCTGGTATTGTTAGAACTGTAGACAGGTAGACTTTAATAGAATTATCAATGTTTTACCAAAATTGAAAAAGAAAACTTGGAGTCAAATTGGAGCAAATGAATCTTTTCTAGTCAGTCATGCTTGCTTGCAAAACAAGTATACCGCAAAGATAATCTGCGACAAAAGTGTGGTTGGGTTGGACATGTGCAAGGAGACACCAAATTCCAAAATTCAAATTCAAATATGATTATATATCTATTCTTATTTTACTTTCACATTAACTCTTAAACATCCCCTTTTAAGGCTCCTCACTCATCAATCAAAATATGTACCAAAAGTAAACAAGATCACCCAATTTTACAAATGAAATTTGGATTCTGTTCTCCAAATTGACTAGCTTCTCCTTTTACCATGTTTAGGAGAATAGTAAAAAAGAAAACTGAAGGCAATTAATGCGATTAGATGGGAGGCCTTCTCCATGCTGTTTGCCACCATTGAGAGAAAAGAATCTGGTGGGAGATATCTTCCAAAACAACTTCACTAGCCCTAAGCTAAGATCAGTCAAATAAACCCTGCCACCAATTTAAAATTATAAATATTCAGAATTCAGATCCCAAATATGTTATTTACACAGATATCTCCTAACAAGTCACAACCATCCACTTCTCCCTCACTCTCCTCGCTTTATCAGTAGCCCACATGCGTTATGCCAAGGGGGCCATACACAAAATCTTCTCTGTAAAAGAAATTTCTTTTCAGATATCGATAATGGCTTTGACTTGTCAGTACCAAGTTTGGTGAAATCATAGCCACGAGTGTGGTAAGATGGATGGTTGTTTGTTATCACCGGATAATTTGACAATGGTTCAATGATTAACTTTTCTATTCTAAGTAAAGATGTTTCAGCCAAAACTTGACTTCTAACAGAAGTTGTTTCTGATTAATTCGTACTTTACTAGACACGATATGGTTTTTTGTTGGGCAGGCATGAAAACTAAGGAGCAGCCCTTGTCTTCTCAATAAGTTTAGCTAACTTAAAAGCACCAAAATACTCTAATCAGATTCTCAACAAAGTCTTTTTCACTCAACTCCCTAATTTGACTTCAACACACATACCAAACACCTCAGATATTTTCATCCCTCCCCCATTTGGGTTCTAGGTTTCAAATTTTATTCACTCACTAAGGAATCCTAAAGTTGGTTAAGAATTCAAGAAACTTCAATGATATTTATTGAGCATGCTCTCGAGAATCCAACTATCCTCAATCAGATGTCCACAATCCCTCAAACATCAAACCGGAAAGGCTTGGATGCTTGCTCAAACAGATGATCAAAATCAGAAAAAATGAACAATTAGCTGAATTGAGTCTGAGCATAACAAATTCAGTATAACAATTACATATCTATAGATTCAGCAAAACAAATCAGCTTGTAAGTGATAATAAAAATTAATGAATTAGCTAGAACATACAGTGGGATTCACCCTGACATCATCAAGAAGCTAAGCATCTACACATCTTAGTAGGTAACATTTTCAATGTTTCACCTTTCACCTTCCTACTCTCAAGCCCCCCAAAAAAAAACAGATTAACACACTTTACCAAATCACCACGACCTTCCAAACCCCATGTAACAATCCAAAAAACCAACCACCGCACCACCAAATACCAATCATTCACGATTCACCAACAAAACCCTCTTGAGTCCCATTCCTTCTAACAAGGGCAAAGTATCCCAAAACAGCACAAACCGCAGCCACAAAATTCCCTTCCTTCAACAAAATCCTCACCACAACCCCGAAAATCTCCCCCGTGATCTTCCTCCCCTCCACCACCAGGGTCCTCCTAGGCTTCCCAAAGAAGGCCAACAGCACCACCACGGTGATCCACGTCACCACCACCGCAGGAACCATAACCATCAGAGCCGCCACCATGGAGAGGAGCCCAAAGACGGTGCCGAGAAGCACGGAGGCGTAGAGCGCAGGCCAGGCAGAGGTGGAGGACTGAACTTGAAGATTGTACCAAGAAAGCGTGGATTGGAGGAAGTTCCATGAAGAAGCCAAAAGGGTTCCATAGACGAGGAGAAAAAGGCATGCCCAGGTTCTCCTTTTGCTCATGATGTTGAGAAGGAAGGTGTATGAGGAAGATGGGTGCATGGGTGAAGATGTGGGTTCCTCTTCTTTCGCCATTCGCCACCAACAAACCAAACAAACTCAATTTTGACCTTTCTAGTCTAAGCACTCACCGTGTCCCACCTCACTCCTCGGATTTCAGTTTTCTAGTCACTAATCCTTAAAATTATGCTCCTTCCTTTGCTCTTATGTTATCCTCTTTCTCCCACATCGTTAATAATTTACTGTCGTTTAGTGACTTTAATTGAAGCTTTGCAAGTAATTTTAGGACGACAATAATAATAATAATATTTATACCTATTCTGGGCTTGGCCTAACTCATTTCTTGTAAAGTCCAATAAATTTGTAATGGCTATGATCAATAAGGCAATTTCTTCCTCTACCTCCATCATTTTTTAATCTGTACAACTTTTACAATTTAAAAATATTTTTTAGATTTAAAAATAATTTTTAAATTATAAAATTTGGAATATAAAGTTGACTTTCGAATATTTCTGATTATAAAATTAACTTCCGAATTTTATAATTTTGGAAACCATTTTCTTGATTTAAGAATAACTTTTTGAACTCTAAAATTTGAAATACAAATTTGATTTCTAAATTGTAGAATTTGAAATATAAATTTGACTTTAGAATTTTACAATTTGGAAACTACCTTTTAGATTCATAATGATTTTCGAATCATAGAATTTATAATATTGTTTGCACTGGATCCAAAGAAGATAATAGAGAATGCAGAGTCTTAAACTTAATTTTTAATTTTATTAAGAGTAAATTTGACTTTTCACAAAAAGTATAAAGGTGAAAAAAAATAATAGAGATGAAGAAAGAAATTGCTTACCAATAAACCCTAGACAAAAGGCCAATTCTATGGTCATTGGAGATAAACAAATAGGATCTCGTAGGGTTTGCATTGTCTCTTAATCAAAACACAAGTTCATTGTCTTCAAAGGATGATTCAAAGTCTCTAGACTATAACTTTCAAAGGTATTATAGTTGTTTTTGCCATCTTTTTCCTTGACTTTATAATAAACACAAGTTGGATTTTAGGTCTTAAGTTTTTACTTCTATGATATTCCATTTCTCACTAAGAATATAAATGTTTGTCACCCAATGGTAGATTTTACATTTCATAGATAATGCATTTAATAATATGAAATACACCTACGATTACTTATTTCCCTCTTCCCACAAATTTATTTTTCCCTTTATCGGTGAACTTTGATCTATTACCGCTATCCCAATCATTCTCTTTTAAATCATTCTTCACACACTACCACAAACTCTTCTTTAGAGACTACTGAAGATATTGTTATTTTTAATAATGTTTATAAATCCTCCAACAATTCAAGTAAACAATTTCATGTATCTAATGTTTCACACTCTCTCTAATTACTCCCATAATTTTCTTCCATCAATAAATGTCCATCCATGCAAATGAGGTCTAGGTTTAACCTTTACAAATCTAAACTTTGTCCTTCACTTCTTTTTAGACTCTAAACTTAAAACTGTTAAACGAACTCTTGCTAACCCTTAATGGTTTGCTACAATGAAACAAGAATATGAGACTCTTCTTAGTAACAAAAACTAGAATCTTTTCATTCTTCCCTTAAATAGACAAGTAGCGGGTTATAAATGGATTTTTTTTTAAATCAGAGAGAATGTTGATAACCATGTCAACAAGGTTTGATTAATGGCTAAGGTCTTTAATTAAGTTGTTGATTTTTGCAACAATAAAACTTTGTCCCCTATGATAAAGTCCATCATAGTAAGATTGATTATCACTCTTGCTATAACCAAAAAATGTGAACTATTTTAATTAGATGTCAATAATACCTTTTTAAATCACAACCTATTCACATGCAACAACAACAATAAGCCTTTGAGGATTTAGAAAATTTTCTAGTGTGTGAAATTAATGAAGCTCTATATGAGCTCGAATAGGGCTCACGACAATGGTTTGAAAGGCTTAAAGGGACTCTCCTTCCACTTGGATTCTCTAATGGCAGGTGTAATCTCTCTTTATTTGTTTACAATGCTAAAATGCATGTCATATATGTAAGAAATTATGTAAATTAATTTCTATAATGTGACTCACATGACATTGAGTTTGGACTTTGGGCCCGTATGTGATTTAATAATAATAATAATAGAATTAAAGGCCCATTGGTTAACGTGAGAAATATATATTTGATGATACCTAATGAAAACCTACATTTGATGGAGATTAGGAAATAGTAGCAATAGGGTTCTGTCTCTGCAAATAATAGTTGTCTCATTATTAGCCATCAAGAAAGTGTGTGACAAGAACGAGATTGCTAAGAGATAGATTGGGACAAAGGAGGAGATAAAGTAACTGTTCAAGTAGGATCACTCATGGATCAAGGTAAGTGTCTATTTCTTTCTTAATTGTATGTGAGAATCATAGTCTGTAAGATCCTTATGATAATGATGATGTGCATTATTGTTCATTACTGTACGTGTAAGGACCTGAAAAATTTATTGGAATAAAAGAGTTATATTTTAAATAAATTCTAAGTATGTTTTTATTTAGAATAGAAAGGGAGGAAAAAGTTAAGTTTAGAAGGCTACGAGGTCGCCGGTCGCCTGCTACACATGAGCGCCAGGTGGACATCGCGCGGGCGCGAGAGGCATGCAGGCATCGCGCGGACGCGAGAGGCATGCAGGCATCGCGCGGGCGCGAGAGGCATGCAGGCATCGCGCGGGCGCGAGAGGCATGCAGGCATCGCGCGGGCGTGAGAGGCATGCAGGCATCTCGCGGGCGTGAGAGGCATGCAGGCATCGCGCGGGCGCGAGGGGCATGCGGGCATCGCGCGGACGCGAGGCACGCGGGCATTGCCAGGGCGCGATGCATGTGGACGTGGCCAAGGCGCGAGAGTTATGAGGGCGTCGCCAGGGAAGACATCAGTTGTCTCCCAGAGGAAGACATCGGTCGTTCGCCAGGAAGAGGTCATCGGTGGTAGTCTTCGCGCGAGGTCATCGGTGGTAGTCTTCGCGCGAGGTCATCGGTGGATCGTCTTCGCGCGAGAGGTCATCAGTGGTTTCTCTTCGAGCTGGTAGTCATCGGCGAAAGGTCATCGCGCGACGTTGAGTTACACCCAGAGAACGTGGGCCCCAGACTCCCAGCAAGAGACGTTCTGCACGCGCGCCACGTAGACGAAAAAGTGGTTCAGAATAGTGACATCAGAATGTTGGCATGCGCGGGAGACACTCACGGTCGTACTGTTCAGAGCAGTGGCTGGCATGCACAAGCGACAAACAGTGGCAGTACTGTTCAGAGCAGTGGTTGGCATGCACCAGAGACAACAGTGGTAGTACTGTTCAGGGCAGTGGTTCTCAGACTTCTCTGCAGAGTGGGTGGTGGCAGCTGCTTTTGGAGGGATAAGTTGGTTTAAATTACAGAAATCCACTGCTGAGAGAAAAGGAAGACATTGTTGTAGTCGAAGAGAGAAAGAGTGAGTTCCCTCCTCTCCATTTCTCTCCTTCACACTGCGATTCTAGTACACCTTCACGCGGGAATACGACGAGCGACAGCCACCATTGGAGCACTTGGGTGGTTCTCTGCAAGCTCTTCAAAACCAGACACAAGAACAGAGTCAAGGCGTTCTTCAAGCTTCGTTGGATTTCGGAACTCCTGGTGTTTGCGCAAGTCCAGGTAAGGGAAGCTAGACCTCTTTTCCATACGAGCCATAGTTTAGCTATCTTCTGAAGTGAGGGCGACGTGGTCGCCATTTTCGTTTTCATCTGCGTAAAATGCTCCGTATGTGTGCTTGGGCGACGAGGTCGCCGGTTTTATATACAATCTTCGACACACTCTGTTTTTGAACTAGATCGCCGGTTTTGGCGCTGTTTTACGAACTCCTCTGTTTTTGATACTGTTTTGAAACTACTTGAGATTTACATGAGGTATTCGAAGATCTGAAGCTTTGAAATGGTTGTTGATGTGATTTGAATGATTTATTTGAATGGTATGATGTGTTGGATGTGGTGAGTGTGAGGTCGAGGCATAGTATTTTCAGGAAAGAAAATACCGTGTAAGATCTTGTAGTAGGTGCATTGATCGGTGATTAAGAACGAGATATCCTGACTCTGCTGAGGTAATGGACTCACGTAGAGGAAGTTACTCAGTTGTTGAGAGTCGAAGGAGGTTCACCTGTATGGGTGGGTTGTTTGAAAGAGAACAAACCGACCTGTTTTGCGTGGATTAACCCTGTCATGCTGTATGGTGATGTGTGAGATTCATTATACGCTGATGAATGTGAGAGATTTCACGGCGACCCTGTGGATGTGTGAGATTCCACAGTGGGCAATATGACAGGTGCAGATCTCTGAGTCTAATCAATGCACGAGTATTCCGGAATTAGTGTCTTGTGTCTATGTATTGTGAGTCAGTGGAAAACCTGACGTGAGAAATGAGGAACACTGTATGTGGATAGACACTTGCTGCACTGTGTGATATGAACTACTCTTGAGGAATTGTGAAATGTGGGTTTTTACTTGATGGTATGTGGGAAGAATGAGAAAGCTGATGTTTTTACGTGGGTGCCTTAAATTAATTTATCTTGATTTTAAAGTTCATATCTAAATTCTCTTTTAAAACTGCCTAGCTTACCCTGCGTTTTCGTTTGTGGATGTTCTTCTTAAAACTTGTGATGATCGTGTATGATTTACACGGGAGCAGATGACGTTGCAGGAAGGTGAGATCGCCGGTCTGATAGGAGATCGCCTGGCTGATAGGAGATCGCCTGGATGATAGGAGATCACCTGATTGACTAGGAGATCGCCCTTTTTTTTTTTAGCATATCGCCCGATTTGTCTTTTGTTGTATTTTTGGTTAAGTTTATTTTGGAAAGATTCACAGTTTATGTATTAAACTCCCGATGAGGAGAAACTCCATTATATATATATATATATGATTATGTTTATTTCAAAATACTTGTTTATCTTCATTTATATTATATAAATATGAAATGTATTTGGTGGGATGTTACAGTACGCTTTTGATTTTACATGTGGTATCAGAGTCAGGTTGCTCATTTTATGATTCTCCATGAATGATGTTTTTCCCAATTTTATGAACCCTAATTCTAAAATTATGAATACGGTAAAGAATATAATATTATTTGAGAATAATTTTGATGGTTTAATTATCCTTTCTTTTCTGTTGCATTATGAATTGATTTCAATGAAATATATATAATATTATTTGAGAATAATTTTGATGGTTTAATTATCCCTTCTTTTCTGTTGCATTATGAATTGATTTCAATGAAATAGTGAAATCTCAAGTCTTGAGCTGCATCATAAAAGATAAATTGTAAGGTTTAATCTATCCCTTTATTTCTGTTGCTCTATTATGAATTGATTTCAAATTAAAATAATGAAATCTCAAGTCTTCCGCTGCATCATAAATCATGAATTCTTGTTTTATTTTAATAGCAAGATGAAAATATTATGATAAATCAAAGTAAGGACATAAATATATATTTGTATATATTCTGATGAATGATATTATTTTTTGGAATTATTTGTATGATAGATTTGTAATCACCAAAGTGATCAAATCTTTATGTTTAATATAATTCCAAATTATTGATGAATTTTATTTTAATTAATGATATTATTTATGGAATTATTTGTATGACAAATTTGTTAATCACCAAAGTGATCAAATCTTTATGTTTAATATAATTCCAAATTACTGATGAATTTTATTTCAATTAACGATATTATTTATGGAATTATTTGTATGACAGATTTGTTAATCACCAAAGTGATCAAATCTTTATGTTTAATATAATTCCAAATTACTGATGAATTTTATTTCAATTAATGATATTATTTTTGGAATTATTTGTATGATAGATTTGTAATCACCAAAGTGATCAAATCTTTATGTTTTATTTAATTCCAAATTATGGATGAATTTTATTTCAATTAACGATATTATTTATGGAATTATTTGAATGATAGATTTGTTAATCACCAAAGTGATCAAATCTTTATGTTTAATATAATTCCAAATTACTGATGAATTTTATTTCAATTAATGATATTATTTTTGGAATTATTTGTATGATAGATTTGTAATCACCAAAGTGAGCAAATCTTTATGTTTTATTTAATTCCAAATTATGGATGAATTTTATTTCAATTAATGATATTATTTATGAAATTATTTGTATGATAGATTTGTAATCACCAAAGTGATCAAATCTTTATGTTTTATTTAATTCCAAATTATGGATGAATTTTATTTCAATTAATGATATTATTTCTGGAATTATTTGTATGATAGATTTGTTAATCACCAAAGTGGTCAAATCTTTAAGTTTTATTTAATTCCAGATTACTAATGAATTTTATTTCACTTACCTATAGAATGGATGCTAAATTATTTATATGTGGGTAAATGGAAATTCATTATTTAAAGACATTTTTGGATCACCCAAAGGTTGATTAGTTGTCCTTATAATTAATGGATATGATTGTTGGTAGTGAGTATGTGTTATTAGTTTTGCTTGTATATCCAAAGATAACAAGTGTTTCTAGTTAATGCATATATCTTGCCAAATAATGTTAATACTATTAGCATCATTATGTTTTGTGTATTAATGTATCACCCAAAGGAGAACATTAGTATGCATAAAATGTTTTGTTATTTGAATTTGTATTGTATGTTTAGTTTATGACTCAAATTATTAATGTTAAGTATATGTGATTGCAGTATCTGTTCCTGTATCTTTACATTCGCATGCTACGTCTGTTCCAGTCTTTAATGGTTTAAATTTTCCTGACTGGAGTGAACAAGTCCAATTTCACTTAGGTGTATTGGATCTTGATTTGGCTTTACAAAGTGAGAGACCTGCCACTATTACTAATGAAAGTAGCAATTAGGAAAAAACTCATTATAAGGCTTGGGAAAAGTCAAACAGACTTAGCCTGATGTTTATGCGAATGAGCATAGCAAATAATATTAAGTTCGCTCTTCCCAAAACTGATAGTGCAAAAGAATTCATGAAATTTGTGGAATAGCACTCCCAAACTGCTGATAAGTCTCTTGTTGGGACTTTAATGGATACCTTAACCACCATGAAGTGTGATGGTTCTCGTACTATGCATGAACATGTCATTGAAATGACTAATATTGCGGAAAAATTTAAGTCTCTTGGAATGGCAGTGGATGAGAATTTTCTCCTACAGTTCGTCTTGAACTCTTTACCGTTTGAGTATGGTCCTTTCCAGATGAACTATAATACCATGAAAGATAAATGAAATATGCATGAATTGCATAGCATGTTAGTTCAGGAAGAGACTAGACTTAAGAATCAAGGAAACCACTTCATACATTATGTATGTTTTGAATCAAACTTAATTGAAGTTCCACATAATTCCTGGTGGATTGATTCTGGATGCACAACTCATGTTTCTAATATGATGCAAGGATTCCTTTCAACCCGAACCATAAAGCCAAATGAAAAGTTCGTCTTTATGGGGAATAGAGAGAAGGTTCTAGTGGAAGCTGTCGGGACTTATCGTTTAATCCTCGACACTGGATTTTATTTAGACTTGATGGATACTTTTTTATGTAACTAGTATATCTAGGAATTTAGTTTCATTGTCTAAACTTGATGTCACTGGATACTCTTTTAAATTTGGGAATGGTTGTTTCAGTTTATATCATCGTACCTGTTTGATTGGATCTGGTACTCTTTGTAAGGACCTAGAAACTTTAATTGGAATGAAAGTGTTATATTTAAATAATTTCAGAAGATGTTATTATTTAAAATACAAAGAGCTGGTAATAGAAGTTTCGTAGTAGTCGGACCTCGGACGTCGCCCAAGGTCTGGGGTCAGCTGGTAGAGGTCGGTCGACTGACCATTGTATTAACCAAGTAGTCAGGTGCGATGACTTTATCGTGAGGTAATCACGTGGGTGTGCTCGAGGAAGACATGTGGATCAAGAAGAGTAAAGGAAGAAAAGTGTAGCTTAGAAGTCTACGAGATCGCCGTTGTTGAAGACGGAGGCGATCTCCGACTTCTCTGGCACATAATCGCCTGTCGCCTAGAGGACACGTGATCACCAATCGCCTATGGTGTACGTGATCGACGGGAGTGCACTTAGTATGTGGTCAAGATGCTGGATTAACCATAGTGAGTTCCAAAAACCATGCGTATCAAGGTGTGGGTTAAGCCTTAGATATGCTGGGCATGCGAAGCTCTATGCTTGAGCATAAGAAATCGTCCTTAGTGTTGCATGCATGGGCGCACGAGGAGTAGTGCTGATCTATTCTTGGAAATGTGAAGCTACCGACGTCACCAAACCATCTGGGGGAGATACCTTGGACGTAACATAATGGGAGGATGAACCTTCAGCAAGGTGTGATGATGTGATATCGGTGAGACACATCGGTGGTCTGCCAGGGTGAGACATCGGTGGTCTGCCAGGATGAGACATCGGTTGTCTGCCAGGGTGAGACATCGGTGGTCCTCCAGGGTGAGACATCGGTGGTCTACCAGGGTGAGACATCGGTTGTCTGCCAGGGTGAGACATCGGTGGTCCTCCAGGGTGAGACATCAGTTATCTGCTAGGGTGAGACATCGGTGGTCCTCCAGGGTGAGACATCGGTTGTCTGCCAGGGTGAGACATCGGTGGTCCTCCAGGGTGAGACATCGGTTGTCTGCCAGGGTGAGACATCGATGGTCCTCCAGGGTGAGACATCGGTTGTCTGCCAGGATGAGGAATCAGTCGTCCGTCAGGAAGAGGAACCAGTCATCGTCGGGATGAGAAGGACATCAGTCATCACCGGGATGAGAGGCACATCAGTCATCGCCGGGATGAGAAGGACATCAGTCATCGCCGGGATGAGAGGCACATCAGTCATCGCCGGGATGAGAAGGACATCAGTCATCGCTGGGATGAGAGGCACATCAGTCATCGCCGGGATGAGAAGGACATCAGTCATCGCCAGAATGAGAGGCACATCAGTCGTCGGTGTATAGTCATCGCGTGAGCAGTCATCGGTGGAAGGTTATCACGCGATGTCGTGTTTCACACAGATAAGGTGGGACCCAGGCTCTCAGCATGAGACGTCTTGCATGCGCGACACGTAGACAAAAAGGGTGTTTCAGAATAGTTAGCATCAGAGAGTTGGTATGGAAAGTGACCCAGAGTTGGTGCGCAGAGACCCACGTGGTCATACTGTTAGAGGAAATGTATACGCAAGCTTCCCTGCAGAGTGGGTGGTGGCAGCGGCATGCCTGGGAAGGGTGGCTTAAGTTCAAACTTCAGTTTGGATAGGCAGGGTTCGAACGCTGCTTGAGTAGAGAGAAATTGAGTGAGTTGGTTTTAGCTCCCTGTTTCTTCTTCTCCTTCTCCATACGTTCAGACGTCCTAGCGCATCAGTTGGCTATCGACGACTACCATAGAGCACCTGGGAGGTTCTCTGCAAGTTCTCAAAGCCGGACGCTAAAATAGAGTTAAGGCATCCTTGAATCGCGTTGGGTTGGAGCTCTTAGTGAAGTTTACGCTAGTCCAGGTAAGGGAAGCTAGCATTTTCGTTTATAAAAACTTTAGGCGAGTAGGTTCTGAAGTGAGGGCGACGTGGTCGCCGGTTTCATATTCTTTTTCACGATGCTCTATTTTTATGTGTGGGGCGACGTGATCGCCGGTTTTAATGTTGTTTTCGAAATCCCCTGTTTTAGTGTCGCTTTGAACTTGTTTGAGATTGATATGTGAAATGCATGTGATATTGGAAAATCTGAACCTTGGTATGATTGTTGTTGTGGTTGGAATCGTTCATTTAAGTGTTGTATGGTGCATTGGGTGAATTGATGATATCTAGCTGTCCTGTGTGGACTTCACGAGCTGTCCTGTGTGGACTTCACTAGCTGTCCTGTGTGGACTTCACGAGCTGTTCTGTGTGGACTTCACTAGCTGTCCTGTGTGGACTTCACTAGCTGTCCTGTGTGGACTTCACGAGCTGTCCTGTGTGGACTTCACGAGCTGTCCTGTGTGGACTTCACTAGCTGTCCTGTGTGGACTTCACGAGTTGTCCTGTGTGGACTTCACTAGCTGTCCTGTGTGGACTTCACGAGCTGTCCTGTGTGGACTTCACTAGCTGTCCTGTGTGGACTTCACTAGCTGTCTGGTGTGGACTTTACAGTGGTGTGGTATGTGTCTATGTGTGGTGAGTCAGTGGAAGTCTGACGTGATAGACACTTGATGGTTTATGTGAAACAAATAACACTTGATGAAATTGTGAAGTGTGTGAAATGAGTGGGGAAAATTGATGGATTTTACGTGGGTGTTTTAAATCTGTTTTATATTGATTTTAAAGTTTCGTACTTCAAGTTTTAGAATAGCTAGCTTACCCTGTGTTTTGTTCTGTGGCTGTTTTCCTTAAAACTGTGATGATCGTGTATTTTACACGGGAGCAGATGATGTTGCAGGTAGTCGAGCTCCTCAGTGAGCAGTTGGAGGAAGAGATCCCCTATTTTCTTTTTATGCTGTATTTTGGTTTTATTTCGAAAGAGTTGATGGAATGTATTAAAACCCCTATAAGAGGGACGTTTCTTTTTGAGATACAATGTATGGGATGATGTATTTTCAATATATATACATATGTTGATTTTATAAATTAATGTCTACGCTTATTTTATTATATAAATATGAAAAGACTTTGAGGGGCGTTACATTAATGGTATCAGAGCAGTTCGTCCTAAGGATGACCTGAGGAGAGTGGGTTCATTGTGTTTCTCTGCTATTGGAGTCTTAATCAAAGCTATAGTGAAAAGTTTTCAAATGTTTTATGATTGAAATCTTGTTTGTGCTTTAGTAGATATAGGCTCTAAATGAAAAATTTTAGTATTAAGAGTGAAAGGATCTAGACAAAGTAGTGAGGGTGCACACTCATAACTGAATCGAGATGTTTTCAATTTTAATTCTAAAAGTTTGATGTTGAGCATATATCCACTTCTGGTGTGTTTTATCCCAATTATTTAGTGTGGTGATATTTGATTGATAGTTTTGTACCCATGACTGTTCGGTGTTATGCTTTCTATTTTTGAGCATTATGATTCTGTTGATAAACTCAAATTCTAGATGGATTTGAGATGCTGACCTTGGTAAGACCTAGTGTGGTCTTCTAAATGAATTGATTCGTTATCAAGTTCATTTTATAGGAGTATGATTAGAGAAAAATAGTTTCCTAATCTTATGCAGAAATGGCTCCTAGACCGCCTACCCCTCCCCAACCTTCTTCGGAAATGAGCTAGATTGTCAAGGCTATTGAGATGATGGCAACTGCCATCCAACAACAGAATGCAGCAATGGCTCAGAATCATCAAGCTGCAATGCACCATTGGGAAACTGCTCGGTCGACTGAAACAGCTTCCCACGTCGGTCAGCCTCAGGAACAGATGGGACTGACCGAGTTCATGAGGCACAACCCACCCAAGTTCAGTGGGAATGCTACCCCTGATCAAGCAGATCAGTGGGTCAGGGAGTTGGAGAAAATCTTTAGGGCGACCTCCTGCCCTGAAGAGAAGAAATTGGTATTCGCCACCTATCTGCTATCTGGAGAAGCCGAGTTCTGGTGGATGGGAGCTCAGCAGATGATGGAAGCCAGAGCTGATGTTTTAGACTGGGAGAGCTTCAGGGTGAGATTTCTGGAAAAATACTTCCCAGATAGTGCAAGGTTTGCGAAGGAAGCAGAATTCCTCAGATTGGAGCAGGGGGATATGTCAGTGAATGCTTATGCTGCTCGGTTTGAGTACCTCACCCGATTCTATACCCAGGCGACCTCTGAGGCTTGGAGGTGTAGGAAGTTTGAAGAAGGACTGAAGCATGAGCTGAAGAGGACCATAGCACCCATGTGCATAAGAGAATTTCACGCCTTAGTGGAGAAGGCGATGATGGTGGAGACACTGGAGAAGAGTGACTCTCGGGTGATCAGGTCACACCCAGGGGGTTTTTCCAGTGGGAAGGCCAAGGTGCAGCAACAGCAGAATAAGCCTTATGCGAGACCTCCACAACATAGGGCAGAAGCAGCACCGCCCCAGTTTCAGCAGCAACAGCCCTGGAAACTCGGATGTTTCCATTGTGGTGGACCACACACATCCAATGTGTGCCCCAAGAGAAATTCAGGGAGAAGATGCTACATCTGCCGAAGGACGGGACACCTTGCTAGAGAGTGTCCTAACGGGTATAGGGCGACTCAACCCAGTGGTTCCCAGCAGTTGAGGAACGAAGGAAGCAGACCTCAGGCAGCAGGGAGAGTGTTTGCCATGTCTGGAGCGGAGGCATCTCAGTCAGGTAACCTAGTACAAGGTGCTTGTTTATAGCTGGTAGATACGTTAGAGTTTTGTTTGATTCTGGAGCGACACACTCTTTTGTGTCAAATCGGTGTGCAACCGAACTGGGCCTTCTAGTGAAGGAGCTGCCGTTTGAATGGTTGGTCGCTACACCTGCATCAGGACAGGTTTTGACCTCCCCAGTTTGCTCTGAATGTCCAGTGATAGTAGAGGGACACAGGTTCAAAGTGAATTTGGTCTGTCTACCCCTTCAGGATCTGGATGTTATCCTGGGAATGGATTGGCTATCTGCCAATCACATTCTCATAGATTGCAGTAGGCAGAAAGTGGTGTTTCCAGATCTCCAAGAGTTAGATATGATATTTGCTCAGCGTGTATGGTCGGGGTTGAAAGAAGGGGCGACGTGCCTTGTGATCCTAGCTCAAGGGGGAGTAAAGAATGATGAAGATATGGGCTGTATACATGTGGTGAAGGATTTCATGGATGTATTTCCAGAAGAAATACCTGGACTACCTCCTAAGAGAGAGATGGAATTCTCTATTGTTTTGGTACCTGGAGCTGGACCAGTGTCAATGGCTCCCTACAGAATGGCTCCAGCTGAGTTGATGGAATTAAAGAAGCAAGTGTAAGTAGATTTAGTTGTACCAAGGTTTAGTTTCAGCTACATATAAGTTATGGAGAGTAAATAAGCAGTATGTTGAGGGTTTAAAGACTTAAGCATGTGTATCCATGGGAAGTACCAGAGTTAAGTTCCAAGAATGAAAGAATGAATTTTCTTTTATTTAAAGCTTGGAAGATGTTTATGTCGATGAAACAGCATGAGATGGCTCTAGCTTAACCACAAGCTTAAAAGGAAAGATGAGATATTGTATTTATGTCTAAAGTTCAATTAGACAGAGAAATTTGCTGAAAAAAATACTAGGTAGAGAAGTTACTGGGATAAGAGAGAAAGCTTCACGCAGAATGGAGGCTGTTTTGTTGATCGTGATTTGAAAGATGAGTATGGAAATGGTGGGTTGAGATTAAAGGCTCCTGATGCCGTAAGTCTCCTGAACTTGGCAAATGAGGATGCAGTTCTGCCTGTGAATGTAGAAGGGAAGGAGGTAATGGCTATGGATAAGAATAAGGGTAAGCCGTGTTATGATGATGTTGAGTTCTTCTAGTGATGTTAGTAAATTGTAGAAAGTTGGATGTGGAAGCAGAACTTTCCGTGCCTTGTGTTTCTAATGGGATGGGATTTGCAGCTAATCCTTTAAATGGGCAGTTGTGGTGGTCAGCGTTTCATTTCTGATCCTAGAAACAATGCTGCATTGTCAGCTGTGGCAACAAGTCCTCACCCTGAACACAGTGAGGGATTTATGATCTGCGTGTTGAATACTGAGCACCTTGAGATCCCATGCAATGCTAATATGGATGTATCCATTGGAATTCCTGAGTTAGCAGCTCTGAAATCCCAACCATCTGCTAAAGGGGTGGGTTTTTCCTGATCTGCTATTAGTAATCAAAGAAGAAATGAACCAGAAGGGCGCCTGAAGAGAGAAACCGTGCTCCCTCAAGCTTTTGATGCTTCACCATTGGTTTGACAAGAAACGGTGCCTAATGTGAAGTCAAGCTACAAACCGGTTGTTTCTGAACTGAAAAAAAAAAAGGAAATGAAAATCCTGGAAGAAACTCCATCTCTGCAGTTTCTAGACAGAATAATAATGTTGATGTCAACCCAAGTCATTGCAGATCAGTTCATGCCAATGAAGGACATCTAAAACAAGAGGAATTAGAAGTTTTAAGGATCAAGTATTTGAGAAAGGTTTTCTGGTCTGCAAGTCTCTACTTCAACCAATGAAATGACAGATCAGAGGATTCAACTTGGGAGTTAGAAGAAACCATGATAGAAGCCTATCCCTTCCTCTTTTCCTTGTAATTCAATTTTCGAGGACGAAAATTTTTCTTGTTGGGGAGAATGTAAGGACCTAGAAACTTTAATTGGAATGAAAGTGTTATATTTAAATAATTTCAGAAGATGTTATTATTTAAAATACAAAGAGCTGGTAATAGAAGTTTCGTAGTAGTCGAACCTCGGACGTCGCCCAAGGTCTGGGGTCAGCTGGTAGAGGTCGGTCGGCTGACCATTGTATTAACCAAGTAGTCAGGTGCGATGACTTTATCGTGAGGTAATCACGTGGGTGTGCTCGAGGAAGACATGTGGATCAAGAAGAGTAAAGGAAGAAAAGTGTAGCTTAGAAGTCTACGAGATCGCCGTTGTTGAAGACGGAGGCGATCTCCGACTTCTCTGGCACATAATCGCCTGTCGCCTAGAGGACACATGATCGCCAATTGCCTATGGTGTACGTGATCGACGGGAGTGCACTTAGTATGTGGTCAAGATGCTGGATTAACCATAGTGGGTTCCAAAAATCACGCGTATCAAGGTGTGGGTTAAGCCTTAGATACGCTGGGCATGCGAAGCTCTATGCTTGAGCATAAGAAATCGTCCTTAGTGTTGCATGCATGGGCGCACGAGGAGTAGTGCTGATCTATTCTTGGAAATGTGAAGCTACCACGTCACCAAGCCATCTGGAGGTGATACCTTGGACGTAACATAATGGGAGGATGAACCTTCAGCAAGGTGTGACGATGTGCCATCGGTGGTCTGCCAGGGTGAGACATCGGTGGTCTGCCAGGGTGAGACATCGGTTGTCTGCCAGGGTGAGACATCGGTGGTCCTCCAGGGTGAGACATCAGTGGTCTGCCAGGGTGAGACATCGGTTGTCTGCCAGGGTGAGACATCGGTGGTCCTCCAGGGTGAGACATCGGTTATCTGCCAGGGTGAGACATCGGTGGTCCTCCAGGGTGAGACATCGGTTGTCTGCCAGGGTGAGACATCGATGGTCCTCCAGGGTGAGACATCGGTTGTCTGCCAGGATGAGGAATCAGTCGTCCGTCAGGAAGAGGAACCAGTCATCGTCGGGATGAGAAGGACATCAGTCATCACCGGGATGAGAGGCACATCAGTCATCGCCGGGATGAGAAGGACATCAGTCATCGCCGGGATGAGAGGCACATCAGTCATCGCCGGGATGAGAAGGACATCAGTCATCGCTGGGATGAGAGGCACATCAGTCATCGCCGGGATGAGAAGGACATCAGTCATCGCCGGAATGAGAGGCACATCAGTCGTCGGTGTATAGTCATCGCGCGAGCAGTCATCGGTGGAAGGTTATCGCGCGATGTCGTGTTTCACACAGATAAGGTGGGACCCAGGCTCCCAGCATGAGACGTCTTGCATGCGCGACACGTAGAGAAAAAGGGTGTTTCAGAATAGTTAGCATCAGAGAGTTGGTATGGAAAGTGACCCAGAGTTGGTGCGCAGAGACCCACGTGGTCATACTGTTAGAGGAAATGTATACGCAAGCTTCCCTGCAGAGTGGGTGGTGGCAGCGGCATGCCTGGGAAGGGTGGCTTAAGTTCAAACTTCAGTTTGGATAGGCAGGGTTCGAACGCTGCTTGAGTAGAGAGAAATTGAGTGAGTTGGTTTTAGCTCCCTGTTTCTTCTTCTCCTTCTCCATACGTTCAGACGTCCTAGCGCATCAGTTGGCTATCGGCGACTACCATAGAGCACCTAGGAGGTTCTCTGCAAGTTCTCCAAGCCAGACGCTAAAACAGAGTTAAGGCATCCTTGAATCGCGTTGGGTTGGAGCTCTTAGTGAAGTTTACGCTAGTCCAGGTAAGGGAAGCTAGCATTTTCGTTTATAAAAACTTTAGGCGAGTAGGTTCTGAAGTGAGGGCGACGTGGTCGCCGGTTTCATATTCTTTTTCATGATGCTCTATTTTTATGTGTGGGGTGACGTGATCGCCGGTTTTAATGTTGTTTTCGAAATCCCCTGTTTTAGTGTCGCTTTGAACTTGTTTGAGATTGATATGTGAAATGCATGTGATATTGGAAAATTTGAACCTTGGTACGATTGTTGCTGTGGTTGGAATCGTTCATTTAAGTGTTGTATGGTGCATTGGGTGAATTGATGATATCTAGCTGTCCTGTGTGGACTTCACGAGCTGTCCTGTGTGGACTTCACGAGCTGTCCTGTGTGGACTTCACTAGCTGTCCTGTGTGGACTTCACGAGCTGTTCTGTGTGGACTTCACTAGCTGTCCTGTGTGGACTTCACTAGCTGTCCTGTGTGGACTTCACGAGCTCTCCTGTGTGGACTTCACTAGCTGTCCTATGTGGACTTCATGAGCTGTCCTGTGTGGACTTCACTAGCTGTCCTATGTGGACTTCACGAGCTGTCCTGTGTGGACTTCACTAGCTGTCCTGTGTGGACTTCACGAGCTGTCCTGTGTGGACTTCATGAGCTGTCCTGTGTGGACTTCACTAGCTGTCCTGTGTGGACTTCACGAGCTGTCCTGTGTGGACTTCACTAGCTGTCCTGTGTGGACTTCACTAGCTGTCCTGTGTGGACTTTACAGTGGTGTGGTATGTGTCTATGTGTGGTGAGTCAGTGGAAGTCTGACGTGAGAAAGAGAAATATTGAAATTTGATAGACACTTGATGGTTTTTGTGAAACAAATAACACTTGATTAAATTGTGAAGTGTGTGAAATGAATGGGGAAAATTGATGGATTTTACGTGGGTGTTTTAAATCTGTTTTATATTGGTTTTAAAGTTTCGTACTTCAAGTTTTAGAATAGCTAGCTTACCCTGTGTTTTGTTCTGTGGCTGTTTTCCTTAAAACTGTGATGATCGTGTATTTTACACGGGAGCAGATGATGTTGCAGGTAGTCGAGCTCCTCAGTGAGCAGTTGGAGGAAGAGATCGCCTGTTTTCTTTTTATGCTGTATTTTAGTTTTATTTCGAAACAGTTGATGGAATGTATTAAAACCCCTATAAGAGGGACGTTTCTTTTTGAGATACAATGTATAGGATGATGTATTTTCAATATATATACATATGTTGATTTTATAAATTAATGTCTACGCTTATTTTATTATATAAATATGAAAAGACTTTGAGGGGCGTTACACTCTTTATGATGGATTATATAAATTGAATCTCGATAATCTATATGCTGAAACTCTTATGACCTCACATCATAATGTTGGCACTAAACGTAGTTTAGTGAATGAATGTTCCGCTTTTTTGTGGCATAAACGTTTGGGACATATTTCCAAAGAAAGGATGGAAATATTAGTAAAGAATGAAATACTTCCAAGTTTGGATTTTACTGATCTGAATGTATGTGTGGATTGTATTAAAGGCAAACAAACAAAACACACAAAGAAGGGAGCCACAAGAAGTACTCAGCTTCTTGAAATTATACACACTGATATATGTGGACCTTTTGATGTAAATTCTTTCAATAAAGAAAGGTATTTTATCACCTTCATTGATGATTTTTTACATTATGGTTATGTCTATTTACTGCATGAAAAATCTCAAGCAATGAATGCCTTGGAAGTTTATGTAAATGAAGTGGAAAGGCAATTAGACAGAAAGGTGAAAATTGTTAGGTCAGATAGAGGTGGTGAATATTATGGAAAGTATGATGAAAGTGGACAACACCCTGGTCCGTTTGCTATGTTCCTTGTGAGACATGGTATTTGTGCTCAATACACAATGCCGGGTACACCACAACAAAATGGTGTTTCAGAAAGGCGTAATCAAACCTTAATGGATATGATTATGAGCATGTTAAGTAATTCATCTGTACCCGTATCATTGTGGATGTATGCTTTAAAAACCGCCATGTATTTGTTGAACAGGGTTCCTAGTAAGGCAGTTCAAAAGACACCTTTTGAATTGTGGACAGGAAGGAAACCTAGTTTGAGATACCTGCATGTTTGGGGATGTCAGGCAGAAGTTAGAATATAAATCCGCAAGAAAAGAAATTGGATGCAAAAACAATCAGTGGATATTTCATTGGTTATCCAGCAAAGTCAAAAGGGTATATGCTTTACTGTCCTATCCATAGCACAAGAATTGTTGAAACTGGTAATGCACGGTTCATTGAAAATGGTGAAACTAGTGGGAGTGATGCTTCACAAAATGTGGAGATTAAGGAAGTTAGAGTACAATTTCCTTTAACTAGTACCTCTACTTCAAGTATTGTTGTTCCTAATGTAGTTGAACCACTCAATGTTGAAGAAGAACAACAAATTAATGATCATGAAGTTAATAATGAACCTGTAGTAGAACAACCACAAGAAATAGTATTAAGAAGATCTCAAAGAGAAAGAAAGTCTGCTATTTCGAATGATTATGTGGTTTATCTACAAGAGTCAGAAAATGATTTAGGTATTGATAATGATCCAATTTCATTTTCAGAAGCCATCAATGATGATAATTCTAATAAGTGGTTAGATGCCATGAAAGATGAGCTTAAATCAATGGCACAGAATGATGTATGGGACCTTATGGAATTGCTAGAAGGATGCAAAAGAGTTGGGTGTAAATGGGTCTTTAAGACTAAATGTGACTCTCATGGAAATATTGAACATTATAAGGCCTGACTTGTTGCCAAAGGTTTTACTCAAAAGGATGGCATTGATTATAAGGAAACATTTTCACCTGTTTCTAAGAAAGATTCCTTTAGAATTATCATGGCATTAGTAGCTCATTATGATCTTGAGTTACATCAGATGGATGTTAAAACTGCCTTTTTGAATGGGAATTTAGAAGAGGATGTTTATATGAACCAACCAGTGGGGTTCATTGAAGAAGGAAAGGAACACATGGTGTGTAAACTTAAGAAGTCAATATATAGGCTTAAATAGGTTTCTAGACAATGGTATCTTAAGTTTAATGATACTATTGTGTCCTTTGGATTTAAGGAAAATATTGTTGATCGGTGTATATATCTGAAGGTCAGTGGGAGCAAGTTTATATTTTTGATTCTGTATATTGATGATATCTTGCTTGCAACTAATGATCTTGGTCTATTAAGTGAGACTAAGAAGTTTCTCTCTAATAACTTTGATATGAAAGATAAGGGTGAGGCATACTATGTGATAGGAATTGAAATATTTCGTGATAGATCACAAGGACTGTTAGGTTTGTCTCAGAAAGCATATATTAATAAAGTTTTAGAGAGATTCAGAATGGATAAATGTTCAACATCTCTTGTTCCAATATAGAAAGGAGACAAATTTAGTCTCATGCAATGTCCAAAGAATGATTTGGAACAAAAACAGATGGAGAATATCCCTTATGCATCTGTGGTTGGGAGTTTTATGTATGCTCAAACATGTACAAGACCAGATATTAGTTTTGCAGTTGGTATGCTTGGTAGATACCAGAGTAATCCAGGATTTGATCATTGGAAAGCTGTAAAGAAAGTATTAAGATACTTATAAGGAACGAAGGATCACATGCTTACTTATAAGAGATCTGATAATCTTGAGGTGATTGGATATATAGATTCAGATTTTGCTGGCTGTGTGGATACACGAAAGTCTACATTTGGTTATGTGTATCTCGGAGGAACGATTTCATGGAAAAGTGCGAAGCAGTCAATCATTGCTACATCCACTATGGAAGCTGAATTTGTGGCATGCTTTGAGGCCACAGTTTAGGCTAATTGGTTGCGGAATTTTATTTCAGGACTTGGAATTGTTGACAGTATTGCTAAGTCGCTGAAAATTTATTGTGATAACTCCGCAGCAGTCTTCTTTTCTAAAAACGACAAGTATTCCAAAGGTGCTAAACATATGGAATTAAAATACTTTGCCGTTAAAGAAGAAGTTCATAAACATAAAGTGTCAATAAAACATATTAGCACTGATCTTATGATTGCTGACCCTTTAACAAAAGGGTTACCGCCCAAGATATTTACTGGTCATGTTGAAAATATGGGCATTATGCCTACTAGTGAATGATTAATGATTGTAATTAATGCTTATTTGACACTCTAAGTTCATTGATAAATAAAAGTTTCTGAAATTTATGTTTTCTACTTTATGTATATGCATGCAAATTATGTTGTGGAAAACAAATTATGTTATGAAGAACAAATTATGTTGTTGTTGATGAAAAATGACATTATGTTTGAACCCATTATGGATTTCTCATTATAAAGTCATATTCAGGAGAAAGGATGATATAGTAGTACATGGAAGGAAATGTGTTGATTGAAATGACATGTAACCGCCATGACTCTTATTATTTCTGTATCCTTGATTTTGATTAATGATAGAACCAATTTATGTAAGGCCTTTTAAATGCACATTATGATTTATGTAATTATTAAATCATGAAAGTATTATAACTCATATGAGTCAAGTGGGAGAATGTAAGAAATTATGTAAATTAATTTCTATAATGTGACTCATATGACATTGAGTTTGGGCTTTGGGCCCTATGTGATTTAATAATAATAATAATAATAAAATTAAAGACTCATTGGTTAACGTGAGAAATATATATTTGATGATACCTAATGAAAACCTACATCTGATGGAGATTAGGAAATAATAGCAATAGGGTTTTGTCTCTGCAAATAATAGTTGTCTCACTATTAGCCATCAAGAAAGTGTGTGACAAGAACGAGATTGCTAAGAGATAGATTGGGACAAAGGAGGAGATAAAGTAACTGCTCAAGTAGGATCACTTATGGATCAAGGTAAGTGTCGATTTCTTTCTTAATTGTATGTGAGAATCATAGTTTGTAAGATCCTTATGATAATGATGATGTGCATTATTGTTCATTACTGTACGCTTTTGATTTTACAATATACATTTTGGTTTGTGTACATTATAGTTACTGACATTTCTAATCTTCTAATTCAAGAATTAATAATCGAGCTTCATTCCATTTCTTTCTCTTAAATAATAAGGAAAAATAAATTACTACCTTGGTACATAAGTCAAGTCTAAGAATGATGGCTCTCTTCTCTTTACTTAAAACAAATATATAAGATATTTACTACAAAATACGAAGATGATAAAAGCTTAGTTTATATCCTCTCCTATGAAACTCAATTACAAGTTCATTAAAAATGACTCCAAATATCTTTAACGATCTTACCATTTATATATCAATTGTTGTGCTCTTCAATAACTATTGTTATACAACCCAAATTTAGCTATGTTAAGAATTTATAGGAAATCCTTTTGATTCTAATTAAATAATTGTTAAATATATTTTTGAAGTATTTAAAATTAGGAATGATTATGTGAGTTAGTCCGTTTCACACAAGCTTTCTTCGTATAAAAAATGTGGATTGCTTTTATTGGGTTGTCATGCATGCGGACTGACCTGCAGGCCTGTGGACCAACTCGTATAAGAAATATTTTTTTTTTTAAAATTAATGAAAAATAATTTTGAATAAATTTATTTTTTATTTATTAAGTTATTTTTTATTTAGATGAAATAGGTAAATGGTTGTTGATTTTCCTTGGCAAGTATACCGAATCAATTGTAATATAGTACTATTTAAAGTACGAATGTCGAATCCATAGGGAACAATTCTAATTAAGATGTTCTATTATAAACTCATTAAGTATAGCAAATAACTGTGAGAACTTGTTCATAACCAAATTAATGCTTTCACCAAAAATAACTCAAAGTTTAAGATTTAATTCAACAAGTAACAAAGCTAACTTATCAAATATAGATAAAAATACCTGAGATTGAATTGCTTCTATCTCTTTCATCTATATTTTGGAATAACACAATATATAATACTCAAAACTACTTATTCTTGATGCTGTAATTTTTGAGTCATTCTCCTTGATTCCTCACAGATGAAATTCTAAGAGAATTTCTCAAACACTGATTCCTCAGATATCTAACAAATCATCCAATTTTATGAACAACAATTAATATCCTGAAATCTACCTAGCATTACAAGTTATCAAGTATTTTCGTTTATTTCAGATTCTTAAAAATACTTTTCAGTTAAATTTAAGGATCAAAATCAAGACTCCATTGATAAGATAAAATCTAGCAATAAGCATGAAACGAAAATACCAAAAACAAGTAAAAAGGAGAATATTATATATATATACATACATACATACATACATACATACATATATATATATATATATATATATATATATATATATATATATATATATATATATATATATATATATATATATCTCACCCAGAATACATTTGATCAGAGTAGATTACATTCAATCCCAAGTTTCAAAGCACTTAGCCACTCATGACAACTTCTCCAATCTTCATTCTTGATCTGAATTGCATAAGAAAGTTGATCTGAGCTAATTTCTTTCCTCCAAAAAAAAGTTTTCTTTTTTTTTTTCTCTCACTAAAAAAACCTAAATCTCTCTCCACCGCTTTTGTTTTAACTCTGTTCCAAAGTTTATTTAATGAAATCTAGCTCAAGCGAGCCAATCTAACTTAGTCTAGATCTTTCAGTGTTGTTTTAACTTGGACTAGCGATTCTAGCCTAAGCTAGTTTAGTACTGCACCATTAATTTAATCTGTATAATTTTAGCTTGAGCTAAATCTTCTAGCTTGAGCGAGATGTTTCCTTTAAATTTCCCTTCTTTACTCCTTCTTGTGATCCAATTAAGTCTTTGCTTTCTTTCTTTTAATCCTTCATATTCATCTGAAATTTACACAAAATTTGGGATTAAATTTCTTCATTTGTTTCCTGGTTCAAAATATATAATCGGATTCAATAATTCTCATATTAGGGTGATTTTCTGACATTAAGGAACAATTAAGTTCCAAAGTGTTCAATTTTCTCAATTATAAATACTACACATTGACACTTATCAATGGTCTCATAGTATTATTTTTACAACACATGTATAATAAGATAGGGGTTAAAAAAATTATAATGATATTTTTTATTTTTAATAAAATTTGAATTTCTATCATACTAATAAATTGACTAATACAATATTTCATTAAATATATACATTTTGTAAGATAATACATGTAGACACATTATTACTATTCTAATTTGAAAATTAATATATGTATATATATAATAATATTAATTTAAATTTTATTATAAAAAAATGATGGTCTAACTATTGCATTTGACATTTGATGAGTATTAAAACCCAAAAAACCTATGCATTTTAGAAATACAAAAAAACACTATTAAGTATTAAAAAACCATTATCGAATTTTGTGAAAGTGTCATGATTAGAGAATGAGGGTAGTTTCTTCTTGCACCTTCATGCCTTTCTTCTTGACCCCATACTTCAAAAAACACTCAAATTACTCTGACATTTTTTATTGATTTTTTTCTTTAATTCTGAAATGTGGAATTCACAGACTTCCCGAGTTATAAAATCTGAAAATTAAAATTTGTGTTTTTGATTGTACAATATTCTAGATTGCACAATTCAGAATACAAATTTGTATTCCATATATTAAAATTTAGAATAGACAATTTTAGTTTTTTTGAGAATAAGAGGCTGCAATAAGAAATAATGGGTGCAATTTTTTTTTATATTTTTAAAATATGCGGGTCAGCCCGTCTCGCCTTACACTTAGTATACGGGTTATGGTAAACAGGCTTAAGTGGGGCAGTGGATTGAAATAAATAGTTCGCTTTTCGTTTTTGTCACGGACCAACCCGCTTCCCCCATCCCCCACTTTGCTATCCCTACATAAAATGGTATATTTATCATGATTTATGTATACAAGCAACTCTTTATTCACAACCATTTACTATATTCCTTCCAAATTTACTAAGAAACAATTGTTGCAAGATCATCCATAAAAGCATAATATAAAAGTCTTGCTCAAGCTACTATATTAAATGGATACAAACTCTTCTAACAAAATTATTTGTTTTTTTTTTTCTCTTATTCCAATAATATATTGTGAAAATTAAAGTATTACGAGAATTATTCATAACTCGGTTCTTCACTTCAAAACTAAACAAATCGAAATTGATATCTTCTTTGTCAAAAAGAAAGTATTTACTAACAAGCTTCAAGAATATCATACCATTGTTATAGATTAATGGGTTGATGCTCTCACTAACTCACTTTCACCTACTTAGTTTCTTTTTCTAAAGCCCAAACTCAATGTAGTTGTATCTCTTTCTACTTTTCAAAAACATTTACGGATAGTGCATAATCATTTTTTTTTATTATTAGTTTTCGAAAATTATTAGTACAACTCTCAATTCTTCTAGAATAGATTAGTTCTCTTTAAGAAGTAATGTGTGATTATATTGAAACTTGAAACAAATTTGAAGATGGAGTATTTAATGTTTTCAATCAGATAATTGATTGAAGATACATGAAGATATCGATTATTTTGTTTTATCTTGTTCTTTTAGTTATATTTTGAGCTTATAATGTGTTGTGGGTAACTCTTTGATCTATAGTTTGAATTTGATTAAGTTAGGAAGTGTTTAAAAGTCGTTAAAGAGTTTGAGTTGTGTTTTAATGGGTTTAAAGGTCTTTTAATGTGTTAAAATGTTTTTTCTCTAGTTGGGTTTGCAAGGAAAACCATTTCAATCAATTAAAAACACAGATATTATTCTATTAAAATCACTCAAAACTCAAAATATTGCAATTGATTTTATTTTAACTAATTAAAATGAACTTCTAATTAACTAAAATTATTTAAAACTTAAACCTTATAATTAGCTTTGTTTTAATCGATTAAAACTGATTTTTTAATTAATTAACATAACTTAAAATTTATATCTTACTATTTTTTACATATTAAAATATCATTTTAATTTATTAGAATTGTAAAGCATTGGCTTATGACTTTGTTTTAATGGATTAAAACAATTTTAATTTATTAAAACTTTGAGTTATAGGGACAAACATATATCTCTCAACAATTAATAAACCTGATTGAAATCTTTTTTAATGTTTGAAAAACACTTTTATAAAATTTGAGAGACGTTTCCTTAAGATGAAAAATAATTTTTAGAACTTTTATTTTTTATAAAAGCTCTTAAGTTAGGCATCATTATGAAATTTGACTTCTCAACTAGACTGATACTTCAAGTAATAACAATCATTTGCCACTACATGAAAAATATTATTAAAATATATATATATATATATATATATATATATATATATATATATATATATATATATATATATATAAGAAAATATGGGGAGACTAGACGAAAATCGATATATTAACAAAAACGGTACATAGGTAAGCTATACCTATTAATAAAGAACTCTAAGAAAAGACTAGATGGAAACCTATTATACCAATGAAAATACTCTTTATGAATAAAGCCTAAGTTAGCAAGCTTATCGACACATGCATTCCCTTCACGAAAAATGTGAGAAACCCTAAACTTGATTTTCCCATAGTAGTTAAGACAAGTGTTCCACCTATTACAAAGCATCCAAGGAACATTAATCCTAGCAACAAAATACAGTACAAACCAAGGCAGAATCACATTCAAGCCATAAACTAGTAAGATCCATCTTTTGAGCTTGTTCAATAGCATGTATAACTCCATAAAAATCAGCAACCAAAGTAGTCTAAACATCAAGGAAAGTAGAGAAACCACCAATAAACTCCCCCATACTTCCACAGAAAATACCACCACAAGTAGTAAGACTAGGAGAACCCCTAGTAGCACCATCAATGTTTGTTTTAACCCAACCCGGAGAAGGACTTGGAGAACCCCTAACAGCACCATCAATGTTTATTTTAACCCAACGTGGAGAAGGAAACTCCCATCTAACAAGAAGAGGAGATAGAACTTTACCACTACAAGTATTAATACCAAAAAACTTAAGCACATTGAAATCAAACATATCATTTCACATAGAACTTTTAGACGAATTGCCCACTAGACAAGTGAGATCTCTAATGACCGAAATGGCCTTAGAAACATCAATTTTAACTTGAAATCTACCATAATTCCTCATACGCCATATCATTCAAATAGAAAAGGTTATCACAACAAGTTTAATCAAATTAACCAAAGGACTACCATCACTCTTAATAAAAGAAAGGAGACCATCCACATTAGAGAAATGAGAAGTAAGGAAAATTAGTCGAACCCAACTCCAAATATGCATAGCATTAGGACATTCAAAAATTAAATGGTGAATAGATTCCTCCTGCTTTTCACAAAGCATACACATAGAACATATATACAAACCTCTATGTTGAATGTGTTGATTTGTAGGTGATCTCGCCGCAGACTCAAGCGTGGGGAGTATGCCTTGTCACTCTTTGGTTTGGCTTCCTAACTGCTGCGCGTTCTGCAAGGAGGCTCCAGGAACCTTCACCGGAACTTCGAATGGTGCCTGCAAAACACACAGACGGCGCCTCTAGCGGCCGTTGTAGCTCCGACGCTCAAGTCAGGCAACGGGAACACCAAAAGGTCTCTCTGTGTGAGACCGTGTGTGTGTGTGCCCTCAGTCCTCTTTGATTCGAAGACTGAGTGCTCTTGGATTTGTGTTGTGTATCTGAGGTCAAGATCGCATACCTGGTTTGGTGTTCTTCTTCCTCATATAAACCCTGTGTAGCCCCTACAGGCTACCTCTAGGTTCACTTAATTACTCTGCAGTGCCGCTTCCACTCCCCAGGGTGTTTTGCGTGCCAGCCTTCTTCACTTGAGTGCCAGGTCTGACAGGGGAGGCCGCGTGGGTACCTCTGGACCCCTCGACTTCTGCGCCTATCTGCTCTACCTATTCTCTGGGAACATCTTTACCATCCACGTGGCAGGCATGCAACCTACTGGGAGATTCCAACCTTAATGGGTTCTCGTCCCAGCGGGATTCTGCACCTAACTGCGTCTTCTCATCTTCCTGCGTGGTCGTCTCGCGACTAAGAACGCTCCCAGCCTCTGGGCACTTTACTGATCATCGGTTGCGTTGTTCACAACGCGCGGCTGATGTCACCTCAACACACACCGATGACCGATGTGATACTTCACGTCCTCGTGCTCTGCTTATGGGATCAGGCGAGGTCCTTGAGTAACGTTCTCGCTGGGAGCCTGGGTCCCAGTTTAACACGTGTTGACAAGAAACCCCCGACGACTGATCATTCTCCATGCACCGATGACTGATCACAATGCATGTACTGATGACAGATCACTCTGAACGCACCGATGACTGATCGGTGCTTCGTCCCTTCTCGTGCTCTTCTTCCAGGCGCTCAAGTAGGAACTGATCTGCTGGTGGCGGTCGCTCGGTAGCTGACCACTGATCGCCGTTCATGAACGATCTCCACCCTGGTTCATCTGCCTTTACGTGCCACGCGTCACTCTGTGATTGGCCCACGTGGTCATCTGCTTCTGACGTCATCGCCTACCGATGACCGACCGGATCACAAGCCCCCCAGTCTCGAGCTGTGAACTTGTTCTCAGTGAAGAGACTAAGTGGTCTTCGTTGCCAAAGGGAAGAAGGAGCTCGAAGCTGACGTACCTGAGACCACGGCTGTTGGTGCTGAGGTTCTGATAGATGGGTTCCATGGGCTTGCAGCAGGTTCACTGCGTCCTACCAGACTTGGACTCTACCCAACCTAGCCTCCACCATTCAGTGGCCGATGGCAGGCTCATTCCTCCTCCTTGAGCTTCTTCCCTTGCCACTTCTCCTTGTGTGTAATTTCTCTTGCTGCTACAAACTTATATAATCTTGTATGCATAAGTTCGTGTTGGATGACTGACCCGATGGCGTCTAAATGCTTCGACTGATCGTCCAAGACCTTGTTTGGGCAAGCTTTCATACTAAGAGCTTTGCTACCGACCACCGACTAGCATGTTAGCGCACCACCGATCAGTCATCGCGCTTCATGCTTCGCATTGCTTCCGCGTCACTCCAGCGCTAAGTGCATAGAGGACCCGACCTCTGAAGTTGATGCCTGTGTTTTGGGGAAGAGGACTGCTCCTTGATGACCCCTCTTGCCTTAGCCTCGCTGTAGGAAGTTGAGGTGAGGTCCTTTTATCTCGCCTCAGCCTCTCTGTATAAAGTCGAGGTGAGGACTTTTTATCTCGCCTCAGCCTCGCTGTATAAAGTCGAGGTGAGGACTTTCTCTATCGCCGTAACCTTGCTGTATGAAGCAGAGGATAAGGACTTGGTTCTCTTGCCTCAACCTTGCTGTAAGAAGCAGAGGGAGAGGACTTTCTCTCGCATCAACCTTGCTGTAAAAAGCAGAGGAAGAGGGCTTTCTCTGCCTGCACCCCGCTGTACAAAGTCGAGGGTGAGGGCTTCCTTTCGCCTGCACCCCGCTGTACAAAGTCGAGGGTGAGGACTTTCTCTCGCCTCAACCTTGCTGTAAAAAGCAGGGGAAGAGGACTTTCTCTGTTGCCTTGACCTTGCTGTATGAAGCAGAGGAGAAGGACTTGGATCTCTTGCCTCAACCTTGCCACAAGAAGCAGAGGAAGAGGAATTTCTCTACTGAGTGGGTGCATCCTCCCAGGGGAGCACCAGGGGTGGCTGTCTAAGCGCACTCGCCAGGCGCATCCCTGCCTGCATGGTATCACCGTACGCCCTTTGAGTGGGCAACTCCTCTTCTTCTGGTTTGGAATCATGCGGGGTGCATGCGTAACGTTCTCGCTAGGAGCCTGGGTCCCAGCTTAACACGTGTTAACAAGACCCCGATGACAAACCTTCTTCTGGAATCATGCGAGGTGCGTGCGTAACGCTCTCACTGGGAACCTGGGTCCCAATTTAACACGTGTTAGCACGACCCCGATGACCAGCCTTATTTTGGAATCATGCGAGGTGCATGCGTAACGCTCTCGCTGGGAACCTGGGTCCCAGCTTAACACGTGTTACATGACCCCGATGACCAATGGACCGACCGAGTACTTACCCCGACATGCACCGACGGCTGATCTTGCTTTGGGTGCACCGATGACTGATCGAGCTCTGCTTCTTGGTGCTTAAACGCGACGGTGATGTCTTGTTACGGGGAAGAAGAGTTTTACTTGTTGACCCCTCTTGCTTGCCTCGAGTTCATCGACCTTTGGGTCTGATTCCTCTTGGACGTTTCTCGAAATCTTCCCCTTCCCTCTCTTGGTTTTCCTAGAACTCCCGAGTTCCCAAATTTTGGCCACCTGCACTCACTCCTGGGGTGAGGAGAACATAGGTCAGTGTTCCGCACTCGCGCCTGGGGCGAGCAGGCTCCAACTGATCCCTTGGACTTGTATTTGGGGCAAGCAGAACTTGAAACTGGGAAACATGTGCACACTTGACATACTGAAATCTTTTTTATTGGGTGGCTTCGTTAGTGCCCCCTGATTTGCTCAACTATTTACAGTATATACATTGAGTGTGCAGTGCAAGAACGCATCTACTTTACAATTTAACTATCAGCCGATAAGCTCCACTCTCCAGCGCCTCAACCACTCTGTATGGGCCCTGGCGATGACCGACCTGGCGAGCACACCATTCTTCCAGCAACGACGAAAAGCTGTCCTTAACTTCAAACTTGTTCGCGCCTCCCAAGTTCTCCATAAGCTCGCTGCTTCCCTTTCGTTACACCATCGCGAGGTGTGTTAAAGCGAACTGACTGGACTTCCTTGAACTTGTGCGGGAAACTCATGACTTCAAGTGCTTCTCCAATCCCTCTTTCTCCTGCAAACGTGCAGAAATCCCACACTATCTGGGGTTTGGCGAGGCTCACAGAAGCGTAACCCTCGTTCACCCAGGCCTTGGGATCGAATGGCGGATATACTAAGTCAACAGCTAGAGAACTGGACCCTTCGCCCTTCTCTTTGCCACTTCCTATCGCTGAGCTTAAAGACTTTGCCTCAGCTTCCACCTGAGCTACCTGGGAGCCCCCCCAGCGTTGCATCCTCCATCACCTCACGTCCCCATGCACAGGGACCTCGTGTTGCTGATCGCCTATCTGAGACTCCGAAGCGCGATCACCTTGTGTCCCTCGCAGGTAATCGGTCAGGAATCCTGTCTTCACCAACTCAGCAAGTTGACGCCCCAACGCCAGGCATGTGTGGAGTGTGTGTCCATAAGCCTGATGGAACTCACACCACTCGTCCTTCCGCCTTCCAAGCACCTCGCCAGTTTTCTCTGGTACTCGGAGTCTCGCAGCCACGGCAGGGATGGCGATCAGCTCTGCCAACTCTATCACGAAATCATACCTAGGGGGTGTGTTGTTCTCCCTTGCACGCCCCCTGGGCTGGTTCTTGCTGGGTGCATATGGACGAGGCCTTCCCTGTGCCTTCCTCTCCTCCTTGGTCTCATACACCCGCACCTGCTGCTGCTTCCCCTGACCTCCGCGCGGCTTCGTCGGCGCAGTGCTGCCTCTCTTCTCAGAGACCTCTGTCTCCGCCACTATGTGCGCCACCGCTCGTCGCCGAATCTCAGCGAAGGTGGCAGGATGGCTTCTGACGAGCGATTCACTGAAAGGGCCAGGTAGCACGCCTTTCTTGAATGCATGCACCAGCATGCTCTCATCCTTGCTGGGCAGTCTCACCACCTGCGCACCAAAGCGGTTGAGGAAGTCCTTCAGCGACTCCCCCTGGTTCTGGCGCACGTCGAACAAGTCGTAAGTCACCACCGGCGGCGCTCTGTTGACTATATACTGCTCCGTGAATAGCTTTGAGAACTGATGGAAGGAGGTGATGTGTGTAAGGACCTGAAAAATTTATTGGAATAAAAGAGTTATATTTTAAATAAATTCTAAGTATGTTTTTATTTAGAATAGAAAGGGAGGAAAAAGTTAAGTTTAGAAGGCTACGAGGTCGCCGGTCGCCTGCTACACATGAGCGCCAGGTGGACATCGCGCGGGCGCGAGAGGCATGCAGGCATCGCGCGGACGCGAGAGGCATGCAGGCATCGCGCGGGCGCGAGAGGCATGCAGGCATCGCGCGGGCGCGAGAGGCATGCAGGCATCGCGCGGGCGTGAGAGGCATGCAGGCATCTCGCGGGCGTGAGAGGCATGCAGGCATCGCGCGGGCGCGAGGGGCATGCGGGCATCGCGCGGACGCGAGGCACGCGGGCATTGCCAGGGCGCGATGCATGTGGACGTGGCCAAGGCGCGAGAGTTATGAGGGCGTCGCCAGGGAAGACATCGGTTGTCTCCCAGAGGAAGACATCGGTCGTTCGCCAGGAAGAGGTCATCGGTGGTAGCCTTCGCGCGAGGTCATCGGTGGTAGTCTTCGCGCGAGGTCATCGGTGGTAGTCTTCACGCGAGGTCATCGGTGGATCGTCTTCGCGCGAGAGGTCATCAGTGGTTTCTCTTCGAGCTGGTAGTCATCGGCGAAAGGTCATCGCGCGACGTTGAGTTACACCCAGAGAACGTGGGCCCCAGACTCCCAGCAAGAGACGTTCTGCACGCGCGCCACGTAGACGAAAAAGTGGTTCAGAATAGTGACATCAGAATGTTGGCATGCGCGGGAGACACTCACGGTCGTACTGTTCAGAGCAGTGGCTGGCATGCACAAGCGACAAACAGTGGCAGTACTGTTCAGAGCAGTGGTTGGCATGCACCAGAGACAACAGTGGTAGTACTGTTCAGGGCAGTGGTTCTCAGACTTCTCTGCAGAGTGGGTGGTGGCAGCTGCTTTTGGAGGGATAAGTTGGTTTAAATTACAGAAATCCACTGCTGAGAGAAAAGGAAGACATTGTTGTAGTCGAAGAGAGAAAGAGTGAGTTCCCTCCTCTCCATTTCTCTCCTTCACACTGCGATTCTAGTACACCTTCACGCGGGAATACGACGAGCGACAGCCACCATTGGAGCACTTGGGTGGTTCTCTGCAAGCTCTTCAAAACCAGACACAAGAACAGAGTCAAGGCGTTCTTCAAGCTTCGTTGGATTTCGGAACTCCTGGTGTTTGCGCAAGTCCAGGTAAGGGAAGCTAGACCTCTTTTCCATACGAGCCATAGTTTAGCTATCTTCTGAAGTGAGGGCGACGTGGTCGCCATTTTCGTTTTCATCTGCGTAAAATGCTCCGTATGTGTGCTTGGGCGACGAGGTCGCCGGTTTTATATACAATCTTCGACACACTCTGTTTTTGAACTAGATCGCCGGTTTTGGCGCTGTTTTACGAACTCCTCTGTTTTTGATACTGTTTTGAAACTACTTGAGATTTACATGAGGTATTCGAAGATCTGAAGCTTTGAAATGGTTGTTGATGTGATTTGAATGATTTATTTGAATGGTATGATGTGTTGGATGTGGTGAGTGTGAGGTCGAGGCATAGTATTTTCAGGAAAGAAAATACCGTGTAAGATCTTGTAGTAGGTGCATTGATCGGTGATTAAGAACGAGATATCCTGACTCTGCTGAGGTAATGGACTCACGTAGAGGAAGTTACTCAGTTGTTGAGAGTCGAAGGAGGTTCACCTGTATGGGTGGGTTGTTTGAAAGAGAACAAACCGACCTGTTTTGCGTGGATTAACCCTGTCATGCTGTATGGTGATGTGTGAGATTCATTATACGCTGATGAATGTGAGAGATTTCACGGCGACCCTGTGGATGTGTGAGATTCCACAGTGGGCAATATGACAGGTGCAGATCTCTGAGTCTAATCAATGCACGAGTATTCCGGAATTAGTGTCTTGTGTCTATGTATTGTGAGTCAGTGGAAAACCTGACGTGAGAAATGAGGAACACTGTATGTGGATAGACACTTGCTGCACTGTGTGATATGAACTACTCTTGAGGAATTGTGAAATGTGGGTTTTTACTTGATGGTATGTGGGAAGAATGAGAAAGCTGATGTTTTTACGTGGGTGCCTTAAATTAATTTATCTTGATTTTAAAGTTCATATCTAAATTCTCTTTTAAAACTGCCTAGCTTACCCTGCGTTTTCGTTTGTGGATGTTCTTCTTAAAACTTGTGATGATCGTGTATGATTTACACGGGAGCAGATGACGTTGCAGGAAGGTGAGATCGCCGGTCTGATAGGAGATCGCCTGGCTGATAGGAGATCACCTGATTGACTAGGAGATCGCCCTTTTTTTTTTTTTTAGCATATCGCCCGATTTGTCTTTTGTTGTATTTTTGGTTAAGTTTATTTTGGAAAGATTCACAGTTTATGTATTAAACTCCCGATGAGGAGAAACTCCATTATATATATATATGATTATGTTTATTTCAAAATACTTGTTTATCTTCATTTATATTATATAAATATGAAATGTATTTGGTGGGATGTTACAGGTCGCCTTGAAGATTTTCTCTAACCCCATGATCCACTGATCTGCTTGGTCAGGAGTAGCATTCCCACTGAACTTAGGTGGGCTGTGCCTGAGGAACTCGGTCAGTCCCATCTGCTCCTGAGGCTGACTGACGTGGGAAGCTGTTGCAGCCGACCTAGCAGTCTCCGAATGCTGCATTGTAGCTTGATCTGAGCCATCGCCGCATTCTGCTGCTGGATAGCACTTGCCATCATCTCAATGGCCCTGGCGATCTGGCTCATTTCCACAGAAGGTTGGGGAGGGGTAGGCGGTCCAGGAGCCATTTTCTGTGTAAGATTAGGAATCTATTATTCTCTAATCATATTCCTATAAAATGAACTTGATAAGGAATCAATTCATTTAGACGACCACATCTAGGTCTTACAAAGGTCAGCATCTCAAAATCATCTAGAATTTTGAGTTTATCAGCAAGATCATGATATTTATAACATCAAGCATAACACCAGAACAGCTACTGGTATAAAACCATCAATCCAAACAACCACTTTCAATCAATTACAAAAACACTCAATAAAATGAAATAAATCACACCAGAATTCAATACATACTAAACATCAAACCTTTAGAATTAAGGTTGAGAATCATCTCGATCCAGTTATGAGTGTGCACCCTCACTACTTTATCAAGATCCTTTCAATCTTAATACTAAAATTTTCAGTTAGAGCATATATTTACTAAAGCACACACAAAATTTCAATAAGAAAAACATTTAAAAACCTTTCACTATAGCTTTAATTCAAAACTCCAATAAATTTTTGTAAGCAGAAGAAACACAATGGATCCACTACCCTCAGATCATCCTAAGGACGAACTGCTCTGATACCATTAATGTAACGCCCCTCAAAATATTGTTCATTTTTATATAATAAAATAAAGGTGAAACAATAATATCAAAATTTTAACATAGGTATATACATAATATAATTCATACATTAATACAAATGTGCCTCAGAATAATATCCCTTTTCGAGGAAGTTTTAATACATCTCCATACAGGAGTTTTCAAAATAAAACAAAACAACAGCATTCAAAAACCAGCGATCTCCTCCTCCAGAAATGCTCACTGAGGAGCTCTACCACCTACAACCTCATCTGCTCCCGTGCAAATATACACGATCATCACAGGTTTAAGAAAAACAACCACGATACAAAACAAAGGGTAAGCTAGATATTTTTAAAACTTTAAATATGAAACTTTATATCAATAGAAAGTATAAATCTTCACACCATTCATAATCTATATCAATTTCAACCATCAATATCCCCATATTCCACAAACTCGTCAAGTGTCTATTCAATACATTCAATACTCATGGTTCACATGTCAGACTTTCCACTGACTCGTAACACATAGACACATGACTCTACTTCCGGAAGACTCGTGCGTTGAACTTAGCATCCAGAGACCTGCACCTGTCATACTACGTTGCTGTAAAGTTCCCACAGCTATGCGCATAAACATAATCTCGATCTCAATCTCAATATCATCACTCTCTCAGTATGACAGGGTTAATCCATATAACAAGTCAAGTCAGTTATCTTTCAAACGACTTACCCATACATATGGACCTCCTTCGACTCTCACCAACTGAATGACTTCATCTATGTGATTCCATCATATCAGCAGAGTCAGGATCGTCTCATTCACAGGATACTCACTGATCAATACACTCTAATACCAATCTCAACACGGTATTTCCTTTCCTAAAAATACTATGTCTTGATCATAATTTCACATTCATCCAGTACATCATACCACACGTAAAAGCACAATTCCATCATATAATATTTTGAATCTTTTCTTAAACAATCCCAATCACAGAAACAATCATACCAAAGTTCATATTTTCGAATATCATATGAATTTCACCTTTCAATCTCAAACAATTTCAAAACGACACTAAAACAGGGGATTTCTGTAAGGACCTAGAAACTTTAATTGGAATGAAAGTGTTATATTTAAATAATTTCAGAAGATGTTATTATTTAAAAATACAAAGAGTCGGTAAATGAAGTTTCGTAGTAGTCGGACCTCGGACGTCGCCCAAGGTCTGGGATCAGCTGGTAGAGGTTGGTCGGCTGACCATTGTATTAACCAAGTAGTCAGGTGCGATGACTTTATCGTGAGGTAATCACGTGGGTGTGCTCGAGGAAGACATGTGGATCAAGAAGAGTAAAGGAAGAAAAGTGTAGCTTAGAAGTCTACGAGATCACCGTTGTTGAAGACGGAGGCGATCTCCGACTTCTCAGGCACATAATCGCCTGTCGCCTAGAGGAGACATGACCGCCAATCGCCTATGGTGTACGTGATCGACGGGAGTGCACGTAGTATGTGGTCAAGATGCTGGATTAACCATAGTGGGTTCCAAAAACCACGCGTATCAAGGTGTGGGTTAAGCCTTAGATACGCTGGGCATGCGAAGCTCTATGCTTGAGCATAAGAAATCGTCCTTAGTGTTGCATGCATGGGCGCACGAGGAGTAGTGCTGATCTATTCTTGGAAATGTGAAGCTACCGACGTCACCAAGCCATGTGGAGGTGATACCTTGGACGTAACATAGTGGGATGAAGAACCTTCAGCAAGGTGTGACGATGTGACATCGGTGACCAGAGTAAGGCGAGTGTTCTCGTCACACACAAGGGCGATAAGAGATCGCCAACAGGATGAGAGGAACATCGGTCATCAACCAGGATGGGAGACACATCGGTGGTCCTCCAGGGTGAGACATCGGTTGTCTGCTAGGGTGAGACATCGGTGGTCCTCCAGGGTGAGACATCGGTTGTCTGCCAGGATGAGGAATCAGTCGTCCGTCAGGAAGAGGAATCAGTCATCACCGGGATGAGGCACATCAGTCATCGCCGGTATGAGAGACACGCGGGCATCGCCAGGCGGCAGAGACGCGGGCATCGCCAGGGCGAGAGACAGACGGTCATCGCCAGGATGATGGACACATCGGTCGTCTTCCAGAGAAAGACATCGGTCGTCCGCCAGGATGAGACTTCGGTGGATAGTCATCGCGCGAGCGGTCATCGGTGGAAGGTTATCGCGCGATGTCGAGTTTCACACAGAAAAGGTGGGACCCAGGCTCCCAGCATTAAAACGTCCTGCACACGCGACACGTAGACAAAAAGGCTGGTTCAGAATAGTGACATCAGAGTGTTGGCATGCGCAGAGGCACGCGTGGTCGTACTGTTCAGGGAAGCGTGCACGCAAGCTTCCCTGCAGAGTGGGTGGTGGCTGCGGCTTTTGTGGACAAGTTGGTTTAGATTCAAAAACTAACATTTGAGAGGGAGAACGTTGCTGTGGTTCAAGAGTGACAGAGTGAGTTCACCTTCATCCTTCTCTTTTCTCTCCTTCGCGCTGCGATTCAGACATCCTCAAGCACCAGTGCGACGAGCGACGACTGCACTTGGATACCTGGGGAGTTCTCTGCGAGTTTTCCGTCAGGACGCTAGAACAGAGTTAAGGCATCCTTAAGCTTCGGCGGGTTTTGGAGCTCTTGGTGTTTTGCGCAAGTCCAGGTAAGGGAAGCTAGCATTTTCGTTTATAAAACATTAGGCGAGTAGGTTCTGATGTGAGGGCGACGTGGTCGCCGGTTTTCATATTCTTTTTCACGATACTCTGTTTTTATGTGTGGGGCGATGTGATCACTGGTTTTAAATGTTGATTTCGAAATCCCCTGTTTTAGTGTCGTTTGAAACTGTTTGAGATTAAAATGTGATATTCGAAAATCTGAACCTTGGAATGAGTTTTGCTATGATTGGAATCGTTCATTTAAGTGTTATATGATGTGTTGAATGTTGTGAATGTGGGATCAAGACATAGTATTTTCAGGAAAGGAAATACCGTGTTGAGATTGGTTATGAGGTGTATTGATCAGTGAGTATCCTGTGAATGAGACGATCCTGACTCTGCTGATATGATGGAGTCACATAGATGAAGTCATTCAGTTGGTGAGAGTCGAAGGAGGTCCATATGTATGGGTAAGTCGTTTGAAAGATAACTGACTTGACCTGTTATATGGATTAACCCTGTCATACTGTGAGAGTGATGAGATTGAGATCGAGATTATGTTGATGCGCATGGCTGTGGAAACATTACAGCAATGAAGTATGACAGGTGCAGGTCTTTGGATGCTAAGTTCAACGCACGAGTCTTCCGGAAGTAGTGTCAAGTGTCTTGTGTGATGAGTCAGTGGAAGTCTGACGTGAGAAATGAGAAACATTGAATTGATAGACACTTGATGGAATTATGTGAATTGAACGACTCTTGAGGAAATTGTGAAATATGTGATTACTTGATGGTTATATGATGGGAATGAGAAAGTTGATGGTTTTACGTGGGTGTCTTAAATTTGTTTTATCTTGATTTTAAAGTTTCATATCTAAATTCTCTTTAAAATATCTAGCTTACCCTGCGTTCTTGTTTTGTGGATGTTTTCTTAAACTTGTGATGATCGTGTATGATTTTACACGGGAGCAGATGATGTTGCAGGAAGTAGAGCTCCTCAGTGAGTGGTCGCCGGAAGGAGCTCGCCTGTTTCTGTTTCTGTTAGGCGATCACCTGTTTTCTGTTCCTGATAGGAGATCGCCTGTTTTCTGTTAGGAGATCGCCTATTTTTTTTCTATTTTGCTGTATTTTGTTTAAGTTTTGGAAAACTGACTGGTTATGTATTAAACTCCCTGTGAGGAGAAATTTCATTACATATATATATTTATGTTCACTTCGATATTATGGTTTTACCTTTATTTCATTATATAAATATGAAAAGCAATTTTGGCGGGATGTTACAATTTCTAAATTTGCATTAAAACCGGCGATCACGTCGCCCCACACATAAAAGAGCATCGTGAAATAAAATATGAAACCGGCGACCACGTCGCCCTCACTTCAGAACCTACTCGCCTAAAGTTTTTATAAACGAAAATGCTAGCTTCCCTTACCTGAACTTGTGCACAATCACTAAGAGCTCCAAAACCCACCGAAGCTTAAAGATGTCCTAACTCTGTTCTAGCGTCCTGACGGGAGAACTTGCAGAGACTTCCCAGAAGGACAATGGCAGTCGCCGATCGTAGCACTGGTACGTGAGGGTAGCTGCATCTTCGAGTGGAGGAGAAAGGAGAAAGGGGAACTAAATGAGCTGATTCCCTCAGCTCTTAAGGTCGAACGGCTCTTTAGCCTTCACTGCCATTACACTCTCTGAGCAACCTTGCGTGCACACTTCCTTGAACAGTATGACCACGTGGGTTTCTGCGCATACCAACTCTCTGATGCTAACTATTCTGAAACACCCTTTTTGTCTACGTGTTGCGCATGCAAGACGTTCTCATGCTGGGAGCCTGGGTCCCACCTTATCTGTGTGAAACACGACATCGCGCGATAACCTTCCACCGATGACTGCTCGCGCGATGACTATGCCTCTCATACCGGCGATGACCGATTCCTCTTCCTGATAGACGACCGATGTCTCACCCTGGCAGACAACCGATGTCTCACCCTGACAGACAACCGATGTCTCACCCTGGCAGACAACCGATGTCTCACCCTGGCAGACCACCGATGTCTCACCCTGGCAGACAACCGATGTCTCATTCAGGAAGACGACCGATGTGTCTCCCATCCTGGTTGATGACCAATGTTCCTCTCATCCTGTTGGCGATCTCTTATCGCCCTTGTGTGTGACGAGGACACATCGTCCCACTCTGGTCACCGATGTCACATCGTCACACCTTGCTGAAGGTTCATCCTCCCATTCCTCTAAGTCTGTGTTATTATGGATCACACTACTCATGGTGGCAGACATGCCACCTATCTTCTATATCACTCATCTTCTGTATTTAGACCACATACTAAGTGCTTACCAAGTCTTCTCGAATACACGGCGATGTGCTCTTTTCGGCGATCATGTACACCATAGGCGATTGGCGATTTCATACGGGGGAAGTTGGAGGCCGCCGCCTTCTTCAAAACCGGCGATCTCCTTGACTTCTAAGCTACACCTTCCTTTCTCTTACCCTTCTTGATTCACGTGCCTCCCCCCTTTCAAGCACGCCCACGTGATTACCTCACGATTAAGTCATCGCACCTGACTACTTGGTTAGTACACTGGTCAACCGACCGACCTCTACCAGCTGACCCCAGACATTTGGGCGACGTCCGAGGTCTGACCACTATGGTATTTTCTATTTTTATGTTCTTTTTATTTTAAATAATAACATACCCAGAAATTATTTAAAATCTATCACTTCTATTCCAAATAATTTATAGGTCCTTACAAGATTGACTAGTGCTCCGGTGCTGGTGATCCCGGATGTAGGAAGACCCTTGGACGTCTACTGTGATGCTTCACATCAGGGCTTGGGATGTGTCTTGATGCAAGAGAAAAGAGTAGTTGCATATGCTTCAAGGCAACTCAAAATTCATGAGAGAAACTATCCTACTCATGACTTGGAGTTAGCAGCTGTGGTGTTTGCCTTGAAAATTTGGAGGCATTATTTGTATGGACCTCGGTTTCAGGTGTTTAGTGATCATAAAAGCCTGAAATATCTGTTTGATCAGAAGGAACTAAATATGAGGCAAAGAAGATGGATGGAGTTTCTGAAGGACTATGATTTCTAACTCATGTATCATCCAGGGAAGGCCAATGTAGTGGCAGATGCTTTGAGTAGAAAATCAATGCAAGTATCAATCATGATGATTGAAGAGCAGAAGCTGATCGAGCAGTTCAGAGACTTAAACTTTGGAGTGGAATTTCATGTTAACCATATCAGTTGTAGTAAGTTAACTATAACTAATAATTTCATTGGAATGATAAAGGATAAGCAATTAGAGGACCCTAGTCTGAAGCGTATTGTGGAATTACTAGGCACCGATCAGGCTAAGGACTTTGTAATGGGAGATGATGGGATCTTGAGATTGAATGGCAGAATTTGCATACCTGCAAATGAAGAGCTGAAGAAGATGATCCTAGAAGAAGGTCATAAGAGCTGTCTTAGCCTACATCCAGGAATGAATAAGATGTACCATGACTTGAAGGAGTCATTTTGGTGGTCGAACATGAAGAAAGACATCGCCCAATATGTTACTACTTGCTTGACATGTCAGAAGGCGAAGGTAGAACACCAAGGACCTGGCGGTTTGTTACAGCAATTGGATATTCCTGAATGGAAATGGGACAGCATTGCAATGGATTTCGTTACCCACTTACCTAGATCGGTAATGGGTCATGATGCAGTCTGGGTCATAGTTGATCGGCTGACGAAGAGTGCCCACTTTCTTCCAGTGAATTTGAGGATATCCATGGCCAAGTTGGCTCAGTTATACATGAAGGAAATTGTGAGGTTGCATGGAGTGCCTTCCAGCATTGTTTCGGATAGAGATCCCAGGTTCACTTCTCGGTTTTGGCAAACTCTGCAAGATTCTTTGGGAACTAAGTTAAGGATGAGCTCTGCATATCATCCTCAGACCGATGGACAGTCGGAGAGAACGATCCAGTCCTTGGAAGATCTGCTGAGGACGTGTGTCTTGGATCAATTGGGAAGCTGGGATGAGATGTTGCCGCTGGTAGAGTTTACTTATAATAACAGTTATCATGCCAGTATAGGGATGGCGCCGTATGAAGCCTTGTATGGGAGGAAATGCAGAACTCCTTTATGTTGGTACCAGGAGGGCAAAGCAGTCTTGGTTGGACCAGAGTTGATTCAGCAGACGACCGAGAAGGTGAAACAGATAAAAGACAGAATGAAAGCTTCTCAAAGTTGGCAGAAATCTTATGCAGATCAGAGGAGAAAACCTTTGGAGTTTGCAGTTGGAGATCATGTATTTATGAGAGTGACATCAACCAAGGGTGTAGGACGAGCTATCGGATCAAAGAAGCTGTCCCCTAAGTTTATTGGGCCATATCAGATCCTAAGGAGGATCGGTCCAGTGGCTTATGAGATCGCCCTACCTCCCCAATTAGAAAACCTGCATAATGTCTTTCATGTATCACAGCTGAGGAAGTACATGGCAGACCCAAGTCACGTGCTGGAAGTGGATGAGGTGCAGATCAAGGATGACTTATCTTTTGAAGCAAAACCAGTAAGGATTGACGATCGGCAGAGTAAACAACTCAGAGGCAAGACCATCAACACGGTGAAAGTGGTGTGGGATGACAGATCGGGTGATTCAACTTGGGAATTAGAAGAAACCATGAGAGAAGCCTATCCCTACCTCTTTTCCTCGTAGTTCAATTTTCGAGAACGAAAATTTTTCTTGTTGGGGAGAATGTAAGGACCTATAAATTTATTTGGAATAAAAGTGTTATATTTTAAATGATTTCTGAGTATGTTATTATTTAAAATAAAAAGGACATAAAAATAGAAATCTCATAGTGGTCAGACCTCGGACGTCGCCCAAGGTCTGGGGTCAGCTGGTAGAGGGCGGTCGATTGACCATTGTGCTAACCAAGTAGTCAGGTGCGATGACTTTATCGTGAGGTTATCACATGGGCGTGCTTGAGGTGGGGAGGCACGTGAATCAAGAAGGGTAAGAGAAAGGAAGGTGTAGCTTAGGAGTCGACGAGATCGCCGTTTGTTGAAGAAGGCGGCGGCCTCCGACTTCACCCGTATGAAATCAGCAATCGCCTATGGTGTACATGATCGCCGAAAAGAGCACATCGCCGAGTATTCGAGAAGACTTGGTAAGCACTTAGTATGTGGTCTAAATACAGAAGATGGGTGATATAGAAGATAGGTGGCATATCTGCCTCCATGAGTAGTGTGAGCCGTGATACCCCAGGCTTAGAGGAATGGGAGGACGAGCCCTCAGCTGGGTGTGACGATGTGTCATCGGTGACCAGAGTGAGGCGATGTGTCCTCGTCACACACAAGGGCGATAAGAGGTCGCCAACAGGATGAGAGGAACATCGGTCATCAACCAGGATGGGAGACACATCGGTTGTCTGCCAGGGGGAGACATTGGTTGTCTGCCAGGGTGACATATCGGTTGTCTGCCAGGGTGACACATCGGTTGTCTGCCAGGGTGAGACATCGGTTGTCTGCCAGGGTGAGACATCGGTTGTCTGCCAGGGTGAGACATCGGTCGTCTATCAGGAAGAGGAATCGGTCATCGCCGGTATGAGAGGCATAGTCATCGCGCGAGCAGTCATCGGTGGAAGGTTATCGCGCGATGTCGTGTTTCACACAGATAAGGTGGGACCCAGGCTCCCAGCATGAACGTTCTGCATGCGCGACACGTAGACAAAAAGGGTGTTTCAGAATAGTTAGCATCAGAGAGTTGGTATGCACAGAAACCCACGTGGTCATACTATTCAAGGAAGTGTGCACGCAAGGTTGCTCAGAGAGTGGGTAATGGCAATGAAGGCTAAAGAGTCGTTCGATCTTAAGAGCTGAGGGAATCAGCTCATTTAGTTCCCCTTTCTCCTCCACTCGAAGACGCGGCTATCCTCACGTACCAGTGCTATGATCGGCGACTGCCATTGTCCTCCTGGGAAGTTACTCTGCAAGTTTTCTGCTCAAAGCCCTAAAACAGAGTAAGTCGTTTTGCTCTGTTCTTTGAGTCGAGTCTGAATTTATGAGGGTCGTCTTTGCATAGGTTGTGCATACAACTCTTTTAACTTCAGAAATCGTCTCTGTTAACGCAGAAAATGAGTAATCTCGTCAGTTTTGAGATCGGGACTCTATGGTGCAGGTTAAGGCATCCTTGAGTTCTCGGTGGGTTTGGAGCTCTTAGGGAGATTTTACGCAAGTCCAGGTAAGGGAAGCTAGTTTTATTTTCAATAAAACCTTAAGCTAGAAGATTCTGAAGTTGGGGCGACGTGGTCGCCGATTTTCAAACTTTCTTGCACGATGCTCTGCTTTTATGTGTGGGGCGACGTGATCGCCGGTTTTAATGCAAATTTCGAAATCCCCTCTTTTAGTGTCGTTTTGAAATTGTTTGAGATTGAAAGGTGAAATGCATATGATATTCGAAAATCTGAACTTTGGTATGATTGTTTTTGTGATTGGGATTGTTTAAGAAAAGATTCAAAATAAAATATGATGGAATTGTGCTTTTACGTGTGGTATGATGTACTGGATGAATGTGAAATTGTGATCAAGACATAGTATTTTCAGGAAAGGAAATACCGTGTTGAGATTGGTTATGAGGTGTATTAATCTGTGAGTATCCTGTGAATGAGACGATCCTGACTCTACTTATATAATGGAATCACATAGATGAAGTTATTCAGGTGGTGAAAGTCGAAGGAGGTTCATATGTATGGGTAAGTTGTTTGAAAGATAACAAACTTGACCTGTTATATGAATTAACCCTGTCATACCGGGAGAGTGATGATATTGAGATTATGTTTATGCGCATGGCTGTGTGGATTTCACAGCGACCCTGTGTGGATTTCACAGTGGTGTGGTATGACAGGTGCAGGTCTCTGGATGCTAAGTTCAACGCACGAGTCTTCCAAAAGTAGTGTCAAGTGTCTATGTGTGATGGGTCAGTGGAAGTCTGACGTGAGAAAGAGAAATATTGAAATGTGATAGACACTTGATGGATTTTTGTGGAATGATTGATACTTGAGGAAATTGTGAAATGTGTGAATATTTGATGGTTATGTGAAATGAATGAGAAAGTAATGGAATTATGTGGGTGTTTAAAAGCTGGTTATGTTGAATTTAAAGTTTCATATTTAAAGTTTTTAAAATAGCTAGCTTACCCCTGTGTTTTGTTTTGTGTTGGTTTTCTTAAACCTATGATGATCGTGTTAATTTACACGGGAGCAGCTGATGTTGCAGGTGGTAGAGCTCCTCAGTGAGCAGATGGAGAAAATGATCGTTTTATATTTAAATGTTTTATTGTGGAAAACTTTTGATGTATAAATTTAACTCCCTGCGAGGAGGGATGTTCCTTTTGAAGAACACATTGAATGGAAGGGATGTATTTTATTATATATATATATATATATATATATATATATATATATATATATATATATATATATATATATATATATATATATATATATATATATATATGAATGTTAATTTTTGATATTATTGTTTTATGTTTATTTTATGATATAAATATGAATAAGATATTGAGGAGCGTTACATACGCAGAGACCCACGTGGCATTTGTAACATCCCGCCAAAATCTATTCATTTTTATATAATGAAAATAAAGGTAAACAAATAATATTGAAGTGAACATAATTATATATGAGTAATGAAGTTGCTCCTCACAGGGAGTTTAATACATAACTGGTCAAATTTTTTCGAAACCTAACAAAATACAGTCAAATGCATCGAAACCGGCGATCTCCATTCATAAACCGGCGATCTCCTAACAGAAGCCCCAAAACAGGCGATCTGCTATCAGGGCAAAAAACAGGCGATCACCACAAAGAGATAGAACAGGCGATCTCTTCCCCGGCGACCACTCACTAAGGAGCTCTACTTCCTGGAAGATCATCTGCTCCCGTGTAAATTATACACAATCATCACAGTTTTAAGAAAACAGCCACAAAACCAAAACACGCAGGGTAAGCTAGATATTTTAAAGAGAGTTTAAATATGAACCTTTAAAATCAAGATAAAACAAATTCAAGATACACACGTAAAACTATAGAGTTTCTCATTCCCTTCACCTGATCGCCAAGGGATCACACATTTCACAATATTTTCAGGAGTCGTTCTATTTCACATAATGCACCAAGTGTCTATCAAATTTCAAAGTTCCTCATTTCACACATCAGACTACACTGACTCAGCATACAAGACACTTGACACTACTTCCGGAAGACTCATGCTTTGACTAGACTCGTGTATTTGCACCTGTCATACTGCCCACTGTGAAATCACACACATTCACAGGGTATAATGTATCTCAATATCATCACCATCCAAGCATGACAAGGTTAATCCACACAACAGGTCGAGCTCGTTCCCTTTTGAACAACTCACCCATACGTATGAACCTCCTTCGACTCTCAACGCCCGAATAACTTCATCTATATGATTCCATTATATCAGGAGAGTCAAGATATCATAACGAATCACCGGTCAATGCACATCCTACACGATCTTACACGGTATTTTCTTTCCTGAAAATACTATGCCTTGATCTCAGATTCACAACATTCAACACATCATGCCACACTTAAATGAATGATTTCAATCACAGCAAAACTCACTCCAAGGTTCATGTTTTCAAATATCCCATTTACATCTCAAACAGTTTCAAAACAACACCAAAAACAGGGGAGTTCGTAAAACAGCGCCAAAACCGGCGATCTGGTTCAAAAACAAGGTATTTCGAAGTCTGTATTTAAAACCGGCGACCACGTCGCCCAAACACATAGAACAGAGCATTCACGAAGATGAAAACAAAACCGGCGACCACGTCGCCCTCACTTCAGAAACAGCTAATCTATGGCTTGTATTGAAAATGAAGGCTAGCTTCCCTTACCTGGACTTGTGCAAAACACCAAGAGCTCCGAAATCCAACGAAGCTTGAAGAATGCCTTGGCTCTGTTTTAGTGTCCCGGTCTGGAGATCTTGCAGAGAACCTCCCCAAGTGTTCCAAGTGCAGTCGTCATTAGCTAAGCAGGAACGTGATAAGGCCTGAATGGCAGAGTGAAGGAGAGAAAAGAGAAGGATGAAGATGCAGACACTCTTTCACTCTTGAGTCACTGTAACCTTCTTTGCCTTCCCGCAGTGGGCTTTTGAATCCAAGCCTACCTGTCCATGTATGCTGCTGCTGCCACCCCTTCTGCAGGAAAGCCTGAGTGTACTATTTCACTGAACAGTACGGCCACGGTTGTCTCTTGCGCCTGCCAACCACTGCCCTGAACAGTACGACCACTGTTGTCGCTTCTGCATGCCAACCACTGCCCTGAACAGTACGACCGTGAGTGTCTCTTGCGCATGCCAACATTCTGATGTCACTATTCTGAACCACCCTTTTTGTATACGTGGCGCGCGTGCAGGACGTTTCATGCTGGGAGTCTGGGTCCCACTCTATCTGTGTGAAGCTCGACATCGCGCGATAACCTTCCACCGATGACCGCTCGCGCGATGACTATCCACTGAGGTCTCATACTGGCAAACGACCGATGTCTCTCCCTGGAAGACGACCGATGTCTCTCCCTGGGAGACGACCGATGTCTATCCCTGGCAACGCCCGCATGCCTCTCGCGCCCCAGTGTTGCCCGCATGCCTCGCGCGCCCTGGTGACGTCCACATGCCTCGCGCCCTGGCGATGCCCACATGCCTCTCGCGCGCCCTGGTGATGTCCACATGCCTCGCGCCCTGGCGATGCCCGCATGCCTCTCGCGCCCTGGCGACGTCCACATGCCTCGCGCCCTGGCGATGCCCGCATGCCTCTCGCGCCCTGGCGACGTCCACATGCCTCGCGCCCTGGCAACGTCCACATGCCTCGCGCCCTGGCGATCATGTGTAGTAGACGACCGGCGATCTCATAGTCTTCTAAACTACACTTTCCTTCCTTTTTATTTTAAATAAAAGCATACTTAGAATTCATTTAAAATATATCCCTTTTTATTCCAATTCAATTTTACAGGTCCTTACATTCTCCCCAACAAGAAAAATTTTCGTCCTCGAAAATTGAATCACAAGGGAAAGGGATATGGATAGGCTTCTCTCATGGGTTCTCCTAACTCCCAAGTTGAATCACCCGATCGCTCATCCCACACCACCTTCACCATGTTGATGGTCTTGCCTCTGAGCTGTTTACTTTGCCGTTCATCAATCCTGACTGGTTTCGCTTCAAAGGACAAGTCATCCCTGATCTGCACATCGTCCACTTCCAGCACATGACTAGGGTCCGCCATGTACTTCCTCAGCTGTGATACGTGAAAGACATTGTGCAGATTCGTTAAATGGGGAGGTAGGGCGAATCTCGTAAGCCACTGGACCAATCCTTCTTAAGATCTGATATGGTCCCACGAACTTAGGGGACAACATTCTTTGGTCTGATCGCTCGTCCTACACCCTTGGTTGGTGTCACTCTCATGAACACATGGTCTCCAGCAGCAAACTCCAAAGGTTTTCTCCTCTGATCTGCATAGGATTTCTGCCTACTTTGAGATGCTCTCATTCTGTCTTTTATCCATTGCACCTTCTCGGTCGTCTGCTGAATCAACTCTGGTCCAACCAATACTTCTTCCTGGTACCAGTACAAAGGAGTTCTGCATTTCCTTCCATACAAAGCTTCATACGTTGCCATCCCAATGCTGGCATGATCACCGTTATTATAGGTAAACTCTACCAACTCGGCTGGAGCCCTCCTGTAAGGTGCCATTGACACTGGTCCAGCCCCAGGTACCAAAATCAATGGAGAATTCCACTTCCCTCTTAGGAGGTAATCCAGATATTTCTTCTGGAATTACATCCATGAAATCTTTCACCACAGGTATCCTACTTACGTCCTCTTCATTCTTCACTCCCAACTGAGCTAGGATTCACGAAGCACCTCGCCCCTTCCTCCAACACCGACCACCCTCGCTGAGTAGATATCACGTCTGCCTCTTGGAGGTCTGGAAACGCTATCTTCTGACTACCACAGTCTATGAGAATGTGATTGGCAGTTAGCCAATCCATTCCCAGGATAACATCCAGGTCCTGAAGAGGTAGGCAGATCAAGTTCACCTTGAATCTGCGTCCCTCTACTATCACTGGACATTCGGGGCAAACTGTAGAGGTCAACACCTGTCCTGACGCAGGTGTATAGACCAACAGTTTCAAACGGTAACTCTTTCACTAGAAGGCCCAACTCGGCTACACACAGGCTTGACACAAAGGAGTGTGTCGCTCCAGAATCAAACAAAATTCTAACGCATCTACCAGCTATAGAGCAACACTCTGTACTAAGTTACCTGACTGAGATGCCTCCGCTCCAGTCATGGTAAACACTCTCCCTGCTGCCTGAGGTCGACTGCCTCCATTCCTCAACTGTTGGGATCCAGTGGGTTGAGTCATCCTATTCTGGGTAGGACAATCTCTAGCAACGTGTCCCGTCTTTTGACAGGCAAAACATCTTCTCTCTGAATCTCTCTTGGGGCACACATTGGCTGTGTGTGGTCCACCACAGTGGAAACATTTAAGTTTCCAGGGTTGTTGCTGCTGAAACTGGGGCGGTGCTGCTTCTGCCCTATGTTGTGGGGGTCTCGAATAAGGCTTGCTTTGTGGGTGCTGCACCTTGGCCTCCCCACTTGAAGAACCCCCTGGGTGTGACCTGATCACCCGAGAATCACCCCTTTCCAGAGTCTCCACCATCTTCGCCTTCTCTACTAAGGCGTGAAATTCCCTGATGCACATCGGGGCTATGGTCCTCTTCAGCCCATGCTGCAGTCCCTCTTCAAACTTCCTAGACCTCCAAGCCTCAGAGGTCGCCTGGGTGTAGAATCGGGCGAGATACTCAAACCGAGCAGCATAAGCATTCACAGACATCTCCCCCTGCTCCAATCTGAGGAATTCAGCTTCCCTCGCAAACCTTGCGCTATCTGGGAAGTATTTCTCCAGGAACCTCACTCTGAAGCTCTCCCAGTCCAACACTTCCTCTCGGGCCTCCATCATCTGCTGAGCTCCCATCCACCAGAACTCAGCTTCTCCAGACAGCAGATAGGTGGCGAAATCCAACTTCTTCTCTTCAGGGCAGGAGGTCGCCCTAAAGATCTTCTCCAACTCTCTGACCCACTGATCTGCCTGATCAGGGGTAGCATTCCCACTGAACTTGGGTGGGTTGTGCCTCATGAACTCGGTCAGTCCCATCTGTTCCTGAGACTGACCGACGTGGGAATTTGTCTCAGCCGACCGAGCGGTTTCCCAGTGGTGCATGGCAGCTTGGTGATTCTGAGCCATCGCTGTATTCTGTTGTTGGATGGCAGTTGCCATCATCTCGATAGCCTTGGCAATCTGGCTCATCTCCGAAGAAGGTTGGGGAGGGGTAGAAGGTCTACGTGCCATCTCCTTCGTTTTCAGATTTTGAACTATGGGTTTCTATATTTCCTACAACTACAAGAATGAGATCGATTAAAAATCAATTCATTCAGGAGGTAACATCTAGACCTTACAAAGGTCAGCATCTCAAAGTCATTAAGAATTTGAGTTTATCAACAGAATCATGATACTTATAACCTCAAGCAAAACACCAGAACAGCTACTGGTATACAACCATCAATCCAAACAACACTTTCAATCAATTCGAAAACACTCAATAAAATGAAATAAATCACACCAGAATTCAATGTATGCTAAACATCAAACCTTTGGAATTAAGATTGAGAATCATCTCGATCCAGTTATGAGTGTGCACCCTCACCACTTTATCAAGACCTTCTCATTCTTAATACTAAGATTTTCAGTTAGAGCATATATTCACCAAAGCACACACAAAATTTCAATACAAAAAACGTTTGAAAACCTTTCACTATAGTTGTTATTTTAAACTCAAATAAATTTCCTGAGCAGAAGAAACACAATGGATCCACAGCCCTCAGGTCATCCTAAGGACGAACTGCTCTGATACCATTAATGTAACATCCCGCCAAAATCTATTCATTTTTATATAATGAAAATAAAGGTAAACAAATAATATTGAAGTGAACATAATTATATATGAGTAATGAAGTTGCTCCTCACAGGGAGTTTAATACATAACTGGTCAAATTTTCTCGAAACCTAACAAAATACAGTCAAATGCATCGAAACCGGCGATCTCCATTCATAAACCGGCGATCTCCTAACAGAAGCCCCAAAACAGGCGATCTGCTATCAGGGCAAAAAACAGGCGATCACCACAAAGAGATAGAACAGGCGATCTCTTCCCCGGCGACCACTCACTAAGGAGCTCTACTTCCTGGAAGATCATCTGCTCCCGTGTAAATTATACACAATCATCACAGTTTTAAGAAAACAGCCACAAAACCAAAACACGCAGGGTAAGCTAGATATTTTAAAGAGAGTTTAAATATGAACCTTTAAAATCAAGATAAAACAAATTCAAGATACACACGTAAAACTATAGAGTTTCTCATTCCCTTCACCTGATCGCCAAGGGATCACACATTTCACAATATTTTCAGGAGTCGTTCTATTTCACATAATGCACCAAGTGTCTATCAAATTTCAAAGTTCCTCATTTCACACATCAGACTACACTGACTCAGCATACAAGACACTTGACACTACTTCCGGAAGACTCATGCTTTGACTAGACTCGTGTATTTGCACCTGTCATACTGCCCACTGTGAAATCACACACATTCACAGGGTATAATGTATCTCAATATCATCACCATCCAAGCATGACAGGGTTAATCCACACAACAGGTCGAGCTCGTTCCCTTTTGAACAACTCACCCATACGTATGAACCTCCTTCGACTCTCAACGCCCGAATAACTTCATCTATATGATTCCATTATATCAGGAGAGTCAGGATATCATAACGAATCACCGGTCAATGCACATCCTACACGATCTTACACAGTATTTTCTTTCCTGAAAATACTATGCCTTGATCTCACATTCACAACATTCAACACATCATGCCACACTTAAATGAATGATTTCAATCACAGCAAAACTCACTCCAAGGTTCATGTTTTCAAATATCCCATTTACATCTCAAACAGTTTCAAAACAACACCAAAAACAGGGGAGTTCGTAAAACAGCGCCAAAACCGGCGATCTGGTTCAAAAACAAGGTATTTCGAAGTCTGTATTTAAAACCGGCGACCACGTCGCCCAAACACATAGAACAGAGCATTCACGAAGATGAAAACGAAACCGGCGACCACGTCGCCCTCACTTCAGAAACAGCTAATCTATGGCTTGTATTGAAAATGAAGGCTAGCTTCCCTTACCTGGACTTGTGCAAAACACCAAGAGCTCTTAAACCCAACGAAGCTTGAAGAATGCCTTGGCTCTGTTTTAGTGTCCCGGTCTGGAGATCTTGCAGAGAACCTCCCCAAGTGTTCCAAGTGCAGTCGTCGTTAGCTAAGCAGGAACGTGATAAGGCCTGAATGGCAGAGTGAAGGAGAGAAAAGAGAAGGATGAAGATGCAGACACTCTTTCACTCTTGAGTCACTGTAACCTTCTTTGCCTTCCCGCAGTGGGCTTTTGAATCCAAGCCTACCTGTCCACGTATGCTGCTGCTGCCACCCCTTCTGCAGGAAAGCCTGAGTGTACTATTTCACTGAACAGTACGGCCACAGTTGTCTCTTGCGCCTGCCAACCACTGCCCTGAACAGTACGACCACTGTTGTCGCTTCTGCATGCCAACCACTACCCTGAACAGTACGACCGCGAGTGTCTCTTGCGCATGCCAACATTCTGATGTCACTATTTTGAACCACCCTTTTTGTCTACGTGGCGCGCGTGCAGGACGTTTCATGCTGGGAGTCTGGGTCCCACTCTATCTGTGTGAAGCTCGACATCGCGCGATAACCTTCCACCGATGACCGCTCGCGCGATGACTATCCACTGAGGTCTCATACTGGCAAACGACCGATGTCTCTCCCTGGAAGACGACCGATGTCTCTCCCTGGGAGACGACCGATGTCTATCCCTGGCAACGCCCGCATGCCTCTCGCGCCCCAGTGTTGCCCGCATGCCTCGCGCGCCCTGGTGACGTCCACATGCCTCGCGCCCTGGCGATGCCCACATGCCTCTCGCGCGCCCTGGTGACGTCCACATTGTAAGGACCTTGAAAAATTAAGTTGGAATAAAAAGGATTATTTTAAATAAATTCTAAGTATGTTTTTATTTAAGTTAAAAAGGAAGGAAAGTGCAGTCTAGAAAGCTATAAGAGTTCTTTGTTAATACATGATTGCCGGTCGTCTACTACACATGATCACCGGGGCGCGAGGCATGCGGTCATCGCCAGGGCGCAAGGCATGCGGGCGTCGCCAGGCGCGGGACATGCGGGCATCATCAGGGGGAGACATCGGTCGTTCGCCAGGGAGAGGTCATCGGTGGATTGTCTTCGCGCGAGAGGTCCTCAGTGGATAGTCTTCGCGCGAGAGGTCATCGGTGGATTGTCTTCGCGCGAGAGGTCATCGGTGGATTGTCTTCGCGCGAGAGGTCATCGGTGGATAGCCTTCGCGCGAGAGGTCCTCAGTGGATAGTCTTCGCGCGAGAGGTCATCGGTGGATTGTCTTTGCGCGAGAGGTCATCGGTGGATAGCCTTCGCGGGAGAGGTCATCGATGGATAGACTTCGCGCCTGTGGTCATCGGTGAAAGGTCATCGCGCGACGTCGAGTTATACACAGAGAAGGTGGGACCCAGACTTCCAGCATGGAACGTCTTGCACGCGCGCCACATAGACAAAAAGAGTGGTTCAGAATAGTGACCTCAGAGTGTTAGCCTGCACAGAGGCACGCTCAGTAGTACTGTTCAGGGAGTGGTTGGCCTGCGCAAGAGACAACTGTAGTCGTACTGTTCAGGGAAACGTACACTCAGACTTCTCTGCAGAGTGGGTGTGGCAGCTGCTTTTGGTGGATAAGTTGGTTTAAGATGCAGAGACCCACTGCTGAGAGAAAAAAGACGTTGCAGCATTCAAAGAGAGAAATAGTGAGTTACCTCCCTTCTCCTCCAGATATCTCCTTCGCGCTGCGATTCTAGCACCTTCACACGAGAGTACGACGAGCGACAGCCACCATTAGAGCACCTGGGCAGTTCTCTGCAAGTCCTTCAACCAGACGCAAAAACAGAACCAAGGCGTTCTTCAAGCTTCGTTGGGTTTCGGAACTCTAGGTGTTTGCGCAAGTCCAGGTAAGGGAAGCTAGACTTCATTTTCAATAGAAGCCATAGTTTAGCTATTTCTGAAGTGAGGGCGACGTGGTCGCCGGTTTTCGTTTTCATCTTTGTAAAATGCTCTGTGCTATGTGTTTGGGCGACGTGGTCGCCGGTTTTAAATGCAGACTTCGAAATACCCTGTTTTTGAACTAGATCGCCGGTTTTGGCGTTGGTTACGAACTCCCTGTTTTTGGTGTTGCTTTGAAAACTGTTTGAGATTCAAATGACATATTCGAAAACATGAACCTTTGAAATGACTATTGCGGTGATTGAATCATCTAGTTGAGAGTGGTATGATGTGTTGAATGTTGTGAGTGTGGGATCGAGGCATAGTATTTTCAGGAAAGAAAATACCGTGTAAGATCGTGTAGGATGTGCATTGACCGGTGATTCGTCATGATATCCTGACTCTCCTGAGATAATGAATTCATATAGATGAAGTTATTCAGGCGTTGAGAGTCGAAGGAGGTTCATACGTATGGGTGAGTTGTTTGAAAGAGAACGAGCTCGACCTGTGGTGTGGATTAACCCTGTCATGTTTGGATGGTGATGATATTGAGATTCATTATACGCTTGTGAATGTGTGTGATTTCACGGCGACCCTGTGAATGTGTGTGATTTCACAGTGGGCAGTATGACAGGTGCAGATCTATGAGTCTAGTCAATGCACGAGTCTTCCGGAAGTAGTGTCAAGTGTCTTGTGTGCTGGGTCAGTGGTGGTCTGACATGTGAAATGAGGAACTTGAAATTTATAGACACTTGATGCTGTTTGTGAAATAGAACGACTCTGGGAAATATTGTGAAATGTGTGGTTTCTGGGCGATCAGGTGAAGGGTATGAGCAACTCTAAGTTTTACATGGATATCTTGAAAAATGTTTTTACCTTGATTTTAATGTTCTTATTTAAACTCTCTTTAAAATATCTAGCTTACCCTGCGTGTTTTGGTGCTGTGGCTGTTCTCTTAAAACTGTGATGATCGTGTAATTGTTACACGGGAGCAGATGATCTTCCAGGATGTAGAGCTCCTTAGTGAGTGGTCGCCGAGGAAGAGATCGCCGGTTTTCTATCTCTTGGTGGTGATCGCCGGATTTATGTCCTGCTGCAGATCGCCTGTTTTGGGCCTTCTGTTACCAGATCGCCGGTTCATGTGTGGAGACCGCCGGTCTTGTTGTATTTGGTTGAATTTCGTTTAAATTTTGAAAACATTTGACCTGGTTATGTATTTAACTCCCTAAGAGGAGCAACTTCATTACTTATATATATATATTATCATGTACTCTTCAATATTATTTGTTTACCTTTATTTTCATTATACATGTATGTATGGTTTTATTTTGCGGGATGCTACATTAATGGTATCAGAGCAGTTCGTCCTTAGGATGACCTGAGGGCTGTGGATCCATTGTGTTTCTTCTGCTCATAAAATCTATTTGAGTTTTAAATAACAACTATAGTGAAAGGTTTTCAAAAAAAGTTTTTAGTATTGAAATTTTGTGTGTGCCTTAGTGAATGTATGCTCTAATTGAAAATCTTGGTATTAAGAATGAGAAGATCCTGATAAAGTAATGAGGGTGCACACTCATAACTGGATCGAGATGATTCTTAATCTTAATTCCAAAGGTTTGATGTTTAGCCTACATTGAATTCTGGTGTGATTTATTTGGTGTTCTTGTAATTGACTGAGAGTGGTCGTTTGGATTGATGTCTGCACACCAGTAATTGTTCTGGTATTTTGTTTGAAGTTATAAGTGTTATAATCCTGTTGATGAACTCAAATTCTTAATGACTTTGAGATGCTGACCTTTGTAAGGTCTAGATGGTACATCCTGAATGAATTGATTTCTGATCGATCTCATTCTTGTAGTTGTAGGGAATATAGAAACCAATAGATTCAGAATCCAAAACGAAGAAGATGGCACGTAGACCTTCTACCCCACCCCAACCCTCCTCAGAGATGAGCCAGATTGCCAAGGCCATCGAGATGATGGCAACTGCCATTCAGCAGCAGAATGCAGCGATGGCTCAGAACCATCAAGCTACAATGCAACACTGGGAAACTGCTCAATCTGCGGAGACAAACTCCCACGTCGGTCAGCCTCAAGAACAGATGGGACTGACCGAGTTCATGCGGCACAACCCACCCAAGTTCAGTGGGAATGCTACCCCTGACCAGGCAGATCAGTGGGTCAGAGAGTTGGAGAAAATCTTTAGGGCGACCTCCTGCCCTGAAGAGAAGAAATTGCTGTTCGCCACTTATCTGCTATCAGGAGAAGCTGAGTTCTGGTGGATGGGAGCTCAGCAGATGATGGAGGCCCGAGGGGATGTATTGGATTGGGAGAGCTTCAGGGTGAAGTTCTTGGAGAAATACTTCCCTGACAGCGCCAAGTTTGCGAGGGAAGCTGAGTTCCTGAAGTTGGAGCAGGGGGATATGTCAGTGAACGCCTATGCTACTCGTTTTGAGTACCTCGCCCGGTTCTATACCCAGGCGACCTCCGAGGCCTGGAGGTGTAGGAAATTCGAAGAGGGGCTGAAGCATGGACTGAAGAGGACCATAGCCCCGATGTGCATCAGGGAATTTCACGCCTTAGTGGAGAAGGCGAAGATGGTGGAGACCCTGGAAAAGGGTGATTCTCGGGTAATCAGATCACACCAAGGAGGTTCTTCCAGTGGGAAGGCGAAGGTGCAACAACCACGCAGCAAGCCATATGCGAGACCTCCACCACATCGGGTGGGAACAGCTTCATCCCAGTTTCAGCAGCAACAACCTTGGAAACTTAAATGTTTCCATTGCGGTGGACCCCATACAGCCAACGTGTGCCCCAAGAGGGATTCAGAGAGAAGGTGTTTTTCCTGCCAAAAGCCAGGGCACGTTGCTAGAGAGTGCCCTAGCAGGAATGGGGCGACTCAACCCAGTGGCTCACGGCAATTGAGGAATGAGGGCAGCAGACCTCAGGCGACAGGGAGAGTGTTCGCCATGTCTGGAGCAGAGGCCTCTCAGTCAGGTAACCTCATACAAGGTGTATGTTTTATTGCTGGTAGAGGTGTAAAAGCTTTGTTTGATTCTGGAGCGACACACTCCTTTGTGTCAAGCCTGTGTGTAGCCGAGTTGGGCCTTCTAGTGAAGGGGTTACCTTTCGAACTGTTGGTCTCTACACCTGCGTCAGGACAGGTGTCGACCTCTACAGTATGCCCCGAATGTCCAGTGATTGTAGAGGGACGCAGATTCAAGGTGAACTTGATCTGCCTACCTCTTCAGGACCTAGATGTTATCCTGGGAATGGATTGGTTAGCTGCCAATCACGTTCTCATTGACTGCGGTAGTCAGAGGATTGCGTTTCCAGACCTCCAAGGATCAGAGGTGATATCTTCTCAGCAAGGGCAGACGGAATTGGAAGAAGGGGCGAGGTGCTTCGTGATGCTAGCCCGATTGGAAGTGGAGAATGAAGGGGACGTAAGCAAAATACACGTGGTGAAAGACTTCACGGATGTATTCCCAGAAGAAGTACCTGGGTTACCCCCTAAGAGAGAAGTGGAATTCTCTATTGACTTGGTGCCTGGAGCTGGACCAGTGTCAATGGCACCTTACAGGATGGCACCAGCCGAGTTAGTGGAGTTAAAGAAGCAAGTGGAAGAGTTGCTGGAGAAGCAATTCATCAGACCCAGTGTATCTCCATGGGGAGCTCCAGTGCTCCTAGTCAAGAAGAAGGATGGAGGGTCTCGGCTGTGTATAGATTACAGGCAGTTGAACAAGTTGACCATCAAGAACAAGTACCCCCTGCCTAGGATTGATGATTTGATGGACCAAATTCATGGGGCCTCGGTGTTCTCCAAGATTGATCTGAGATCGGGGTACCACCAAATTTTGGTAAAAGCTGAGGATGTTCAAAAGACAGCTTTTAGGTCTCGGTATGGGCACTATGAGTATGTAGTGATGCCGTTTGGAGTCACCAATGCTCCAGCCCTGTTCATGGACTACATGAATAGGATTTTTCGCCCTTTCTTGGATAAGTTTGTGGTGGTCTTCATAGACGACATCCTCATTTATTCAAGGACCGAGGAAGAGCATGAGGAACACCTGAGGACAGTATTGGAGATCCTGAGGGAGAAGCAACTCTATGCCAAGTTCTCTAAGTGTGAGTTCTGGCTGAGGGAAGTCAACTTCTTAGGACACGTGATATCTGCCCAGGGGATCTCGGTGGATCCAGCCAAGGTAGAGGCAGTGCTGCAGTGGGAACGTCCTAAGACAGTCACCGAGATAAGGAGCTTTGTGGGGTTGGCGGGCTACTATCGGAGGTTTATTGAGGATTTTTCCAAGGTAGTGGCTCCTTTAACACAACTGACCCGCAAGGATCAACCTTTTGCTTGGACCGACCGATGTGAGCAGAGCTTCATGGAACTAAAGGAGAGGTTGACCAGTGCTCCAGTGCTGGTGATCCCCGAGGTAGGAAGACCTTTTGATGTCTTCTGTGACACTTCACATCAAGGCTTGGGATGTGTTTTAATGCAAGAGAAGAGAGTGGTTGCATATGCTTCAAGGCAACTCAAGGTTCATGAGAGAAACTACCCTACGCATGACTTGGAGTTGGCGGTTGTGGTATTTGCCTTGAAAATCTGGAGGCACTATTTATATGGAGCTCGGTTCCAAGTGTTCAGTGACCATAAGAGCCTGAAATACCTGTTCGATCAGAAGGAACTAAACATGAGACAAAGAAGGTGGATGGAGTTCCTAAAGGACTACGATTTTCAACTCAGGTATCACCCAGGGAAGGCCAATGTAGTGGCAGATGCCTTGAGTAGGAAGTCTATACAAGTCGCCACCATGATGATGGAAGAGCAGAAACTGATCGAGCAGTTCAGAGACTTAAACCTTGGAGTAGAATTTCACGTGAATCACATTAGTTGTAGTAAGCTGACTATAACTAATGACTTCCTTGGGATGTTAAGGGATAAGCAGTTGGAGGACCCTAGTCTAAAGCGTACTGTGGAGTCACTAGGGACAGATCAGGCGAGAGACTTTGTGATGGGCGATGATGGGATCTTGAGATTTAATGGCAGAATTTGCATCCCTGCAAATGAAGAGTTGAAGAAGATGATCCTAGAAGAAGGTCATATGAGTCGCCTTAACCTTCATCCAGGCATGAACAAGATGTACCATGACTTGAAGGAGTCATTTTGGTGGTCGGGCATGAAGAGAGACATCGCCCAGTATGTTGCAACCTGCTTAACGTGTCAGAAGGCAAAGGTAGAACACCAAAGACCTGGCGGGTTGTTGCAGCAACTGGATATCCCTGAATGGAAATGGGACAGCATCGCCATGGATTTTGTCACCCATTTACCCATATCGGTAAAGGGTCATGATGCAATCTAGGTTATCATTGATAGGCTGACGAAGAGTGCCCACTTCCTTCCAGTGAATATGAAGATGCCTATGGCCAAGCTGGCACAGTTATACATCCAAGGAATAGTGAGGTTGCATGGAGTGCCTTCCAGCATCGTTTCAGATAGAGATCCCAGGTTCACTTCACGGTTTTGGCAGACCTTACAAGAGTGCTTGGGAACTAAGTTGAGGATGAGCTCTGCATACCATCCCCAAACAAATGGTCAGTCAGAGAGAACGATACAATCCTTGGAAGATCTGCTGAGGACGTGCGTCTTGGATCAATTGGGAAGTTGGGACGAGGTGTTGCCACTAGTGGAGTTTACCTATAATAATAGCTACCACGCCAGTATTGGGATGGCACCTTATGAAGCCCTTTATGGGAGGAAATGCAGAACCCCCTTATGTTGGTACCAGGAGGGCGAGGCAGTCTTGGTTGGGCCAGAGTTGATTCAGCAGACGACCGAGAAAGTGCAACAGATACAAAGCAGGATGAAAGCTTCTCAAAGTAGGCAGAAGTCCTATGCAGATCAGAGGAGAAAGCCTTTGGAGTTTGCTGCTGGAGACCACGTGTTCATGAAAGTTACACCAACCAAGGGTGTAGGACGGGCGATCAGGTCAAAGAAGTTGTCTCCTAAATTCGTGGGACCATATCAGATCTTAAGAAGGATTGGTCCAGTGGCTTATGAGATCGCCCTACCTCCCCATCTGGCGAATCTGCACAATGTCTTTCACGTGTCACAGCTGAGGAAGTACATGGCAGACCCTAGTCATGTGCTGGATGTAGACGATGTGCAGATCAGGGATGACTTGTCCTTTGAAGCAAAACCAGTCAGGATTGACGATCGGCAAAGTAAACAGCTCAGAGGCAAGACCATCGACATGGTGAAAGTGGTGTGGGATGAGAGATCGGGGGATTCAACTTGGGAGTTAGAAGAACCCATGAGGGAGGCTTATCCATACCTCTTTTCCTTGTAATTCAATTTTCGAGGACGAAAATTTTTCTTGATGGGGAGAATGTAAGTGTAAGAACCTAGAAGTTTATATTGGAATAAAAGTGTTATATTATAAATAAATTCGAAGCACGTGTTTATTTAAATATAAAGGAAGGAATGTATAGCTGAGAAGCCTACGAGATCGCCGTTATTAAGCGGGTAGGCGATCTCCAACTTCTCTGGCACTTGAACGCCTATCGCCTAGCTTATGCTTGAACGCCTATCGCCTAGCTTATGCTTGAACGCCTATCGCCTAGCTTATGCTTGAACGCCTATCGCCTGTGTGTACCTAGTAGCCTGTCGCCTAGAGTACACCTAATCGCCGAAACTACACTTAGTGTGTAGCCAAAATGTTGGATCAACCCTGGTACGTCCCAAAAGCCACGCGTATCAAGGTGTGGGTTAAACCTTGGATACGCTGGGCAGGCGAAGCTCTATACTTGAGCATAAGAGAATCATCCTTAACGTTACACGCTTGGGCGCACGAGGACTTGTGCTAATCAACTCTTGGAAGTGTGAAGCTACCGACGTCACCAAGCCTTGTGGAGAGAATACCTTGGATGTAACATAGTGGAATGAAGAACCTCCAGGAAGGCGTGGCGATGTGTCATCGAGCATCGCCAGGGCGCAAGGCATGCAGGATCGCCTGGGCGCGAGGGGCATGCGGGCATCATCAGGGGGGAGAGGTCATCGGTTGTTAGCCTTCGCGCGAGAGGTCATCGGTTGTTAGCCTTCGCGCGAGAGGTCATCGGTTGTTAGCCTTCGCGCGAGAGGTCATCGGTTGTTAGCCTTCGCGCGAGAGGTCATCGGTTGTTAGTCTTCGCGCCTGTGGTCATCGGTGAAAAGGTCATCGCGCTACGTTAAGTTATACACAGAGAACGTGGGACCCAGACATCCAGCATGAGACGTTCTGCACGCGCGCCACGTAGACGAAAAGGGTGGTTCAGAATAGTGACATCAGAATGTTGGCATGCGCGGGAGACACTCGCGGTCGTACTGTTCAGAGCAGTGGCTGGCATGCACAAGCGACAACAGTGGCAGTACTGTTCAGAGCAGTGGTTGGCATGCACCAGAGGCAACAGTGGTCGTGCTGTTCAGGGAAGCGTGCACGCAAACTTCCCTGCAGAGTAGGTGGTGGCAGCTGCTTTTGGAGGGATAAGTTGGTTTAAGTCACTGAAATCCACTACTGAAGGGGAAGAAACGTTGCAGCCTTCGAAGAGAGAAAGAGTGAGTTACCTCCCTTCTCCTCCAGATATATCCTTCGCGCTGCGGTTCTAGCACCTTCACACGAGAGTACGACGAGCGACGGCCACCATTAGAGCACCTGGGCAGTCCTCTGCAAGTCCTTCAACCAGACGCAAAAACAGAGCCAAGGCGTTCTTCAAGCTTTGTTGGGTTTCGGAACTCTAAGTGTTTGCGCAAGTCCAGGTAAGGGAAGCTAGACCTCTTTTCCATACGAGCCATAGTTTAGCTATCTTCTGAAGTGAGGGCGACGTGGTCGCCATTTTCGTTTTCATCTGCGTAAAATGCTCTGTTTGTGTGCTTGGGCGACGAGGTCGCCGGTTTTATATACAATCTTCGAAATACTCTGTTTTTGAACTAGATCGCCGGTTTTGGCGCTGTTTTACGAACTCCTCTGTTTTGATACTGTTTTGAAACTACTTGAGATTTACATGAGATATTCGAAGATCTGAAGCTTTGAAATGGTTGTTGATGTGATTTGAATGATTTATTTAAATGGTATGATGTGTTGGATGTAGTGAGTGTGAGGTCGAGGCATAGTATTTTCAGGAAAGAAAATACCGTGTAAGATCTTGTAGTAGGTGCATTGATCGGTGATTAAGAACGAGATATCCTGATTCTGCTGAGGTAATGGACTCACGTAGAGGAAGTTACTCAGTTGTTGAGAGTCGAAGGAGGTTCACCTGTATGGGTGGGTTGTTTGAAAGAGAACAAACCGACCTGTTTTGCGTGGATTAACCCTGTCATGCTGTATGGTGATGTGTGAGATTCATTATACGCTGATGAATGTGAGAGATTTCACGGCGACCCTGTGGATGTGTGAGATTCCACAGTGGGCAATATGACAGGTGCAAATCTCTGAGTCTAATCAATGCACGAGTATTCCGGAATTAGTGTCTTGTGTCTATGTATTGTGAGTCAGTGGAAAACCTGACGTGAGAAATGAGGAACACTGTATGTGGATAGACACTTGCTGCACTGGGTGATATGAACTACTCTTGAGGAATTGTGAAATGTGGGTTTGTACTTGATGGTATGTGGGAAGAATGAGAAAGCTGATGTTTTTACGTGGGTGCCTTAAATTAATTTATCTTGATTTTAAAGTTCATATCTAAATTCTCTTTTAAAACTGTCTAGCTTACCCTGCGTTTTCGTTTGTGGATGTTCTTCTTAAAACTTGTGATGATCGTGTATGATTTACACGGGAGCAGATGACGTTGCAGGAAAGTGAGATCGCCGGTCTGATAGGAGATCGCCTGGATGATAGGAGATCACCTGATTGACTAGGAGATCGCCCTTTTGTTAGCATATCGCCCGATTTGTCTTTTGTTGTATTTTTGGTTAAGTTTTTTTTTGGAAAGATTCACAGTTTATGTATTAAACTCCCGATGAGGAGAAACTCCATTATATATATATGATTATGTTTATTTCAAAATACTTGTTTATCTTCAATTATATTATATAAATATGAAATGTATTTGGTGGGATGTTACATTAATGGTATCAGAGCAGTTCGTCCTTAGGATGACCTGAGGGCTGTGGATCCATTGTGTTTCTTCTGCTCATGAAAGTTATTTGAGTTTAAAATAATAACTATAGTGAAAGGTTTTCAAACGTTTTTGTATTGAAATTTTGTGTGTGCTTGGGTGAATATATGTTCTAATTGAAAATCTTAGTATTAAGAATGAGAAGGTCTTGATAAAGTAGTGAGGGTGCACACTCATAACTGGATCGAGATGAGTCTCAATCTTAATTCCAAAGGTTTGATGTTTAGCATATATTGAATTCTGGTGTGAGCTATCTCATTCTCTTGAGTGTCTTTGTAATTGATTGAAAATGGTTGATTAGATTGATGACTGCATACCAGTAGTTGTGCTGGTGTTATGCTTGATGTTATAAGCATTATGATTCTGTTGATGAGCTCAAATTCTTAATGATTTTGAGATGCTAACCTTTGTAAGGTCTAGCTGTTACCCCCCTTGAATGAATTGATTTCTTATCGATCTCATTCTTGTAGTTGTAGGGAATATAGGAATATTATAGTTCAAAATCTGAAAACGAAGGAGATGGCACGTAGACCTTCTACCCCTCCCCAACCTTCTTCGGAGATGAGCCAGATTGCCAAGGCTATCGAGATGATGGCGACTGCCATCCAACAGCAGAATACGGTAATGGCCCAGATTCATCAGGCTGTAATGAATCATTTGGAAACTGCTGGATCGGCTGCAACAGCTTCCCAGGTCAATCAGCCTCGGGAGCAGGTAGGGATGACCGAGTTCATGAGGCACAACCCACCCATGCTCAGTGGGAGTGCTACCCCTGATCAAGCAGATCCGTGGACCAGGGAGTTACATGCCCTAGTGAGGAAGGCAAGGGTAGTGGAGACCCTGGAGAGGAGTGGTTCCAGAGTAATCAGATCACAACCAGGGGGTCCCTCCAGTGGGAAGGCCAAGGTACAGCACCCACGAAGCAAACCTTATGCGATACCTCCACCACCTCGGACAGGAGCAATTCCGCCCCAGTTTCAGCAGCAACAACCAGGGAAACCAAGATGTTTCCGTTGTGGTGGGTTACATAACGTCAAGGTGTGCCCCAAGAGGAACTCAGAGAAAGGGTGTTTCACATGTCAAGAGATGGGGCACATTTCTAGAGATTGTCCTAACAGAAAAAGGATGACTCAACCCGTTAGTTCCCAGCAGTTGAGGAATGGAGGCAGTCGACCTCAGGCAGCAGGGAGAGTGCTTGCCATGGCTGGAGCGGAGGCATCTCAGTCAGGTAACTTAGTACAGAATGTTGCTCTATAGCTGGTAGATACGTTATAGTTTTGTTTGATTCTGGAGAGACACACTCTTTTGTGTCAAATCGGTGTGCAACCGAGCTTGGGCCATATAGTGGAGGAGCTGTCGTTTGAACGATTGGCCTCTGCACCTGCTTCAAAAACAGGTTTTGACCTCCCTAGGTTGCTCTGAATGCCCAGTGGTAGTAGATGGAATGAAAGGAACAAGTGTGAGTTAGATTTGGTAGTACCAAGGTTTAGTCCCAGTTACGTATAAGTCATGGAGAGTAAATAAGCAAGAGGCTGGGGGTTTAAAGCTTAAGCATGTGTAACCATGGGAAGTACCAGAGTTAAATTCCAAGGAAGGAATTTTCTTTTGAAGCGTAGAAGATGCTCATGTCAATGAAACAGCATGAGATGGTTCTAGCTTAGGCTTCACGCAGAATGGATGCTGTTTGGCTGACCGGGATTTGAAAGAGGATTATGGAAATGGTGGGTTGAGATAAAAGGCTTCCGAAAATGTAAGCCTCCGAAGTTTTTGGCAAATAAGATGTAGATCGACCTGTGAATGTAGAAGGGAAGGAGGATATGGCTGTGGATAAGAATGAGGGTAGGCCGTGTTATGATGATGTTGAGCCTTTCCAGAGATGTAGTAAATTTCAGAATGATGGGCGTGGAAGGGATTGTGAGTGGAAATAGCCTGTGGTATCTGGGACAGAAGGAGAATAGAGTTATCCTTGGGCAAGAGATTCTGGAGGCAGAGGTGCGTTCGTTCTCGTATGCCTTCTGGATAGGCACCTGAAACCGACGTCAATGCATCCAACGTATACATTGAAGAAGAAGGTCGTAATGGGAACAGGAAGTCGAGTTGGCAAAAGGGGTCATAATAATAATTTGGAAGGTAACAGCAACAGAAACCTTGTCTTTGTAAGGTACAGAATTATGCAGCGGAGTAATGAATAAAAAGTGTCCCTTTTGGGAGCGTGGGAATTTGATCAGCAGTTGAGAAGTCGGTGAATGATTTGATCAAGATGCAGGAGTTGATTCCTAGAAGGACACTTCGGACCCTAGTTTGAGTTCGCTAGGGGGTGGCATGAGTTGTGGACAGCTGTCCCCTTTCCTCCCAATGAAGGGATCTTGCCCGCTTTCTCTAAAGGGGCTAGTCCTGGTTACGTTAAGGACCTAGTTCTAGACTTGTTCAATAAAGTCTTCAAGGTTGGGAGTAGAGTGTGAATGCTGGAGTTGGCACTCTATGGGCAGCATATCCCATGTACAGGGATGTAAAATGGATTTTGATGAAGTATTGAGGTAGGAAGAGTTGGTTCAATAGATCACCGAGAGGGTGAATCTGATACAGGACAGAATAAAAGTTTCTTAAGGTCAGCAAATGTCCTAGGCAGAGCAGAGGAGAAGACCTTTGGAGGTTGCTGCTGGGGTCATGTCTTTATGAAGGGGGACACCAGCCAAGGGTGTAGGGTAGGCGATCAGATCAAAGAAGCTGTCCCCTAAGTTTGTTGGGCCATATCGGATCTTAAGGAGGATAAGTCTAGTGGCTTATGAGATCGCCCCACCTCCCCAATTAGCAAGTCTACATAATGTATTCCACGTATCATAGCTAAGGAAGTCCCTTGCAGACCCTACTCACGTGTTGGGAGTGGACAACGTGAAGATCGGGTGATTCACCATGGGAATTTGAAGAAACCATGAGAGAAGCATATCCTTACCTCCTTCCTTGTAACCCAATTTTCGAGGACGAAAATTTTTCTTGTTGGGGAGATTGTAAGAACCTAGAAGTTTATATTGGAATAAAAGTGTTATATTATAAATAAATTCGAAGCACGTGTTTATTTAAATATAAAGGAAGGAATGTATAGCTGAGAAGCCTACGAGATCGCCGTTATTAAGCGGGTAGGCGATCTCCAACTTCTCTGGCACTTGAACGCCTATCGCCTAGCTTATGCTTGAACGCCTATCGCCTAGCTTATGCTTGAACGCCTATCGCCTAGCTTATGCTTGAACGCCTATCGCCTGTGTGTACCTAGTAGCCTGTCGCCTAGAGTACACCTAATCGCCGAAACTACACTTAGTGTGTAGCCAAAATGTTGGATCAACCCTGGTACGTCCCAAAAGCCACGCGTATCAAGGTGTGGGTTAAACCTTGGATACGCTGGGCAGGCGAAGCTCTATACTTGAGCATAAGAGAATCATCCTTAACGTTACACGCTTGGGCGCACGAGGACTTGTGCTAATCAACTCTTGGAAGTGTGAAGCTACCGACGTCACCAAGCCTTGTGGAGAGAATACCTTGGATGTAACATAGTGGAATGAAGAACCTCCAGGAAGGCGTGGCGATGTGTCATCGAGCATCGCCAGGGCGCAAGGCATGCAGGATCGCCTGGGCGCGAGGGGCATGCGGGCATCATCAGGGGGGAGAGGTCATCGGTTGTTAGCCTTCGCGCGAGAGGTCATCGGTTGTTAGCCTTCGCGCGAGAGGTCATCGGTTGTTAGCCTTCGCGCGAGAGGTCATCGGTTGTTAGCCTTCGCGCGAGAGGTCATCGGTTGTTAGTCTTCGCGCCTGTGGTCATTGGTGAAAAGGTCATCGCGCTACGTTAAGTTATACACAGAGAACGTGGGACCCAGACATCCATTCCCTTACCTGGATTTTGCGCAAATACCAGGGGCTCCGAAATCCAACGAAGCTTGCAGAACCTTGGCTCTGTTCTTGAGTCTGGTTTTGAAGAGCTTGCAGAGAACCACCCAAGTGCTCCAATGGTGGCTGTCGCTCGTCGTATTCCCGCGTGAAGGTGTACTAGAATCGCAGTGCGAAGGAGAGAATGGAGGAGAAGGGAGATAAACGCACCCTTTAGCTCTGGAACCACAGCAACGTTTCTTTCCTTCTCCCTCAGAAATGGGTTTTTGCATCTTAAGCTGACTTCTCCACAAAAACCGCTGCCACCACTCACTCTGCAGGGAGTTTGCGTGTACGCTTCGCTGAACAGTACACCTAAGCGTGCCTCTGCGCAGGCTAACACTCTGAGGTCACTATTCTGAACCACTCTTTTGTCTACGTGGCGCGCATGCAGAACGTCTCATGCTGGATGTCTGGGTCCCACGTTCTCTGTGTATAACTTAACGTAGCGCGATGACCTTTTCACCGATGACCACAGGCGCGAAGACTATCCACCGATGACCTCTCGCGCGAAGGCTAACAACCGATGACCTCTCGCGCGAAGGCTAACAACCGATGACCTCTCGCGCGAAGGTTAACAACCGATGACCTCTCGCGCGAAGGCTAACAACCGATGACCTCTCGCGCGAAGGCTAACAACCGATGACCTCTCGCGCGAAGGCTAACAATCGATGACCTCTCGCGCGAAGGTTAACAACCGATGACCTCTCGCGCGAAGGCTAACAACCGATGACCTCTCGCGCGAAGGCTAACAACCGATGACCTCTCGCGCGAAGGTTAACAACCGATGACCTCTCGCGCGAAGGCTAACAACCGATGACCTCTCCCCCTGATGATGCCCGCATGCCCCTCGCGCCCAGGCGATCCTGCATGCCTTGCGCCCTGGCGATGCTCGATGACACATCGCCACGCCTTCCTTGAGGTCCTTCATTCCACTATGTTACGTCTAAGGTATCTTCTCCACATGACTCGGTGACGTCGGTGGCTTCATATTTCCAAGAGTAGATCAGCACTTCTCTTCGTTCTTCCATGCATGCTACACTAAGGGTGATCTCTTTCGCTCAAGCATAGAGTTCGCATGCACAGTGCATCTAAGGTTTAACCCACACCTTGATACGCGTGGCTGTTGAAACCCACTCTGGTTGATCCAGGATGGTGACCACCTACTACGTGCATTTTCGGTGATCATGTACAACCTACTCGACAGGCGATCATGTCCCAGGTCAAGGGCGACGTCCGATGTCTGCCACTACGAAACTTCATTTACCAACTTTGTATTTTAGATAATGACACCTTCCGAAATTATTTAAATATACCACTTTTATTCCAATTTAATTTTCCAGGTCCTTACAGCGACTACCATAGAGCACTTGGGAGGTTCTCTGCAAGTTCTCCAAACCGGACGCTAAAACAGAGTAAGTCGTTTTGCTCTGTTCTTCGAGTCGATCCTGCACTTGAGAGGGTTGCCTCTGCATAGGCGTTGCATGCAGCTCTCTTGGCTTCAGGAATCGTCTCTATTAACGTAGAAATGAGTGGTATAACTAGTTTTGTGACTAAGGCTCCATGGTGCAGGTTAAAGCATCCTTGAATCTCGTTGGGTTGGAGCTCTTAGTGAAGTTTACGCTAGTCCAGGTAAGGGAAGCTAGCTTTATTTTCAAGAAAACCTTAAGCTAGAAGATTTTGATGTTGGGGCGACGTGGTCGCCGGTTTCAAATGTTATCGCTTAATCCCCTGTTTTTGGACGTGATCACCGGTTTTAATGTTGATTTCGAACTCCCCTGTTTTAATGTCATTGAAACTGTTTCAGATTGAAATGTGAAATGCATGTGATATTCAAAAATCTAAACCTTGGAATGATTGTTGCTGTGATTGGAATTGTTCATTTAAGTGTTACATGATGTGTTGAATGTTGTGAATGTGGGATCAAGGCATAGTATTTTCAGGAAAGAAAATACCGTGTAAGATTGTGTAGAATGTGCATTGATCGGTGATTTCTATAATGAGATATCCTGACTCTCCTGATATAATGGAATCATATAGATGAATTTATTCAGGCGTTGAGAGTCAATGGAGGTTCATATGTATGGGTAAGTGGTTTGAAAGATAACTACTTGACCTGTTGTATGGATTAACCCTGTCATACTAGGAGAGTGATGAGATTGAGATTGAGATTATGTTTATGCGCATAGCTGTGGGAACTTTACAGCAATGTAGTATGATAGGTGCAGATCTCTGAGTCTAATCAATGCACGAGTCTTCCGGAAGTAGTGTCAGGTGTCTATGTGTGATGAGTCAGTGGAAGTCTGACGTGAGAAATGAGAAATATTGAAATTTGATAGACACTTGAGGAGATTGTAAAATGTGTGATTTCTTGAGGGATTTTATGTGGGTGTTTTAAATCTGTTTTTTTTTTTGTTTAAAATATCTAGCTTACCCTGTGTCTTTGTTCTGTGGCTGTTTTCTTAAACCTGTGATGATCGTGTATAATTTACACGGGAGCAGATGATGTTGCAGGAAGTAGAGCTCCTCAGTGAGTGGCCGCCAGAAAGAGATCGCCTGTTTTTCTTTTTATGCTGTACTTAGGATTTATTTTGAAACACTTGATGGAGATGTATTAAAGCCCCTATAAGAGGGATGTTTCTCTTTGAAGATACAATGTATGGGATGATGTATTTTCATTATATATACATATGTTAATTTTATAAATTAATGTTTTACGCTTATTCTAGTATATCAATATGAAAAGGAATTGAGGGGCGTTACATCTCCAACAGGAGTTTTCAAAATAAAACAAAATACAACATTCAAGACAGACGATCCCTTCCTCCAAAATGCTCACTGAGGAGCTCTACTACCTGCAACATCATCTGCTCCCGTGTAAATTATACACAATCATCACAGTTTTAAAGAAAACAAACACAAAACAAAACACAGGGGTAAGCTAACTATTTTAAAAACTTTAAATATGAAACTTGATATCATCATAAACCATCATTTTTTCATTTCACACACTTCACAATTTAACATCCACGTAATCAGCAATATTCACAATTTCATAACTTCATCACGTGTCTATCATTTCACATAACCATCAAGTGTCTACCAATAATTTCAATATTCATCTTTCTCACGTCAGAATTTCCACTGAGTCACAACACGTAGACACTTGACTCTACTTCCGGAAGACTCGTGCGTTGAACTTAGCATCCAGAGACCTGCACCTGTCATACTACACCACTGTGAATCCACACAGGGTCGCTGTGAATCCACACAGCCATGCGCATAAATAATCTCAATATCATCACTCTCCCAGTATGACAGGGTTAATTCATATAACAGGTCAAGTTAATTATCTTTCAAACAACTTACCCATACATATGAACCTCCTTCGACTCTCACCAACTGAATAACTTCATCTATGTGATTCCATCATATCAGTAGAGTCAGGATCGTCTCATTCACAGGATACTCACAGATCAATACACCCTCATAACAATCTCAACACGGTATTTCCTTTCCTGAAAATACTATGTCTTGACCACATTTTCACATCATTCCATATTCATACAACACATCCATGAACGATTCAATCATATCATATTTTCAACCGTTTCTAAACAATCCAAATCATACCAAAGTTCAAGATTTCGAAAATCATATGCATTTCACAGCATCTACTATATTTAAAATTTCACATTTCAAGCTCAAACAAATTCCGATCCACACATAAAAACAGAACATCGTGCAAGAAAGTTTGAAACCGGTGACCACGTCGCCCCAACTTCAGAATCTTCTAGCCTACGGTTGTTATTGAAAATAAAGCTAGCTTCCCTTACCTGGACTTGCGTAAAAACTCACTAAGAGCTCCAAACCCACCGAAACTTAAAGATGTCCTAACCTGCACCATGGAGCCTTAATCACAAAACTGACTATACTACTCATTTTCTACGTTAACAGAGACGATTTCTGAAGCTAAGAGAGTCGCATGCAACGCCTATGTAGAGGCAACCCTCTCAAGTTCAGAATCGACTCGAAAAACAGAGTAAAACGACTTACTCTGTTTTAGCGTCCTGATCGGAAAACTTGCAGAGAAAAACGCCACAGTCCAGTGGCAGTCACCGTCGTCAAACTGGTGAGGGAGGCGTCCGTGACGTTGAGAGCAGGAGGAGAAAGGAGAACGGAACGAAATGAGCTTATTCCCTCAGCTATTATGGTCGAACGGCTCTGTAGCCTTCACTGCCATCACCCACTCTGCGGGAAAGCTTGCGTGCACGTTTCCTCGAACAGGATGGCCACGTGGGTCTCTGCGCACACCAACTCTGGGTCACTTTCCATACCAACTCTCTGGTGCCAACTGTTCTGTAGCACTCTTACTTACTACGTGTCACGCATGTAGAACGCTCATGCTGGGAGCCTGGGCCCCACCTTATCTGTGTGAAACACAACCTCGCGCGATGACCATCCACCGATGACTGATCGTGCGATGACTATCCACCTATGAACGATGTGTCTCTTACCCTGGAAGACGATCGATGCCTCATCCTGGCAGACGAGCGATGCCTCACCCTGGCAGACGACCGATGCCTCACCCTGGCAGACGACCGATGCCTCACCCTGGCAGACGACCGATGCGCCTCTCACCCTGGCGATCTCTCATCGCCCTTGCGTGTGATGAGGACACATCGCCTCACTCTGGCCACCGATGTCACATCGTCACACCCTGCTGAGGGTTCATCGACTATCTACTCCACGCCTGTGGCATCACCCCTACATGGCTCGGTGACGTCGGTAGTTCTCCTGACCAAGGACAGGTCGGTACTCACTCCTCGCGCGCCAATGCATGCAACACTAAGGAAAATCTCTTATGCCCCAGCATAGAGTTTCGCATGCATAGCGTACCTAAGGTTCAAATCACACCTTGGCACATGTGATTTCCTAGAACCCACTATGACCCGACCGACCGACCTCTACCATGCCGCCCTCAGACCTTGGACGACATCCGAGGTCTGACCACTATGAAATTTCTATTACAAGCTCTTTTCGTTTTAAATAATAACATATTCAGAAATCATTTAAAACATACTACTTCTATCCCAAATAAATTTCTAGATCCTTACAAATTAAATTTGTCTTATTAATCAAAATTAATTATATACATTATTTAAAATGAAAAACATTAATATAGTAATGGAATTTATGTTATATTATTCAAAATTTGTGTATATATTTATATTAATTTTTATATTTCAGTATTGAAATTATACTGTAATATAAAAAAGATTAGAAGTGGCATGATTTTAGACTGTAATTTTTTCAAATGGTGCATTCAAAACGTTGCCGATGAAAAAGATGCAATTATTGTTAGACAACGGAAGAAGATATGTCTTATAGAAAACCATTTGAAGGTCTCTATAAGAAGGATTAAAATGTTAGTAGTGGATATATGTTTTCTTTTTCTAATTAACATTATTATGTTCTTCATTTAGACATAATTTCAAATACAAACAAATTAATATGTTTTTATCTCTTTTCGGATAAAATGTAATGACTTTATATTATATATTTTGACAACTACTTAATATTCATGCTATGTTCTAAATACCCATTTATTTTTTAAAATATATTGATTTTGTTAATAATAATAATGGAAATCATGATTAATATTAATTTTTTATAATATATATATATAACATAATTTAAAAAATCATAAATAATATTAAAATTATCTAAATAAATTAATTTAACTAACAAAATTAATTTAAATTAATAAAATAAAAATAATATAATTATATTTAAATTTAAAATTTTATTTATTTAGTTTAATTTTACATTTTTTTTCATTTATTTATAATTGAAACTTTAAATTATGTTAATTAACTAAAATATGCACAAAATTAATAATTATTTATTTCTTTTTTTATATAAGGGTTAATTTGTAATCTTACAATTTACACCATTAAAAATAATTTGAAATACTCTTACAATCATCACATTACTCACGTATTTTAATAAATTTTCTTCACACATCCACTCTAACATACCTCAATCTAACCCCTGTTTGCTTTTGTGGATGTACGGTTCACAAGCAAAGAAGTGAGGGATATCAACTATTTGAATTTAGGATTTTGTTGGGAAGAGAAGAAGAGAATATACCTATGAACAGTAAATATTCTCTCCCCTCAAAATGAAGAGATGTAGGGGGAAAGTCATGTCAGTATCCCTTATTTCTAAATTTACCCTCATTTATTCTAATGTTTCACATGATCACAATGTTTCATTTGAATGTACTAATATTTAAAAAAATTTATTGTACAATGTTTAAAATATATATATATATATATATATATATATATATATATAATATTTAAAATGAAGAAACAAATCATCATAAATTTTAAGGAAGTTTTAAATTTGTTTATTATTTTATAAAATATAAATTATGTAAATAATAATAAACCAGTGTAAAAAAAATATAGTTAAATAAAATCTTCCATTTATATAGTTAATTGGGATTTATTGTTGTTATTAAAATGGAAAGAAAGATAATATTTAAAGAAATTATTTAAAGTTCTGTTTTATTCAATTTGTTGTTGTGTTTATATTAATATATTTTTATGTATAGTTATTATGTTTGAGTTAAAATTTATTTTATTATAATTTTTTATGGAATTTTTTTCTATTGTTAATTATGTTATATTTTTGTTGTTGTAGTGTTTTTTATTTTTCATTACTACAGGGTTTTTAATATTAAAAAATAATATTTTTTTATTTATATAAGATCTGATTTATTTTCTAATTTTATAGCACATGTTTAATATTTTAAAGAAATTACTTAAATTTATGTTTTTATTTAATTTGTTGAATACATATTTTTTTCTAATTATAATTTCTAAATTATAATATTTACATTTAACATATATTTTTTTCTAATTATAAATTTTAAATCTACAAAATATATGAAAGTTGTTCATTTTTAAATAAAAATAACTCATTTTATTATTATTTTTTTTAATAGTGGGATAAGTTTGTAAAGTAACATTTTACCCCTTTAAAAAAAATTAAAATTATCTCACAGCCATCGCATCACTCACAAACTTCCATAAACTTTCTTCACATATCCATTTTCTTAAATCCCCACACATCCCTCCCCAATCCAAACAGATCCTAAATACTCTCAACTTTCTTCACACTTTCTTTTCATATCCTCACACTTCCATTCCTCCATATCCTCATTTTCCGGTTCCCAATCCAAACATAGCATTACGCTCCTTTTGTTTCCATGTAAAGAAAGGAGAGTTTTTACTGTGCATAAGAAAGCACGGTAACCGAGAGAATAAAATGGAAAAATCACAGAAACTAAGAACATTTTTCAGTTTCAAATTTTCTTCATAGCTGAGAACGGATTTGCAAGGAAACATGTTTATATATATATATAAACATGTAATGTTTGTAATTTACTTTATTACCCCTTTTCATTTTAATCTCAAAATTATAATAATGTTTATTTAAATTAAAATTAACAATCTAAACCTAAAAATTATAAATTAATAATTATGAAAAAATAATATAATATTTTAATTAAAAATAATTATAATTTAAAAAATCAAACAAATTAATTTTCAATAATTTTCAAATTCAAGGATAAATTTGTAAAGTTATATTTTTATCAATTAAAAAAAATACAATTCTAATCACATTCATCATATCACTTACATATTTTAATAAACATTCTCTACACTTTCCACTATATTTACCTTAATCTAAACAACCTTACTTTTTTTCACGCTTTCTCTTTAAATCATCTCAAATTCACTCCCTTAAACTCATCCTTGATCCAAACAAAGCATTAAAAAAAATAACTAACACCCTCTGAGAAAATTATTAGGGTAAATTAGATATTTTCCTCTAACCACTTTTTGGCTATTGAATATAATTATTTTTGGAAACAAAGAATTCAATTAAATAGTTGATGAATGTAACGCCCCTCAAATCTTATTCATATTTATATCATAAAATAAACATGAAATGATAATATCAAAATTAACATATGTTTATATAATAGAATACGTTCATCTCATACATTGTATTTTCTTCAAAATAATATCCCTTCTCTAGGGAATTTTTTTTTTTATACATAACCGCCCAGTGTTTCAAAATAAAGCAAGATACAGCATAAGAACAGGCGATCTCCTTGTCCAACCACTCACTGAGGAGCTCTACTGCCTGCAACATCATCTGCTCCCGTGTAATTACACGATCATCACAGTTTTAAAGGAAACAACCACAAAACAAAACAAGGGGTAAGCTAGATATTTGTAAACCTTTAAAACATGAAACTTGATATTAACGCAAACCATCAAATATTCACACATTTCACAATTCCCTCAAGTGTCATTCATTTCACATAATCCATCAAGTGTCTATCAATAATTTCAATATTTCTCTTTCTCACGTCAGACTTCCACTGACTCATCACACATAGACACTTGACACTACTTCCGGAAGACTCGTGCATTGACTAGACTCAGAGATCTGCACTTGTCATACTACACCACTGTGAAATCCACACAGGGTCGCTGTGAAATCCACACAGCTATGCGCATAAACAATAATCTCAATCTCAATATCATCACTCTCCTAGCATGACAGGGTTAATCCATACAACAGGTCAAGTTAGTTATCTTTCAAACAACTTACCCATACATATGAACCTCCTTCGACTCTCAACGCCTGAATAACTTCATCTATATGATTCCATTATACCAGGAGAGTCAGGATATCTCCTTCTAGACAAATCACTGGTCAATGCACACTCTACACGATCTTACACGGTATCTTCTTTCCTGAAAATACTATGCCTTGATCCTACTTTTCACATCACTCCATATATCATACAACACCCAAACTGAACCAGTCAATCATACATATTTTTAAAACCGTTTCTAAACAATCCAAATCATACTAAAGTTCAAGATTCCGAAAATCATATGTATTTCACAGCATCTACCATATTTAAAGTATCATATTTTCAAGCTCAAATAAATTTCCAATCCACACACCAAAAACAGAGCAGCGTGTAAGAACGTTTAAAACCGACGACCACATCGCCCCAACATCAGAATCTTCTAGCTTAAGGTTCTATTGAAAATAAATCTAGCTTCCCTTACCTGGACGTGCGTAAAATCTCACTAAAAGCTCCAAACCCACCAAGACTTAAGGATACCCGAGCTCTGTTTTAAGGTTTTGATCAGAAAACTTGCAGGGCACAACGTCAGGAATCCAAGGGCAGTCGCCGATCTTCAACTGGTACGCTAGGACGTCTGAACGCAGGGAGAAGGAGAGGAAGGAAACAGGGAACCAAAGCTAACTCACTCAATCACTCTCGAACCACAGCAACGTCCACTACCTCTCAGGAGTGAGTTTTGAATCTAAACCAACTTGCCCAGAAGTGCCGCTGCCACCGCCCACTCTGCAGGAAGCTTGCGTGCACACTTCCTTGAACAGTATGACCACGTGGGTCTCTGCGCATACCAACTCTGGGTCACTTTCCATACCAACTCTCTGATGCTAACTATTCTGAAACACCCTTTCTATCTACGTTTCGCGCATGCAGGACGTTCTCGCGGGGAGCCTGGGACCCACTTTAACACGCGTAGCAGGGAACCGCGTGATGCCCTTCCACCGATGACTGACCGCGCGATGTCCATCCACCATCTACTGATGTCTGATGTGTCTCTCATACCGGCGATGACCGATGCCTCTCATACTGGCGGACGACTGATTCCTCACCCTGGCAGACAACCGATGTTTCACCCTGGCAGACAACCGATGTCTCACCCTGGCAGACAACCGATGTGTCACCCTGGCAGACAACCGATGTCTCACCCTGGCAGACAACCGGTGTGTCTCCCATCCTGGTTGATGACCGATGTTCCTCTCATCCTGTTGGCGATCTCTTATCGCCCTTGTGTGTGACGAGGACACATCGCCTCACTCTGGTCACCGATGTCACATCGTCACACCCAGCTGAGGGCTCGTCCTACCATTCCTCTAAGTCTGTGGTATCACTCCCACATGACTCGGTGACGTCGGTAGCTTCTCCTTCCCGAGGACAGGTCGGTACCAACTCCTCGCGCGCCAATGCATGCAACACTAAGGACAATCTCTTATGCCCCAGCATAGAGTTTTGCATACATAGCGTATCTAAGGTGCAAATCACACCTTAATACGTGTGATTTTTGGAACCCCCCTATGGTCCCCCGATCGACCTCTACCAGCTGACCTCAGACCTTGGGCGACGTCCGAGGTCTGACCACCATGAAACTTTTATTACAAGCTCTTTTTATTTTAAATAATAACATCTTCAGAAATTATTTAAATATAACACTTTTATTCCAATTAAATTTTTCTATTTCCTTACATTCTCCCCAACAAGAAAAATTTTCGTCCTCGAAAATTGAATTACTAAGGAAGGAGGTAGGGATAAGCTTCTCTCATGGTTTCTTCTAATTCCCAAGTTGAATCACCCGATCTGTCATCCCACACCACTTTCACCATGTTGATGGTCTTGCCTCTGAGCTGTTTACTCTGCCGATCGTCAATCCTAACTGGTTTTGCTTCAAAAGACAAGTCATCCTTGATCTGTACATCATCCACTTCCAGCACGTGACTTGGGTCTGCCATGTACTTCCTCAGCTGTGATACATGAAAGACATTATGCAGGTTTGCTAATTGGGGAGGTAGGGCGATCTCATAAGCCACTGGACCGATCCTCCTTAGGATCTGATATGGCCCAACAAACTTAGGGGACAGCTTCTTTGATCTGATAGCTCGTCCTACACCCTTGGTCGGTGTCACTCTCATAAATACAAGATCTCCCACTGCAAACTCCAAAGGTTTTCTCCTCTGATCTGCATAAGATTTTTGCCGACTTTGAGAAGCTTTCATTCTGTCTTTTATCTGTTTCACCTTCTCGGTCGTCTGCTGAATTAACTCTGGCCCGACCAAGACTGCTTCGCCCTCCTGGTACCAACATAAAGGAGTTCTGCATTTCCTCCCATACAAGGCTCCATAGGGCGCCATCCCTATACTGGCATGATAACTATTATTATAAGTAAACTCTACCAGCGGCAACATCTCATCCCAGCTTCCCAATTGATCCAAGACACACGTCCTCAGCAGATCTTCCAAGGACTGGATCGTTCTCTCCGACTGTCCATCTGTTTGAGGATGATATGCAGAGCTCATCCTCAACTTAGTCCACAAAGAATCTTGCAGAGTCTGCCAAAACCGTGAAGTGAACCTGGGATCTCTATCCGAAACAATGCTGGAAGGCACTCCATGCAACCTCACAATTTCCTTGATGTATAACTGAGCCAACTTGGCCATGGATATCCTCAAATTAACTGGAAGAAAGTGAGCACTCTTCGTCAGCCGATAACCTATGACCCAGATTGCATCATGACCCCTTACCGATCTAGGTAAGTGGGTAACGAAATCCATTGCAATGCTGTCCCATTTCCACTCAGGAATATTGATGAAGACCAAGTAGAGGAGGCGCCTGAGGCCCAAGCCCATGAAGCCCAAGCCCAAGTTGGGGCCCAAGCCCAACCAATTAGCTCAACATCCTTCATGCCTCAAAGGATGACTAGGAGCAAGGCTAAAGCTTTGGGAGAAGAGCATCAATGGATGTCTCTTTTTGTAATTACTTGTGTATAGTTTTTAGTAGAACTTTAAAGGAAGGTGTAGGAATTAAAATAAGGGGTGTTAATGTACAAAAACAAGTCACACCTTCCATGTGACATAAAGAGTAGGTGTAGGTGTAGTTTTAGGAGGTGCCAAAGTAGAAATCAAGTCACACCTCCCTTGTGACATGTGTTTTGGCTCCAAATTCAAATGCTTCTCATTTGAATTTTCCCACTTTAATTTCAGCCCTCTCACACTATAAATAGAGGTGCTATGCTCATGTAAAAGAAGATTGAAATTAGAAGAAAAGTTACTATACTCAAATTGTGAGTGAATTTTGTGAGACTTGTTCTCCTCTTCCTTGTCTCATCTTGTGAAGCTTTGGGAGCACTCAAGTGGCGGCAAATCTGCACTTATCTTGGATCATCACCTCCAAGTGGCGTGTCCATTCCCAATCCATGGCTACAACCACATAAGTTTCATCTTCTTTCATCTTCCATTGTCATTTCAATCGGTAGTTTTGATTCTATGTCTTGTTCTTGAATTTCAATCGGTTCTTTGGTTTCAATTTGTGTTTCCATTCTGTTTTTTTGTGTTTAAATTCTGCACCTATTCTTTTTTTGAGTTCAGCACCTTGTTCTTCACTCATTCATCACCATTAATTGTGTTTTAACCTTGGACCTTTGGAAATGAACCTTCACATCTACTTAACACTTGTTAAGTTAATGTCCAGTGGGGATTTTCCTTAGGTGACTCACTCTAAATTGCTAAGAATCTTGATCCTAATTCTAAGAAAGTGTCACAAATATAATGAACCTAAAATCAACTCACATCAAATATCCAATTGCTGTAACAAACCGTCAGGTCTTTGGTGTTCTACCTTTACCTTCTGACATGTCAAGCAGGTAGTAACATACTGGGCAATGTCTTTCTTCATGCCCGACCACCAAAATGACCCCTTTAAGTCCTGGTACATCTTGTTCATGCCTGGATGTAGGCTAAGACGACTCTTGTGACCTTCCTCTAGGATCATCTTCTTCCACTCTCCATTCGCAGGTATGCAAATTCTGCCATTAAATCTCAAGATCCCATCATCTCCCATCACAAAGGCCTTAGCCTGATCGATGCCTAGCAATTCCACAATACGCTTCAGACTAGGGTCCTCTAATTGCTTATCCTTTATCATTCCAATGAAATCATTAGTTATAGTTAACTTACTACAACTGATATGCTTAACATGAAATTCCACTCCCAAGTTTAAATCTCTGAACTGTTCGATCAGCTTCTGCTCTTCAATCATCATGATTGATACTTGCATTGATTTTCTACTCAGAGCATCTGCCACTACATTGGCCTTCCCTGGATGATACATAAGTTGGAAATCATACTCCTTTAAAAACTCCATCCATCTTCTTTGTCTCATATTCAGTTCCTTTTGATCAAACAGATATTTCAGGCTTTTATGATCACTAAACACCTGAAACCGAGCTCCATACAAATAATGTCTCCAAATCTTCAAGGCAAACACCACAGCCGCCAACTCCAAGTCATGAGTAGGATAGTTTCTCTCATGAATTTTGAGTTACCTTGAAGCATATGCAACTACTCTTTTCTCTTGCATCAAAACACATCCCAAGCCCTGATGTGAAGCATCACAGTAGACGTCCAAGGGTCTTCCTACATCTGGGATCACCAGCACCGGAGCACTAGTCAATCTTTCCTTTAGTTCCATGAAACTCTGTTCACATCGGTCGGTCCAAGCAAAAGGTTGGTCTTTGCGAGTTAACTTAGTCAAAGGAGCCACTACCTTGGAAAAATCCTCAATGAACCTCCGATAGTAGCCAGCTAGACCCACAAAAATCCTTATCTCTGTGACTGTCTTAAGATGTTTCCACTGAAGCACTGCCTCTACCTTGGCTGGATCCACTGAGATCCCCCGAGCAGATATCACATATCCCAAGAAGTTAACTTCCTTCAGCCAGAACTCACACTTGGAGAACTTAGCATATAATTGCTTCTCCCTCAAGATCTCCAACACCGTCTTTAGATGTTCCTCATGTTCTTCCTCGGTCCTTGAATAAATAAGTATGTCCTCTATGAAGACTACAACAAACTTATCCAAGAAAGGACGAAAAATTCTATTCATGTAGTCCATGAACAGAGCTGGAGCATTTGTCACTCCAAACGGCATCACCACATACTCATAATGTCCATAACGAGACCTAAATGCCGTCTTCTGAACATCTTCAGCTTTTACCAAAATTTGGTGGTATCCCATTCTCAGATCAATCTTTGAGAACACCGAGGCTCCATGCAGTTGATCCATGAAATCATCAATTCTAGGCAGAGGATACTTGTTCTTGATGGTCAACTTGTTCAACTGGCGGTAATCTACACACAACCGAGACCCTTCATCCTTTTTCTTAACTAGAAGCACTGGAGCCCCCCATGGAGATACACTAGGCCTGATGAACTGTTTCTCCAACAATTCTTCCATTTGCTTCTTTAATTCCATCAAGTCAGCTGGAGCCATTCTGTAGGGTGCCATTGACACTGGTCCAGCTCCAGGTACCAAATCAATAGCGAATTCCACTTCTCTCTTAGGAGGTAGTCCAGGTATTTCTTCTGGAAATACATCCATGAAATCCTTCACCACATGTATACTGCCCATATCTTCTTCATTCTTCACTCCCCCTTGAGCGAGGATCACGAAGCACCTCGCCCCTTCTTTCAACTCCGACCACACATGCTGAGCAGACATCACATCTGACACGTCGAGATCTGGAAACACCACTTTCTGCCTACCGCAATCTATGAGAATGTGATTGGCAGATAGCCAATCCATTCCTAGGATAACATCCAGATCCTGAAGAGGTAGACAAATCAAATTTACTTTGAACCTGCATCCCTCTACTATCACTGGACATTCAGAGCAAACGGTGGAGGTCATAACCTGTCCTGATGCAGGTGTAGAGACCAACAGTTCAAACGGCAGCTCCTTCACTAGAAGGCCCAACTCGTCTATGCACAGACTTGACACAAAAGAGTGTGTCGCTCCAGAATCAAACAAGGCTTTTACACTTCTACCAACTATAAAACAAACACCTTGCATCAAGTTACCTGACTGAGATGCCTCAGCTCCTGATATCGCAAACACTCTCCCTGCTGCCTGAGGTCTGCTGTCGTCGTTCCTCAACTGTTGAGAACCACCAGATTGAGTCATCCTATTCTGGTTAGGACAATCTCTAGCAACGTGTCCCGTCTTTTGGCATGCAAAACACCTTCTCTCTGAAGCCCTCTTGGGGCACACATTGGACGTGTGTGGTCCACCACAATGGAAACATCTAGGCTTCCATGGTTGTTGTTGCTGAAACTGGGGCGGTGCTGCTCCTGCCTTATGCTGTGGAGATCTCGCATAAGGCTTATTCTGCTGCTGCTGCCCCTTGGCCTTCCCATTGAAAGAACCTCCTGGGTGTGACCTGATCACCCGAGAATTACCCCTTTCCAAGGTCTCCACCATCTTTGCCTTCTCCACTAAGGCATGAAACTCCCTGATGCACATAGGTGCTATGGTCTTCTTCAGCTCATGCTTTAAACCTTCTTCAAACTTTCTACACCTCCAAGCCTCAGAGGTAGCTTGGGTATAAAATCGGGCGAGGTACTCAAACCGAGCAACATAAGCATTCACTGACATCTCCCCCTGCTCCAACCTGAGGAATTCTGCTTCCTTCGCAAACCTTGTACTATCTGGAAAATATTTCTCCAGAAACCTCACTCAGAAACTTTCCCAGTCTAACACTTCAGCTCTGGCTTCCATCATCTGCTGAGCTCCCATCCACCAGAACTCTGCTTCTCCAGATAGCAGATAGGTAGCAAACACCAATTTCCTCTCTTCAGGGCAGGAGGTTGCCTTGAAGATTTTCTCTAACCCCCTGATCTGCTTGGTCAGGAGTAGCATTCCCACTGAACTTAGGTGGGCTGTGCCTGAGGAACTCGGTCAGTCCCATCTGCTCCTGAGGCTGACCGACGTGGGGAGCTGTTGCAGCTGATCTAGCAGTCTCCAAATGCTGCATTGCAGCTTGATGATTCTGAGCCATCGCCGCATTCTGCTACTGGATGGCGCTTGCCATCATCTCAATGGCCCTGGCGATCTGGCTCATTTCTGCAGAAGGTTGGGGAGGGGTAGGCGGTCTAGGAGCCATTTTTCTCTGTAAGATTAGGAAACTATTATTCTCTAATCATATTCCTATAAAATGAACTTGATAAAGAATCAATTCATTTAGAAGACCACATCTAGGTCTTACAAAGGTCAGCATCTCAAAATCATCTAGAATTTTGAGTTTATCAGCAAGATCATGATACTTATAACATCAAGCATAACACCAGAACAGCTACTGGTATAAAACCATCAATCCAAACAACCACTTTCAATCAATTACAAAAACACTCAATAAAATGAAATAAATCACACCAGAATTCAATGTATGCTAAACATCAAACCTTTAGAATTAAGATTGAGAATCATCTCGATCCAGTTATGAGTGTGCACCCTCACTACTTTATCAAGATCCTTTCATTCTTAATACTAAAATTTTCAGTTAGAGCATATATTTACTAAAGCACACACAAAATTTCAATAAGAAAAACATTTAAAAACCTTTCACTATAGCTTTAATTCAAAAACTCCAATAAAGTTTTGTAAGCAGAAGAAACACAATGAACCCACTACCCTCAGGTCATCCTAAGGACGAACTGCTCTGATACCATTAATGTAACGCCCCTCAAATCTTATTCATATTTATATCATAAAATAAACATGAAACGATAATATCAAAATTAACATAAGTTTATATAATAGAATACATCCATCTCATACATTGTATTTTCTTCAAAATAATATCCCTTCTCTAGGGAATTTTTTTTTTTATACATAACCGGCCAGTGTTTCAAAATAAAGCAAGATACAGCATAAGAACAGGCGATCTCCTTATCCAACCACTCACTGAGGAGCTCTACTGCCTGCAACATCATCTGCTCCCGTGTAATTACACGATCATCACAGTTTTAAAGGAAACAACCACAAAACAAAACAAGGGGTAAGCTAGATATTTGTAAAACTTTAAAACATGAAACTTGATATTAACGCAAACCATCAAATATTCACACATTTCACAATTCCCTCAAGTGTCATTCATTTCACATAATCCATCAAGTGTCTATCAATAATTTCAATATTTCTCTTTCTCACGTCAGACTTCCACTGACTCATCACACATAGACACTTGACACTACTTCCGGAAGACTCGTGCATTGACTAGACTCAGAGATCTGCACTTGTCATACTACACCACTGTGAAATCCACACAGGGTCGCTGTGAAATCCACACAGCTATGCGCATAAACAATAATCTCAATCTCAATATCATCACTCTCCTAGCATGACAGGGTTAATCCATACAACAGGTCAAGTTAGTTATCTTTCAAACAACTTACCCATACATATGAACCTCCTTCGACTCTCAACGCCTGAATAACTTCATCTATATGATTCCATTATACCAGGAGAGTCAGGATATCTCCTTCTAGACAAATCACTGGTCAATGCACACTCTACACGATCTTACACGGTATCTTCTTTCCTGAAAATACTATGCCTTGATCCTACTTTTCACATCACTCCATATATCATACAACACCCAAACTGAACCAGTCAATCATACATATTTTTAAAACCGTTTCTAAACAATCCAAATCATACTAAAGTTCAAGATTCCGAAAATCATATGTATTTCACAGCATCTACCATATTTAAAGTATCATATTTTCAAGCTCAAATAAATTTCCAATCCACACACCAAAAACAGAGCAGCGTGTAAGAACGTTTAAAACCGGCGACCACATCGCCCCAACATCAGAATCTTCTAGCTTAAGGTTCTATTGAAAATAAATCTAGCTTCCCTTACCTGGACGTGCGTAAAATCTCACTAAAAGCTCCAAACCCACCAAGACTTAAGGATACCCGAGCTCTGTTTTAAGGTTTTGATCAGAAAACTTGCAGGGCACAACGTCAGGAATCCAAGGGCAGTCGCCGATCTTCAACTGGTACGCTAGGACGTCTGAACGCAGGGAGAAGGAGAGGAAGGAAACAGGGAACCAAAGCTAACTCACTCAATCACTCTCGAACTACAGCAACGTCCACTACCTCTCAGGAGTGAGTTTTGAATCTAAACCAACTTGCCCAGAAGTGTCGCTGCCACCGCCCACTCTGCAGGAAGCTTGCGTGCACACTTCCTTGAACAGTATGACCACGTGGGTCTCTGCGCATACCAACTCTGGGTCACTTTCCATACCAACTCTCTGATGCTAACTATTCTGAAACACCCTTTCTGTCTACGTGTCGCGCATGCAGGACGTTCTCGCGAGGAGCCTGGGACCCACTTTAACACGCGTAGCAGGGAACCGCGTGATGCCCTTCCACCGATGACTGACCGCGCGATGTCCATCCACCATCTACTGATGTTTGATGTGTCTCTCATACCGGCGATGACCGATGCCTCTCATACTGGCGATGACTGATTCCTCTTCCTGACGGACGACTGATTCCTCACCCTGGCAGACAACCGATGTTTCACCCTGGCAGACAACCGATGTCTCACCCTGGCAGACAACCGATGTCTCACCCTGGCAGACAACCGATGTCTCACCCTAGCAGACAACCGATGTCTCACCCTAGCAGACAACCGGTGTGTCTCCCATCCTGGTTGATGACCGATGTTCCTCTCATCCTGTTGGCGATCTCTTATCGCCCTTGTGTGTGACGAGGACACATCGCCTCACTCTGGTCACCGATGTCACATCGTCACACCCAGCTGAGGGCTCGTCCTCCCATTCCTCTAAGTCTGTGGTATCACTCCCACATGACTCGGTGACGTCGGTAGCTTCTCCTTCCCGAGGACAGGTCGGTACCAACTCCTCGCGCGCCAATGCATGCAACACTAAGGACAATCTCTTATGCCCCAGCATAGAGTTTCGCATACATAGCGTATCTAAGGTGCAAATCACACCTTAATACGTGTGATTTTTGGAACCCCCCTATGGTCCCCCGACCGACCTCTACCAGCTGACCTCAGACCTTGGGCGACGTCCGAGGTCTGACCACCATGAAACTTCTATTACAAACTCTTTTTATTTTAAATAATAACATCTTCAGAAATTATTTAAATATAACACTTTTATTCCAATTAAATTTTTCTAGGTCCTTACAATAAACACAGCTAGGTTATTGGTTAGTGGAAATGATGAAAATAACTTATATATTATGAAGAAGAGCTGGACAACAGTCATAACTTTTGAAGTATGAATGCATACAGCACAAGGACCACAACAACTTATACCTATTATCTTTAAAATGTAGAATGCAATAAATTATATAAAAGAATTAGAAATTAAATTTAAAAATAAAAAATAATCTAATTATTATTTTGACTAAATTAGATACTATTTTATAAATTAAAAATATTATTAATATCTAAATAATTTTTATTATTAATAAAAATTTATAAATTATTTATAAATTGATATTTAATTAGCTATAAAGTTTAAGTTATTAACTAATTTAAATTTTAAAATTAATATTTAAAATTTTTGTAATTAATTAAATATTAATTTAAAATTAATTTATAAATTTTTATTAAAAATAAAAATTATTTTATATAATAAAAAAATTTTAGTATATTTAATTTAATTAATATAATAACTGACTTTTTTTTTAATATTAATTTTTATTTAATAATTGTTTAGTAAATATATATATATATATATATATATTATTGAAATGATTTAAATTGACAATTATCTATATTTGTGTAGATGGCTATGTCATTTGAGAATGTATGAGTTTTTTTTTTTTTACATTGAGGGGAATCTTAAATACATTTATGAATATTGAGAATGTATTTTGAATTGTAAAATTAAAAAAAAAAAAATCTGTATAAAAATTTACAAATGATAGAATACATTATGAATCTTTAATATTATCATAGACATTAAATATATTTTCGAACATGATTAGAATGTATTTATGAATTATATAATCTCAACGAAAATATATTTTGAATGATATAATTTGAAAATATATTTTGAATGATATGACCTGAAAATATAATTTGAATATTATAACTTGGAAATCTATTTGGATTGCATTCAAATTGTGCAATAAAAAAATTTAGTTTATAAATAATTTAGACTTTTTAACACCTATAATGTATATACGGAGAAACCATGAGAAATGGATAAAGAGCCTTACGTTGTAGTAAGGGTAACAGGCCTCAAAAAAGCCTTTTACTGTTGGTTGTTTACCTTCTTGGAATGTTACTGGAGACTAAAGTGGCCACTCTTAAACTGAACAAAATGTAAAATAAGCATAAGATATAAGCTCCTAAACTTAATTATTTAATTTAATTTAATTTTAGTCCCTAAAATTCAATTGAGTTTAATTGAGTTTTCTTTTTTCTTTATGTTTAATTGTTTTTTTCACAAGAGTTTAATTATATTGCAACAAGATCTCTTCAATATTTCAAGTGTAAGTAATGTTTTATGTGGATTGAGGTGAAAGTAGAAAATAATAGAAAAGAAGAAAAAATGGGTGAAAAGTGAAATTATTTAAATTAAAAAAAAAGTGAAATTAGTGATGGAAAATTCGTAACAGTGTTGATTGATATGAAAAAATAATTAATTAGATAATATTATGAATTATTAAAATACTTTTAGTTAAATTTTAATAAGAATGGGTATAAATCAAGGTTCAAAAATATTAATTATAAAGTTATTATTTTATAAAACTGAAAATAATATTTAAAATTTAATATAATTACAATATTTTTTCACATATGAATTTAAAATAAGAAAATTTAAATGAAAAATAAAATAAATATTGAACTATATTACAAGTGAGTGCACTATTATACATCAATAATATAAAATGCAAGTCATCCAATCAGTCCACACCCTTCTTGCCGTGTGAACAACATTACTCCACCGCCAACACAGTGTAAATATGAAATTTTGCCCTTACTTAAAAATTATAGATTAAAATATTATCATGGGAATACCTGGAAAACTTAAAGTGCAATTGAAATCATTACTTTAATAATTTTTTACAATTTTAAATATTCTTTTTTAATTTTTGTTCAATTCAAAGACTAATATATGATATTCTTGTGCAAAATTTGAAACAAAAATGAGTTATTGGATGAAAGAAATGGACGTGGTGATACTTTGCTGACCATATATTGTTTCAAAATTTTCATTTACCAATTGTTGAATGAAATGCAAAAGCATGGTCCCTGGAATTGATTTGTGACCATGCACCAATCGTAGTGCATGGTGTTAGTGGACACTTTCATGTTAAACAGCAACCCTCTTTTAAATTTGAGAGGACCACGCAGAAAACACCCTTAAAAACACTTACAATCTCCTAAACAAGGGTCTAAGGATACCTAACATTAATCTCAAAAAAGTTGAATGAAATTATCCCTTTTCTTCTAAACAAAAGATGACGAATAGGTACATCAAAGCAGATGCTTGACATGGACAAGAATGCAATATTGGGGAGTTTCTGCTAGCCAGGCTGCATCACATGGGATAGTTGCTTCACACAACTGGACTAACGGGGATTGAATTTGACAACCATCATTCATGTTTAGTTTTGAAATAATACTTCTAGAAATCACATGTTTTTTCATCTACTAAAGATGTCTCTAGTCATCTACAGAAACTTTTTTTTCAAGATGCAGAGATTATTGAAGTAAGTTTATCTTCTTTTTCTTTACAAAGTTTTAACATGAAAGATATGATCTAAACGGTTTGAGTTTGGAACATTTTTTAGAAGTAATATGGGAGAGAAAGATGCACGGAGGGTTGTGGCAGATAAGACTTATGGTTAATTGGGTAGTGTCCCTTATGGACAGTGACCAATTGTATAGTGACCTTGATGAACCTTTCAAGGCTCAACCGAAGTTCACACGCCATTGACTTTGAGGAAGTTAAGAGAGTGCTTCATTAATCATTTTGGGTTTGTCATGTGGAACCTCCAACCACAGTAATAACTGTGACTTGCCAAATTATTTTTGGAAAAAATACACAAACATGATTTCTAACACACTTTTATGCCTTTTTCATCAATAAATTTATTCAGAGCTACAAAATTAATAAAAAATAATTATCAAATAAAAAATGAATCTCACTTTTCTACTTCAAGGAATTTTGAATCAATAAAAAGCATAGGTTTCTTTATAACATGAAAGAGTAGTTAAAGAGAACATTCCCAACCTTTCTCATTATTTGTTAGTGGTGAATTATAAACACGGAAACCGTAACCTAAAATAATATATATAAAAGATGTTACATCATCAATCATTTTAAGTAAAAAGTAAATTTAATTAAACTGTTATATTAATATCATATTATCATAATTATTAATATTAAAATTGAACTGTAATGTGACGATAAAATATTTATATTTTAACATATTTGAAAAATATGCATCTCATCAATTTTAAATCTATTGTATCAAATAACTTTTGATTTATATATAATATCTGTGATGGGAATTTTTAATCCAATAGTTAATTTTTCTTAAAATACACTAAATGATATAATATTTTGTATAACTTACACCAATATAATATATTATATTATATATATATATATACATAAAATATTATTTTTTTAGTGTTCATGTTTTCCAATTTTATTCTTTATAATATTAAAATATAATAAATTAAAAAATTATTTATTTTAAATTGAAAATTTGAATTTTAAAAAAATTTGAAAATTTTTTAATTTGAAAAAAAACTAAAGAAAATAAATTTCTTAAAAATTTATCCTTTAAACAAATATTCTTTAATTTAAATAATTCTTCCCAATAAAAATCACCTACACAATACAAAAATTACATACAACAAAATTTAAAAAACTATTTACTTTTATAATAATTTTTAATAAAAACCTTTTTATAATTTAATAATATATTTTTATTTCAATGGTTATTATAATAATAGTAATTTTGTCAAAAATAAAAAAAGTCTAATTATTCATTTTTAAAAAACAATTTATTTATTTAATTAATAAAATAAATAATTGAATAATTATTTTTATTTCAAAATAATTAAATAATTTTTCTTTTTAAAAATAACTGTTATGTATATATAATAATTTTATCTTTTAATATATAATTTATCCTTTAAAAAATATACTTAATTATTGTTATAATTTAATAAATAAATTTATTAACAAAAAATTATTTATAAACTTAAATAGACCCATGAAACTAGTTTTTTTGTTTGATATATTAATTAAAATTTATTATTATAAAATTATAAGATTATCATACTTTAAATATTTTCATTATGGTAAAATTTATAATGACATTTGTATATACATTAATTGAATAAAATTATAATTATTATAAATTTATAATATAATATCTATAAATAAACGCAAACTTTTAAAAATATTTAAAAAATAAGTACACAGCTACTGCATGTGTTTCGACAAGTATATAATAAAGAGATTTGTCACTAATAGGGTAATTCTAAGAGAGATATTCTTTATCTTTATATCTTCATCTTTCATTTCCTTAGTCTAATGGTTAATAATTAGTTACTAACTAAAATCATTAGACTAAAACATATTAAAGGTTAGTTTTGAAGTAAATCTTACAATCACTCTTGGAATATCTTCATTCTTTATATATATGTATGTATGTGTGTAAAAGGAGCTGTTTCACAGTTGTATACATGGCCTCATCTCATACAATAAAGTAAAGCCAGCATAGACTTTATTTTTGTATTGTTACATATGTCCTTTTTATTTCTGCTTTCTCCTCTTATTAGGAATGGTTCTAAACTTTTCAGCAATCATTATCCCTCTCAACTTCATGGGATTTTCTTTTCTTCTCCCTAACTCAAGTAGTTAGGAAAATGAATGTTGCACAAACATAAACTAGTTTTCTTAAATAAATCTAAAGGTGAAACAAGAAGGTTGGAAAGAACTTTAATAAAATAAATTGCTTATATAAATTTTATATAAGGGTGAAGCATGAAGAGTTGAAGAAAGAGTGATCCCTTCTTATAAAGCCTGCAATTTACATGGTATATATATATACTACAGTAAGATTGAATACACTCTCTTCCTCTCCCCACTTCTTTCTCTTCTCAAACTAGTGATAAATAAATGTTGTCATAAAAATATGTAAGTGGTTGGTTGAACAAACAGAAATAGTTATGTAATGTCACCACTTCCGCTGTGCAAGAACTTTCTCACCTCTTGCTCTTGACTTGTCAATTCTTGCTCGTCTTGAAAACTCTTGTATTTTTCGATCATGCTCTTTGAGCATTTGATCCATGTTGCTTGATGACACCATTAATGGACCTGAGAGGTATATCTTGTTTCCCATCGACTCACGCCCTCCCTGAAACAGTCCCCCACATCAATTTTCAAGAAAAAAAAGTGTTGCAATAGTAATCAAATATTCATTCATTGTTGCCACAGTACTTGGACTCCATTTACTATAATTAGTGACCAACCATCCATGAATGTTATACATTCAACTACTAGGGAACATGGGAACTTGAGCATTTCATAAAAAGAAGGGCAAAAGTTTATAGAAAAAAGTATGACAATTGCAAGGTATGGAACTTCAGTCTTAAGCTCCGCAACTACAATAGCTAGCTGTTGTGGTGTGGTGTGATTCTCCTAAGGTTCTTATCAAACAATTTACTGAATGCTGATAGGAAGATAAAGAGTTAGATAACTTTGAATATCACTAGTAGACTTTATAAGACATCAAAAGGTCTCTTGTCCTTGTTTAATAAAACTTGTGTTTATCTCTCTCCAATAGAATGACCGTGTAACAGGAGAGGATCCAAATCAAGTGAAGACCACTACCAAATATTTAAAATTACTGAAGCAAAAAAATAATAATAACAATAATAACTAACTGGAGTTGATTTTTCGGTCGGGACCCTTCTGCTTTCAATTTGATTGTGATCAACAATCCGTTTTTGTTCCTGCCTTCTTCTTGACTCTGATCCGTTAGTTGACTCCATTGATTTCCTTACTTCACTTGGTTTTCTGTGGTGCAAGTGAACTGGTTTATCCTCCTGATCTTCTGGCAACAATGTCCTAGATGCCACTAGCCCAGATAGTTTTGATAGGTTCCCCCTGATTGAAACAGAAGGTACATCATCAACTTCCTTCGCACCTTTTGCCCAAAGAGAACCCGGAACCAATGGGCCTGAATGTGATGGCTTTTTATAAATATGCCCAGAAAAATTATTTTCAATTTCTTTAGCCTCTTCTGACTTTTTGTGAGGGAAAACCAGAATCCCAGACACTGCTCCCCTATGAGGGTTGTATAATTCACTTCGGTTCTTTGAGCTGGAATAACGTCCTTGCTGCATCAGACAACAGTAAGATAAGCCTAGTGGAAGAAAAGATTAAAAAAAAAAAGTAGGACAGCTGGGGCAACATATGTGAGAAGAGCACAAGAATATTTAAAAATTTAGTATGTAAGAATATGTTAAGAAAAAGTTATGTTTGTAATAAGCAATAGGCAGGCACTAAGCTCACAAGTCTCTTTTTTTTAGTTTTAGAACTACAAATTCACTGATACACCAGACCGATTCAAACCCAAGGATTCTCATCTTAGCCTCATAAATAAACACTGAAGTTACAGTAGACTCAAAAGTCAGTGCAAGTTCAACAACCCAAAAATGGTTTAGGTGCCCTAACACAATCTCATAATAATTGGCATGGGGTAGGTCTTGCACAAATAACTGATAAGCAGATGCATTATATCCTTTCATTGACTGAAACAAAAAGAACTGGTGATCATCAGACCAATAAATTTCCTTATAGTTCACAAGTCCGATCTATACCTAAAAGTGTTGAAAAATCTCCGAGATGAATCAAGAGACAGTTAAAAGCATAAGATTTTATTTTAATTTCCCCAGTAAACTGAACAGAATTTGCACGATAGACCAAGCTAATCATAGAGGCAAGTCATACAATAAAATTTGAAACTTTTTGGATTACCTGTACTGATAAAGCTGGTTCAGCACTGTCTTTTGTGGTGATGCTGGCCCTATGTCCTTTTTCTTGTCTAACTCCCGAGGCAAGTTTTTGGTCCCTACCTCCAACAGCTCCTTGCCTAAGACAGTAAACAAAAATGAATACATATTATTTATCGTTTATAAGCAATAGGTTTACAAATGTATGAATCAAGTCATGCAGAAAGCACGGCTAACAGTTGTGATGAAACAAATAAAGTTGGAGCAGCATGGCCCAAATGTAATTATGTAACTATGTGTTCAAGGTTGTAATCACCAATAATATGAAAATTATTTTGTTATGTCATGAGACCCCATTATTCATGACTTTGTTCATGGCAGAGATGTCAACATTCCAAAGAGACCAATTTGATCCACACTGAAATTTTTCAGATTAGGCCATGTATTAATTTAAATTCCAAGCAAAAGATTCCATTCCAGAGACTGAAGCCACCATCACAATATTAATTACTAAAAATAAATATCATTGTCTTTGCCTCAAAATAAAAACAGTTAACCTATATCACTACCTTCTGGCTTCTTCTCGTAATTTAGCATCAATTTCCTTGTTGGGAGCATATTTCGGTAAACTTGATGGATCACAAGGCACAGGCTCTGATGTAAAGAACTGCAAAAAAAATGGATTAATATAAAAAGTGGAGAATCACATGCCTATTAGCAGGTTAGAAAGAAAAAAAGGTTCCTAAAATATGTTGGACAGAATTGTGAAAGAATTTTGATTATTTTTTACAACTTCATAACATAGCAGTACAGTAACAAAAATATCTCTTGATTTGTCTATTTGAATCTGACTTCCTGATTGCCCTGTATATTGAACGGCGAGAAGATTCTCTTCAAAGCATGTAAAGGAAAAGGAAAAAGAAAAAGAACAACTGTAGAATAGCATGAATGTTAAAGTGCAAAAAGAAGTACAACATTAAATCTAACTCGTTTTAGCAGGTGATGATGGACAAAATATTTAGAACTAAGACTTATATTGAGTATTGACACATCACTGAGATATGAAATGCTTGCAATTTGGATATTTCCAATGTCAGGATATTCCTATTTGTCTGATCACATATTCTTCCACAGATATATGAGAATCTAAATGAGAATGAATTACAAGAGAGATTTATTAGATATGTGATTAGAGAAACTTAGATTTCCAAGTCCCCATGAGAAGCATTAATCACACTTTTATGTGCATCTATTGGTATATCAATTATGGTTGAGTACAATATAAATCTTCCTTCAAATACCACTAAGATTACATTGGGAAAAGAAGTCAATCAAATACTATAACTACTTGCTGGGGATAAAAATCAGCTTACCTCACTTTTCAGAGCAGCTGCTGCAGTTCCCCGATGTGCCGGCTCTACAGAAAGAAGGGTCTCGATAAGCTTTAGAGCAGTAGATGGGTAGTCCTTAAATGTCTCTGCAACACATCGCCTATAATGGTGTGGCGGCCTGAATACTGTTGAATGTGACAGCCGCAATTTAAGCCAATAGTCATCAGATGGTGAGCCGCAAAGTTTAAAAATTCGATGCAATTGCTCAACCTACAAAGAAATAAAATTAACCTTCAGATCAGATACTAGATTAGGAAAATGATGAAAACTATATTTATATACTCATACCTCTGTTTTTCCTGGTAAAATGGGCCTTCCAGTATATAGTTCACCCAGTATGCAACCAGTGCTCCACAAATCCACTGCAACCCCATAATGATTTGCTCCAAGTAAAAGTTCTGGTGGTCTATACCATAGAGTTACTACTCGGCTTGTCAATGGAACACTGAGGTGGGGGTCAAAAAAACTTGCCAAACCAAAATCAGCGATTTTTAAGATTCCATTATTGTCAATGAGAAGATTTGAGCCTTTTATGTCACGGTGGAGGACACCATGACTATGACAATGATCCAATCCACTAAGAAGCTGCTGCATGTAGCATTTTAGCTGACATATAAAGAATATTATTGTTTTAGGAGTTTTCTAATAAAAAATGGAGTATAAAGAAAAAATGTTATATAGCTACTTTCCTATACTTATGGTCTTATTATACAAGAGATGCACATGCACAAAAATCTGAACTTCATGTAAAATAAATCATTATTACCTGTGGTTCAGAGAACTTGATGTCAGGATTTGATGCAAGTCCTGTAAGATCATGCTCCATATACTCAAAAACAAGGTACAAGCTGCGAGACATATGTGACGTTACCAAGCCCTCCAATTTTATAATGTTTGGATGGTCAAGCCTACGCAAAACATGGATTTCCCTTGCCATAAACTTCACACTCTCAGGATCAAGATTGTCAAAGCGTACTTTCTTCAATGCAACAAACTTTCGGTTAATCACATCCCTTGCCTTATAAACAGTACTATAAGTTCCTTGCCCAATCTGCATAATAGAATACCACCATCATATTATTCCTTCACCAATATAAGAAGTTTATACTAACAAAAACAAACAAGACAAAATCAAACCAGTCTAACAGTCATTCTTTTTTCGTTACAACAAATAAAATGAAATTAACCCCATCTTGAACTCTAAAGCATTACACAAATAGATTGATGCAGCATAGTAAGAATTACAGAACTGCTTAATTATAATGTAAACATAGACAGCAGACAAGACCGCAACTTACTTTGTCCAACTTCTCAAAATTATTCGCTCTCCGAGGTATCCATCCCTTAATAGCTTCACCCGCAACTGAAGAAAGCCATGCCGGCCATCCAGCTGCAACTTGCTCTCCTTCTATAGCCTTTGGAATCCTTCCAGGGCCAAGATGATCCACAACAGTCACTTCAGGCTTCTCTATTTTCTTCTTCCCATCATGATCAACATACAACTGCCCTGAACCATTGGCCTTCTTGTCAATCAATGAACCTTTTACATGACCACCGTCTATTATCACATCTTTAGCCCCACCTTCATCAACCCTCCTAGTTGAATTTAACCGCAAAACATTCAACTCTGAAGGCCTTGTGCTGTACGATTGCAATTTCTTAGTGACACCTACCTTGCTGTCCTCTACAGCTGAACTCTTAGAACATAAGCAACCCATGTTGAGGCACAACGATATCACATCAACTTCACAACAATGTTATCCTTCAAAAAGTAGGATCACCATCCACCAGCAACACTTCTTCCAACAACTCCACCAAAACTCATAAAAATTAAGTCACCCACTACAGAGTACCTTGTTTTCTCCCTATTCAAAAGTAAAGACGAAAACTTTCCTTCATCGACACAAACCCAATTCAAAATCAGATACCAAATATCCAACACTGAAATATTCCAACCCGACTCAATTCCAACGCAGTTAGCTTGAATCAAGCCCACTATTCATAACCCTCCAAAAACAATCGCTAACTGTCATAAAGGAATCATTGTTCAATAAAGATGAAGAAATCCAAGCAATAAGAAAAGGTCTGAGATGAATGAAGGTCATAACACTCAGAGAGTATTATGATTTACAAATAATAGAATCAATTAATGAAGGAAAAAGACAAGGTGGACCTTTGAATTGGGGTTAAGGGTAAAAATGGATCAGAAGCTTAACAAGAAAAAAAAGTGTGGTGGTGGGTATTGCTGAAAGTTCAACGCGTATTCAGACATTAAAAAGAACATTATCATCAACCAGACAACAACCTTAGACGGCTTTTGCCGGCTAGGCTCAGTCAAAAGACTCCACTTTCTCTCTTTCTCACACACAAACACTTTCTCTTTCTCTTTCTCTCTCTCTCTATCTATCTCTATTCTCTAGTGATGCATGATTCCATATAGTGTTGTGACTCTCTCTCCCTCCACCATGTTTCTTCTGTCAAAAAACCATTGGTGTTAGTTTTGTGTTCAAACCCTCTATGTTGGTCGTTGAGTTCTGTTTGGAATATCAATGCTCTGCATTAAACGCGTTTTTAATTTTTCTCCAATTTTTTATTACTTTTCCTTTTTTTTTTTCTTAGTGCAGGGTAATAGTGTCATTGGATTTTTTTAAAATTAAAGGCATTCCTCCTTGATCGTACAATTTGGTATTTCTTAGTCAAGAGTTTAAGAATCGATTTAAGAACTTCCTAAGTAATAAACAAACGTTAGAAATAATTGCTAAAAATACCTTACAAATTAAGATAGAAAACTATTAATTGTATGAGACAGATTATTTGTTTTTAAAAAGTGAATAAAAGTTAAAATTCAAGATTTTTTAATTATAAATTATTATATTATAAATAACAATGTCTTTTTAAAAATTATTTTTATTTAAACTTTTTCTAACTGTAATATTTGTGAACTAATTCTCATTTTTTTCAATCACATAACATGAGTAAAAAATTGATAAAATAATAGTAATTTCCAACCTTTCTGAAACTTTGATGGAATAAATTCAATTCTCTTTCATAAACTTTTTTCTAGTATTTTCTATGAGATAAATTGTACTCACAAGTTTTATGAGATAAGAAAATCATATTATATCAAGACCAACTTTTGATTTTGAGGACATTTTTTTTAGTATTTTGAATGTTCGGACTTTTAAGAGCAATTATAAACTTTTTTATACACTAATTTTTTTGTAACTGGGGAAAGAGTCGAGATTAGGTAAGTAGAGATGATAAATTGTTTTATTTCAATTGATGTAGAAATTTTTCGTAGATATTGAATTTTGACTGAAAATGAATGATAAAATGAGTTGAAATTTTATGTAGATATTGAATGTTGATTTAAAATGAATGATAAAATGAGTTGGAGTAATGCTCAATTATTAGTCTATGGAAGTATGGAGTAGTCACTTTTTGATTTTAAGTGGTTCTTGAACAAATATATATTTGAAGTGTTATATTTTGGTGTTGTAAACTTATTAGAGTAAATCTTTTAGTTAAAAGAAATTGAATACAGGAAGATTGTGTATTGAAGGAAATATTGTATTGATGTTGATGTAATGTTAAGTTAATATGATAAATTTCGATTTCATGATGTAAATATGATTTTTAATGCAAATATAGTTTATGCATAATTACATTTTTTTTTTTAGATTTTCTTTTAAATAAGATGATTCTTATATTTCCTTATGATAATTTTTGTTCAAAAGATATGTTTATTGTTCAAGTGAAAATCAAGGCGAAGCAATTTTTTTTTTTTTTTAATGGTGGGAAATTTTCACTAAATCATAATTAAAGTCAGAAAAGTGTTATGTATATGTGTATACAAGTAAAAATGAAAAGGTTTGAAGATATTATTTCATGAATAATATGAAATATGATGTGTATTATTAATGAAATGTTGTTTACCATTGAGTATGATTGACGATATATTGTGAATTAAAGAGTGTGATTGATGTTTTTTTATTAGTTAAGTGTGATTGATGATATGTTGTTTGTGGATGTCGATAATTACCATAATGATATTTTGTAATGATTGTGTTTATATGCCAATAGTTACCAAATAGGTAATATTGATATGTGGTGTAAGTATTAAGTTAGGAAATTTGATGAGATATTGAAACTCAAATGATATATTAAGTTTGATAGATAAATGTATCATAAAAGTCAATAGAGGTTTTATACACTAAGTTGTAGGTGGGAGTCATTAATATTCAACTAAAAGTAGAGAAATTATCTTGTCACTTGAAGTTGTCAAATAAAGTATATATTGGGTAAAGGACAAACATATCAGGTGCTACTGGGTGTTAGTCTTTGAGTGTAAACTTAATGCTAGTTTTCTAGAAGTAGTCAATCATCATTCATTCATTCATGGTCTGTGATAGGCAATTGTTGAAATTATTCATATATTGATTATATAATATGTTTAATTTAACATTAGCTCACCTTTTTATGTTTACGTTTAATTCTATCCATAATTCTAATGTTAGTGTTTCGACACAAGGGTAGATGTAGTTACAGGTAATAGAGTTGGAGGAAGTTAGTAATTTTCTAAGACTTTATGTGTGTGTGTGTGTTGTCTTTAAGTTTATCTTTTGATGTGAGTGTGTATTGGAGAAGCTTGTAATAATTTTAAGTGATTATAAAGTATTTTTATTTATGATAGTTAAGTTTTAGGATGTTACATTTATGGTATCAGATAGGTTGTATTTTATATCAACTTGACAGAAGTAGGTTTATGTTTCCTGTGTGTAACTTTGTCTAGTGTATTAAGAAATTTCTTTAGAAACTTCTTTATTATTTACCTAAACTAAGCTTTTTTATATGTTAAGAGGTTGTGCCTAGACCTTCATGCCTTCTGATAAGTGTCATAATTTAGTGATATTTCATGCAAAAAGATAGGCGCTTATGGACTTTATTGTTAATAGAATTATAATTAAACCTCTAATTTAGGAATTTGAACCTTTTTACATATTTTTGGATTATGCGATGAATAAGAATGATTTATTACCAAGTTTGTGTTAATTTCATAAATTTATGGGAAGATGGAGATAAAAGAGCTAAAGGACAATGGACAAGTTGAAGACAACGAGAAAAGACAAAGTTAGAGCATTGAAAACTCGCCTAAAAACACGTCTAAGTAAGATCACTCCAGAGGCAAACTTGTTCTTTGGAAAAAAACTCGTCCAAGACTCGCTCAAGCTCGCTTAAGCGAGTTCACTCCAATGAAGTTGAGCTTTTTCTCGTGAAACTTGCTTAAGCAAGTAATATCTCGCTTAAGTGAGATGTCACTTAACCTACATCAAATTAGGTTAAATAGGAAGTGTAATGCAGAACCCTAGAGACTAGAAGAAGGATAATTAGAGATAGAAAACCTTGGAGAAGGCAGCTGTCAAGGAGAAACACCCTGAATCTTCTTTTCTCGCTTTCCATGCTTGTAATGCCCAATATGAGTGGCTAAGTCTTTCCTTTGGGATTGAGAGTAATTTGTCCAAACTCGTATGTATTGAGGTGATATTTATTTATAATATATTTTTCTTGATTGAGATTGGTATTATATTTTATTTTCAAAGTTTGAATCTTTATTCATGATTTTGAACTTTAGATTTGACAGTAAAGTACTTCTAAGCATGTGACCTAAATGATAATGTTTAACATATTTAAATGTTAGGTCACTACTTTGGTGTTTGGTTTGTGTTGTAATTTGTGGTTGATTGCATAGTGGAACTCAGTGGTTTTCTGGGAACTGGATGTAGCCCTTGTGAGGAGGGTGAACCAATATAAAACTATTGGTGTGCTTTTCTCTCATCCCTAACTCCTTTAATTGCTATTTTAAGTTGATTTTAAATATCTGCTGATATAAACAACCGATTGTTTCGAAGAAACAACCGATTTTTTTTCTGTATTTCATTTAAAACAGAATATATTCTTGGCTAACTTGATTTCTTTATCTGTAATTCTGCACTAAGTTTCATTGTACCTTCAAAGTTTGCGAAAATCTTTCTTAAACAATTCACCCCCCCCCCCCCGCCCTTTTGTTTAAGGCCATATATTCTAACACCCAGGAAAAAGAATTTTTCCACGTCTTTGATCAACTTCCTAACCGACTTCTTACTCTAAAGCTTGTAGCTTTGTTTGAGTCGTCCAAGAGGTGGACTGACCTGATCGGTATGTTACATTTTAACCTTCATAAGGTTTTCATTGCATATGTTGACTAAATGCTTAATTCATCTATATTTTGCAGAAATCACGTCTCGGATTGACTAAGGGTCGGTAGAAGTTCGATGCGGTGATCGACGTGGTGCCCCCCGCGGCCGCGCTGCAACCTACTAACCCGAGGAAGAGGGGTTAGTCGACCAAAATGTCCCAACCCCACAAGGAGGCGTGGTCTTCCTCTACCCCTTCGATCTTGGGTGGGTGCCTTTAGCTCGCTCAAGGTATCCAAATGGGAATGATCTTGGAGGAAGAAAGCATCCTCGCCGCCACCCCGACAGAAGATATGGTGGAGGGGAGGGCTGAGATATTAAGTCGATCATTGGTGGTGACCCGCACGCTGGGTGATGAATGAAAAAGACAATTTCTACCTCTATGGTGGCCAAATTGAAGGCGAAACTGGATGAATCCTCCAGTTCCTTGAAATCAACTCTTGAAGCCATGGGATCACTAGATGAGAAATGTCTCCAAGAAAATGTTGAAGCTGATGCGGCCAAGGGTTAGGTAGCTATGCTGGAAATAGACGCACTTGCCTTGAGAAGCTTCTTGGTCCAATTGCCTTTAGTTGAGCCAAGTCTCTTCTTAAATTCGTTCAGAATTATTTTGTTGCCAGCTTCGGCTTAGCCATTGGTTTGGGGGTGCTCTACTAAACTCGTGATATGTTGTATATCGAGCTTCTCGTAAAATTTAGCAAGTCCTAGGTCGATGAATTGTCATTCGTTATCAGTGATGATAACGTGAGGTATCCCGAAGGGGCATACAATATTTTTTCATACAAAATTTTGAACATTCCGTGCTGTGATTGCTGTCAAGGGTTCGACCTCTATCCATTTAGTAAAGTAATTTATTCCAACCAGTAGAAATTTACACTATCTCTTACCTGCAGGGAAAGGTTCGATGATGTCCATTGTCCATTTTACAAATTGCCATAGGGAGAGAATGTAATGAAGATTCTCGAGCTTTTGGTGAGATAAAGTGTCGTATTCCTGGCATTTTACAAATTTTTGAACAAATTCTGTGCAGTCACCCTACACGGTCGGCCAGTAGTAACCTGCCCTTAATACCTTAGCGGCCATCATTCTTACTCCTGAGTGAGTTCCACATACCCCCTCATGTATCTCTCGCATGACGTAGTCGTCTTGGTCAAAAGAGATACACTTTAGTAGCGACTAGGTGTATCCTAGTCGATAGAGATACTGGCCAATGAGAAGGAACCGAGCAACTTGTTGTCTCATTGTCTTCTTTGTTTGTGTTTTGAAATCCCCAATGTCTAAAAACAGTTTGATAGGTGTCATCCAGTTTGCTTGTACCTCGATTGTCATGCATTAGTTCGAGCCAATGCTAGGATTCTTGAGGTTAATATAGATGATCGACTGATGGAGCCTTTTCTTCTTGACAGTTGCTAACCATGAAAGCATAGCGGCTCTAGTATTGTGTTCTCGACGGATATGCTCAATTCTTACATTAGTGAATTTAGCAATCAAATTCTGAACAAAATGATAATATCTTTGGAGAAAAGACTTTTTCACTTCAAATTCTCCTATGAGTTTCCCGACGACGAGCTAGGAGTTGCTTCTACAAACAAGCTATTTGGCCTCCATATCCAGTTCTAGATTGAGGACAGCTATGATAGCCTCATACTCGCCCTGATTATTTGATGTTTTAAAATCAAACTTTAAGGCTTGTTCTCGGAGGATATCGCCCGGGCCTTCAAGCACTACTCCTGCACCACATGATCTACTGTTAGAGGATCCATCAACATGCAAGATCCACTGGGAGTCTTCACCCTTGGTTAGATAAGGACTGAGTTCAGCTGTAAAATCAGCCAAGGCCTAAGATTTAATAGCCCCCTGGGCTAATATTGAATCTGAAGATTAGATAACTCTATGACCCATCCAATCATTCGACCGACCAAATTCGACTTTGCTAGTATCTTCATTGTTGGATAATCAGTCTTGACTATTATGCAATGACTCTAAAAATACATGTGCATTCTTCGTGTCATGACTACTAACGCCAAAGCTACCTTTTCAATCATATGGTAATGTACCTCTGCACCGTGTAATACTCGGCTGACAAAATAGACTGATCACTCTTCCTTTTCAACTTCTTGTACTAAGGCTACACTGACTATATCCTCTGAGACCGCTAGGTAAATGATTATGGACCCTGTACTATTTGATTTCTGAATGACTGAGGGAGATTCCAGGAAAGCTTTCAGTTGGAGAAATATCTCCTCACATTCGTCCGTCCATTTAAATTTATCTGCCTTGCGTAACAGTTGTACTATGGGCTTAGTTTTTTCTGCCAGTCTTGGCACAAATCTAGAGAGAGTTGTTATCTGCCCGATTAATCTTTGAATTTCTTTTACGTTCTCAGGGCTACGCATTTCAGTGATAGCCCTAAATTTTTGTAGGTTTGCTTCTATGCCGCTGTGAGTGAGCATGAAACCCAAAAACTTCACTCCTTCTACTCTGAACACGTACTTGTTGGGATTGAGTAGCATGTTGTACTCTCGAAGGGCTTGAAAAACTTCCTTCAGGTCTTGGACATGTTGTAGACATGAGTCGGATTTGACTACAATGTCATCTACATAAACTTCGACATTTCAGCCAAGCATCCCTTTGAAGATGTAGTCCATTAGTCTTTAATAGGTGGCACCTGTATTTTTTAGGCCGAACAGCACAACCTCATAGTAGAAGTTGTGATACAACCCAATTAGCCAAACAGATGACCAAGGACACAAGAGACACTTCAAACTTTGATCAGTTATCTCAGCATACAAGACAAGATCCCATCAAATATCGGAAGGGCCTCAACATTAGAAGAACTAGGCATAGGTCAGAGCATCATATTTTCTTTCTTCTGGTCTTTTTAAAAGACAAGTTTATGTAAATAAATTGGACTCACTTTGGGGGTCCAAATAGAATAATAAGTTAGAGTAGGGTTCACTTAACATAAATTGGGGTGTACTTAGCATAAATTGGGTTTGTGCCAAGCCCACCTTTCATGACAAGTGCTTTTAGGTTTAGGGTTTTGTTCTCATTGATTGACTTTCTTGCCGGTTGACTTTGATGGAAAGCTCCGCTTCTAACCTGTCTCTTCTAGATACTGATCTATGCATTCTTGTTGCACTAGAATGTGGCTCCGTTGAGACAGAAGGGCTCTACCTGTTGATCACACTCCGACAATCAAGTCAATAAGAGCTTACAAAAAGTAATCAGTTTCAGTCTAGTGTTTAGAAACAATATACCTTTACGTGGGGTCTCAAGCCCCTTTTATAACTACTCTTGTATAAGCTTTCACTCACGAGAATATAATCTCAACTGAAAGCATTTAATCATAACAGAAAAACCTTCTGTCACGGACACCACTTATCTTCAGGTGCTAACCACAGGCTAACATTTTGTTTATATAATCTCAACTGAAAGCATTTAATCATAATAGAAAAACCTTCTGTCACGGACATCACTTATCTTCAGGTGCTAACCACAGGCTAACATTTTGTTTCATGTGTGCACCATTATTCTCGGGTGCTCCTCTTGTATTCTTAACAACTATTAATTATTATGCAACTAACATGCATGTTATCACAAGAGATAAAATATCTCTTTATCTTCAGAATAATATGATAACAGATTTAAACAATAACAATTATATATTTCCTCTTCAGAATAATATGATAACACACTTAAACAATAACAATTATATCTTTTATCTTTATAATAATATCACAACAGATAAAATATTTATTTATCTTTTATCTTCAGAATAATACGATAACAGATTTAAACAATAACAATTATATCTTTCATCTTCAGAATAATATGATAACAAACTTAAACAATAACAATTATATCTTTTATCTTCAAAATAATATCACAACAGATAAAATATCTCGTTATCTTTTATTTTTAGAATAATATCACAACAGATAAAATATCTCTTTATCTTTTATCTTAATTACCTTTTCTGGGTTGACCAACATCTAGGTCAAAATCGTGACCCACCCTTTGTGTCCAATAGCCGAGCTAACCATACCCATATGCCTAGACCAAGGTCCCGAGCACTCATGTCCAGTACAGGTTCATTTGACCTACCTTCTAAAAGGTTTCTCACAAATGACACCCATACCCCTCTATCTTGTTATCTAAGACACTCTCTCTTATAAATAGAGTATGTTGCCTCATGTATTGGATACATTGAATTTTGAATAGAAAAGAAACTCTGCAAGAGTGTTTAATGAGTCTGAGTACTCTAGAAATTTGGGTCTTATCTTGGGTGTTTGTGCACTTCAAGTGGTGACTCTTCACCACTTATCTTGGACTCTCGTCGTGCGGCAATATGCTTGTCGTCGCCCATCTTTCGTTTCTTCTGGGCGATAGGTTTGGCCTCTTTATAGACGGAGAGACAATGCGTGATGATGTTCGGACTTACCCCGGGCATATCTGAAGCTGTCCAAGCAAACAAGTCGGCATTATCAATTAATGTTTCGCTTACCAGTTTACTGTCGTTCGGCTTCAAGGAAGTTCCCATGTGTGTTGCATGTTCTTCGTCATGTAGGGGTAACGGGCGAAGGTCCTTGCCTGGTTCGATACGGGCTTTGTCCAACTGAGGGTCAAGGTCGACCAAAGCAACCATATGCTCCTTTTTTGAGGATTTTCTTTCTTAAGACTGATCTCTAGTCGACCCCCTTAAATCTAGCGAGCATCTTCTTCTTTGGGTTGATCGTTCACGTGACGATTCTTTGTAAAGCAGTCTAGTTGGTTCAACTTTCAAGCTTGTGACATAGCATTTGCGAGCTAGTTTTTTACAACGTGGAGGGTAACTATGTCACCTCCTGCCGAGGGAAACTTCATTGTGAGGTGTGGAGTGGGCACTATTGCTTTCAGGCGATTTATGGATGACCGCCTGAGCAATATGTTATAGGAAGTGTTCGCATTCACTAGAAGGTATTTAATCTTTATAGTTTTGCAAAGATATCTACCTTCTCCGAATGTGGTATACAAGTCAATGAAACCCCATGTGTCCACTCATTCTCCGGACAACCCAACAATCTGGTCATCATAGGGCTAAACTTCTGATTCAAGAATCCTCATTTTTTGAAAGTCTTCCAGTATAGGATGTTGACCGAGCTTCCTTGATCCACCAAGACCTTGGTGAGGCCAAATTTATCGATCTCTACAGTGATGACCATAGGATCGTCTTGAGCTGGACTGATAGCTGTGAAATCATCATCTGTGAAAAGAATTAGGGGACTTCTTGGTCGGTCCCTGTTAGTTACTGAATGGACCAACTAGATGGCTCGAAGGTGCTTCTTACGGGCAAAACTAGAACATCCTCCCCCTACAAATCCTCCAACAATAATATTTATTTGTCCCGTACAATGTTGGAGACTTCTGCTTTCTAAAGAAGGACCTCGACGTGATCGTCCCCCCCCCCCCCCAATCGGTATCTTCTAGCGGGATTCCTCCAGTTATGGTGTTTATAACCTCATGGACACCACGCCTTGAACGATCGCCCCGCCATGGGCTATCACTCTGTGGTTGACCCTATTGTATATGGCTTTCACTCTTTCTTTTTTGTTTTCTAGGGCATCGGTCGTCTTCAAAACAACATGATCCTTCTCGACCACGCCAAAAGTACTGCTCCTTGCCTGGGCGTGCGACCCATCAACCTACTAGCAATGGGGGAGAGAACATAGCATGTCGCAACACTTGATTCAAGGCATCAGCAAAACATTGCCATTTGTTCCAAAAACAAAAGCCCCTTAGCGCCCCGGGACGGGAGTGGGCCCTATGCGCAGGCAACAACAACACCGGTACAAGCTTCTATTTGTTTGGACAAAATTGTGTAGATGATCGACTTAAATAAGCTCCTATATCTTGTCCTTCAGTGCCACCCAGCCTTCGGTCGTATGTCCAAAGTTACGATGATATTAATAGTGCTTGGTCATGTCGGCATTTCTCAGACTTTGTAACTCTTTTAGCGCTGGGAGTAATTCGACCTACAAAGCTTCGTCCTTGATTTTGTCCTTTGCAATGTTTAATGGGGTATAAGTATGGAACCGAAGATCTAGATTTTCCATGAATTTGTCATTCCAACCGGATATGCATCGGGTTCCTCGGTCTTTCTCCTTTCCCTTGTCTCATCCACCTTCAACACGGACATTTTTATGGAAATCACACAACTCCTCAATCTGCATGAACTTGGTGGCTCGATTCTGTAATTCATCAAGATTCTTGGCTGGATTCTTTATCAGATTTTTAGTGAACTGGCCAAATAGAAGGGCCAAGATCAGGTGATGCATGGCTATTTCTGGCATGATGTTTCTGATGCTTAGAGAGACTTTGCTAAATCTTTCCATGAATGTACGCAAGGACTCCCCCCTCTTTTTCCTGATCTTGAGGAGGGCTATGGATGACATATGGTGCAGTCGATTCGTGGCGTATTGGGTGCTGAATTTTGCCGACAAATCATAAAGTTTCATGTTGAGTTCCTTTCATTTGGAGGGGAGTTGTGCCTCCATGATCTCGTTGGTAAAAGGATGTCCTTTTGGATCTTCATCATCATCGGTCGTTTGAGCCTGCTCGGTTTGTCGGGACACCTGATGAGTTTGCGTCTAAGTCGTCATCGTCTTCTCCTGGTTGTGCGTGTGATTTCTTGACCGAGATTTCTCTTCTCATTCGGTTCCATTGAGTTGTCGTTTCAACTCTTTGTTTTGCTCTTTGAGAAAACACACTTCCTCGTCATTCCTCCTTTGATCTTCGATGCCTTTTTTATGCATCTCCTTCATTTGTGTTTGGAGTGTTTAAAACATCGCCATCTGCTCTTCATTGATTCGATCGTGGTTGACTGCGTTCCTTGTTGACACCATTGTTTCTTGACTAAAATTGAATCTTATCTTGGCCCCACAGTGGGCGCCAATTGTACCTGTATAGGCAAAGAGAGCCTAGATAGTACTTGGAATTGGTTGTACAATTGCTGGAGTGTCGGTAGTCTCCTCGCTCCTTCCTTCAAGTCTCCTCTTTCAATGGTTGGTGCTCGGTCGAGGTTGACCTAAAAAAGGTACTTCAACCATCAAGTAAGTACTTTATGTAAAGAGTGTATATATGTGAAGCTGATTAAAGCATACCTTACACCTCTGCAAAGGGTTTATTTATTGTGTTCAGTCATGGGCCCTCATTGTGATGGGTTGAATATTAGTTGTTTGCTGATGTGTAACGTGACCCCTGATTTGTAAGGATGTATATTAGTATATGAGTATGTTGGTATATTTGAAGAATATCTTTAATATCTTTCAGTTAATCAATATTTGGCTTATTTTTCGGAGATGTCATCCGCATAATCCGGAACATGAATATGATTCCTAAAGAACTCTCACAATTGTCGTTGTTGTTATTTATTAAGTGTCTTGAAGTGTGGTTTAACACGATCGGTCGGTCACCAAAACCAAGCGACTGACTCGTTCAGTACCGACTAGTACATTTTTAAACAAGTGAATGTGTTAAACGAAAGACTACATTCGAAGTACCTCATAAGACACAATTCTTATTATGAGAATCTTTAATAAATCATTTGTTCCATAAAACTATTGTCTGAATTATTATCACAAAACGATATTTACATAAAATTATAAAAAATTATTAAAACACAATTCAATACTTCCTTCATATTTTATCCGTTTTCTAAATATTTGAGACGAATAAAATAATATAGATAAATTGAAATTTTGTATTATTAATAATGTTTTAACATTCAATATAAAACTTAAAGTTGTATAGTTTAAAGTCTAATACTATGTTATAAATTATAGGAGAAAGGAGACCTTCATATTATATATATATATATATATATATATATATATATAATCTTTTAATTAAAAAATTCAATATTTTTTTCTTTTTTAAGGTATATTTAATATTCTACTTCTATAATTTTATTTTTGAAAGTATTACATTTTAGTTATCTAATATCTGTCTTGTTTAAGCCTGATTACAAATACAAAATCTTCCACAGTTATAAACATCCATAAGATTCTTTATAAAGACTCGTGGAGTAAAAAAAAAAAAAAAAACTAGATCTTAACAAAAACGTATAATCAATTTCTATATAAAAAAAGTTAACATATATTTATAAAATGCCTTGCTCGACATGGATAAACACTTTAAATAATGTTATATGCGTCAATATACTTTAATCAAGAAATAAAAAGGATTTCATAGTAACGTAAAAATATGCTTTTGAAATAATTAAATAGTAACGTATAATCAATTTATTAAGAATATTTGACAACACTTATCTCAATATCTCTTTTTTCTTAATTCTTATATGGATATGGGTTGGATCACCCCTTAAGTGATTCATATTTATTTATTGTTTTTTGTTGATAAAAAATAAATGATGACATATATTATACTTATATTTATCCTGTATAATGTCTATTTTTATATAACTCTATTTCAAACAACGAAACTTAACCTTTCACACAAGTATTTGTCTTAAAGAAAGAATAGAAACATAAAAAAAAAAATATCTTCATAAATGGTGCATAGATTTTGTTATCAAGCATGCAAAGATTTCTCATAAAGAAAAGAAGATTTCTCATAAAAAAAAAATTCACAAAGTTACTGTCATATCTCTAAAAAAAAATTCACAAAGTGACTGTCATATCTCTAAAACTATATAAAATAAAGATAGTCTTAATAAAAATATAATGCCCATTAAGTTTTACTATATTGTTTACAATTTATGAATATATGTTTATATCTTTTTAGTAGTAGGAGTATGATAAACATGTGTATTCTTCACTTCGTGAAGTTACTCACTTTATAAGAAAGTCAATTGTTGATCCTCTCTTAAGATTCATCTTTCTAAAAACTATTATATTTTGTAGTCAAAAGTAACAACTAAGAATATTTAGATTCTTGATCTCAATGGAAAGATTGAAAGGGGAAACCATAAGTGTGTTTGTAATCAATTTATTGATTAGTGGAACACTTCAAGATTTCTTGAAGGAAAACTAAATGTAGCCTAGGAGTCAAACATGAACCTGTAAAAATTTTGTTTTTGTGTTTCTTTACTTATAGAAGTTATTTTATAGATTATATATTTTTCAACTCGAAAATGCTTGAAACTCCATCTAACCCCCCCTTCTAGAATTTATTTGTACTATCAACCACAGTAAACACCTTAATCAAGCGTAAATAGTACACAGAAAAATTACACGAAAGAAACAAAATCACCTGGAAATGATTAAGTTGAGAAATACAATAAAGAAATAAGATAATCTCCTATGAACTCCTAAATAAATAATTGGTTTAAATCCAAGTGTTTAAATCAATAATTGGTCACAAAAGTTCTCAAAATTGTAATTACATTTTTAACATATATAAATGGTCGGTTTCTATTCTTAAGCAAGTTGAGTAATGGAGCAGAAATTTTATTTTGATTGGTGATATTATGAAAAAAAGGCATAGTTACAGTTAATTGGGCTAAGATTTGCTCTCCTCTTGAGAATTGAGGATTGAAGATTATTAATCTCCATCATGAAAATAATGTGTATCTTCTTAAGCTTACTTGCAATTTTGCTTATAGTAATAAGCCTTGGTCTCTTCTCTTGAAAGTCAGAGTTCTTAAATCAAAGTACCAATTTAGAATGGTTTATAGATCCTTCTCTATTTGGCCTGGGATTAAACAGTTTTATGACACTATTCTTGAACATGCTTCTTGGAATGTGGGTACATGTACTTTTATTAATTTTTGGAATGATAAATGGTGTTCCACTCCTTCTTTATCAATCATTGCAGGGGTACCTGATGGTTCAAGAATCTCGGATACAGTTTCTCAATTATGGACTAGTAGTGATTGGAGTATTCCCTTGCCATTACAACAGATGTCTCTTTTTTTTTTTGAACATATCATGATTAGGCAGGAACAGGATATTCCTAATTGGATTATGAAAGATTCTGGGCTTTTCACTCTTAAGTCGGCTAGGACTTTTTCTTGGATCTAGGAATTCCCTGTGGCTGGGATAAACTCCTTTGGTCTTCATATATACCTCCTTCCAAAATTCTAGTTTTCTAAAAAGTTTTTAATGGGCGACTACCTACTGATCCGGTCGGTCATCGGTAGGCGATGACGTCAGAAGCAGATGACCACGTGGGCCAATCACAGAGTGACGTGTGGCACGTAAAGGCAGATGAACCAGGGTGGAGATCGTTCATGAACGGCGATCAGTGGTCAGCTACCGAGCGACCGCCACCAGCAGATCAGTTCCTACTTGAGCGCCTGGAAGAAGAGCACGAGAAGGGACGAAGCACCGATCAGTCATCGGTGCGTTCAGAGTGATCTGTCATCAGTACATGCATTGTGATCAGTCATCGGTGCATGGAGAATGATCAGTCGTCGGGGGTTTCTTGTCAACACGTGTTAAACTGGGACCCAGGCTCCCAGCGAGAACGTTACTCAAGGACCTCGCCTGATCCCATAAGCAGAGCACGAGGACGTGAAGTATCACATCGGTCATCGGTGTGTGTTGAGGTGACATCGGCCGCGAGTTGTGAACAACGCAACCGATGATCAGTAAAGTGCCCAGAGGCTGGGAGCGTTCTTAGTCGCGAGACGACCACGCAGGAAGATGAGAAGACGCAGTTAGGTGCAGAATCCCGCTGGGACGAGAACCCATTAAGGTTGGAATCTCCCAGTAGGTTGCATGCCTGCCACGTGGATGGTAAAGATGTTCCCAGAGAATAGGTAGAGCAGATAGGCGCAGAAGTCGAGGGGTCCAGAGGTATCCACGCGGCCTCCCCTGTCAGACCTGGCACTCAAGTGAAGAAGGCTGGCACGCAAAACACCCTGGGGAGTGGAAGCGGCACTGCAGAGTAATTAAGTGAACCTAGAGGTAGCCTGTAGGGGCTACACAGGGTTTATATGAGGAAGAAGAACACCAAACCAGGTATGCGATCTTGACCTCAGATACACAACACAAATCCAAGAGCACTCAGTCTTCGAATCAAAGAGGACTGAGGGCACACACACACACGGTCTCACACAGAGAGACCTTTTGGTGTTCCCGTTGCCTGACTTGAGCGTCGGAGCTACAACGGCCGCTAGAGGCGCCGTCTGTGTGTTTTGCAGGCACCATTCGAAGTTCCGGTGAAGGTTCCTGGAGCCTCCTTGCAGAACGCGCAGCAGTTAGGAAGCCAAACCAAAGAGTGACAAGGCATACTCCCCACGCTTGAGTCTGCGGCGAGATCATTTGGCGCCCACCGTGGGGCACGAAGTAAAACGAAGCCCCCATACACAAGAACGAGGATAGAAATCGCACAGATGAGTAGAAGAGCCAGACAGACGACACCTCCACCACCTGCTGGTGAAGGAACTGTGACCATGGCGCAGGTCATGGAGATGATGCGCGCGTTGCAGGAGAACGTTGCGGCATCGAGAGCTGAGCAGGAGAAGATGCATGCAGAGCTGACTGCATCGCACAGCAGGAGTGAAGAGTTGAACTTCGTGAACGAGGAGTTGCGTAGGGAGCTGCAGGCGCAGAATGAGCGCGTATCCGAAGACAGAACGTCGATGCCGCCGTCGCCCCCTAGAGCATTTCCCATGCCCTTCTCCCCCGAGATCATGAACACGGTGGTGTCCCCTAACTTGGTGGGAGTGAAGGCGTCGTTCACGGGGGTGGAAGACCCAGAGGCGCATTTGACAGCCTTCCATACTCAGATGATGCTGTCTGGAGGTTCAGACGCAGTGTACTGCAAAATGTTCATGAGCACGCTGAGCGGAGTGGCTATGGAGTGGTTCGTGAGCCTGCCGGAGCGCCACATTGTAACATCCCACCAAATACATTTCATATTTATATAATATAAATGAAGATAAACAAGTATTTTGAAATAAACATAATCATATATATATATAATGGAGTTTCTCCTCATCGGGAGTTTAATACATAAACTGTGAATCTTTCCAAAATAAACTTAACCAAAAATACAACAAAAGACAAATCGGGCGATATGCTAAAAAAAAAAGAAAAAAGGGCGATCTCCTAGTCAATCAGGTGATCTCCTATCAGCCAGGCGATCTCCTATCAGCCAGGCGATCTCCTATCAGACCGGCGATCTCACCTTCCTGCAACGTCATCTGCTCCCGTGTAAATCATACACGATCATCACAAGTTTTAAGAAGAACATCCACAAACGAAAACGCAGGGTAAGCTAGGCAGTTTTAAAAGAGAATTTAGATATGAACTTTAAAATCAAGATAAATTAATTTAAGGCACCCACGTAAAAACATCAGCTTTCTCATTCTTCCCACATACCATCAAGTAAAAACCCACATTTCACAATTCCTCAAGAGTAGTTCATATCACACAGTGCAGCAAGTGTCTATCCACATACAGTGTTCCTCATTTCTCACGTCAGGTTTTCCACTGACTCACAATACATAGACACAAGACACTAATTCCGGAATACTCGTGCATTGATTAGACTCAGAGATCTGCACCTGTCATATTGCCCACTGTGGAATCTCACACATCCACAGGGTCGCCGTGAAATCTCTCACATTCATCAGCGTATAATGAATCTCACACATCACCATACAGCATGACAGGGTTAATCCACGCAAAACAGGTCGGTTTGTTCTCTTTCAAACAACCCACCCATACAGGTGAACCTCCTTCGACTCTCAACAACTGAGTAACTTCCTCTACGTGAGTCCATTACCTCAGCAGAGTCAGGATATCTCGTTCTTAATCACCGATCAATGCACCTACTACAAGATCTTACACGGTATTTTCTTTCCTGAAAATACTATGCCTCGACCTCACACTCACCACATCCAACACATCATACCATTCAAATAAATCATTCAAATCACATCAACAACCATTTCAAAGCTTCAGATCTTCGAATACCTCATGTAAATCTCAAGTAGTTTCAAAACAGTATCAAAAACAGAGGAGTTCGTAAAACAGCGCCAAAACCGGCGATCTAGTTCAAAAACAGAGTGTGTCGAAGATTGTATATAAAACCGGCGACCTCGTCGCCCAAGCACACATACGGAGCATTTTACGCAGATGAAAACGAAAATGGCGACCACGTCGCCCTCACTTCAGAAGATAGCTAAACTATGGCTCGTATGGAAAAGAGGTCTAGCTTCCCTTACCTGGACTTGCGCAAACACCAGGAGTTCCGAAATCCAACGAAGCTTGAAGAACGCCTTGACTCTGTTCTTGTGTCTGGTTTTGAAGAGCTTGCAGAGAACCACCCAAGTGCTCCAATGGTGGCTGTCGCTCGTCGTATTCCCGCGTGAAGGTGTACTAGAATCGCAGTGTGAAGGAGAGAAATGGAGAGGAGGGAACTCACTCTTTCTCTCTTCGACTACAACAATGTCTTCCTTTTCTCTCAGCAGTGGATTTCTGTAATTTAAACCAACTTATCCCTCCAAAAGCAGCTGCCACCACCCACTCTGCAGAGAAGTCTGAGAACCACTGCCCTGAACAGTACTACCACTGTTGTCTCTGGTGCATGCCAACCACTGCTCTGAACAGTACTGCCACTGTTTGTCGCTTGTGCATGCCAGCCACTGCTCTGAACAGTACGACCGTGAGTGTCTCCCGCGCATGCCAACATTCTGATGTCACTATTCTGAACCACTTTTTCGTCTACGTGGCGCGCGTGCAGAACGTCTCTTGCTGGGAGTCTGGGGCCCACGTTCTCTGGGTGTAACTCAACGTCGCGTGATGACCTTTCGCCGATGACTACCAGCTCGAAGAGAAACCACTGATGACCTCTCGCGCGAAGACGATCCACCGATGACCTCGCGCGAAGACTACCACCGATGACCTCGCGCGAAGACTACCACCGATGACCTCGCGCGAAGGCTACCACCGATGACCTCTTCCTGGCGAACGACCGATGTCTTCCTCTGGGAGACAACCGATGTCTTCCCTGGCGACGCCCTCATAACTCTCGCGCCTTGGCCACGTCCACATGCATCGCGCCCTGGCAATGCCCGCGTGCCTCGCGTCCGCGCGATGCCCGCATGCCCCTCGCGCCCGCGCGATGCCTGCATGCCTCTCACGCCCGCGAGATGCCTGCATGCCTCTCACGCCCGCGCGATGCCTGCATGCCTCTCGCGCCCGCGCGATGCCTGCATGCCTCTCGCGCCCGCGCGATGCCTGCATGCCTCTCGCGTCCGCGCGATGCCTGCATGCCTCTCGCGCCCGCGCGATGTCCACCTGGCGCTCATGTGTAGCAGGCGACCGGCGACCTCGTAGCCTTCTAAACTTAACTTTTTCCTCCCTTTCTATTCTAAATAAAAACATACTTAGAATTTATTTAAAATATAACTCTTTTATTCCAATAAATTTTTCAGGTCCTTACATTCTCCCCAACAAGAAAAATTTTCGTCCTCGAAAATTGGATTACAAGGAAAAGAGGTATGGATAAGCCTCCCTCATGGGTTCTTCTAACTCCCAAGTAGAATCCCCCGATTTCTCATCCCACACCACTTTCACCATGTCGATGGTCTTGCCTCTGAGCTGTTTACATTGCCGATCGTCAATCCTGACTGGTTTTGCTTCAAAGGACAAGTCATCCCTAATCTGCACGTCGTCTACATCCAGCACATGACTAGGGTCTGCCATGTACTTCCTCAGCTGTGACACGTGAAACACATTGTGCAGATTCGCCAGATGGGGAGGTAGGGCGATCTCATACGCCACTGGGCCAATCCTTCTTAAGATCTGATATGGTCCCACGAACTTAGGGGACAACTTCTTTGACCTGATCGCCCGCCCTACACCCTTGGTTGGTGTCACTTTCATGAACACGTGATCTCCAGCAGCAAACTCCAAAGGCTTTCTCCTCTGATCTGCATAGGACTTCTGCCTACTCTGAGAGGCTTTCATTCTGCTTTGTATCTGCTTCACCTTCTCGGTCGTCTGCTGAATCAACTCTGGCCCAACCAAGACTGCCTCGCCCTCCTGGTACCAACATAAGGGAGTTCTGCATTTCCTCCCATACAGGGCTTCATATGGTGCCATCCCAATGCTGGCGTGGTAGCTATTGTTATAGGTAAACTCCACTAGTGGCAACACCTCCTCCCAACCTCCCAATTGATCCAAAACGCATGCCCTCAGCAGATCTTCCAAAGATTGGATCGTCCTCTCTGACTGACCATCTGTTTGGGGATGATATGCAGAGCTCATCCTCAACTTGGTTCCCAAACACTCTTGTAAGGTCTGCCAAAACCGTGAAGTGAACCTGGGATCTCTATCTGAAATGATGCTGGAAGGCACTCCATGTAACCTCACAATCTCCTTGATGTACAGCTGTGCCAACTTGGCTATGGGCATCTTCATATTTACTGGGAGGAAGTGGGCACTCTTTGTCAGCCGATCTACTATGACCCAGATTGCATCATGCCCCTTCGCTGATCTGGGTAAATGGGTGACAAAATCCATGGCAATGCTGTCCCATTTCCACTCAGGGATATCCAATGGCTGTAACAACCCGCCAGGTCTCTGATGCTCTACTTTTGCCTTTTGACACGTTAAGCAGGTAGTGACATACTGGGCGATGTCTTTCTTCATGCCCGCCCACCAAAATGACTCCTTCAAGTCATGATACATCTTATTCATACCTGGGTGTAGGCTAAGGCGACTCTTGTGACCTTCATCTAGGATCATCTTCTTTAACTCATCATTTGCAGGTATGCAAATTCTGCCATTAAACCTCAAGATCCCATCTTCGCCCATCTCAAATTCTCTCGCCTGGTCAGTCCCCAGTGACTCTACAGCATGCTTCAGGCTCGGGTCCTCCAATTGCTTATCCTTCAACATCCCCAGGAAGTCATTAGTTATAGTCAGCTTACTACAACTAATGTGATTCACGTGGAACTCCACCCCAAGGTTTAAGTCCCTGAACTGCTCGATCAGTTTCTGCTCTTCCATCATCATGGTGGCGACTTGGATTGATTTTCTACTCAACGCATCTGCCACTACATTGGCCTTCCCTGGGTGATACATGAGTTGAAAATCGTAGTCCTTTAGGAACTCCATCCATCTTCTCTGCCTCATGTTTAGTTCCTTCTGATCAAACAGGTATTTCAGGCTCTTATGGTCACTGAATACCTGGAACCGAGCTCCGTAAAGATAATGCCTCCAGATCTTCAAGGCAAACACTACCGCTGCCAACTCCAAATCATGAGTAGGGTAGTTTTTCTCATGCACCTTGAGTTGCCTTGAAGCATATGCAACCACCCTCTTCTCTTGCATCAAGACGCATCCCAAGCCTTGATGTGAGGCATCACAGAAGACATCAAAAGGTCTTCCTACTTCTGGAATCACCAGCACTGGAGCACTGGTCAACCTCTCCTTTAGTTCCCTGAAGCTCTGCTCACATCGGTCGGTCCAAGCAAAGGGTTGGTCCTTGCGGGTCAGTTGTGTTAAAGGAGCCACTACTTTGGAAAAATCCTCAATAAACCTCCGATAGTAGCCCGCCAACCCCACAAAGCTCCTTATCTCAGTCACTGTCTTAGGACGTTCCCATTGCAGCACTGCCTCTACCTTGGCTGGATCTACCGAGATCCCCTGGGCAGATATCACGTGTCCTAAGAAGTTGACTTCCCTTAGCCAGAACTCACACTTAGAGAACTTGGCATAGAGCTGCTTCTCCCTCAGTATTTCCAATACTGTCCTCAGGTGTTCCTCATGCTCTTCCTCGGTCCTTGAATAAATGAGGATGTCATCAATGAAGACCACTACAAACTTATCCAAGAAAGAACGAAAGATCCTATTCATGTAGTCCATGAATAGAGCTGGAGCATTGGTGACTCCAAATGGCATCACTACATACTCGTAGTGCCCATATCTAGACCTAAAAGCTGTCTTCTGAACATCTTCAGCTTTTACCAAGATTTGGTGATACCCCGATCTCAGGTCAATCTTGGAGAACACCGAGGCCCCATGAATCTGGTCCATCAAATCGTCAATCCGAGGTAGGGGGTACTTGTTCTTGATGGTCAATTTGTTTAATTGCCTGTAGTCTATACACAACCGAGACCCTCCATCCTTCTTCTTGACTAGGAGCACTGGAGCTCCCCACGGAGATACACTGGGCCTGATGAACTGTTTCTCCAGCAGCTCTTCCAACTGCTTCTTTAACTCTACTAACTCGGCTGGTGCCATCCTGTAAGGTGCCATTGATATTGGTCCAGCTCCAGGTACCAAGTCAATAGAGAATTCCAATTCTCTCTTAGGGGGTAACCCAGGCACCTCTTCTGGAAATACATCCGTGAAATCCCTCACCACGTGTATTCTGCTTACGTCCCCTTCATTCCTCACTTCCAACCGAGCTAGCATCACGAAGCACCTCGCCCCTTCTTCCAACTCTGATCGCCCTCTTTGAACTGGCCACACCTCTGATTCTTGGGGGTCTGGAAATGCTACCTTCTGCCTACCACAGTCTATGAGAACATGATTGGCAGCTAGCCAATCCATTCCCAGTATAACATCCAGGTCCTGAAGAGGTAGGCAGATCAAGTTCACTTTGAATCTACGTCCCTCTACTATCACTGGACATTCAGGGCAAACTGTGGAGGTCAACACCTGTCCTGACGCAGGTGTAGAGACCAACAGTTCGAAGGGTAACTCTCTCACCATAAGGCCCAACTCGGCTACACACATGCTTGACACAAAGGAGTGTGTCGCTCCAGAATCAAACAAAGTTTTTACACCTCTACCAGCTATAAAGCAAACATTCTGCACAAGGTTACCTGATTGGGACGCCTCAGCTCCTGACATGGCAAACACCCTCCCGGTAGCCTGAGGTCTGTTGCCTTCGTTCCTCATCTGCTGGGAACCACTGGGTTGAGTCATTCTGTGCTGAGTAGGACAATACTTGGCAACGTGCCCCGTCTTCTGGCAGGTAAAGCATCTCCTCTCTGAGTCTTTCTTGGGGCACACATTGGCTGTGTGTGGCCCACCGCAATGGAAACATTGAAATTTCCTGGTTTGTTGCTGATGAGACTGGGGTGGTGCTGCTCTCGCCCTATGCTGTGGAGGCCTCGCGTAGGGCTTAAACTGCTGTTGCTGTACCCTTGCCTTCCCATTGGAGGAACCGCCTGGGTGGGACCTGTTCACCCGAGACTCACCCTTCTCTAGAGTCTCCACCATTTTCGCCTTCTCCACTAAGGCATGAAATTCTCTAATGCACATCGGGGCTATGGTCCTCTTCAGCCCATGCTTCAGTCCTTCTTCGAATTTCCTACACCTCCAAGCCTCAGAGGTGGCTTGGGTATAAAACCTGGCGAGGTACTCGAACCGAGCAGCATAGGCATTCACAGACATATCCCCCTGCTCCAACCTCAGGAACTCAGCTTCCTTCGCAAATCTTGCGCTGTCTGGGAAGTACTTCTCCAAGAACCTCACTCTGAAGCTTTCCCAATCCATCACTTCCTCTCGGGCCTCCATCATCTGTTGAGTTCCCATCCACCAGAACTCAGCTTCCCCAGACAGGAGGTATGTGGCAAACACCAGCTTCTTGTCTTCAGGGCAGGAAGTCGCCCTGAATATCTTCTCTAACCCCCTGACCCACTGATCTGCTTGATCAGGGGTAACGTTCCCACTGAACTTAGGTGGGTTGTGCCTGAGGAACTCAGTCAGTCCCATATGCTCCTGAGGCTGACCGACGTCGGGGTTTGTTGCGGCCGATCTGGCGGTCTCCCACTGTTGCATTGTAGCTTGGTGATTTTGAGACATCGCCGCATTCTGCTGCTGGATGGCACTTGCCATCATCTCGATGGCCTTGGCGATCTGACCCATTTCAGAAGAAGGTTGGGGAGGGGTAGAGGGTCTACGTGCCATCTCTCTTGTTTCGGATCTTGAAGCTATGAGTTTTCTATATTCCCTACAACTACAGGAATGAGATTGATAAGAAATCAATTCATTCAGGAGGTAATAACCAGACCTTACAAAGGTCAGCATCTCAAAGTCATCAAGAATTTGAGCTTAACAACATACTCGTAATACTTAGAATCTCAAGCAAGGTATTAGAACAGCTACTGATATCATCACCATCAGTTCAAACAACCATTTTCAGTCAATTGCAGAAACACTCAATAAGCTAAACTAGATCACACCAGCATTCAATGTATACTAAACATCAAATCTTTGGAATTAAGATTGAGAATCATCTCGATCCAGTTATGAGTGTGCACCCTCATTACTTCATCAAGATCTTCTCACCCTTAATACTAAGATTTTCAGCTAGAGTATACGTTCACTAAAGCACAGAAGCACACACCAACTTTTCAATACAAAACGTTTGAAAACCTTTCACTATAGTTGTTATTTAAAAACTCAAATAACTTTTATGAGCAGAAGAAACACAATGGATCCACAGCCCTCAGGTCATCCTAAGGACGAACTGCTCTGATACCATTAATGTAACATCCCACCAAATACATTTCATATTTATATAATATAAATGAAGATAAACAAGTATTTTGAAATAAACATAATCATATATATATATAATGGAGTTTCTCCTCATCGGGAGTTTAATACATAAACTGTGAATCTTTCCAAAATAAACTTAACCAAAAATACAACAAAAGACAAATCGGGCGATATGCTAAAAAAAAAAGAAAAAAGGGCGATCTCCTAGTCAATCAGGTGATCTCCTATCAGCCAGGCGATCTCCTATCAGCCAGGCGATCTCCTATCAGACCGGCGATCTCACCTTCCTGCAACGTCATCTGCTCCCGTGTAAATCATACACGATCATCACAAGTTTTAAGAAGAACATCCACAAACGAAAACGCAGGGTAAGCTAGGCAGTTTTAAAAGAGAATTTAGATATGAACTTTAAAATCAAGATAAATTAATTTAAGGCACCCACGTAAAAACATCAGCTTTCTCATTCTTCCCACATACCATCAAGTAAAAACCCACATTTCACAATTCCTCAAGAGTAGTTCATATCACACAGTGCAGCAAGTGTCTATCCACATACAGTGTTCCTCATTTCTCACGTCAGGTTTTCCACTGACTCACAATACATAGACACAAGACACTAATTCCGGAATACTCGTGCATTGATTAGACTCAGAGATCTGCACCTGTCATATTGCCCACTGTGGAATCTCACACATCCACAGGGTCGCCGTGAAATCTCTCACATTCATCAGCGTATAATGAATCTCACACATCACCATACAGCATGACAGGGTTAATCCACGCAAAACAGGTCGGTTTGTTCTCTTTCAAACAACCCACCCATACAGGTGAACCTCCTTCGACTCTCAACAACTGAGTAACTTCCTCTACGTGAGTCCATTACCTCAGCAGAGTCAGGATATCTCGTTCTTAATCACCGATCAATGCACCTACTACAAGATCTTACACGGTATTTTCTTTCCTGAAAATACTATGCCTCGACCTCACACTCACCACATCCAACACATCATACCATTCAAATAAATCATTCAAATCACATCAACAACCATTTCAAAGCTTCAGATCTTCGAATACCTCATGTAAATCTCAAGTAGTTTCAAAACAGTATCAAAAACAGAGGAGTTCGTAAAACAGCGCCAAAACCGGCGATCTAGTTCAAAAACAGAGTGTGTCGAAGATTGTATATAAAACCGGCGACCTCGTCGCCCAAGCACACATACGGAGCATTTTACGCAGATGAAAACGAAAATGGCGACCACGTCGCCCTCACTTCAGAAGATAGCTAAACTATGGCTCGTATGGAAAAGAGGTCTAGCTTCCCTTACCTGGACTTGCGCAAACACCAGGAGTTCCGAAATCCAACGAAGCTTGAAGAACGCCTTGACTCTGTTCTTGTGTCTGGTTTTGAAGAGCTTGCAGAGAACCACCCAAGTGCTCCAATGGTGGCTGTCGCTCGTCGTATTCCCGCGTGAAGGTGTACTAGAATCGCAGTGTGAAGGAGAGAAATGGAGAGGAGGGAACTCACTCTTTCTCTCTTCGACTACAACAATGTCTTCCTTTTCTCTCAGCAGTGGATTTCTGTAATTTAAACCAACTTATCCCTCCAAAAGCAGCTGCCACCACCCACTCTGCAGAGAAGTCTGAGAACCACTGCCCTGAACAGTACTACCACTGTTGTCTCTGGTGCATGCCAACCACTGCTCTGAACAGTACTGCCACTGTTTGTCGCTTGTGCATGCCAGCCACTGCTCTGAACAGTACGACCGTGAGTGTCTCCCGCGCATGCCAACATTCTGATGTCACTATTCTGAACCACTTTTTCGTCTACGTGGCGCGCGTGCAGAACGTCTCTTGCTGGGAGTCTGGGGCCCACGTTCTCTGGGTGTAACTCAACGTCGCGCGATGACCTTTCGCCGATGACTACCAGCTCGAAGAGAAACCACTGATGACCTCTCGCGCGAAGACGATCCACCGATGACCTCGCGCGAAGACTACCACCGATGACCTCGCGCGAAGACTACCACCGATGACCTCGCGCGAAGGCTACCACCGATGACCTCTTCCTGGCGAACGACCGATGTCTTCCTCTGGGAGACAACCGATGTCTTCCCTGGCGACGCCCTCATAACTCTCGCGCCTTGGCCACGTCCACATGCATCGCGCCCTGGCAATGCCCGCGTGCCTCGCGTCCGCGCGATGCCCGCATGCCCCTCGCGCCCGCGCGATGCCTGCATGCCTCTCACGCCCGCGAGATGCCTGCATGCCTCTCACGCCCGCGCGATGCCTGCATGTCTCTCGCGCCCGCGCGATGCCTGCATGCCTCTCGCGCCCGCGCGATGCCTGCATGCCTCTCGCGTCCGCGCGATGCCTGCATGCCTCTCGCGCCCGCGCGATGTCCACCTGGCGCTCATGTGTAGCAGGCGACCGGCGACCTCGTAGCCTTCTAAACTTAACTTTTTCCTCCCTTTCTATTCTAAATAAAAACATACTTAGAATTTATTTAAAATATAACTCTTTTATTCCAATAAATTTTTCAGGTCCTTACACGACCTCCTGCCCTGAGGATAAGAAGTTGGTGTTCGCTACGTATCTGCTATTTGGAGAAGCAGAGTTCTGGTGGATGGGAGCTCAGCAGATGATGGAAGCCAGAGCTGAAGTGTTAGACTGGGAAAGTTTCCGAGTGAGGTTTCTGGAGAAATATTTCCCAGATAGTGCAAGGTTTGCGAAGGAAGCAGAATTTCTCAGGTTGGAGCAGGGGGAGATGTCAGTGAATGCTTATGCTGCTCGGTTTGAATACCTCGCCCGATTTTATACCCAAGCTACCTCTGAGGCTTGGAGGTGTAGAAAGTTTGAAAAAGGTCTAAAGCATGAGCTGAAGAAGACCATAGCACCTATGTGCATCAGGGAGTTTCATGCCTTAGTGGAGAAGGCAAAGATGGTGGAGACCTTGGAAAGGGGTAATTCTCGAGTGATCAGGTCACACGCAGGGGGTTCTTCCAGTGGGATGGCCAAGGTGCAGCACCACCCCAGTTTCAGCAGCAACAACCATGGAAACCAAGATGTTTCCGTTGTGGTGGGCCACATAACGTCAACGTGTGCTCCAAGGGGAATTCAGAGAAAAGATGCTACAAATGCCAAAAGATGGGACATGTTGCTAGAGAGTGTCCTAACAAGAATAGGATGACTCAACCCAGTGGTTCTCGGCAGTTTAGGAATGAAGACCGTAGACCTCAGACAGCAGGGAGAGTGTTTGCTATGTCGGGAGCTGAGGCATCTCAGTCAGGTAACTTAGTACAAAGTGTTTGCTCTATAACTGGTAGATGCGTTAGAATTTTGTTTGATTCCGGAGCGACATACTCTTTTGTGTCAAGTCTGTGTGTAGCCGAGTTGGGCCTTCTAGTGAAGGAGCTGCCGTTTGAACTGTTGGTCTCTACACCTGCATCAGGACAGGTTGCGACCTCCATAGTTTGCTCTGAATGTCCAGTGATGGTAGAGGGACGCAGGTTCAAAGTAAATTTGATCTGCCTACCTCTTCAGGATCTGGATGTTATCCTAGGAATGGATTGGCTATCTGTCAATCACATTCTCATAGATTGCGGTAGGCAGAAAGTGGTGTTTCCAGATCTCGAAGTGTCAGATGTAATGTCTGCTCAGCATGTGTGGTCGGAGTTGAAAGAAGGGGCGAGGTGCTTTGTAATCCTAGCTCAAGGGAGAGTGAAGAATGAAGAAGATATGGGCAGTATACCTGTGTTGAAGGATTTCATGGATGTATTTGTTGAACCCAGTGGTGTTCAAGGTTTTGAAGAATCCAAATCCTTTGGAGGATGATGAAGCTTTTGCTGTGCTTGCTGTTGCTGTGCTGGTTTAGTTAGGATCTGGGTAGTTTGAGTTGTGTAACTCAACCTTTGATTGAATCTAAAGCTCAAGCATCTCAACTTTCAAACAAAGTAAAGTGTTTTTTTTCAAACTGAGTTAAAACAACCGATTGTTTTATCGAAACAACCGATTGTTTAAGCTTAGGTGTTTTGAAAACTGTTTTGAAATGTGAAAATTGGTTAAGTAACAAAACAACCGATTGATTCGAGGAAACAATCGATTGTTTGTTATGTTTTTATAACAGAAAACAGTTTTGACTTTGACTGAGCTCTAAATGGTTTTAATTCATACGCTCCAGTCATTAAATGCTTTGACCAATCTTTCTAAAGCAATTAAGAGTTTGTTAAGATTTGATTACAAACATCTTCTTTGAATATATACAGAAAAACAGATTTGAGTTTTAAGAACTAAGTGAATTGTGAAAGTTTTTCTAAGAGTTGGAGATTGCTTAGAGTTTTGGTTGATCAAAGTACTGAGATAGGATTCTCTTGTACTGATTTCAGATTGCTTCTGTAACAAATGTAATCCTTGTAATTCTGTGAACATTCGTTTGTGCTGTTGCTAAGAAGAGCTGTGTGTTCTTGAGGGGATCAAGATCAGCTTTCTTAGTGTGGTGTGCTGACCAAGGAAAGTGTGTTTCTTGAGGGTGTTCAAGGTCACTTTCTTGGTTATGTGTAAGTAATCTAGTGTTGATTGCTTAGTGGATTTCCTCAGGGTTTCTGAGAAGACTGGATGTAGCTCTGGGTTGGAGTGAACCAGTATAAACATCTGTGTACAATCTCTCTATCCCTAACTCTTTAATTTCAGTTTGTTTGTTGTTTGCTGGTATAAATAACCGATTGTTTCGAAGAAACAACCGATTGTTTTCCTGGCAATGCTGTTTTGCTTGCTGTTTTGGCAAACTGAATTGCTTAATCATTTGATTTCTGAAAGATATTCATTCTAGCTTGGAAAAGTTTGCGAAAACCTCTTTAAACAATTCACCCCCCCTCTAGTTTAAAGCCATAATTTCTAACAATTGGCATCAAGAGCTTGGTTCTTGAAAGTTATTCAAGTTGATCTAAAATCTTTTTTTATGGCTGGAAAACTATCTTTTGAGGAAGGTGCTTCAATCTACAAACCACCTTTATTCTGTGGATTGAATTATAAGTTTTGGGAAGCAAGAATGAAAATCTTTATTGAATCAATTGATCAAAGAATTTGGGACTCAATTGAGAATGGTCCTTACATTCCAAAGTTCAAAAAGAATAATTCCTTTACTATAAAACCTTTGTCCAAATGGATAGATGATGAATGTAAGATGGCTCAGCTTGATAGGTCTGCTCAAAACATTATAGCTTCTGCACTAGATACTAATGAATTTTTCAGGATATCAAAGTGCAAAACTGCTAAGGAAATGTGGGAGACTCTCAAGGCTGCTCATGAACCAAAGGAAGCAATGACAAAGAGTCAAGCAAGAAGGAAGAGAAGACAAAATAAGAAAAGCCTCAATCTTTGCTTAATGGCCAGAAGGGAGGATGACTCATGTAGTGTAAGTTCATCAAACTCTTCAAACTCTGAAAATTATGGTCAATTGCTTCAAGCCTTTCAAGAAACACATGAAGAAGCAAACCGATTGGCTCTCTTAAACAATCGATTGAAAGAAAAGAATAGCTGGCTTGAAAACAGGGTAAAAGCACTGGAGGAGGATTTAGAAAATTCAAAAATGGATTTTGAAAATCTGGAAATCATTTACAAAAACTCCTCTTGCAAGTGTGACACTCTAGTTTGTGAAAATTGCGAAAATCTTGAAAAGAAGGTCCACTATCTTGTTAAAACAGTGGATAAGCTTTCTAAAAGCCAATCCAACTTTGAAAGTGTGCTAGCTTCTCAAAAGTGTGTTTTTGGAAAATCAGGATTGGGTTTTAATCCACAAAACCAGCAAGATAGATTTTCAAAAAGGCCAGAAAAACAATCGATTGGACCATCGAAACAATCGATTGTTACATGCTTCTATTGCATGAAAAGAGGTCATTCTGTTCGATTCTGTAAAATCAGAAAACATGCTGTTCCTAAAGGGCTTATAAAGTGGATTCCCAAGAAAAATAAAGCTTGTGTTGATGAGTATACACCAGATGGACCCTCATTCATAAGGGGACCAAACCTATGTACTTGAGAATTTTCTTTGTAGGAAATCTTGGAGGAGAGAAAGCAGCTTTGGTACTTGGACAGTGGATGCTCCAAGCATATGACAGGGGACACATCAAAGTTCCTGAGAATATCCTTCAAGCAAGAGGGTCATGTCACCTATGGAGATAACAACAAAGGAAGAATACTTGGAAGAGGATCCATAGGAGATGAGAGCATCTTGGTGATTCATGATGTGCTCTTTGTTGAAGGCCTAAAGCATAATCTGCTGAGTATTAGCCAACTGTGTGACAAGGGGTATCAAGTGATGTTCAAGGCAAACACATGTGAAATCTGTCTACCCAACACTAAAGAGAGTCTACAACAAAAGGTTAATGACTGTAGAAGAATCAGTTCATGTAGTCTTTGATGAGGTAGATCGCAGAATCAGTGAGAACCCAAAGATCAGTGCTAAGGAAGACGAACAGAGCATCAGTTTGGAAAAGCTGGAAATCTGTACAGAAAAACAACCGGTTGATTCGCAGAAACAACCGATTGAAATTCTGCAACAGAGTGAGCTGCCCAAAGAGTGGAGAATTCCCAGAGATCTGTCAGTGGATAACATCATAGGGCAGATAAAGGAAGGTGTCTCCACACGTAGCTCCATCTCAAACTTCTGCAGACACACAGCTTTTGTCTCTCAAATTGAACCAAAGTCAATTGAAGAAGCTCTCAAGGATGAGAAGTGGGTTGAAGCTATGCAAGAAGAGCTAAATCAATTCGAAAGAAATGAGGTATGGTTTCTTGTTCCTAGAACTAATGAAATGAATATTATTGGTGCAAAATGGGTTTTCAGGAACAAGCTAGATGAGGAAGGAGTGATCACAAGAAATAAAGCAAGGCTAGTTGCCAAGGGCTATGATGCAAGTCAAGACCACTTAAGGATGACCAAAGATGCTATATATAAAGGGTCATCTCAACAATCAAAAGAAGACTTCACAAAAATAAGAAAGGGCCATATTCCAAAGCACTTGAAGTTCTTCTTACTAGTCTTCTTAAAGAGTAGAACATTTTTTTAAATAATTGGGTTCTCTTGAAGAATCCAAGTAGTAGTATAAATAAAGAGGGCCCAAGCCCAAGAAGCCCAAGCCCAAGAAGCCCAAGCCAAGAAGCCCAAGTCAAGTGGGGCCCAAGCCCAAGAAGCCCAAGCCCAAGAAGCCCAAGCCAAGAAGCCCAAGTCAAGTGGGGCCCAAGCCCAATCCATGAGCATCAATAGGAGCAAGGCTAAAGCTTTGGGAAATAAGCATGAATGGATGTATCTCTTTTGTAATTTCTTTTGTGTAGTTTTTAGTAGAACATTAAAGGAAGGTGTATATATTAAAATAAGGGGTGCTAATATACAAAAACAAGTCACACCTTCCATGTGACATAAAAAGTAGGTGTAGGTGTAGTTTTAGGAGGTGCCAAAGTAGAAATCAAGTCACACCTCCCTTGTGACATGTGTTTTGGCTCCAAATTCAAATGCTTCTCATTTGAATTTTCCCACTTTAATTTCAGCCCTCTCACACTATAAATAGAGGTGCTATGCTCATGTAAAATAAGATTGAATTTAGAGTAAAGTTACTATACACAAATTTGTGTGAGTGTGAGAATTGCTTTCTCCTTTCTAGTCTCATCTTGTGAGTTTTGGGAGCTTTCAAGTGGCGGCAAATCTGCACTTATCTTGGATCATCACCTCCAAGTGGCGTGTCCATTCCCAATCCATGACTACAACCACATAAGTTTCATCTTCTTTCATCTTCCATTGTCATTTCAATCGGTAGTTTTGATTCTATTTCTTGTTCTTGAATTTCAATCGGTTCTTTTGTTTCAATTTGTGTTTCCATTCTGTTTTTTTGTGTTTAAATTCTGCACCTATTCTTTTTTTGAGTTCAGCACCTTGTTCTTCATTCATTCATCACTATTAATTGTGTTTTAACCTTGGACCTTTGGAAATGAACCTTCACATCTACTTAACACTTGTTAAGTTAATGTCCAGTGGGGATTTTCCTTAGGTGACTCACTCTAAATTGCTAAGAATCTTGATCCTAATTCTAAGAAAGTGTCACAAATATAATGAACCTAAAATCAACTCACATCATGTGGTATCATGAGCTATGGTGATGTTTTGTTCTTGTTGAGTTGAATTGACACTTTCTATTCAAGCAATTTCCATTTTCCAGCACTTTATTTTTGTGCATAATTTTTTTTTTAGGTTCCTTGTTGTGTTAGTTATTCTGTTTTTGCTTTAATTTGAGTCTTTCCTTGCTGTTTTAATTGGTGCAAAATTAATTGTGTTTGAGTCATTTTTGCTTTTTGAATCCATACAAGTTTTGTCAAGTCATGTTTCTCCTAAATTGTCATCACTTCTATGTAGTACTTTTCTTGATAATTTTTGGTTGATTGCTTTTAATTTTGAGTGCAGTTTCTAATCTGTTTTGTTGAGCCTTTGGTGCATTTTTAATTTTAGATTTGAGTTCATGCTTGTGTGATAGATCCATACAAGTTCACATACATCAATTCTATTGTGTCTTTGAAGTTTCTTAATATTGTTTTAATTCCAAATTAGGCTTCCTCTGTTTTTGTTGAAACTGTGCTGGCTGTTTTTGTTTACAGAATTTAATTCCATTTATGAAAAATTCTAAAATTCTGGATCTGAACAGATTGATGTGTTAGAAAAAAGTGAAAAAAAAAAGTGAAGAAAAATTCAAAATAGAAAAAAAATGATAAATCAAATACAATCAGTGTGCAATTCTGGCGCCAAAAAAACGGTGAAGTGGCATCAGATTTGAAAAAATTATCACAATTTATTGGTGCATCATTTTGGTATGATTCCAGCGCCAAATTTGAGCTAAGATCTTGAAATTTCTGTGGTTTAAATTTCAAATTCAAATTTGAATTATCCAGCTCAGCATAATTTGTTTAAATCACGCATTTTGACACCTTAATATTCTGTAGTACTGTTTTGGTTTTGTTAATCCAATTCTAGTACCATTCTCTAGGTTCTATTTGTGTACTACCTTTTATTGAGTGCCTTATTTTCTTTGCTTGTCATTTTTATTCAATATTATTTTCCAAAGTTTTGTCATATCTTTACTTCCACTTTGGTTTAGCTTTTCTTGCTTATACCTTTTCTTGCTTGTCTTTCTTGTTTCCTCTAGTTTTGTGGTGAATTGTTCTTTGACTAAGTGTGGTTTGCTTTGGCATCTTTCACTTGAGGCTCATCCAATCCACAAGAGAGGCTTGGTAAAGGAAGGATATATTTTCTTGGAGTGGTTTGAGAGATTTTACATCATTGCCGCAAGCTATATTTGTTTTTCACCTTGTTTTTCTAACTTTGTTTTCTATAATAGTTTCTTCTTTGTGTTTTTGTGTTTCATTTTATCATGGCTAATCTTTCTAGTGGAGAATCATCTAAGCCTCACTCACCTCAAAAAGCATACCTAATTGGTGAATTAAAGGATGCTAAACTAACAATTGCACAAAAAGATGAGGCATTAAGACAAATGGAGGCAAAGGCTCCAAAGATTGGAGTTGGACCGTGAAGAGATGCATCACCACCGTGAGAGAAGACAACACCATCATCATAGGCATACTTCAAGGTCTTCACAAAATTCTTATGGGTATCATGAAGAAAATGCTTGGAGGATGCATCACCATCATGAAGATAGGCGCCAAAATGTGGCTAAGCCTTTTATGCCTTATGTAAAATTACCTAGTTTTAGTGGTGAAGGAGATCCTAATGTGTATTGAGGATGGGAGGCTAAGGTAGAGCAAATATTTTTTGTACATGAGGTCCAAGAAGACCAAAAGGTTAAGCTAGCCTCCCTAGAATTTATGGACTATGCCATGCAATGGTGGCACAAAACTCTCATGGACATTGGGCCAAACAAGAGGCCGCCCGTGGTCTCTTGGGATGATTTAAAAGCTTGCATGCGCGCTAGATTTGTGCCTCCACACTTTAGGAAAGACCTATTGTTGAAGCTCCAACGGCTTCACCAAGGCACGCTAAGTGTGGATGCTTATTATAAAGAACTTGAAACGCTTTTAATTAAAGCCAATATGCATGAGAATGATGAAGCTAAAATGGCTAGATTTGTTAGTGGTCTTAGAAGGGATATCCAAGATGTTGTGGAACTTAATGAGTATTCTTCTTTAGAAAATTTGGTTCACCTTGCCATTAAGGTAGAATCTCAACTTGCAAGGAAAAATTCTTTTAAAAATACTCATAATGATGGCTATTACCACTCTTCTTGGAAAAACAAAAACAAATCCTTTTCAAAATCTCCTTCTAAAGAATCTACTTCCAAATCTAGAGATTCTCAAGCCTCACCTTCTACTCCTAAATCACCCACTAAATCTTCAAGTAAAAAGTGCTTTAAATGTTTAGGCTATGGTCATATAGCGGCTAATTGTCCTTCAAAGAGAAATATGATGATGCTTGATAATGGGGAAATTGTAAGCGAACATAGTGATAATTCTTCAAAGTCTAATTCCCCTTCCCCTTTCCCTAGTGACCATGAATGTGAGATTCCATGTGAAGGTGACTTGTTAGTGATAAGGAGATTCCTTGGTCAAATTCAAAAACCTTTTGATGAAACTCAAAGAGAAAATATCTTTCACACAAGGTGCCTTATCAATAACAATTTGTGTTCCTTAATTATTGATGGAGGAAGTTGTACAAATGTGGTAAGCACAAGAGTAGTAGATAGGCTTGGATTATCTACTATCTCTCATGCTAAACCCTATAAACTCCAATGGTTAAGTAACAAAGGGGAAATTATTGTAAATAAACAAGTCCTCATTGCTTTTTCAATTGGCAAATATAAAGATGCGGTCTTATGTGATGTTGTCTCTATGGAAGCAACTCATATTCTTTTAGGTAGGCCATGGCAATTTGATAGGAAAACTTTACATGATGGCCTTACCAACAACATTTCTTTTACCTTCCATGGGCATCGGATCACTTTAAAATCTCTTTCTCCAAGTGAGGTCCATAAAGACCAATTAAAAATGAAAACCAAAAGAGAAAATGAAAAAGAGAATAAAAGAAAAGAGAAACCGAGTCTCCAAGTCTCATCATATGCAACTAAATCAATCATGTTGACTCGGGCTATGCTACAATTTGCACCTCCAAGGTGTTATTCTTCCTTATCTTTTTCATTACCTAAGGTTTCTACCTATTTGCTTTCTTTGTTAAAGAATATTAGGAATGATTTTCCAATTCCTCCTAAAGGTTTACCCCTTCTAAGAGGCTTTTCTTCACAAAGTTTTATCATTCCTAAACATTCTTTCCAAAGTTGGTATACAGATAATAAACCTTCCTATGAACTTCCCGCGCTTCAAGATTATAAGTCAACTTCTAATATCACTTCTTATCCTCTTTTATCTATGAGCAAGTTGACTTTGTTATATGCAGGAATTCTGAATTCGTGGTCGAATTCTCTCCAACTTGGGGGGTATGATGCAAGACAAGACCACTTAAGGATGACCAAAGATGCTATATATAAAGGGTCATCTCAACAATCAAAAGAAGACTTCACAAAAATAAGAAAGGGCCATATTCCAAAGCAATTGAAGTTCTTCTTACTAGTCTTCTTAAAGAGTAGAACATTTTTTTAAATAATTAGGTTCTCTTGAAGAATCCAAGTAGTAGTATAAATAAAGAGGGCCCAAGCCCAAGAAGCCCAAGCCCAAGAAGCCCAAGCCCAAGAAGCCCAAGCCAAGAAGCCCAAGTCAAGTGGGGCCCAAGCCCAATCCATGAGCATCAATAGGAGCAAGGCTAAAGCTTTGGGAAATAAGCATGAATTGATGTATCTCTTTTGTAATTTCTTTTGTGTAGTTTTTAGTAGAACATTAAAGGAAGGTGTATATATTAAAATAAGGGGTGCTAATATACAAAAACAAGTCACACCTTCCATGTGACATAAAAAGTAGGTGTAGGTGTAGTTTTAGGAGGTGCCAAAGTAGAAATCAAGTCACACCTCCCTTGTGACATGTGTTTTGGCTCCAAATTCATATGCTTCTCATTTGAATTTTCCCACTTTAATTTCAGCCCTCTCACACTATAAATAGAGGTGCTATGCTCATGTAAAATAAGATTGAATTTAGAGTAAAGTTACTATACACAAATTTGTGTGAGTGTGAGAATTGCTTTCTCCTTTCTAGTCTCATCTTGTGAGTTTTGGGAGCTTTCAAGTGGCGGCAAATCTGCACTTATCTTGGATCATCACCTCCAAGTGGCGTGTCCATTCCCAATCCATGACTACAACCACATAAGTTTCATCTTCTTTCATCTTCCATTGTCATTTCAATCGGTAGTTTTGATTCTATGTCTTGTTCTTGAATTTCAATCGGTTCTTTTGTTTCAATTTGTGTTTCCATTCTGTTTTTTTGTGTTTAAATTCTGCACCTATTCTTTTTTTGAGTTCAGCACCTTGTTCTTCATTGATTCATCACCATTAATTGTGTTTTAACCTTGGACCTTTGGAAATGAACCTTCACATCTACTTAACACTTGTTAAGTTAATGTCCAGTGGGGATTTTCCTTAGGTGACTCACTCTAAATTGCTAAGAATCTTGATCCTAATTCTAAGAAAGTGTCACAAATATAATGAACCTAAAATCAACTCACATCAGGCTACAATCAAGAAGATGGCTTAGACTATGGTGAAACCTTTGCTCCTGTGGCTAGATTGGAGGCTGTGAGGTTGTTGCTGGCTTTTGCATGTATGAGTGGTTTTAAACTCTTCCAAATGGATGTAAAAAGTGCCTTCTTGAATGGCTACATCAATGAGGAAATCTATGTAGATCAACCACCGGGTTTTGAAGACCACAAGTATCCCAACCATGTCTTCAAGTTGAAGAAAACTTTGTATGGTCTGAAACAAGCTCCAAGGTAGTGGTATGAGAGGCTTAGCAACTTTCTGCTATCTCTTGGCTATGAAAGAGGAATGATAGACAAGACTCTCTTCATCAAGAAGTCACATGTAGAAATAATTCTTGTGCAAATATATGTTGATGACATCATCTTTGGTGCTACACAAGATAGGTTGTGTGAAGAATTTGTGGCTGCTATGAAAGGTGAGTTTGAAATGTCTATGATGGGAGAATTATCTTTCTTTCTTGGATTGCAGGTTAAACAAACAAAGGATGGGATCTTCTTAAGTCAATCAAAGTATTGCAAGGAGATTCTCAAAAAGTTTGAAATGGAGAATTGCAAAGAGGCAAGCACTCCAATGCCATCAAGCTGCTACATGGATGCAGATTCTGCTGGAAAGAGTATAGATCAAACAAAATTCAGAGGATTGATTGGATCATTGCTTTATCTAACAGCAAGTAGACCGGACATCATGTTTGCGGTGTGTCTATGTGCAAGATTTCAAGCAAATCCTAAAGAGTCACACTTCAAAGCTGCAAAGAGAATTCTGAAATATCTCAAAGGAACATCATCTGTAGGATTATGGTATCCCTCTCATTCTCCAATACATTTAATTGGTTATTCAGATTCTGATTTCGCAGGTTGCAAGCTAGATAGAAAAAGCACAAGTGGCACTTGTCACCTTCTTGTCTCTAGCCTAATCTCATGGCATAGCAAGAAACAAGCATGTGTTGCTCTCTCTACTGCTGAGGTAGAATATATAGCTGCTGGTAGCTGTTGTGCACAGATCCTATGGCTCAAACAACAACTTGCAGATTTTGGTGTACAAATCAGCAAAGTTCCTGTGATGTGTGATAACACAAGTGCAATCAATCTTACCAAAAATCAAATCCAGCACTCAAGGACCAAACATATTGAAATAAGACATCATTTCATCAGAGATCATGTGCAAAATGGGAACTGTGAAGTAAAGTTTGTGGAGACCAAACTGCAACTAGCTGACATCTTCACAAAGCCTTTGCCAAAAGAGAGGTTTTTCTTCTTAAGAAATGAGTTAGGTATTCTTGATCTAAATAATCTCTCTTAAAATCTGTGTTTGGTACATGTTAAAATTTATTTGTGAAGACAAATAGGGGGAGATTTATTGGTACTTGTATATATGTATCTTATTTGCATAAAAATGTTTAAATCTCTGAGTATAAAAGTGTTTTTCTGCTGCTGCTGATAGAAACAATCGATTGTTTCGTGTAAACAACCGATTGAATTTTATGTTAAAAGAGGTATAATCTAACTGGCTGCTGTAAGAAGCTTTGGATGGTACAAATGTTTTCTTTGAAGGAACTGCTTCAGATTTAATCAGTACAACACAAGTACCAGGGATTTGTCTTCATCAAATAGGGGGAGATTGTTGAACCAAGTGGTGTTCAAGGTTTTGAAGAATCCAAATCCTTTGGAGGATGATGAAGCTTTTGCTGTGCTTGCTGTTGCTGTGCTGGTTTAGTTAGGATCTGGGTAGTTTGAGTTGTGTAACTCAACCTTTGATTGAATCTAAAGCTCAAGCATCTCAACTTTCAAACAAAGTAAAGTGTTTTTTTTCAAACTGAGTTAAAACAACCGATTGTTTTATCGAAACAACCGATTGTTTAAGCTTAGGTGTTTTGAAAACTGTTTGAAATGTGAAAATTGGTTAAGTAACAAAACAACCGATTGATTCGAGGAAACAATCGATTGTTTGTTATGTTTTTATAACAGAAAACAGTTTTGACTTTGACTGAGCTCTAAATGGTTTTAATTCATACGCTACAGTCATTAAATGCTTTGACCAATCTTTCTAAAGCAATTAAGAGTTTGTTAAGATTTGATTACAAACATCTTCTTTGAATATATACAGAAAAACAGATTTGAGTTTTAAGAACTAAGTGAATTGTGAAAGTTTTTCTAAGAGTTGGAGATTGCTTAGAGTTTTGGTTGATCAAAGTACTGAGATAGGATTCTCTTGTACTGATTTCAGATTGCTTCTGTAACAAATGTAATCCTTTTAATTCTGTGAACATTCGTTTGTGCTGTTGCTAAGAAGAGCTGTGTGTTCTTGAGGGGATCAAGATCAGCTTTCTTAGTGTGGTGTGCTGACCAAGGAAAGTGTGTTTCTTGAGGGTGTTCAAGGTCACTTTCTTGGTTATGTGTAAGTAATCTAGTGTTGATTGCTTAGTGGATTTCCTCAGGGTTTCTGAGAAGACTGGATGTAGCTCTGGGTTGGAGTGAACCAGTATAAACATCTGTGTACAATCTCTCTATCCCTAACTCTTTAATTTCAGTTTGTTTGTTGTTTGCTGGTATAAACAACCGATTGTTTCGAAGAAACAACCGATTGTTTTCCTGGCAGTGCTGTTTTGCTTGCTGTTTTGGCAAACTGAATTGCTTAATCATTTGATTTCTGAAAGATATTCATTCTAGCTTGGAAAAGTTTGCGGAAACCTCTTTAAACAATTCACCCCCCCTCTAGTTTAAAGCCATAATTTCTAACAGTATTTCCAAAAGAAATACCTGGACTACCTCCTAAGAGAGAAGGTTTCACGCAAAATGGGTGTTGTTTTGTTGATCGGGATTTGAAAGATGAGTGTGGGAATGGTGGGTTGAAGTTAAAGGCTCCTGATGCCGAAAGTCTCCTGAACTTGGCAAATGAGGATGCAGCTCTGTCTGTGAATGTAGGAGGGAAGGAGGTAATGGCCACGGATAAGAATAAGGATAAGCCATGTTATGATGGTGTTGATTCACTTCCGTTGAGTTCTTCTGGTGATGTTAGTGAATTGCAAAAAGTTGGATGTAGAAGCAAAACTTTTTGTGCCTTGTGTTTCTGATGGGATGGGATTTACAGCAAATCCATTAGGTGGTAGTTGTGGTGATCAGCATTTCGTTTATGATCCTAGAAACAATGCTGCATCGTCAGCTGTAGCAACAAGTCCTCACCCTGAACACAGTGAGGGATTTATGATCTGTGTGTTGAATACTGAGCACCCTGAGATCCCATGCAATGCTAATATGGATGTATCCATTGGAATTCCTGAGTTAGCAGCTCTGAAATCCCAACCAGTTGCTAAAGAGGTGGGTTTTTCATAATCTGCTATTAGTAATCAAAGAAGAAATGAACCAGATGGGTGCCTGAAGGAAAGAAGCCGTTCTCTTTCAGTCTTTTGCTGCTTCACAATCGGTTCGACAAGAAACGGTGCCTAATGTGAATTCTGTAACATCCCGCAAAATAAAACCATACATACATGTATAATGAAAATAAAGGTAAACAAATAATATTGAAGAGTACATGATAATATATATATAAGTAATGAAGTTGCTCCTCTTAGGGAGTTAAATACATAACCAGGTCAAATGTTTTCAAAATTTAAACGAAATTCAACCAAATACAACAAGACCGGCGGTCTCCATACATGAACCGGCGATCTGGTAACAGAAGGCCCAAAACAGGCGATCTGCAGCAGGACATAAATCCGGCGATCACCACCAAGAGATAGAAAACCGGCGATCTCTTCCTCGGCGACCCCTCACTAAGGAGCTCTACATCCTGGAAGATCATCTGCTCCCGTGTAAGTTATACACGATCATCACAGTTTAAAGAGAAAAACAGCCAACGAGCAAAACACGCAGGGTAAGCTAGATATTTTAAAGAGAGTTTAAATAAGAACATTAAAATCAAGGTAAAAACATTTTTCAAGATATCCATGTAAAACTTAGAGTTGCTCATACCCTTCACCTGATCGCCCAGAAACCACACATTTCATAATATTCCCCAGAGTCGTTCTATTTCACAAACAGCATCAAGTGTCTATAAATTTCAAGTTCCTCATTTCACATGTCAGACCACCACTGACCCAGCACACAAGACACTTGACACTACTTCCGGAAGACTCATGCATTGACTAGACTCATAGATCTGCACCTGTCATACTGCCCACTGTGAAATCACACACATTCACAGGGTCGCCGTGAAATCACACACATTCACAAGCGTATAATGAATCTCAATATCGTCACCATCCAAGCATGACAGGGTTAATCCACACCACAGGTCGAGCTCGTTCTCTTTCAAACAACTCACCCATACGTATGAACCTCCTTCGACTTTCAACGCCTGAATAACTTCATCTATATGAATTCATTATCTCAGGAGAGTCAGGATATCATGACGAATCACCGGTCAATGCACATCCTACACGATCTTACACGGTATTTTCTTTCCTGAAAATACTATGCCTCGATCCCACATTCACAACATTCAACACATCATACCACTCTCAACTAGATGATTCAATCACCGCAATAGTCATTTCAAAGGTTCATGTTTTCGAATATGTCATTTGAATCTCAAACAGTTTGCAAAGCAACACCAAAAACAGAGAGTTCGCAAACAACGCCAAAACCGGCGATCTAGTTCAAAAACAAGGTATTTCGAAGACTGTATATAAAACCGGCGACCACGTCGCCCAAACACATAAGAACAGAACATCATGAAAAGGGGGTTTAAAACCGGCGACCACGTCGCCCTCACTTCAGAAAATAGCAATTCTACGGCTTTTATTGAAATAAAGCTAGCTTCCCTTACCTGGACTTGCACAAAACACCAGGAGCTCCGAAACCCAACGAAGCTTGAACAACGCCTTGGCTCTGTTTTTGCGTCTGGTTGAAGGACTTGCAGAGAACCTCCCAGGTGCTCTAATGGTGCTGCCTCTCGTCGTACTCTTGTGTGAAGATGCTAGAATCGCAGCGCGAAGGAGATATCTAGAGGAGAAGGGAGGTAACTCACTCTTTCTCTCTTTGAATGCTGCAACGTTTTTTTTTCTCTCAGCAGTGGGTCTCTGCATCTTAAACCAACTTATCCACCAAAAGCAGCTGCCACACCCACTCTGCAGAGAAGTCTGAGTGTACGTTTCCCTGAACAGTACGACTACAGTTGTCTCTTGCGCAGGCCAACCACTCCCTGAACAGTACTACTGAGCGTGCCTCTGTGCAGGCTAACACCCTGAGGTCACTATTCTGAACCACTCTTTTTGTCTACGTGGCGCGCGTGCAGAACGTTCCATGCTGGAAGTCTGGGTCCCACCTTCTCTGTGTGTAACTCGACGTCGCGCGATGACCTTTCACCGATGACCACAGGCGCGAAGTCTATCCACCGATGACCTCTCCCGCGAAGGCTATCCACCGATGACCTCTCGTGCGAAGGCCATCCACCGATGACCTATCGCGCGAAGGCTATCCACCGATGACCTCTCGCGTGAATACAATCCACCGATGACCTCTCGCGCGAAGACTATCCCCGCATGCCTCGCGCCCTGGCGATGCCCGCATGCCTCTCGCGCCCTGGCAATGCCCGCATGCCTCTCGCCCGCGCGATGCCTGCATGCCTCGTGCCCTGGCGACGTCCACATGCCTCGCGCCCGCGCGATGCCTGCATGCCTCGCGCCCTGGCGACGTCTACATGCCTCGCGCCCGCGCGATGCCTGCATGCCTCGCGCCCTGGCGCTCATGTGTAGCAGGCGACCGGCGATCATGTACTACTAGGCGATCTCATAGTCTTCCAACTACACTTTCCTTCCTTTTCATTTTAAATAAAGACATACTTAGAATTCATTTAAAATATATCTCTTTTATTCCAATTTAATTTTACAGGTCCTTACAAATTCGAGCTACAAACCTGTCGTTTTTGAACTGAAAAGTGAAAATCCTGGAAGAAACTCTATCTCTGCAGTTTCTAGACAGAATAACAATGTTGATGCCAATCCAAATCATGGCAACTCAGTTCGTGCCAATGATAGACATCTGAAACAAGAGGAATTAGAAGTTTAAGGATCAAATTTTGAGAGGGGTTTTCTGGTCTGCAAGTCTCTACTCCTACCAATGAAATGACAAAATGTGGACCAAAGCCTAAACTGTTCTTTCAGGTCGGTGCTAGGATAGAGGTACTTTGGCAAGATAGTGGCATTAGAGAATGCCGGTTTAGATGAAAAATCGGGGGTGTGTCTCCAAGGCTGCTGAAGGTCCAGTACGATGATTTACTTGATAAAGAGGGACCACAGAAACTAGAGGAATGGGTCCCTTCATCTAGAGGGGCAGCTACTGATTAATTGGGTATGCGATGTTCAGGCCGCTTAACAGTCAAGCCATGCTCTCCTGAACGCCATTCAGGTCGCACTCTTGAGTTTGAATCAGCAGTGGATGCCTGGTGGTGTGATGGATGGTGGGAAGGTGTTGTAACTGCAGCTAATGTCAGTGGTAAATGGATCTTAGCCAGATTGCTCTGCCTTAGAAAGTGAATCATCATCCATCCCCAAAGTTGAAGTTGCTAAGAAGGTTGAGCAAGAATCATTTGGTTTGGAAACCCCTGTGGATCTGGAAAATATGAAGGGAATAAGTTTGAGGGAGCCACTCTAGGTCGTTCATGAGGACAAGGGTAACAACTCTGGTGGTGGCTGTGATGATGAAGCTGACAAGGCTGTGAAGACACTTCTGGCCTTAAATGAACACAAGGATAATAACTCTTGTAGAGGCAGTGATGATGTTGACAATGAGGAGAAAACCTTTGGAGTTTGTAGTTGGAGATCATGTATTTATGAAAGTGACACCGACCAAGGGTGTAGGACGAGCTATTAGATCAAAGGAGCTGTCTCCTAAGTTCGTCGGGCCATATCAGATCTTAAGAAGGATCGGTCCAGTGGCTTATGATATCGCCCTACCTCCCCAATTAGCGAATCTGCATGATGTCTTTCATGTATCACAGTTGAGGAAGTACAGGGCAGACCCTAGTCACGTGCTGGAAGTGGACGATGTGCAGATCAAGGATGACTTGTCTTTTGAAGCAAAACCAGTAAGGATTGACGCTCGGCAGAGTAAACAGCTCAGAGGCAAGACCATCAACATGGTGAAAGTAGTGTGGGATGACAGATCGGGTGATTCAACTTGGGAATTAGAAGAAACCATGAGAGAAGCCTATCCCTACCTCTTTTCCTAGTAGTTCAATTTTCGAGGACGAAAATTTTTCTTGTTGGGGAGAATGTAAGGACCTATAAATTATTTAGAATAGAAGTGATAGATTTTAAATAATTTCTGGGTATGTTATTATTTAAAATAAAAAGGACATAAAAATAGAAAATACCATAGTGGTCAGACCTCGGACGTCGCCCAAAGGTCTGGGGTCAGCTGGTAGAGGTCGGTCGGTTGACCAGTGTACTAACCAAGTAGTCAGGTGCGATGACTTAATCGTGAGGTAATCACGTGGACGTGCTTGAAAGGGGGGAGGCACGTGAATCAAGAAGGGTAACAGAAAGGAAGGTGTAGCTTAAAAGTCAAGGAGATCGCCGTTTTTGAAGAAGGCGGCGGCCTCCGACTTCCCCCGTATGAAATTGCCAATCGCCTATGGTGTACATGATCGCCGAAAAGAGCACATCGCCGTGTATTCGAGAAGACTTGGTAAGCACTTAGTATGTGGTCTAAATACAAAAGATGAGTGATATAGAAGATAGGTGGCATGTCTGCCACCATGAGTAGTGTGAACCGTAATAACACAGACTTAGAGGAATGGGAGGATGAACCTTCAGCAAGGTGTGACGATGTGATATCAGTGACCAGAGTTGGACGATGTGTCCTCGTCACACACAAGGGCGATAAGAGATCGCCAACAGGATGAGAGGAACATCGGTCATCAACCAGGATGGGAGACACATCGGTCATCTTCCTGAATGAGACATCGGTTGTCTGCCAGGGTGAGACATCGGTGGTCTGCCAGGGTGAGACATCGGTTGTCTGCCAGGGTGAGACATTGGTTGTCTGCCAGGGTGAGACATCGGTTGTCTGCCAGGGTGAGACATCGGTCGTCTGTCAGGAAGAGGAATCGGTCATCGCCGGTATGAGACGCATAGTCATCGCGCGAGCAGTCATCGGTGGAAGGTTATCGCGCGATGTCGTGTTTCACACAGATAAGGTGGGACCCAGGCTCCCAGCATGAGAACGTCCTGCATGCGTGACACGTAGACAAAAAGGGTGTTTCAGAATAGTTAGCATCAGAGAGTTGGTATGCGCAGAAACCCACGTGGTCATACTGTTCAAGGAAGTGTGCACGCAAGGTTGCTCAGAGAGTGGGTAATGGCAGTGAATGCTAAAGAGTCGTTCGACCTTAAGAGCTGAGGGAATCAGCTCATTTAGTTCCCCTTTCTCCTTTCTCCTCCACTCGAAGACGCAGCTACCCTCACGTACCAGTGCTACGATCGGCGACTACCATTGTCCTTCTGGGAAGTCTTTGCAAGTTCTCCCGTTAGGACGCTAGAACAGAGTTAGGACATCTTTAAGCTTCGGTGGGTTTTGGAGCTCTTAGTGATTGTGCGCAAGTTCAGGTAAAGGAAGCTAGCATTTTCGTTTATAAAAACTTTAGGTGAGTAGGTTCTGAAGTGAGGGCGACGTGGTCGCCGATTTCATATTTTATTTCACGATGCTCTTTTATGTGTGGGGCGACGTGATCGCCGGTTTTAATGCAAATTTAGAAATCCCCTGTTTTAGTGTCGTTTTGAAATTGTTTGAGATTGAAAGGTGAAATGCATATGATATTCGAAAATCTGAACTTTGGTATGATTGTTTTTGTGATTGGGATTGTTTAAGAAAAGATTCAAAATATTATATGATGGAATTGTGCTTTTACGTGTGGTATGATGTACTGGATGAATGTGAAATTGTGATCAAGACATAGTATTTTCAGGAAAGGAAATACCGTGTTGAGATTGGTATTAGAGTGTATTGATCAGTGAGTATCCTGTGAATGAGACGATCCTGACTCTGCTGATATGATGGAATCACATAGATGAAGTCATTCAGTTGGTGAGAGTCGAAGGAGGTCCATATGTATGGGTAAGTCGTTTGAAAGATAACTGACTTGACCTGTTATATGGATTAACCCTGTCATACTGAGAGAGTGATGATATTGAGATTGAGATCGAGATTATGTTTATGCGCATAGCTGTGGGAACTTTACAGCAACGTAGTATGACAGGTGCAGGTCTCTGGATGCTAAGTTCAACACACAAGTCTTCCGGAAGTAGAGTCATGTGTCTAGGTGTTACGAGTCAGTGGAAAGTCTGACATGTGAACCATGAGTATTGAATGTATTGAATAGACACTTGACGAGTTTGTGGAATATGGGGATATTGATGGTTGAAATTGATATAGATTATGAATGGTGTGAAGATTTATACTTTCTATTGATATAAAGTTTCATATTTAAAGTTTTAAAAATATCTAGCTTACCCTTTGTTTTGTATCGTGGTTGTTTTTCTTAAACCTGTGATGATCGTGTATATTTGCACGGGAGCAGATGAGGTTGCAGGTGGTAGAGCTCCTTAGTGAGCATTTCTGGAGGAGGAGATCGCCGGTTTTTGAATGCTGTTGTTTTGTTTTATTTTGAAAACTCCTGTATGGAGATGTATTAAAACTTCCTCGAAAAGGGATATTATTCTGAGGCACATTTGTATTAATGGATGAATTATATTATGTATATACCTATGTTAAAATTTTGATATTATTGTTTCACCTTTATTTTATTATATAAAAATGAACAATATTTTGAGGGGCGTTACAAATCTTTCCTTTAATTCCATGAAACTCTGCTCACATCGGTCAGTCCAAGCAAAAGGTTGATCTTTGCGAGTCAACTGAGTCAAAGGAGCCACTACCTTGGAAAAATCCTCAATGAACCACCGATAGTAGCCAGCTAGACCCACAAAACTCCTTATCTCTGTGACTGTCTTAGGACGTTCCCACTGAAGCATTGCCTCTACCTTGGCTGGATCCACTGAGATCCCCCGCGCAGATATCACATCTGACTCTTGGAGATCTGGAAACACCACTTTCTGCCTACCGCAATCTATGAGAATGTGATTGGCAGATAGCCAATCCATTCCTAGGATAACATCTAGATCCTGAAGAGGTAGACAGATCAAATTTACTTTGAACCTGCGTCCCTCTACTATCACTGGACATTCAGAGCAAACTGTGGAGGTCATAACCTGCCCTGATGCAGGTGTAGAGACCAACAGTTCAAATGGCAGCTCCTTCACTAGAAGGCCCAACTCGGCTACACACCGACTTGACACAAAAGAGTGTGTCGCTCCAGAATCAAACAAGGCTTTTACACTTCTACCAGCTATAAAACAAACACCTTGCACCAAGTTACCTGACTGAGACGCCTCAGCTCCTGACATGGCAAACACTCTCCCTGTTGTCTGAGGTCTGCTGCCTTCATTCCTCAACTGCTGAGAGCCACTGGATTGAGTCATCCTATTCCTGTTAGGACTCTCTAGAAACATGTCCTGTCTTTTGGCAGGTGAAGCATCTTCGCTCTGAATTCCCCTTGGGGCATACATTGGACGTGTGTGGTCCACCACAATGGAAACATTTAGGCTTCCATGGTTACTGCCGCTAAAACTGGGGCGGTGCTGCACCTGCCCTATGCTGTGGAGGTCTCGCATAAGGCTTATTCTACTGCTGCTGCCCCTTGGCCTTCCCACTGGAAGAACCTCCTGGGTGTGACCTGATCACCCGAGAATTACCCCTTTCCAAGGTCTCCACCATCTTTGCCTTCTCCACTAAGGCATGAAACTCCCTGATGCACATAGGTGCTATGGTCTTCTTCAGCTCATGCTTTAAACCTTCTTCAAACTTCCTACACCTCCAAGCCTCAGAGGTCGCCTGGGTATAGAATCGGGTGAGGTATTCAAACCGAGCAGCATAAGCATTCACTGACATCTCCCCCTGCTCCAACCTGAGGAATTCTGCTTCCTTCGCAAACCTTGCACTATCTGGGAAATATTTCTCCAGAAACCTCACTCGGAAACTTTCCCAGTCTAACACTTCAGCTCTGGCTTCCATCATCTGCTGAGTTCCCATCCACCAGAACTCGGCTTCTCCAGATAGCAGGTACGTAGCAAACACCAACTTCTTATCCTCAGGGCAGGAGGTCGCCTTGAAGATTTTCTCTAACCCCCTGACCCATTGATCTGCTTGGTCGGGAGTAGCATTCCCACTGAACTTAGGTGGGTTGTGCCTGAGGAACTCGGTCAGTCCCATCTGCTCCTGAGGCTGACTGACGTGGGGAGCTGTTGCAGCGGATCTAGCAGTCTCCCAATGCTGCATTGCAGCTTGATGATTCTGAGCCATCGCTGCATTCTGCTGCTGGATGGCGCTTGCCATCATCTCAATGGCTTTGGCGATCTGGCTCATTTCTACAGAAGGTTGGGAAGGGGTAGGCGGTCTAGGAGCCATTTTCTGTGTAAGATTAGAAAACTATTATTCTCTAATCATATTCCTATAAAATGAACTTGATAAAGAATCAATTCATTTAGAAGACCACATCTAGGTCTTACAATGTCAGCATCTCAAAATCATCTAGAATTTTGAGTTTATCAGCAAGATCATGATACTTATAACATCAAGCAAAACACCAGAACAGCTACTGGTATAAAACCATCAATCCAAACAACCACTTTCAATCAATTACAAAAACACTCACTAAAACGAAATAATTCACACTAGAATTCAATATATGCTAAACATCAAACCTTTAGAATTAAGATTGAGAATCATCTCGATCTAGTTATGAGTGTGCACCCTCACTACTTTATCAAGATCCTTTCATTCTTAATACTAAATTTTTCAGTTAGAGCATATATTTACTAAAGCACACACAAAATTTCAATAAGAAAACATTTAAAAACCTTTCACTATAGCTTTAATTTAAAACTCCAACACATTTTTGTGAGCAGAAGAAACGCAATGAATCCACTACCCTCAGATCATCCTAAGGACGAACTGCTCTGATACCATTAATGTAACGCCCCTCAATATCTTATTCATATTTATATCATAAAATAAACATAAAACAATAATATCAAAAATTAACATTCATATATATATATATATATATATATATATATATATATAATAAAATACATCCCTTCCATTCAATGTGTTCTTCAAAAGGAACATCCCTTCTCGCAGGGAGTTAAATTTATACATCAAAAGTTTTCCACAATAAAACATTCAAATATAAAACGATCCTTTTCTCCATCTGCTCACTGAGGAGCTCTACCACCTGCAACATCAGCTGCTCCCGTGTAAATTAACACGATCATCACAGGTTTAAGAAAACCAACACAAAACAAAACACAGGGGTAAGCTAGCTATTTTAAAAACTTTAAATATGAAACTTTAAATTCAACATAACCAGCTTTTAAACACCCACATAATTTCATTACTTTCTCATTCATTTCACATAACCATCAAATATTCACACATTTCACAATTTCCTCAAGTATCAATCATTCCACAAAAATCCATCAAGTGTCTATCACATTTCAATATTTCTCTTTCTCACGTCAGACTTCCACTGACCCATCACACATAGACACTTGACACTACTTCCGGAAGACTCGTGCGTTGAACTTAGCATCCAGAGACCTGGACCTGTCATACCACACCACTGTGAAATCCACACAGGGTCGCTGTGAAATCCACACAGCCATGCGCATAAACATAATCTCAATATCATCACTCTCCCGGTATGACAGGGTTAATTCATATAACAGGTCAAGTTTGTTATCTTTCAAACAACTTACCCATACATATGAACCTCCTTCGACTCTCACCACCTGAATAACTTCATCTATGTGATTCCATTATATCAGTAGAGTCAGGATCGTCTCATTCACAGGATACTCACAAATCAATACACCTCATAACCAATCTCAACACGGTATTTCCTTTCCTGAAAATACTATGTCTTGATCACAATTTCACATTCATCCAGTACATCATACCACACGTAAAAGCACAATTCCATCATATAATATTTTGAATCTTTTCTTAAACAATCCCAATCACAGAAACAATCATACCAAAGTTCAGATTTTCGAATATCATATGCATTTCACCTTTCAATCTCAAACAATTTCAAAACGACACTAAAACAGGGGATTTCGAAATTTGCATTAAAATCGGCGATCACGTCGCCCCACACATAAAAGCAGAGCATCGTGCAAGAAAGTTTGAAAATCGGCGACCACGTCGCCCCAACTTCAGAATCTTCTAGCTTAAGGTTTTATTGAAAATAAAACTAGCTTCCCTTACCTGGACTTGCTAGGGGTGGCAAAGCGGGCCAACCCGCCCCGTTTAGGCCCGCCCGGCATGCGGGTTGGCCCACTTTTTTTTTTTTTTTTTTAACATGTAGGAGTAGTGGAGCGGTACGAGAAATAACAGTGTGGTAGTAGTGCGTAACAGTTGCAGGTGAAACTGCGTGGCGTCACAGCCGAAGCGAGCGGCAGCACTGCAAAGGAAAATGCGTCGTGTGTTGTGTGCGTTTTTTGGAACATCATAGCTGCCTTGTGTTTTGAGTGAAAACCTAATTTTCTTTTACTCAAAGTTATCACTCTTCCACTGGTTGTGTTTTAAGTAAAAACCTAATTTTCTTTCTCTCAAAGTTGTCACTCCTCCACTGGACCTTTGCTACCAAGTCAATTATTTTATTTTATTTTATTTTTTGCGGGCAAGGGGGCCGGCCCGCCCCGCCCCGTTGCTGGCCCGCGGGTTATGCGGGGCGGGCCAATGCGGGTCAGCGGGCTGAAAAGGTCAGCCCGCCCCGCGTTTTTAACTGCGGGCCGCGGGCCGGCCCGCCCCGCTTTGCCAGCCCTAGGACTTGTGTAAAATCTCACTAAGAGCTCCAAACCCACCGAGAACTCAAGGATGCCTTAACCTGCACCATAGAGTCCCGATCACAAAACTGACAAGATTACTCATTTTCTGCGTTAACAGAGACGATTTCTGAAGTTAAAAGAGTTGTATGCACAACCTATGCAAAGACGACCCTCTTAAATTCAGACTCGACTCAAAGAACAGAGCAAAAAGACTTACTCTATTTTAGGGCTTTGAGCAGAAAACTTGCAGAGTAACTTCCCAGGAGGACAATGGCAGTCGCCGATCGTAGCACTGGTACGTGAGGATAGCCGCGTCTTCGAGTGGAGGAGAAAGGAGAAAGGGGAACTAAATGAGCTGATTCCCTCAGCTCTTAAGGCCGAACGGCTCTTTAGCCTTCACTGCCATTACCCACTCTCTGAGCAACCTTGCGTGCACACTTCCTTGAACAGTATGACCACGTGGGTTTCTGCGCATACCAACTCTCTGATGCTAACTATTCTGAAACACCCTTTTTGTCTATGTGTCGCGCATGCAGAACGTTCATGCTGGGAGCTTGGGTCCCACCTTATCTGTATGAAACACGACATCGCGCAATAACCATCCACCGATGACTGCTCACGCGATGCCCCTCATACCGGCGATGACCGATGCCTCTCATACTGGCGATGACTGATTCCTCTTCTTGACGGACGACTGATTCCTCACCCTGGCAGACCACCGATGTCTCACCCTGGCAGACAACCGATGTCTCACCCTGGCAGACAACCGATGTCTCACCCTGACAGACAACCGATGTCTCATTCAGGAAGATGACCGATATGTCTCCCATCCTGGTTGATGACCGATGTTCCTCTCATCCTGTTGGCGGCCTCTTATCGCCCTTGTGTGTGACGAGGACACATCGCCTCACTCTGGTCATCGATGACACATCGTCACACCTAGCTGAGGGCTCATCCTCCCATTCCTCTAAGCCTGGGGTATCACGGCTCACACTACTCATGGTGGCAGATATGCCACCTATCTTCTATATCACCCATCTTCTATATTTAGACCACATACTAAGTGCTTACCAAGCCTTCTCGAATACTCGGCGATGTGCTCTTTTCGGCGATCATGTACACCATAGGCGATTGCTGATTTCATACGGGTGAAGTCGGAGGCCGCCGCCTTCTTCAACAAACGGCGATCTCGTCGACTCCTAAGCTACACCTTCCTTTCTCTTACCCTTCTTGATTCACGTGCCTCCCCACCTCAAGCACGCCCACGTGATAACCTCACGATAAAGTCATCGCACCTGACTACTTGGTTAGCACAATGGTCAACCGACCGCCTTCTACCAGGTGACCCCAGACCTTGGGAGACGTCCGAGGTCTGACCACTATGAGATTTCTATTTTTATGTCCTTTTATTTTAAATAATAACATACTCAGAAATCATTTAAAATATAACACTTTTATTCCAAATAAATTTATAGGTCCTTACAGCGTACACCAACTCTGGGTCACTTTCCATACCAACTCTCTGGAGCCACTGTTCTGAAGCACTCTCCCTGACTACGTGTCGTGCATGCAAGACGCTCATGCTGGGAGCCTGGGTCCTACCTTATCTGTGTGAAACAAGATCCACCGATGCCTGGTCGCGTGATGACCATCCACCATCCACCGATGCCTGGTCGCGCGATGACTCTCCACCATCCACCGATGCCTCTCATACCGACGATGACTGATGTGCCTCTCATCCCGGCGATGACTGATGACACATCGCCACGCCTTGCTGAAGGTTCTTCATCCCACTATGTTACGTACAAGGTATCACCTCCACATGGCTTGGTGACGTCGGTAGCTTCACATTTCCAAGAATAGATCAGCACTACTCCTCGTGCGCCCATGCATGCAACACTAAGGACGATTTCTTATGCTCAAGCATAGAGCTTCGCATGCACAGCATATCTAAGGCTCAGCCCACACCTTGATACGCGTGGTTTTTGGAACCCACTATGGTTGATCCAGCATCTTGACCACATACTAAGTGCACTTTCGGCGATCATGTACACCATAGGCGATTGGCGATTATGTACCAGAGAAGTCGGAGATCGCCTCCGTCTTTAACAACGGCGATCTCATAGACTTCTAAGCTACACTTTCCTTCCTTTATATTTTAAATAAAAACATACTTAGAATTCACTTAAAATATATCACTTTCATTCCAATAAAATTTTCTAGGTCCTTACAGGAGATGTATTAAAATTTTCTAGAAAAGGGATGTTATTTTGAGACACAATGTATGGAATGGATGAATTATATTATATATATACCTATGTTAATTTTTGATATTATTGTTTTACCTTTATTTTATTATATAAAAATGAATAAGATATTGAGGGGCGTTACATAATTTATATTAATAATAATAATCCAAACGTTACATTCAATTTTGACTTTTAATTAGTATATATAAATTAATATATATATATATATATATATATAATATCTCAAAGTAATAAAACATATCTAAATTAATACATGAATTGTATTATTTTAATAAACATAAGTATTGAATGATTGAATAGGAAAAAAAATGCAGTTTATATTTCCCTACTGTCAAAATATTAATTTAAAATAATTTTTTTTAATAAAGAATTAAATGTTAAAAAATACTTTTGTAAACAAAAGTATCTAAAAAATAAAGGAATAATACAAAAATAGAAAAAAAAATTGAATGTGTTCTGAATATTATTTTAAAAACTCGTATTAATCAATAAAAAAAATAATTACATTAATTTAGTCTATATTTAAAATGGATTTTAATACTCTCAAAACTCATTCAAATGAATTCTCAATAATAAATATATTTAATTTATTAAATTAATTTTAAATAATTTAATATAAATTCAACTACTATCTTAATATTTCTATTTTAAATTAATGTATATAATTAATTCTCATAAAAAATAATTAAATAATTTTTATTAATAATAATATTTTCAAAAAACACATTGAAATCTGTAATTTAAATTAATGTCAAAGAAAATAAAAACTTATATTTCATAAAAAATCAAAAATACAATATTAAATTACATAAACAACTTAAAATGGATACTTAATTTAATAATACAATTATTGAATTTCCAATCAAAATTCTCATTTAAAATTACAAATTTATTAACATAAATAACTACTTTAAAATAATTTAAACAAATTAAATTACAAAACCCTAAACATCTAAATAGAATATAAATTTAAACCACAAATTTTAAACACAAACAAAAAATACATATGAAAAAAAACACATACCTGAAGAATAGCAGAAAAAGATCAATTGAACTAGATGAAGAACAACATCACAAGAACACAATAATAACCTGTGCATGAAAATAATTCACAAATTATTGATAAAACAAAATAAAAATCAAGCAACACAAAAATTCATAAATCTGCAAAAAAATAAATAAATAAATAAATAAAAATGAACATAATCGATTAACCCATGTCTTAAAAATTCAGCATATCCAAAGATTTCAAAGGCATAATCGATTATGCATGCAATTATAACATAATCGATTATTCTACAGCATAATCGATTAACTTGACTTTTACATAGAGCACATAATCGATTATGCTCCAAAAAATACACAGATAATCGATTGTCCACTATTTTTAACAGAATAATCGATTATGTACTCTCTTGATTTTTAGTGATAATCGATTATGTGCTCTACAAAACTCACATGCTAACCTGAGATCAAATATGTACTACGAATTTCACTCCCCTACCACTCAGCTACCTCACGAACCTCTCCAAGCCCATTGAACCAATGCAAAACTCTGTAAAGATAGTTTGAGTGAACTCTGAAGTTCCCAGAGACATGGTTTTATATACGTGAATGAGCAATTTATTATCACACACCTACTCCCACCCACTGCATTCATGACATTCAAATGGCACTTTGTGGTCAAAGGATTCCTGAGCCAAAGTCAGGAATCTCATGGCATGCGTAAACAGTCCATTGCAGTGACATGTGCATGACAGTGGTGCATTGTGGTCTTGTCCTCTGCATGCATGACAAGCTCATGAAGAATAAAATGAAGAAAAGGAAGGGTAGAATGGTAAGTTGAGGTGTGTGACGTGGCTTTCACCTTAGCACTCTCTTCTCTCTCTTCATTCTTCAGAGGGCGCCCCACCCGTTCCACTTTCTCTCCCTCCGCTCCCTCACCCTCATGTGAAGAAAATGGGGGTGGCACCTGAACTATAGTGCCACCTCAGAAGCAAAATACATTGTAATGTAGTGTTTGGATCTGGGGTTGGTACTGTTGTCGATGACGAATGTTGAGTGGCATCCCCGTTTGGTTCCATGGTTGCATGCAGGTGAGGGAGGAGATGGTGAGAAAGTGGAGGGTGTTGTGGCTCATGTGAGGAATGAAGAGAAAGGAGAGAGTATTGAAGGGAAAGCCAAGTCACACATGAGAACTTACCAATGTACCCTTCCTTTTCTTCATTGATTCTTGACGATCGTGCCTTCATGCAAGACAAAAAACTGCCTACTGCCATGCACTTTAGCACTGTTTGGGCATGGCATGAGATTCCTGACTTTGGGTCAGGAATCGTTTGATCAGAGAGTTCATTTCAATGACATGAATGCAACGGGAGAAGTAGATGGGTGCCTATTAATTGCTGTTTCAGTTGTATATAAAAGCAGTGCTTCGAAACTTTAGAATTCAGTGAAAGAAACTCAAAGTATGTTTAGAGACTTGTAATTTGGTTTAAACTGGCCTTGGAGAGGTTCGTGAGGCATCATAGTAGAAGGGGGGTGAGTTTCGTAGTGGTTATTTGATCTGAAGTTTGCATTGGCTTAGTTTTTTTATTGCAGATAATCAATTATCATTGAAAAATAACTGAGTGCATAATCAATTATGGTTTAAAAAATAGTGGATAATCGATTATACTCATGGCATAATCGATTATCTATTATGTTTTTGTCGAGCATAATCGATTATGTTATCTGTGTTAACATGAGGGTAATCGATTATGTGTTTGATTAATCGATTATGTGGGTCTTTTAGCTGTAGAAATAATTGATTATGTCTGTGAATTCTTTGGATAATCGATTATGTGACTTTTTGAACTCTAGAAATAATCGATTATGTCTATGAATTCTTTGGATAATTGATTATGTTGTTTTTATAAGGCATGTGATAGTAGGTTATGTTAAAGTTTTTTCCAGATTGTTTAATTTTTGTGTTGCTTATTTTTGTTTTTTCTTTCCGGCACAACTCTGTAGTGTTCTTGTGGTGCTCTTGTTCATCCTAGTTGAATTGATCTTCTTCTACTGTTGTTCAGGTTTTTTTTATTTTTTTATTTCCATATGTATTTTTGGTTTAGATTTATATTAATTTTTTATGATTACGGTTTTGTAATTTAATTTGTTTAGGTTTTAGAGTAGTTATTTATGTTAATAAGTTAGTAAATTAATTTTTCCTGTTAAGTTGTTTATGTCATTTATTATTATATTTTTGAAGATTTTTATTTTATGGAGAAATTTTTAATTTTAAATAATATGTGTAGATAGTTATTATTTTTTTTAATATTTAATTTTTTGTAAGAAAAAGATTTATTTATTTAAAATGAATATTTTTATAAAATGGAAATAGAAATTTGTAATGTGTAGGATTTTTATTTTTATATTTGACATAAATTATTAATCTTATAAATTAAAAAATTAAAATAAATGTTGTAGTAACTAAAGAAAGCATAAAAAGTTTAGATATGAAATTTGAATTTTTAATAATAAATGTAGATAGTTATTATTTTTTGAAACATTTAATTCTTTATAAAAATATATTTATTTATTTAAAATGAATATCTTTACAGAATGGAAATAGAAATTTGTAATTTGTAGGATTTTTTTTTATATTTGACATAAATTATTAATGTTATAATTTAAAAAAGCAGCAAAAAGTTTAGAGAAGAAATTTGATATTTTAATAATAAATGTAGATACTTATTATTTTGTGTACGTGTTAATTCTTTATAAAAATTTGAATTTTTTATTTAAATTTAATATTTTCACAGAATGGAAATAAAAATTTAAAATGATTAGGTTTTTTTTTAGATTTTACATAAAGTATTAGTGTTATCATTAAAAACATTATACAAAATGTTGTAGTAATTAAAAAAAAAAAGTTTAGAGAAAAAAATTAGAATTTTTAATAATATATGTACATAGTTCTTATTTTTTTAACATTTAATTGTTCATTAAAAATATATTTATTTATTTTAAAAATATATTTTTACAGAATGGAAATAGAAATTTTTAATGTTTAGGGTTTTTTTCTTTTAGATTTGACATAAATTATTAATCTTATAATTAAAATATTATAAAAAATGTTCTAGTAATTAAAAAAAAAGAAAAAGTTTAGAGAAGAAATTAGAATTTTTAATAATATATGTAGATAGTTCTTTTTTTTTTAACATTTAACTGTTTATAAAAAATATATTTATTTATTTTAAAAATATATTTTTACAAAATGGAAATAGAAATATTTAATGTTTAGGGTTTTTTTCTTTTAGATTTTACATAAATTAATAAACCTATAATTAATGAGATTATAAAAAAATGTTCTTGTAATTAAAAAAAACAGAAAAAGTTTAGAGAAAAAATTTGAATTTTAATAATAAATGTAGATAGTTATTATTTTTTTTAAAATTTAATTCTTTATAAAAAATATTTATTTATTTAAAATGAATATTTTTACATAATGAAAATAAAAATTTGTAATTTGTAGGGTTTTTTTATATTTGACATAAATTATTAATGTTATAATTAAAAACATTATACAAAATGTTGTAGTAATTAAAAAAAGCAGCAAAAAGTTTAGAGAAGAAATTTGATTTTTTAATAATAAATGTAGATATTATGTTGTGTACGTGTTAATTCTTTATAAAAATTAGAATTTTTTATTTAAAATTAATATTTTCACAGAATGGAAATAAAAATTTAAAATGTTTAGGTTTTTTTTTTTAATTTTACATAAAGTATTAATGTTATCATCAAAAACATTATACAAAATGTTGTAGTAATTAAAAAAAATGTTTAGTGAAAAAATTAGAATTTTTAATAATATATGTACATAGTTCTTATTTTTCTAACATTTAATAGTTTATTAAAAATATATTCATTTATTTTAAAATTATATTTCTACAGAATGGAAATAGAAATTTTTAATGTTTAGGGTTTTTTTCTTTTATTGTTATTATAGTTATTATAGTTATTTAATTTGATAATAACATACTTATTATTGTTATTATAGAAATTTAATTTGATGTAATTGTTAATGTTGTTTGTTTATGTTTATTTGTAGTTTGATTAAATTATAATATTGAAAAATTTAATTTATGTATATATTTATATCATTTTTGTTATATTACAGAAATAAAATGATAAAGTCATTTATAATAAAATTTTTATTAAAATGAATTTAAATTAGGTTTTAGGGTTACTGTATTAGTGTAGTTTTACACCGAAACGGTAACCGCATTCAATATGTTGTATTGACACTTACTCGTAATTATGGTTGTGGATGAAAGTTAAAGATTGCATGGATAACATTATCAATTCGGCAAGGCATTATGATGAGCCAAAGATGGTACATTTTGATGAAATAGTTGCAATTTATGACAATCTTGTTGCGGCTAACATGAATTTAATTTCACAAATCCAAGAACAAATTAAAAAAAAAAATACTGAAGGTGCATCAATGATCATCCTTTGTATGATTGCTTTTGGATTGAAGTTGTTACGCACAGTGCGTACTAGGAGCAACTCTATGAATGAGTTCCAACTACAAAAAGAGCGTCGCAGACAAGAATTGATGGAGTACTTGGTTCACACTGAACAATATCGTGATATTATTCGCATGGAACCGGAAGCTTTCCTTCAATTATGTCAACGAATACGGGCAAATGGACTTGTTAAAGATGCATATCGATCAACCTAGGAAGAACAAGTAGCGAAATTTATGCACATTATTGGGCATAATGTGAAGAATCGAAGTATGTCATTCTTTTTCCATTGGTCTGGAGAAACAGTTTCCCGTCACTTTCATAATGTTTTGAGTGCAATTTTAAGGTTGGAGGGGGAATTCTTAATTCAACCAAATGGAACGGTTGTAGAACCGCACATCCTTAACAACAGTCGATTTTATCCCAACTCTAAGGTTTGTTTATGATATATTATTTTAAATCATGTATAATGTTTTATTTATTTTGTATTTAATTAAAGTTATGAAATTTGGTTTATATTAGGATTGTTTAGGGGCCATAGATGGGACTCACATACATGTTAAGGTTGCACGTGCTGATGCAACTAATTTTTTAGGGAGAAAAGATTGGCCAACACAAAACATATTTGCAGGTCGTGACTTTGACATGAAGTTCACATATGTCCTGGTCGGTTGGGAAAGAATTGCCTCCGATTCACGGATATTGAAAGATGTTTTGGTACGAGACGATCCTTTGGTTATTCCAGAAGGTTAGTTTTAGGGGATTGGGTGTGCACAACAATAAATAGGTTATAGTAGTATATACTAACGCAGATTTCCACAATCTTTGTCGGAAAATACTATCTTGGTGATGCATGCTTTATGTTAAAACCAAATATAATAACACCTTATCGCAGGGTTAGATACCATTTGAAAAAATATTCACGAAGAGGGCCACAAAATGCTAAAGAGCTGTTTAATCTTCGACATTCATCACTTAGAAATGTAATTGAGAGAACATTTGGGGGTGCTGAAAAAACGATTTCCAATTATAGCCAGTGGGACTGAGCCACATTATGATGTCGATACTATGAAAAAAATTGTTTGAGCTTGTTGTATTCTACATAACTTTCTTTGCGGGGTTGACAATGATGAGTCTCTGATTGAAGAAGTAAATCATGAATTGTTACAAGAAGATGTACAACCAACCCCTACCCATGCTCGTGAGCATGATTATAGGCTAGGGTGTCATACTAGGGACACTATAGCAAACGAAATATGGTAAGACTATGTAAACAATTAATTTGATGAAATAAAACAATATATTTTCTCTTTTGTTGCAATGTTTGTCATCCTAACTTTATTTAAGTAAATTAGATGGATCGCAGGAAGAATGTTGCTCCAAATTCATCAGGTGGTTGTCGAGAGTTCACTAAGTGGACGACAAAGATGGACCTAATTCTACTAAATGCAATGATTGAAGAGGTACGTTGAGGTTGCAGAATTGACGGTAGTTGGACCACTCAGGGATATACTAACATTGTTATGGCTCTACACGTGGCTGGATTATCAGGTATTAAGAAAAACCATGTCAAAAACCATCAAAAGAGCATGAAGGACAGGTGGAGGGAAGTACATGATTTGTTAGGTGGATTGAGTGGTTTCGCATGGAACCAGATCACCACACGTTTTGAAGCGGAGGACGAATTTTGGAATGACTTGATTAAGGTACGATGATAAGTATATTTTACAACAAATACATTTGACTGCACATTGGGCATAATGTACTAATATGTGACATGTATGTAGGCCAAACCATTTGCAGCGAAATGGTGTGTGAATCCCATTCGCCATTATAACCTAATGGAGGAGTTATGGTCTAATGACAGAGCCACCAGAAGTTGGGTCAGGACAGCCCGTGACATCAATTCACCTCCTGACATAAGTAATTTCAATGTCAACCTTGACGACAATAATATGGATTACATACCCGACCAACCCAACTTTGAAGAGGCAAATGACTACGTCCCATTGTCACCTGCTCCTCATATTCAATCAAGTGGCACTCCTTCTAACACTTCCTCAAACACTCCTTCTATGTCTTTTGTGGGCTCTACGGGAACATCCTCGTCTCGAGGATCAAAAAGAAAAGGGCCCACCATGGATGAAATTGATGAAACATTTTGCTTTGTTGAATACAAATCTTCAACAATGTGTTTTGTCAATGAAGGTTGCAAATCAGAATGGCTCTGAGTTGGTTGACATTGCTCGTGCACAAGCAACCGGAACACAAGATATAGTTGCGGAAAGTAGACGAAGACACAACTTATATGCTGAGCATGTACACCATCATTGTCGCCATGCATCCTACCAATTCTCTAAGTCTAATATTTAGGCAATGCTAGTGGAGCTTAACATCCATGATGAATAGGTCATGGATCAATGCTACGAGTTTTTATGTTAGCATCCAGGAAGACTTAAGCAACTATTTGGGATGCCATATGAGCGTCGCATGATAAAGTTGTTTGCATTTATGACTAGGCATTGATTTCATATCTATGCGTTCGCGTTACCTTCATGTCTTTCACTTACATGTTGTCCTTTTATTTCATTTGACTTCTTGTGTAATTTGTCCGTGTATGTTTGTTATTGGAGAATTATGATCAGAACTTTTAGTATTCTAGTTGAGGACTTTTAGTATTTGATAAGTTCTACTATTCTGTTTATGATATTTTCATAAGTTTCGTTTACTTAAAATTGACTTTCATATTTGATGTCATGAACATTTCATTTTTTTTTATACAAGGTTATATATAATTGCATTATACGTGACATCATCATCCCAGAAACGCCATAAAACTCGTAAGGGTAAAGCTCCAACAGAAGATCATGTCATTCCTCCTACCCAAGGAACGAGCATTGAAGAAGTTCTTGATTATTCAAGATACTTTAGTACAAAACGTCAAATGTTGGTGTTTGAAAAAATGTTTCACGGAAGGCTAGTCTTATCACCAAAAGCTATGCATTCTCCATTTTTTGCTGCTATAGGGTTTGAATTCCAAAACCTTCTGAATTTCCAAGGTTTACAACCTTTCCTTGGAATGAAACTTCCCTATTATGAGGACTTGGTCAGAGTATTTTATAAAAATCTAAAGATCACACCCATTGGTGATCTTGCTATTGAGATCCGTGGAAAGCGAATACACATTAATCAAATGGATTTAATGAACATTGCAAATCTCAGGTACAACGATGTTAAGTTAACATCTGGGACGATCCCTAAGGAAATAAATTTTGATCGAGCACTAGCATATCGTCCATGATTCGTGAAGATGTTCAAGGTCAAAATGTCAGAAATGCTGGTAGTTTGAAAATGAATGACTAACTATTACATTACATATGGGTGCACATGTTGTGCCCTTATGGGAGCAACTTCGCACAATTATTGAATAAAGATATTTTCATATTGTGGTGCATCAAAAATAATATAATGATTAATTGGCCTCATTACATCAGGCAACACATGATGAAATGTAGGGATAACAACATGCCTCTACCGTATGCAATTTTGATAACACAGAACTTGCAGGTGTATGGCTTCGACTTGTCAAATGAGGCAGCAATAATGCTAGGATGGAATCATTACTTTGGGAAAAAGAGTATGACGAAATTAAATATATTCCAGGTCAATGGTGTATGGCAGCTTCGTAGGCCTCACCAGGCAGACGAAGAAGATGATGAAGAGGATCAATTGGCATAAGAAGATGTTTAAGGTGGTGAACCTGAGCCCGCAATCCCTAACCAAACCGAATTGTTAACCCAAAGTTTGACCGACATAGAAAACATGAATACCCGAATTGATAGGGTTGATCAAAGGATGGACCAGATTGAGGATCTCTGGCTGACATTTGACATCATCAAGGCTATTGGTTGTCTTATCATTATGTTATTGTCATTATTATTTTTATTTCTATTTTTCATGTTGGACATTAATGAATTGTTATTGTTATTCAATATTAAGTTTTTATGGTAGTTTTCATGGTACTTATTTAGATAATGATATTGTTTTGAATGCAAATTTTATAACATTTTATTTCTATTATGCATAAATAAAATTTGGGCTCCATGACATAATACAGAAGTTGAAGAGCATTGGTTAAGTTGCCTTTAATGTATGCGTATCACAGCACATCGTCGTTTAGTTGTACCGGGTGTGGTGTGTAAAAATATCATACTTTTACCCATGCTACTGCGAGCACAAGTGCCTTCGTTGCTCCTATTTGTGATTATGGAGAGTTTGCTATTTTCAGAACAACAAAAACAGAAAAAAAATGCTGGAAAACGATTTACTTTAAAAATGCTATGTTCAAAATATCTATTTACTTTTTAAAATATATTAATTTTGTTAATAATAATAATAAAAATCATTATTAATAATAATTATATATATATATATAAAAGATAACATAATTTAAAGAATCATAAATAATATTAAATTTATCTAAATAAATTAACTTAAGTTACTAAATTAATTTAAATTAAGAAAATGGAACATCATAAATTATACTTATATTTAAAATTATATTTAATTATTTATTTAAATTTTTCATTTTTTTCTTTTATTTATACATGAAATTTTAAATTATTTTAATTAACTAAAATATGCACAAAATTAATAATTATTTATTATTTTTTTATATAGAAGAATAAATTTGTAATCTTATAATTTACACTATTCAAAATAATTTAAAATACTCTTATAACCATCACATCACTTACGTATTTTAATAAACTTTTCTCACACATTCACTCTAACATACCTCAATCCAAACAATCTCAACTTTCTTCACACTTTCTTCTCAAATCTTCACACTTCCACTCCCTCACACCCTCAACTTTAAGTGGAAAGTTGAGGGTGTGAGAGAGTGGATGTGTGAATGATTGAGAATAAAGTGTGAAGAAAGTTGAGATTGTTTGGATTGAGGTATGTTAGAGTGAATGTGTGAGAAAAGTTTATTGAAATACGTGAGTGATGTGATGATTGTAAGAATATTTTAAATTATTTTAAATAGTGTAAATTGTAAGATTACAAATTTATCATTGTATATAAAAAAAATAAGTAACTATTAATTTTGTGCATATTTTAGTTAATTAAAATAATTTAAAATTTAATTTATAAATAAAAGCAAAAAAATGTAAAATTCAAAAAAATAATTAAATATAATTATAAATTTAAGTATAATTTATTATTTTCCATTTTATTATTTTAAATTTATTTGGTTACTTAAGTTAATTTATGTAGATAATTTTAATATTATTTATGATTCTTTAAATTATGTTATGTTATATATATATATATATATATATAATGATTAGTAATAATGATTTTCATTATTATCATTGACAAAATCAATATATTTTAAAAATAAATGGATATTTAGAGCACAACATGAATATTAAGTAGTTCTCAAAATATATAATATAAAGTTATTACATTTGATTCGAAAAGAGATAAAGACATGTTAATTTGTTTGTAATTTTAGAATTATGTAAAAATGAAGAACATACTAATGTTAATTAGAAAAAGAAAACATATCCCCACTAATGACATTTTAATCCTTCTTGTGGAGACCTTCAAACGGTTTTCTAGAAGACATATCTGCCTCCGTTGTCTGACAATAATTGCATCTTTTTCATTGACAACATCTTCAATGCATCATTTGAAAAAATTACAGCCTAGGACCATGTCACTTGTAATCTGTTTTGAAGAAAAGAATAAAATTCAACAATGAATAAGTTTAAAATAACATTCTTAAGTTTGTATCAAACCTAATTCAACAAATTTTATCTTGTACTTGGGACTACCCCAAAATCATTTTCCAGGATTTTTGTTTTGTTTTTGCTATTCTCAAAACAACAAACTCTCCACAATCAAAAATAGGAGCAACGAAAGCACTTGTGCTCATAGTAGCATAGGTAAAAGTATGAGGTTTTTGCACACCACACCCGGTACAACTAGACGATGAGGTGCTATGATACACAGACATTGAAGGCGTCTTAAGCAATGCTCTTGAAGTTCCGTATTATGTCATGGAGCCCAAATTTTATTTATGCATAATAGAATTCAAATGTTATAAAAGTTGCATTGAAAACAATATCATTATCTAAATAAGTTCCATGAAAACTACCATAAAAACTTAATATTAAATTACAATAACAATAACAAGTCATTAGTGTTCAACATGAAAAATAGAAATAAAAAAAAAATGATGACAATAACATAATGATAAGACCATTAATGGCCTTGATCACGTAGAATGTCAGCCAGAGTATCCTGAACCTGGTCCATCCGGGTATTCAAGTTCTGTATGCCGGTCATAATTTGGGTTAACAATTCAATTTGGTTGGGGATTGCGGGCTCAGGTTCACCACCCCCAACATCTTCTTGTGCCAATTGATCATCTTCATCATCTTCTTCGTCTGGATAGTGAGGCCTACCAAGCTACCATACACCATTGACCTGGAATATATTAATTTCGTCATACTCTTTTTCCCAAAATAATGATTCCATCCTAGCATTATTGCTGACTCATTTGACAAATCAAAGTCATACACCTGCAAGATTCGTGTTATCAAAATTGCATACGGCAAAGGCATGTTGTTATCCCTACATTTAATCATGTGTTGCATGATGTAATGAGGCCAATTAATCATTATATTATTTTTGATTCACCAGAGCATGAAAATATCTTCATTCAATAATTGTGCGAAGTTGCTCCCACAAGGGCACAAGATGTGCACCCATGTGTAATGTAATAGTCTGTCATTCATTTTCAGACTACTGGCATTTTTGACATTTTGACCTTGAACATCTTCACGAATCATGGATGATAATGCTAGTGCTCGATCAAAATTTACTTCCTCAGGGATCGTCCCAAAGGTTAACTTAACACCGTCATACCTGAGATTGGCAATGTTCATCCAATCCAATTCAGTAATGTTTATTCGCTTTCCAAAGATCTCAACACAAAGGTGACCAATAGGTGTGATCTTCAGATTTGTATAAAATACTCTAACCAAATCTTCATAATACGGAAATTTCATTCCAAGGAAAGCTTGTACACCTTGGAAATTCAAAAGGTTTTGGAATTCAAACCCTGGAGTAGCAAACAATGGAGTATGCATAGCTTTTGGTGATAAGACTACTCTTCCGTGAAACAAATTTTCAAACATCATTTGACATTTCGTACTAAAGTATCTAGAATAATAAAAAACTTCTACAATCTGCATTGCTAGGGGAGGAGGAACAACATGATCTTCTGCTGGAGCTTTACCCTTATGGGTTCTGTGGCATTTGTTGGATGATGATGCCATGTATAATGCAATTATAACCTTGTATAAAGTAAATGAAAATATCATAAACAGAATAGTAGAACTTAAATTGAAGTAAACGAAACTTATGAAAATATCATAAACAAAATAGTAGAACTTATCAAACACAATAGTACAAGTTCATAAACAAAATATTACATGACCAATGAAAAGGCAATACTAGAATTCTTGAACTAGAATATTAAAAGTTCTGATCATAATTCTCCAAGAACAAACATACACGGACAGATTACACAATAACTCAAATTAAATAAAAGGACAACATGTAAGTCAAACACATGAAGGTAATGCGGACACAAAGATGTGAAATCAACGCCTAGTCATAAATGCAAACAACTTTGTCATGCAACGCTCGTATGGCATCCCAAATAGTTGCTTAACTTTTCCTGGATGCTCACATAAAAACTCGTAGCATTGATCCATGACCTGTTCATCTTGAATGTTAAGCTCCACCAGCATTGCCCAAAATATTAGACTCGGAGAATTGGTAGGATGCATGGCGACAATGATGGTGTACATGCTCAGCATATAAGTCATTTCTTCGTCTAATTTCCACAACTATGTCTAATGCTGCAGTTGCTTGTGTACGAGCAATGTCAACCAACTCAGAGCCATTTTGATTTGCATCCTTCATTGAGGAACACATTGTTGAAGATTTGTATTCAACAAAGCAAAATGTTCATCAATTTCGTCCATGGTAGGCACTTTTCTTTTTGATCCTCGAGATGAGGATGTGCCCGCAGAGCTCGCAGAAGGCATAGAAGGAGTTTTTGAGGGAGTGTCAGAAGGAGTGTCACTTGATGGAATATGAGGAGTAGGTGACCGTGGGACATAGTCATCTCCCTCTTCAAAGTTGGGTTGCTCGGGGATATAATCCATATTATTGTCGTCAAGGTTGACACTGAAAGTACTTATGTCAGGAGATGAATTGATGTCACGGGCTGTCTTGACCCGACTTTCAATGGCTCTGTTATTACACCACAAGTCTTCCATTAGGTTATAATGGCGAATGGGATTCACATGCCATTTCGCCGCAAATGGTTTGGCCTAAATACATGTCACATATTAGTACAAGTTCGTAAATGTGTAGTGAAATGTATTTGTTGTCAAATATACTTATCATCGTACCTTGATCAAGTCATTCCAAACTTCGTCCTCTGCTTCAAAATGTGTCGTGGTCTGGTTCCATGTGAAACCACTCAATCCACCAAAGAAATCATGCACTTCCCTCCACCTATCCTTCAGGCTTTTTTGAAGATTTTTGACATGGTTTTTCTTCATAATCGTTAATCCAGCATCGTGTAGAGCCATAACAATGTTAGTATATCCCTGACTGGTCCAACTACCATCAATTCTGCAACCTCGACTTACCTCTTCAATCATTGCATTTAGCATAATTAGGTTCATCTTTGTCGTTCACTTAATGAACTCTCGACAACCACATGATGAATGTGGAGCAACATTCTTCCCGCGATCCATCTAATATACTTAAATAAAGTTAGGATAACAAACATTGGAACAAAATAAAAAATATATTCTTTCATCAAATTAATTTTTTACATAATCTTGCCACATTTCGTTTGCTATAGTGTCCCTAATATGACACCCTAGGCTATAATCATGGTCACGAGCATGGGTAGGGGTTGGTTGTACATCTTCTTGTAACAATTCATGATCTACTTCTTCAATCAGAGACTCATCATTGTCAACCCCGCGAAGAAAGTTATGCAAAATACAACAAGCTAAAACAATTTTTGTTGTAGTATCGACATCATAATGTGCCTCAGTCCCACTGGCTATAATTGGAAATCGTTTTTTCAGCACCCCAAATGTTCTCTCAATTACATTTCTAAGTGATGAATGTCGAAGATTAAACAACTCTTTAGCATTTTGTGGCCCTCTTCGCGAATATTCTTTCAAATGGTATCTAATCCCGCGGTAAGGTGTTATTATATTTGGTTTTAACATAAAACCTGCATCACCAAGATAGTATTTTCCTACGAAGATTGTCGAAAGCTGCGTTAGTATATACTACTATAACCTATTTATTGTTCTGCACACCCAATTCCCTCAAACTAACCTTCTGGAATAACCAAATGATTGTCTTGTACCAAAGCATCTTTCAATATCCTTGAACCAGGGGCAGTTCCTTCCCAACTGGCCAGGACATATGTGAACTTCATGTCAAAGTCACAACCTGTAAATATGTTTTGGGTCGGCTAATATTTTCTCCCTCGATAACAAGGTGCATCAGCACGTGCAACCTTAACACATACATGAGTCCCATCTATGGCCCCTAAACAATCCTAATGTAAATCAAAATTCATAACTTTAATTATACACAAAATAAATACAACATAATACATAATTTAAGGTAATGTTATCATAAACAAACCTTAAAGTAGGGGTAAAATTGACTGTTGTTAAGGATGTGTGGTTCTACAACCGTTCCATTTGGTTGAATTAAGAAATCCCCCTCCAACTTTAAAATTACACTCAAAACATTATGAAAGTGACAAGATACTGTTTCTCCAGACCAATGGAAAAATAATGACACACTTCGATTCTTCACATTATGCCCAATAATGTGTAGAAATTTCACTACTTGTTCTTCCACAGTTGATCGATAGGCATCTTTAACAAGTCCAGTTGCCCGTATTCGTTGACATAATTGAAGGAAAGTTTTCGGTTCCATGCGAATAATATCACGACATTGTTCAGTGTGAATCAAGTACTCCATCAATTCTTGTTGCGATGCTCTTTTTGTGGTTGGAACTCACTCATATAGTTGCTTCTAGTACGCACCGTGCATAACAAATTCAATCCAAAACCAATCATACAAAGAATGATCACTGATGTACGTTCATTATTATTTTTTATTTGTTCTTGGATTTGTGAAATTAGATTCATGTTCGCCTCAATAAGATTGTCATTGATTGAAACTGTTTCCTCAAAATCTACCATCTCTGGCTCGTCATAATGCCTTGTTGAATTGATAATGTAATCCATGTAATCTTTAACTTTCCTCCACAACCATGATTACATGTAAGTGTGAATACAACATACCGAAAATGGTTACCATTTCGGTATAAAACTACACCAATACAATGACCCTAAAACCTAATCTTAATTAATTTTAATAAAATTTTATTCTAAATTTTATTTCTCTAATATAACAAAATTATATACATACACAAAAAATTATATTGATATAGATTATAATTCTATCAAAGAACAAATAAATATAAACAAACAAAATAAACAATTACATAAAATGAAATAACTATAATAATAATAATAATAATTATTATTATTATTATTATTATTATTATTATGTACAAATATTGAAATTTCAAATATTTATGTAAAATAAAAATAACTTTTTCTGCTTTTATTAATTATTACAAATTTTTTTTTAATGTTTTTAATCATAACATTAATAATTTCTGTAAAATCTAAAAAAAAATAACCTAAAAATTATAAAGTTTTATTTTCAATCTGTAAAAATATTATTTTTAAATAAAAAATCTATTTTTTTATAAACAATTAAATTTTCTCAAAAGTAATAACTATTTACATTTATTATTAAAAATTCAAATTTCTTCTCTAAATTTTTTCTGCTTTTTTTAATTACTACATATGTTATTTTAATGTTTTTAATGATAACATTAATAATTTTTGTAAAATCCAAAAAAAAATTACCTAAACATTATCAAGTTTTATTTCAGTTTTGTAAAAATATTATTTTTAAATAAAAAAACCTATTTTTTATAAACAATTAAATTTTCAAAATGTAATAACTATCTCAATTTATTATTCAAAATTCAAATTTATTCTCTAAACTTTTTTTATTAATTACTACAACATTTTTTATAATATTTTTAATGATGACATTAATAAATTTTGTCAAATCTAAAAAAAAATAATCTAAACATTAGGCCTTTTATTTCCATTATGTAAAAATATTATTCATCAACTCTCTCATTCCCTTCACATGACCATCAAGTAATCACATATTTCACAGTTCCTCAAGAGTCTTTCAATTCACATAATTCATCAAGTGTCTATCAATTTCAATGTTCCTCATTTCTCACGTCAGACTTCCACTGACTCATCACACAAGACACTTGACACTACTTCCGGAAGACACGTGCATTGACTAGACTCAGAGATCTGCACCTGTCATACTGCACCACTGTGAAATCACACACATTCACAGGGTCGCTGTGAAATCACACACATTCAGAAGCGTATAAATGAATCTCAATATCATCACTATCCTAGCATGACAGGGTTAATCCATACAACGGGTCAAGCTCGTTCTCTTTCAAACAACTCACCCATACATATGAACCTCCTTCGACTCTCAACGCCCGAATAACTTCCTCTATATGATTCCATTATATCAGGAGAGTCAGGATATCTCATAATAAACGAATCACCGGTCAATGCACATCCTACACGATCTTACACGGTATTTTCTTTCCTGAAAATACTATGCCTTGATCCCACATTCACAACATTCAACACATCATATAACACTTAAATGAATGATTCCAATCACAACAACAATCATTCCCTGGTTCAGATTTTCGAATATCACATTTAAATCTCAAACAGTTTCAAACAACACAAAAACAGGGGAGTTCGAAAAACAACGCCAAAACCGGCGATCTTGTCCAAAAACAGGGGATTATGCAATAACAGTTGAAAACCGGCGACCACGTCGCCCCATCATCTCAATCATCTAATATAAGGTTTTCGTTGGAAATAAGGCTAGCTTCCCTTACCTGAGCTTGCGCAAAACACCAAGAGCTCCAAAACCCCTCGAAGCTTAAAGATGCCTTAGCTCTGTTTTAGCGTCTGGTTTGTAGAACTTGCAGAGAACCTCCCAGGTGCTCTAAGGGCAGTCGTCGCTCGTCGTACTGGTGCTTGAGGATGCCTGAATCGCAGCGCGAAGGAGAGAAAAGAGAAGGATGAAGGTAAACTCACTCTTTCACTCTTGAACCACTGCAACGCTCTTTGCCTCTCAGAAGTGGGTTTTTGAACCCAAACCAACTTGTCCACAAAAGCCGCTGCCACCACCCACTCTGCAGGGAAGTTTGCGTGTACACTTCCCTGAACAGTACGACTATGCGTGCCTCTGCGCAGGCCAACACTCTGATGTCACTATTCTGAACCACCATTTTTGTCTACGTGTCGCGTGTGCAGGACGTTTCATGCTGGGAGCCTGGGTCCCACCTTATCTGTGTGAAACTCGACATCGCGCGATAACCTTCCACCGATGACCGCTCGCGCGATGACTATCCACCGATGCCTCATCCTGGCGGACGACCGATGTCTCTCCCTAGAAAATGACCGATGTGTCCCTCATCCTGGCGATGACCGTCTGTCTTTCATACCGGCGATGACTGATGTGCCTCATCCCGGTGATGACTGATTTCTCTTCCTGACGGACGACTGATTCCTCATCCTGGCAGACAACCGATGTCTCACCCTGGAGGACCACCAATGTCTCACCCTGGCAGACAACCGATGTCTCACACTGGAGGACCACCGATGTCTCACCCTGGCAGACAACCGATGTCTCACCCTGGAGGACCACCGATGTCTCACCCTGGCAGACCACCGATGTGTCTCCCATCCTGGTTGATGACTGATGTTCCTCTCGTCCTGTTGGCGATCTCTTATCGCCCTTGTGTGTGACGAGAACACATCGCCTTACTCTGCTCACTGATGTCACATCGTCACACCTTGCTAAAGGTTCTTCATCCTACTATGTTACGTCCAAGGTATCACCTCCACATGGCTTGGTGACGTCAGTAGCTTCACATTTTCAAGAATAGATCAGCACTACTCCTCGTGCGCCCATGCATGCAACACTAAGGACGATTTCTTATGCTCAAGCATAGAGCTTCGAATGCCCAGCGTATCTAAGGCTTAACCCACACCTTGATACGCGTGGTTTTTGGAACCCACTATGGTTAATCCAGCATCTTGACCACATACTACGTGCACTCCCGTCGATGACGTACACTATAGGCGATTGGCGATCATGTCTCTTCTAGGCGACAGGCGATTATGTGCCAGAGAAGTCGGAGATCGCCTCCGTCTTCCATAACGGCGATCTCGTAGAAGACTTCTAAGCTACACTTTTCTTCCTTTACTCTTCTTGATCCACATGTCTTCCTCGAGCACACCCACGTGATTACCTCACGATAAGGTCATCGCACCTGACTACTTGGTTAATACAATGGTCAGCCGACCGACCTCTACCAGCTGACCCCAGACCTTGGGCGACGTCCGAGGTCCGACCACTACGAAACTTCATTTACGAGCTCTTTGTATTTTAAATGATAACATCTTCTGAAATTATTTAAATATAACACTTTCATTCCAATTAAAGTTTCTAGGTCCTTACATTCTCCCCAATAAGAAAAATTTTTGTCCTCGAAAATTGAATTACAAGGAAAAGAGGTAGGGATAGGCTTCTCTCATGGTTTCTTCTAATTCCCAAGTTGTATCACTCGATCTGTCATCCCACACCAGCTTCACCATGTTGATGGTCTTGCCTCTGAGCTGCTTACTCTGCTGATCGTCAATCCTGATTGGTTTCGCTCCAAACAACAAGTCATCCCTGATCTGCACATCGTCTACTTCCAACACGTGACTAGGGTCTGCAAGATACTTCCTTAGCTGTGACACGTGAAAGACTCTATGCAGATTTGCTAAATGGGGAGGTAGGGCGATCTCATAAGCCACTGGACCCATCCTACTTAAGATCTGATATGGTCCAACAAACTTAGGAGACAGCTCCTTTGACCTGATAGCTCGTCCTACACCCTTGGTCGGTGTCACTTTCATAAATGCATGATTTCCAACTACAACTCCAAAGGTCTTCTCCTCATTGTCAACATCATCACTGCCTCTACAAGAGTTATTATCCTTGTCCTCATGAGCGACATAGAGTGGCTCCCTCAAAGTTATTCCCTTCATATTTTCCAGATCCACAAGGGTTTCCCAACCAAACGATTCTTGCTCACCTTCTTAGCAACTTCAACTTTGGGGATGGATGATGATTCACTTTCTAAGGTAGAGCAATCCGATGAAGATCCATCTACCACTGACATTAGCTGCAGTTACAACACCTTCCCACTACTCATCATACCACCAGGCATCCACTACTGATTCAAACTCAAGTGGGCGACCTGAATGGCGTTCAGGATAGCATGGCTTGACTGTTAAGCGGTCTGAACATCGCATACCCAATTAATCAGTACCTGTCCCTCTAGATGAAGAGACCCATTCCTCTAGTTTCTGTGGTCCCTCTTTATCAAGCAACTCATCGTACTAGACCTTCAGCAGCGTTGGAGACACACTCCAGATTTTTCATCTATACCAGCATTCTCTAACGCCACTATCTTGCCAAAGTACCTCTATTCTAGCACCGTTTCTTGTCGAACCGACCTTGTAGCAGCAAAAGACTGAAAGAGAATGGCTTCTTTCCTTCAGGCGCCCATCTGGTTCATCTTTTCTTTGATTACTAATAGCAGATTATGAAAAACCCACCTCTTAAGCAACTGGTTGGGATTTCGGAGCTGCTCACTTAGGAATTCCAATGGATACATCCATATTAGCATTGCATGGGATCTCAGGGTGCTCAGTATTCAACACACAGATCATAAATCCCTTACTGTGATCAGGGTGAGGACTTGTTGCCACAGCTGACAATGCAGCATTGTTTCTAAGATCAGAAACGAAACGCTGACCACCACAACTGCCCATTTAAAGGATTAGCTGCGAATCCCATCCCATTAGAAACACAAGGCACGGAAAGTTCTGCTTCCACATTCAACTTTCTGCAATTTACTAACATTGCTAGAAGAACTCAACATCATCATAACACGGCTTACCCTTATCCTATCCATAGCCATTACCTCTTTCCCTTCTACGTTCACAGGCAGAATTGCATCCTCATTTGCCAAGTTCAGGAGACTTACGGCATCAGGAGCCTTAAATCTCAACCCACCATTTCCATACTCATCTTTCAAATCACGATCAACAAAACAACATCCATTCTGCGTGAAACTTTCTCTCTTATCCCAGTAACTTCTCTACCTAGTATTTTTCAGCAAATTTCTCTGTCTAATTGAACTTTAGACATAAATACAATATCTCATCTTTCCTTTTAAGCTCGTGGTTAAGCTAGAGTCATCTCATGCTGTTTCATCGACATAAACATCTTCCAAGCTTCAAATAAAAGAAAATTCATTCTTTCATTCTTGGACCTTAACTCTGGTACTTCCCATGGATACACATGCTTAAGTCTTCAAACCCTCAACATACTGCTTATTTACTCTCCATAACTTATATGTAGCTGAAACTAAACCTTGGTACAACTAAATCTAACTTACACTTGCTTCTTTAATTCCATCAACTCAGCTGGAGCCATTCTATAGGGAGCCATTGACACTGGTCCAGCTCCAGGTATCAAATCAATAGAGAATTCCACTTCTCTCTTAGGAGGTAATCCAGGTATTTCTTCTGGAATTACATCCATGAAATCTTTCACCACAGGTATCCTGCTTACGTCCTCTTCATTCTTCACTCCCAACCGAGCTAGGATTCACGAAGCACCTTGCACCAAGTTACCTGACTGAGACACCTCTGCTCCTGTCATGGCAAACACTCTCCCTGCTGCCTGAGGTCTGCTGCCTTCATTCCTCATCTGTTGGGAACCACCAGATTGAGTCATCCTATTTCTGCTAGGACAATCTCTAGATATGTGCCCCATCTTTTGGCATGTGAAACATCTGGGTTTCCATGTTCGTTGCTGCTGAAACTGGGGCGAAAGTGCTCCTGCCCGATGTGGTGGAGGTCCCGCATAAGGCTTGCTTTGTGGGTGCTGCACCTTGGCCTTCCCACTGAAGGAACCCCCCTGGGTGTGACCTGATCACCCGAGAATTACCCCTTTCCAAGGTTTCCACCATCTTTGCCTTCTCTACTAAGGCATGAAACTCTCTGATGCACATGGGTGCTATGGTCTTCTTCAGCTCATGCTTTAAACCTTCTTCAAACTTCCTACACCTCCAAGCCTCAGAGGTCGCCTGGGTATAGAATCGGGCGAGGTACTCAAACCGAGCACCATAGGCGTTCACAGACATATCCCCCTGTTCCAACCTTAGGAACTCAGCTTCCTTCGCAAACCTTGCGCTGTCTGGGAAGTATTTCTCCAGGAACCTCACCTTGAAGCTCTCCCAATCCAACACTTCCTCTCGGGCCTCCATCATCTGCTGAGTTCCCATCCACCAGAGCTTAGCTTCTCCAGACAGAAGATATGTGGCGAATACCAGCTTTTTATCTTCAGGGCAGGAGGTCGCCCTGACGATTTTCTCTAAACCCCTGACCCATCGATCTGCTTGGTCAGGAGTAGCATTCCCACTGAACTTAGGTGGGTTGTGCCTGAGGAACTCGGTTAGTCCCATCTGCTTCTGAGGCTGACCGACGTTGGGAGCTGTTGCAGCCGATCTGGCGGTCTCCCAATGCTGCATTGTGGCTTGGTGATTCTGAGACATCGCCGTATTCTGCTGCTGGATGGCACTCGCCATCATCTCAATGGCCCTGGCGATCTGGCCCATTTCAGCAGAAGGTTGGAGAGGGGTAGGCTGTCGAGGAGCCATTCTTCTCTGTAGAAGATTAGGAAACTATTGGTTTCTATATCCCCCCCACAACTATAAGAATGAGATCGATAAGAAATCGATTCATTCAGGAGGTAACATCTAGACCTTACAAAGGTCAACATCTCAAAGTCATTTAGAATTTGAGTTTATCAACAGAATCATGATACTTATAACCTCAAGCAAAACACCAGAACAGCTGTTGGTATACAACCATCAATCCAAACAACCACTTTCAATCAATACAAAAACACTCAATAAACTGAAATAAAACACACCAGAATTCAATATATGCTAAACGTCAAACCTTCAGAATTTAAGATTGAGAATCATCTTGATCCAGTTACGAGTGTGCACCCTCACTACTTTATCAAGATCCTTTCATTCTTAATACTAAGATTTTCAGTTAGGGCATATATTCACTAAAGCACACACAAAATTTCAATACAAAAACGTTTGAAAACCTTTCACTATAGTTTTTATTTAAAACTCAAATAATTTTTGTGAGCAGAAGAAACACAATGGATCCACAACCCTCAGGTCATCCTAAGGACAAACTGCTCTGATACCATTAATGTAACATCCCGCCAAATCCCTTTCATAATTATAAAATGAAATAAAGATAAAACAATAATATTGAAGTGAACATATGTATATATATATATATATATATATATTTATATAATGAAATTTCCCCTCACAGGGAGTTTAATACATATTCGGTCAGTTTTCCAAAACTTGAACAAAATACAGCAAAATAGAAAAAAAACAGGCGATCTCCTAACAGAAAAAGGCGATCTCCTATCAGAAAAGGGCGATCTCCTATCAGACAACAGAAAAAGGGTGATCGGCTAACAGAAACAGAAACAGGCGATCTCCTTCCGGCGACCACTCACTGAGGAGCTCTACTCCTTGCAACATCATCTGCTCCCGTGTAAATTATACACGATCATCACAGGTTTAAGAAAAGCCAAACACAACACCAAAAACACAGGGTAAGCTAGATATTTGAAAGAGAATTTAAATATGAAACTTTAAAATCAAGGTAAAACAAATTTAAGACACCCACGTAAAAACCATCAACTCTCTCATTCCCTTCACATGACCATCAAGTAATCACATATTTCACAGTTCCTCAAGAGTCTTTCAATTCACATAATTCATCAAGTGTCTATCAATTTCAATGTTCCTCATTTCTCACGTCAGACTTCCACTGACTCATCACACAAGACACTTGACACTACTTCCGGAAGACACGTGCATTGACTAGACTCAGAGATCTGCACCTGTCATACTGCACCACTGTGAAATCACACACATTCACAGGGTCGCTGTGAAATCACACACATTCAGAAGCGTATAAATGAATCTCAATATCATCACTATCCTAGCATGACAGGGTTAATCCATACAACGGGTCAAGCTCGTTCTCTTTCAAACAACTCACCCATACATATGAACCTCCTTCGACTCTCAACGCCCGAATAACTTCCTCTATATGATTCCATTATATCAGGAGAGTCAGGATATCTCATAATAAACGAATCACCGGTCAATGCACATCATACACGATCTTACACGGTATTTTCTTTCCTGAAAATACTATGCCTTGATCCCACATTCACAACATTCAACACATCATATAACACTCAAATGAATGATTCCAATCACAACAACAATCATTCCCTGGTTCAGATTTTCGAATATCACATTTAAATCTCAAACAGTTTCAAACAACACAAAAACAGGGGAGTTCGAAAAACAATGCCAAAACCGGCGATCTTGTCCAAAAACAGGGGATTATGCAATAACAGTTGAAAACCGGCGACCACGTCGCCCCATCATCTCAATCATCTAATATAAGGTTTTCGTTGGAAATAAGGCTAGCTTCCCTTACCTGAGCTTGCGCAAAACACCAAGAGCTCTAAAACCCCCCGAAGCTTAAAGATGCCTTAGCTCTGTTTTAGCGTCTGGCTTGTAGAACTTGCAGAGAACCTCCCAGGTGCTCTAAGGGCAGTCGTCGCTCGTCGTACTGGTGCTTGAGGATGCCTGAATCGCAGCGCGAAGGAGAGAAAAGAGAAGGATGAAGGTAAAGTCACTCTTTCACTCTTGAACCACTGCAACGCTCTTTGCCTCTCAGAAGTGGGTTTTTGAACCCAAACCAACTTGTCCACAAAAGCCGCTGCCACCACCCACTCTGCAGGGAAGTTTGCGTGTACACTTCCCTGAACAGTACGACTACGCGTGCCTCTGCGCAGGCCAACACTCTGATGTCACTATTCTGAACCACCCTTTTTGTCTACGTGTCGCGTGTGCAGGACGTTTCATGCTGGGAGCCTGGGTCCCACCTTATCTGTGTGAAACTCGACATCGCGCGATAACCTTCCACCGATGACCGCTTGCGCGATGACTATCCACCGATGCCTCATCCTGGCGGACGACCGATGTCTCTCCCTAGAAAACGACCGATGTGTCCCTCATCCTGGCGATGAGCGTCTGTCTTTCATACCGGCGATGACTGATGTGCCTCATCCCGGTGATGACTGATTCCTCTTCCTGACGGACGACTGATTCCTCATCCTGGCAGACAACCGATGTCTCACCCTGGAGGACCACCGATGTCTCACCCTGGCAGACAACCGATGTCTCACGCTGGAGGACCACCGATGTCTCACCCTGGCAGACAACCGATGTCTCACCCTGGAGGACCACCGATGTCTCACCTTGGTAGACCACCGATGTGTCTCCCATCCTGGTTGATGACTGATGTTCCTCTCGTCCTGTTGGTGATCTCTTATCGCCCTTGTGTGTGACGAGAACACATCGCCTTACTCTGCTCACTGATGTCACATCGTCACACCTTGCTGAAGGTTCTTCATCCTACTATGTTACGTCCAAGGTATCACCTCCACATGGCTTGGTGACGTCGGTAGCTTCACATTTCCAAGAATAGATCAGCACTACTCCTCGTGCGCCCATGCATGCAACACTAAGGACGATTTCTTATGCTTAAGCATAGAGCTTCGCATGCCCAGCGTATCTAAGGCTTAACCCACACCTTGATACGCGTGGTTTTTGGAACCCACTATGGTTAATCCAGCATCTTGACCACATACTACGTGCACTCCCGTCGATGACGTACACCATAGGCGATTGGCGATCATGTCTCTTCTAGGCGACAGGCGATTATGTGCCAGAGAAGTCGGAGATCGCCTCCGTCTTCCATAACGGCGATCTCGTAGAAGACTTCTAAGCTACACTTTTCTTCCTTTACTCTTCTTGATCCACATGTCTTCCTCGAGCACACCCACGTGATTACCTCACGATAAGGTCATCGCACCTGACTACTTGGTTAATACAATGGTCAGCCGACCAACCTCTACCAGCTGACCCCAGACCTTGGGCGACGTCCGAGGTCCGACCACTACGAAACTTCATTTACTAGCTCTTTGTATTTTAAATAATAACATCTTCTAAAATTATTTAAATATAACACTTTCATTCCAATTAAAGTTTCTAGGTCCTTACATGATTCACTTGCTCTCTCTCTACCATGTGCCACCCTGTGCATGGTCCACGTGGTCAACGGCTGCTGACCGACCGGATCACAAGCCCCCCAAGTCTCGAGCTATGAACTTGTTCTCAGCGAAGAGACTAAGTGGTCGCGCCCTCGGTCCACGTGGCAAGTGGGGCCACGCCACGTGCTGCTCACGTATCTGCTCCTCGGCGTCACGGCTTCCATACTTTATCTCTCGACACATGGACGCATCAATGGCCCTCACTGAGTGTCGCTACCGTTTCCTTCATTCAACAGAAGCGTGCGCATCCCTCTGGATCATCTAGAGATTCACCTTCTCTGTTTTCTTCTTCTCAAACGCGCTAGGGTTAGCTGGGTTTCTCCTCTTTAACTCTCCGCATGTGACTAACTGTTAACTAGCTTAGGCTTTAGCGCGATCTCACTGCAACCCCTCAAACTTGGCTTCTGACTTGATCACGGCTAACTGTTACCTTAGCATTGCCTTCATCATAACTTCGTGCTGGATGACTGACTTAACGGGGCCTAAACGCTTCAGCTTCACGCAGCAGAACTTGCTTCTACCACCGACCACCGACTAGCATGTTAGTGCACCACCGATTAGTCATCGCGCTTCTGGCTTCGCTACACTTCTCTGCCACACCAGTGCTGAATGCATAGAGGGCCTGAACACCAACTATGACGCCTGTGTTTTGGGGAAGAAAAGTGCTTCTCGACGACCCCTCTTGCCTCAACCTCGCTGTAAGAAGTCGTGGGTGAGGTCTTGCTTCTCTCACCTCGGCCTCGCTGCACAAAGTCGAGGTGAGGACCTTTTCTCTCGCCTCGGCCTCGCTGTAAAAAGCAAAGGGAAGGGACTAGGTTCTCTTGCCTCAACCTTGCTGTAAGAAGCAGAGGAAGAGGACTTTTCTCTCGCCTCAACCTTGCTGTGAAAAGCAGAGGAAGAGGACTTGGTTCTCTCGCCTCAACCTTGCTGTAAAAAGCAGAGGAAGAGGACTTTTCCTCATGCCTCAGCCTCGCTGTACAAAGTCGAGGTGAGGACTAGGTTCTCTCGCCTCAACCTTGCTGTAAGAAGCAGAGGAAGAGGACTTTCACTCGCATGCACCTCGCTGTACAAAGTCGAGGTAGGACTTTCCTCTATTGCCTACACTTGCTCAAAGGCAAGGAGGTCTTCCTCTTTCTCGCCTGCACTTGCTCAAAGGCAAGGAGGACTTCCTCTGTTGCCTACACTTGCACAAAGGCAAGGAGGACTTCCTCTGTCACCTGCACTTGCTCAAAGGCAAGGAGGACTTCCTCTGTTGCCTGCACTTGCTCAAAGGCAAGGAGGACTTCCTCTGTTCTCGCCTGCACTTGCTCAAAGGCAAGGAGGACTTCCTCTGTTGCCTCAACCTTGCTGTAAAAAGCGGAGGAAGAAGACTTTCGCTCTTGCTCCAACCTTGCTGTATAAAGCAGAGGAAGAGGACTTTCTCTCTTGCCCCAACCTTGCTGTATAAAGCAGAGGAAGAGGACTTTCTCTCGCCTACACCTCACTATACAAAGTCGAGGGAGGACTTTCTTCTCTTGCCCCAACCTTGCTGTATAAAGCAGAGGAAGAGGACTTTCGCTCTTGCCCCAACCTTGCTGTATAAAGCAGAGGAAGAGGACTTTCGCTCTTGCCCCAACCTTGCTGTATAAAGCAGAGGAAAAGGACTTTCTCTCGCCTGCACCTCACTGTACAAAGTCGAGGGAGGACTTTCTCTCTTGCCCCAACCTTGCTGTATAAAGCAGAGGAAGAGGACTTTCTCTCGCCTGCACCTCGCTGTACAAAGTCGAGGGAGGACTTTCTCGTGGGTGCACGCTCCCAAGGGAGCGTCAGGCGTGGCTGTCTAAGCGCACTCACCAGGCGCACCCTGCCTGCATGGTCTCACCGCACGTTCTCTAGGTGAGTGCATGCACGTCCCCACCGACGAGGAGCTCTTCTTCTGGAATCATGCGAGGTGCATGCTTAACGCTCTCGTTGGGAACTTGGGTTCCAGCTTAACACGGTTAGCAAGACCCCGATGACCATGAACCGACCGAGCACTCACTCTCTACATGCACCGACGGCTGATCGCTGTCTGCATGCACTGATGGCTGATCGCGCTCCACATCCAGGCGCTTATCTAGGGGCTGATCTGTGGGTGGTGGCCACTCGGTAATTGACCACCGATCACCTGTACTTGCACCTGGGGCAAGGAGAGCTTTGAACTGGGAATTACTTGCACACTTTATGTACTGGAAATCTTTTATTGGGTGGCATCGTTAAAAAGAGTGCCCCCTGATCTACTCAACTGTTTAATACACTAAGTTTGTGTACAGCGCGATAACGCATCTACTTTACAGCTTAATCAAAGTAAGTAACAAGCGTGTAGCGTTCTACATCAATAGCTGCTCCATCCAGAGTCTCCAACCGACAAGCTCCATTCTCCAACGTCTCAACCACTCTGGATGGGTCTCCTTTATCCGGTGATGACCGCCTTGGCGATGCACACACGTGGGGTGATCATGCCTTCCGCTTCAGCTCTGGGAGCCCCCCCAGTGTAGCCTCTTCCATCACCTCACCTCCCCAAACACAGGGAGTTCATGCTGCTGGTCGCCTGCCTGGGACCCCGAAGTGCGATCACCTTGTGTCTTCTGCAGGTAATCGGTCAGGAGCCCTGTCTTCACGAACTCAGCAAGCTGACGCCCCAACGCCAGGCAGGTACGGAGTGTATGTCCATAAGCTTGATGGAATTCACACCACTCATGCTTCCTCCCTCCAAGTACCCTGTCGGTTTTCTCTGGCACATGGAGTCTTACTGCCACAGCAGGGATGGCGATCAGCTCCGCCAAACTTATCATGAAATCATACCTGGGGGGTGCGTTGCTTGCACGCCCCCTGGTCTGGTCCTTCCTGGGTGCATAAGGGTGAGACCTTCCCTGCTCCTTCCTCCCTTCCTTGATCTCATGCACCCGTGCCTGCTGCTGCTGATTCCCTTGACCTCCACGTGGCTTCGATGGTGCAGCACTTCCTCTCTTCTCAGAGACCTCTGTCTCTGCTACTATGTGTGCCACCGTGTGTCGCCGTATCTCGGTGAAGGTGGCAGGGTGGCTCCTTATGAGCGATTCACTGAAAGGACCAGGGAGGACACCTCTCTTGAACGCATGCACCAGCATGTCCTCGTCCTTGACGGGCAATCTCACCACCTGCGCCCCAAAGCGATTGAGGTAGTCCTTCAACGGCTCCCCCTGATACTGGCGCACGTCAAACAGGTCGTAGGACACCACTGGCGCCGGTCGGTTGATGATGTACTGCTCCGTGAACAGCTTCGCAAACTGATGGAAGGAAGTGACGTGGCCCTCTGGCAGGCTCACGAACCACTCCATCGCCGCTCCGCTCAGCGTACTCATGAACATCTTGCAGTACACAACATCTAAACCTCCAGTCAGCATCATCTGAGTGTGGAAGGCTGTCAGGTGTGCTTCTGGATCTTCCACCCCCGTGAACGACGTTTTCAGTCCCACCAGATTGGGAGGCACCACCGTGTTCATGATTTCGGGGGAGAAAGGCATAGGGAATGCTCTCGGAGGCGACGGTGGTGTCAACGTCCTCTCTTCAACTGCGCGCTCCTTCTGCGCCTGCAATTCCCTACGCAGCTCTTCATTCATACGGTTCAACTCTTCGTTTCTTCCCTGCGATGCAGTCAGCTCTGCACGCATTTTCTCTTGCTCAGCTCTCGATTCCGCGACGCTATCTTGCAGCGCGCGCATCATCTCCACCAGCTGCGCCATGGTAACAGCTCTTTCTTCAACAGATGGCGCAGGTGAGGTTCGTCTGGTTCTTCTACTCATCTCCTCTACACTTCGACGTAACCTCACTTCGACGAAATGATCAAGAAGCTCCAAGAAACTTCAAGAAACCTCAAGAAACTTCAAGAACTGCGACGTGGATGGGAACAAAATTCACACGGGCACCACGGTGGGCGCCAAATGATCTTGCCGCTTGACTCGAACGTGGAGGATTGCCTCATCACTTCTTCGTCTAGCCTTCTGTTCTGCAGGAACGCTCCAAGAACCACCACCGGAACTCCAAACGCTGCCTGCAAAACACACAGACGACGCCTCTGGCGGCCGTTGTAGCTCCGACGCTCAAGTCAGGCAATAGGACACCAAAACTCTATCTGAATCTCTCTGAGACTCGTGTGTAACTGTAAACTCTCAAATGTGTAAGCTGTAAGAATCTGTAAAAACTCCCCTAATTCTGTTAAGAATTTCGTATATATACCTGAGTCTTTCTCTCTCCTGACGGTTATTCCTCTTGACACGTGGATAACATCTGGTCATACACGTGTCACCATCTGGAGTACCTGCAGCTGAAACGTTACTTCCACAGTGCCCCTGCGACTAAGTTATCCACATAGGGAGTAGCTTAGTACATAGGCTACTATGGGCGCAACCTTAACATGGCGAGCTGGTTAACACTGGGCATCGCAGCTCACACTACACATGGTGGCAGATATGCCACTTATCCTCTGTACTTAGACCATACAACAAGTGCTTGCCAAGTCTTCTCAAACACCCGGCGATGTGCTCTTTCGGCGACTTGCTGACCATCTGATCTCCTAACCTTCACACACGACGATCATGTGTAATCTGGGCGAGTACTGATCCATACCGGCGATAGGCGATTACTCATCCTCAAGGCGATAGGCGATTACTCATCACCACAGGCGATAGGCGATTACCATTCTGAGTGATCGCCTCCCTGATTCGCCTGCTATCCTCTACCACGTGTTACCCTGTGAATGGTCCACGTGGTCAACTGCTGCTGATGTCATCAACTACCGATGACCGATCGGATCAGTTTTATATAGAATTCATTGCCCAAATTTATTACACAACTACTCTCATCTGTCTCACCCTTTGCATTCATACCTTTTAAATGGTCAAAGGATTCCTAAGCCAAAGTCAGGAATCTCAATGCTCAATGCTCAGGAATCTCATGTGCGCCATGTGTTAATAGTGCATGGTGCTAGTGAGTGATTTTGTCGTTGAATGGAGGAGAAAAGTAAGGGCACATGCGTAACTGATGTGAGTTGATTTTATGATTTAGCATTTTATGGTGGGACTTTAATTAGGATTGAGATTTTAGGATGATTAAGGTGAGAACCTAAGGAAAATCCCCACTGGACATTAATTTAGCCAAGTGGTTAAGTAGATGTGAAGGTTCATTTCACAAAGGCAAAAGGAAAACACAATTATAAGGTGATGATGATGACAAGTTATGGTGTGGAATTACATAAGGAAAACAAGAGCAACATATAAAGACCGAATAGACATAATGAAGCAAAATAAGAACATGTTTATGAATAGATGGAATGATAATGGAAGGAAAAGATGAAGGAAAAGGAAGCTTATGAGAAATGGAATTGAGAATGGTTGCACGCCACTTGGATGGTGAAATGACTCCAAGATAAGTGAAGGATGCCGCCACTTGAGAGCTCTCAAAACTCACAAGATAAGACCAATTTTGGAGAAGCTCACTCACTCACAATTCACACAAGAATTTGTGTATAGTAACTTTACTCTAATTTTCAACTTGTGAATACATGAGGTAGACCTCCCTATTTATAGATTTAGGAGCCTTGGAAAGCAAGCTTAAAGGGTAGAATGGGAAAAGGAAAAAAAGTGGGCAGCCATAGAGTTTGACTAAGTCAATCCCGTATTCTTGGCTTATTCTTTTAGAAATTAGGTCAAAATGCCTTCAAATGGGCTAGGAACAAGCAAGAATGCTACCCACACCCCCTACTATGCTAAAGACACTTTATTTTACCTTATTTCTACTGTTTGGACCCCTCATTTGAGCCCAATTTATTTACAACATTTTTCTAAATATTTAAGAAGACTAATAGGAAGAACTTCAAGTGCTTTGGACCTTGTCCATTCCTCCTATTGAAGAGGTCTTCCTTTGCTTGTTGAGATGAGCCTTTATAGTTGGCATTCTTGGTCATCTTCTTGTGGACTTGGTTTTGGAGTCTTTGTGTGTTTGTATCAGTAACTTCACAAGTCTGACGTGGCCTTCCCTAGGATACTCTCTCCTTTCTCTTCATTCCTGAGAAGATGGCATATCCACTCCACTTTCTCTCTATCTACTCCCTCACTCGCATTCAATTGTGGAACAAAATGTAGGTGCAAGTCATACATCAGTCTTCGCCAACATACGACCCCCAGATCCAAACACAATGTTAATGCAAACAAAGCATCCCCACACCGCAAACAAAGCATAAGCCACTATTTGTATCAGCAGATGGAAGGAGGTGGGAGAGCGAAGAAGTGCGGAATCTCCCTATTTGGATCAGCAGATGAAAGGAGGTGGGAGAGTGAGGAAGTGCGGAATAGGGAGCTGAATGTTTCTTCTCAGAGATGCAGAGAAAGGAGAAGGGGAAGAGAGAAAGTCATCCAAAATGTGTAATATGACTTATAAACCCTTAATTTTATTCACAACATTTATTATGAATTATTCACATTCTACATTTTATATTTTCTTAAAACTATATTACACATATAATAAAACATAAAAAATTATAATTAAATTATAAAAAATTAATTATAATAATAAAAAGTACATTAATATTGATAATATGAATATTTAAATATTAAAATAACAATAATATTTAGAATTAACTTATAAAATAATAATATTAATTAAAAAAATTGAAATAATAATGAATATATTAAATAAATTAATAATAATTAAATCAATTTATTATATTGATCCGGTCGGCCATCGACAGTCCTGACGTCAGCAGCGGATGACCACGTGAACCACTCACAAGGTGACACGTGGAAGCAAATACGTAAATCAGGGTGGAGATCATTCGGAGCTGTGATCGGTGGTCGGTCCCTGAGTAGCCATCGCCAGCAGACCAGTGCCTAGAAGGAGAGCGCGACGAAGTAAAGAAGCGCTGATCAGTCATCGGTTCCTGGTCATCGGTCAAGGTGACACATCGATCATCGGTCAGGATGAGGGAGACCTCGGTCATCGGTATGTTTCGAGGTGACATCGGCCGCGGCGATGCGAACAACGCGACCAGTGATCATTAAAGCGCCCAGAGGCAGGGAGTGGCCTTAGTCGTGAGACGACCATGCATGAAGATGGGAAGACGCAGTTAGGTGCAGAATCCTGCTGGGACAAGAACCCATCAAGGTTAGAGTCTCCCAGTGAGGTTGCATGCATGCCACGTGGACCGTGAAGGTGTTCCCAGAGATTAGGTAGGGCAGATGCGCACAGAAATTGAGGGGTACAGAGGTACCCACGCGGCCTTCCCTGTCAGACTTTGCACTCAAGTGAGAAAGGCCTGCACGCAAGGTAGCCCTGGGGGGTGGATAACGGCGGTGCAGAGTAATCAAGTGGCCCTAGAGGTAGCCAGTAGGGGGCGACGCGGGATTATATGAGGAAGAAGAACGCTGAACCAGGTACGCAAATTTTTGCCACACAATACACAACACGAACCAAGAACACTCAGTTTTCGAATCAAAGAGGACTGAGGGCACACACGAGTCTCACACAGAGAGATCCTAGAGAGAGTTTTGGTGTTCCTGTTGCCTGACTTGAGCGTCGGAGCTACAACGGCCGCTAGAGGCGCCGTCTGTGTGTTTTGCAGGCATCATTTGGAGTTCCGGCGAAGGTTCCTGGAGCCTCCTTGCAGAACGCGCAGCAGTTAGAAGGCTAGACGAAGGAGTGACGAGGCACTTTCCCCACGCTCGAGTCCGCGACAGGATCATATATAATAATTGTAACGCCCCTCAAAATATTGTTCATTTTTATATAATAAAATAAAGGTGACACAATAATATCAAAAATTTAACATAGATATATACATAATATAATTCATCCATTAATAAAAATGTGCCTCAAAATAATATCCCTTTTTCGAGGAAGTTTTAATACATCTCCATACAGGAGTTTTCAAAATAAAACAAAACAACAGCATTCCAAAACCGGCGATCTCCTCCTCCAGAAATGCTCACTGAGGAGCTCTACTACCTGCAACCTCATCTGCTCCCGTGCAAATATACACGATCATCACAGGTTTAAGAAAAACAACCACGATACAAAACAAAAGGGTAAGCTAGATATTTTTAAAAACTTTAAATATGAAACTTTAAATTCAACATAACCATCTTTTAAACACCCACATAAATCCATCACTTTCTCATTCATTTCACCTAACCATCAAGTATTCACACATTTCACAATTTCCTCAAGTATCAATCATTCCACAAAAAAAATCTATCAAGTGTCTATCACATTTCAATATTTCTCATTTCTCACGTCAGACTTCCACTGACTCATCACACATAGACACTTGACACTACTTCCGGAAGACTCGTGCATTGACTAGACTCAGAGATCTGCACCTGTCATACTACATTGCTGTAAAGTTCCCACAGCTATGCGCATAAACATAATCTCAATCTCAATCTCATCACTCTCCTAGTATAACAGGGTTAATCCATACAACAGGTCAAGTAGTTATCTTTCAAACCACTTACCCATACATATGAACCTCCATCGACTCTCAACGCCTGAATAACTTCATCTATATGATTCCATTATATCAGGAGAGTCAGGATATCTCATTATAGAAATCACCGATCAATGCACATTCTACACGATCTTACACGGTATTTTCTTTCCTGAAAATACTATGCCTTGATCCCACATTCACAACATTCAACAAATCATATAACACTTAAATGAACGATTCCAATCACAGCAACAATCATTCCAAGGTTCAGATTTTCGAATATCACATGCATTTCACATTTCAATCTCAAACAGTTTCAAACGACACTAAAACAGGGGAGTTCGAAATCAACATTAAAACCGGCGATCACGTCGCCCCACACATAAAAACAGAGCATCGTGAAATAGAATATGAAACCGGCGACCACGTCGCCCTCACTTCAGAACCTACTCGCCTAAAGTTTTTATAAACGAAAATGCTAGCTTCCCTTACCTGAACTTGCGCAAAATCACTAAAAGCTCTAAAACCCACCGAAGCTTAAAGATGTCCTAACCTGCACCATGGAGCCTTTATCACAAAACTGACTATACTACTCATTTCTACGCTAACAGAGACGATTTCTGGAGCTAAGGGAGTCGCCGACAACGCCTATGCAGAGGCAACCCTCTCAAGCTCATATTCGACTCGAAAAACAGAGTAAAACGACTTACTCTGTTCTAGCGTGCTGACGGGAGAACTTGCAGAGACTTCCCAGAAGGACAAAGGCAGTCGCCGATCGTAGCACTGGTACGTGAGGATAGCTGCATCTTCGAGTGGAGGAGAAAGGAGAAAGGGGAACTAAATGAGCTGATTCCCTCAGCTCTTAAGGTCGAACGGCTCTTTAGCCTTTACTGTAAGGACCTGTAAAAATTGAATTGGAATAAAAAGAGATATATTTTAAATGGATTCTAAGTATGTTTTTATTTAAAATAAAAAGGAAGGAAAGTGTAGTTTGGAAGACTATGAGTTCGCCTAGTAGTACATGATCGCCGGTCATCTGCTACACATGAGCGCCAGGGCGCGAGGGGCATGAGGACGTCGCCAGGGCGCGCGAGGCATGTGGACGTCGCCAGGGCGCGATGCATGCGGGCATCATCAGGGCGCGAGGCATGCGGGCACCTTCCAGGGGGAGACATCGGTCGTCCGCCAGGATGAGGCATCGGTGGATTGCCTTCGCGCGAGAGGTCATCGGTGGATAGCCTTCGCGCGAGAGGGCATCGGTGGATTGCCTTCGCGCGAGAGGGCATCGGTGGATAGCCTTCGCGCGAGAGGTCATCGGTGGATAGCCTTCGCGCGAGAGGTCATCGGTGGATAGCCTTCGCGCGAGAGGTCATCGATGGATTGTCTTCGCGCGCGAGAGGTCATCGACGAAAGGTTATCACGCGATGTCGAGTTGCACACAGAGAAGGTGGGACCCAGACTCCCAGCATGAAACGTACTGCACGCACGCCACGTACACAAAAAGGGTGGTTCAGAATAGTGACATCAGAATGTTGGCATGCGCAAGAGACACTCGCGGTCGTACTGTTCAGGGCAGTGGTTGGCATGCAGAAGAGACAACAGTGGTCGTACTGTTCAGGGCAGTGGTTGGCAGGCGCAAGAGACAACCGTGGCCGTACTGTTCAGAGAAACGTACACTCAGACTTCTCTGCAGAGTGGGTGGAGGTAGCTGCTTTTGTGGACAAGCTGGTTTAAGATGCAAAAACCCACTTCTGAGAGAGGGGAACGTTGCAGTTGTTTAAGAGCGAAAGAGTGAGTTCACCTCCCTTCTCCTCCATTCTCTCCTTCGCACTGCGATTCGGGCACCTTCACACAAGAGTACGGCAAGCGACGTTTGCCTTTAGAGCACCTAAGAGGTTCCCTGCAAGTGCTACAAGCCAGGCACTGAAAACAGAGCCAAGGCATTCTTTAAGCTTCGTTGGGTTTCGGAGCTCCTGGTGTTTTGCGCAAGTCCAGGTAAGGGAAGCTAGCCTTCATTTTCAATACAAGCCATAGATTAGCTGTTTCTGAAGTGAGGGCGACGTGGTCGCCGGTTTTCGTTTTCATCTTCGTGAATGCTCTGTTTCTATGTGTTTGGGCGACGTGGTCGCCGGTTTTATATACAGACTTCGAAATACCTTGTTTTTGAACCAGATCGCCGGTTTTGGCGTTATTTGCGAACTCGCTGTTTTTGGTGTTGCTTTGAAACTGTTTGAGATTTAAATGAGATATTCGAAAATAAGAACCTTGGATTGAGTTTTGCTGTGATTGAAATCATTTCTTTAAGTGTTATGTGATGTGTTGAATGTGGTGAATGTGGGATCGAGGCATAGTATTTTCAGGAAAGAAAATACCGTGTAAGATCGTGTAGGATGTGCATTGATCGGTGATGTCTATAATGAGATTATCCTGACTCTCCTGAGATAATGGATTCATATAGATGAGGTTATTCAGGCGTTGAGAGTCGAAGGAGGTTCATATGTATGGGTGAGTTGTTTAAAAGGAAACGAGCTCGGCCTGTTATATGGATTAACCCTGTCATACTGTGAGAATGGTGAACTTGAGATCGAGAATGTGTTGATGCGCATAGCTGTGGAAACATTACAACAGCTTAGTATGACAGGTGCAGAATCTCTGAGTCTAGTCAATGCACGAGTCTTCCGGAAGTAGTGTCAAGTGTCTATGTGTGTTTAGTCAGTGGAAGTCTGACGTGAGTAATGTTTGAGAATTTGTTGATAGGCACTTGATGGTTGTGTGATATGAATGAGAAAGTGATGGACTCTTGTGAATGTTTAAAAAGGTTGATCTACGTTGGTTGTCCAGTTTATAATTTAAAGTTAAAAATAAATATATCTAGCTTACCCTTTGTATTGTTCTCTGGCTGTTTCCTCTTAAAACTGTGATGATCGTGTATGTTACACGGGAGCAGATGACTTTCCCAGGAAGTAGAGCTCCTTAGTGAGTGGTCGCCGGAAGGAGATCGCCTGATTTCTGTTCTGGTAGCAGATCGGCTGTTTTGGGTCCTCTGATAGGAGATCGCCGGTTTTTGTAGGGAGATCGCCGGTTTTTGTAGGGAGATCGCCGGTTTTTAATTTATTTGGCTGTATTTTGTTTATGTTTTGGAAAACCCGACCGGTTATGTATTAAACTCCCTGTGAGGAGCAACTTCATTTTATATAAATTCGTATGTTCACTTAAATATTTTTGTTTCACCTTTATTTCATTTTATAGTTATGAAAAGTAATTTGGCGGGGTATTACAGATCGCCTGTTTTGTCCTTCCATGATGTATTTGGTTTTTATTTCGAAACAATTGATGGAATGTATTTAAAACCCTATAAGAGGGACGTCTCTTTTTGAATACGATGCACGGGATGATGTATTTCCAATATCTAATACATATGTTGATTTTATAAATTTAATACCTACGCTTTATTCTATTATATAAATAAGAAAAGTTTTTGGAGGGATGTTACATTTACTGCCATTACCCACTCTCTGAGCAACCTTGCGTGTGAGTTTCCTCTAACAGTATGGCCACGTGGGTCTCTGCGCACACCAACTCTGGGTCACTTTCCCTACCAACTCTCTGGAGCCACTGTTCTGAAACACCTCTTTCCGTCTACGTGTCGCGCATGCAGAACGCTCATGCTGGGAGCCTGGGTCCTACCTTATCTGTGTGAAACACGACATCGCTCGATGACCATCCACCGACGACTGATGTGCCTCTCATTCCGGCGATGACTGATGTGCCTCTCATCCCGGCGATGACTGATGTCCTTCTCATCCCGGCGATGACTGGTTCCTCTTCCTGACGGACGACCGATGTCTCATCCTGGCAGACCACCGATGTCTCACCCTGGCAGACCACCGATGTGCCACCCTGGCAGACAACCGATGTCTCACCCTGGCAAACCACCGATGTGTCTCCCATCCTGGTTGATGACCGATGCTCCTCTCATCCTGTTGGCGATCTCTTATCGCCCTTGTGTGTGACAAGAACACATCGCCTTACTCTGGTCACCGATGTCACAACGTCACACCTTGCTAAAGGTTCATCCTCCCATTCCTCTAAGTCTGGGGTATCACGGGTCACACTACTCATGGTGGCAGATATGCCACCTATCTTCTATATCACCCATCTTCTGTATTTAGACCACATACTAAGTGCTTACCAAGTCTTCTCGAATACTCGACGATGTGCTATTTTCGGTGATCATGTGCACCATAGGCGATTGGCGATTATGTGAAATCTTCGCACACGGCGATCATGCGCAAAATAGGCGATTTCTGATTTCATACGGGTGAAGTCGGAGGCCGCCGCCTTCTTCGACAAACGGCAATCTCGTCGACTTCAAAGCTACACCTTCCTTTCTCTTACCCTTCCTGCTTCACGTGCCCCCTCCCTTTAAGCACGCCCTCGTGATTACCTTACGATAAAGTCATCGCACCTGACTACTTGGTCAGCACAATGGTCAACCGTCCGCCCTCTACCAGCTGACCCCAGACCTTGGATGACGTCCGAGGTCTGACCACTATGATATTTTCTATTTTTATGTCCTTTTTATTTTAAATAATAACATACTCAGAAATTATTTAAAATCTATCACTTCTATTCCAATTAATTTATAGGTCCTTACAATAATATTATTATTAATTATTTTTATTTTTATTTTATTTATATAAAATATTTAATAATATTATTAAAAATAAAAAAATATTTATAATAAAATAATAGATTATTTATATAAATAATTTTTTTTATATATAATAATATTATTATTAATTATAAAAAATAACAAATAAATTGATTAATATTTTAAAATATAAGAATGAATTTGTAAAATTCATAAGAAACTTGTATTTTTTTCTTTTCTAAAATAATTATTCAAAAAAATAATGTATAAAATTTTAATTAAATCAAATTTAAATAAAAATATTTTTAAAGATAAGGATAAATTTATAAATTATATTTTTAAAAATAATTCAAAATACTTTAACAACCATCATATCTTTCACAAACTTCAATAAACTTTCTTCACACATCCATTTTATACTTCAATCCAAACATCCTCAACTTTCTTCACACTTTCTTCTCAAATCTTCACACTTCCACTCTCTCCACCCTCAACTTTTCACTCTCTCATGCCCTTTAATCCAAACAAGGCCTAAGAGATGAAGACATTAACCAGGATGTTGAAGTCTGTCCAGGAAGCAACAGAGAAGATGAAAGAAGTTGCAAAAGGAAGAGGTTATAAAAAATCAATTTCTTCACGATGCTAACGTATCCTTGCACGGTAGACTATATAGCTTGTAAAGATCTTATTTTGAATCAGACAAACATCAGAAGTGAAGTCCCCGAAGACATGACAGTGATGTGGCAGTGACAGTTCAATGTCAGCACTTTTATTTAGGTATTGGTCTCTGTGGTTGCAACTGCCAATGTGGACCCAGCCGGAGACGGCGGCTGCCGCGTGCAGCGGTGGGAAGCTGGTGATAATGTGCCCGAGAACCAAAGCCGAGGAAACCAGTTCCAATCGCCAACTAATTGCTCAATGCATATGATATGGGGTTTCTTTTGATGATTGCTTTTTTATTTTCTTTTAACGAAACCAAGGTTCCTTAAAGCATAAACATAAGGATGATGATATCTTAACACTGTGAACAATAAAAATATACTAATAAAAATATAGCGTTCATACTTTAATAAATTAATATTTTATTTATTTTTATTTTATTTTTTAATTTAAAATATCATTATATTATTATAAGTGTTTGTTAAGTGTATATTTATTGTTGAAGGTGTTAAAAGAAACTTTGTTGTAAACATAAATACGGACATTAATGCAATACAAACGTAAAACTACCATTAAATTAAAAAAAAATACAGAACACAAAAAATAATTTATATGTATATACAATTATAAATTTATTAAGATATATTAATCATACTTCTTAAACATCAAGCTTTAAAAATTAAAAGTTATTTATATCATATTATATTACATATTTTTAACATAATATTAATTATTATGCTATTATTTTAATTTGATTAATTTTGTTTATCTTATTTTTATAACAAAAAATTTAAATATTTAGAAATTAATTTATTAGAACATAGAGTTTCTGAATGGGAAAACAATGTACAATTTGAGAGTGTAAAATGGTCTTTGTGGTAAGATCTAAAACTATTTTGATCTTCGCTTGTGTTATCATTGGAAGTGATTATGTTTGTTGAGTCTTTTGTCATGTGATTAGAATGTCATCTTAAGCAATACATTGCCTAGTGAAAGTTGCACACTTGAGTGAGAGACAAACATTGAATAAATAAAGCTTAAGCGATAAGAACTAAAATAAAGTTTGAACGCTTAAGCGAATGTCACTTAAACATGTAATATATAATATTGTTTAAGCGACTTTGATGCTCACTTAAGTGAAAATAGTATGCACATATTAATACTTTAATTAAGTAATTTATTCTTACAATGATTCTAATTATTGCAATTGAATGTGAAATGTGATGTGTTTTAAGCAATGGTGTTAAGTGATTATTGTATGAAAATGTAACTTATTAAATATTATGTTGTAAGCGACTATTGTATGTATTATAAAATAGAACAGATATGAACAAAAGAGAATATAGATGAACAAAAGAGTAAAAGGAAGACAAATGATATGAGAATGAATATCTCTTTAATTGTATATTGAATCAGAACAAATAGTCTGAATATATACAAGTTGTATACTCATTCTAGATCTAGCTAAAGAAAGAAATAATCAATCAATAAATACTAGAATCATAACAGACGAAGACAGAATAAATGTTATTCACCTCTATAAAGAGAAACAACTAGGAATTAGAAAAGACACAATTAATATTAACATTTTTCTATAACACTTGTATCCATATCCTTTAATATCCCCCCTCAAGCTGGGGAGCAAATATTGATGAGACCCAGCTTGGAACAAATACTCTTGAAAGATTGAGGACTTAAAACTTTGGTATAAATGTCAGCCAGTTGTTCTGTGGTGGAAATGGGAAGTAAATGGATGAGACCCTTCTTTAATTTTTCCCTAACAACGTGACAACTTATTTCTATATGTTTCGTACGCTCGTGAAATACTGGATTTGTTGCAATATATCTTGTTGAGTCATTGTCGCAGTATAAAAGAGATGGTTGCTCAAAAGAAACTTTGAAATCTTGAAGAAGATAAGTTAGCCATTGAATTTCATATGTAATAGTGGCCATTGTCCTGTATTCAGCTTCACAAGAACTCTTTGATATCGTGCTTTGCTTCTTTGATTTCCAGGATATGAGAGAATTCCCAAGATACACACTAAAATCAGTCACTAATTGTCTTGAATCACTGCAGGTGCCCCAATCACTGTCACAAAAGGCTTTTAGATGAGTAAAAGTGTTGGAAGAGAAAAATAAACCAAGACTTGGAGCTCCTTTAATATATCTAAGAATGCTAATCGCTGTTGTATAGTGAGCAATTGTAGGCTTAGCAAGAAACTGAGAAAGTTGTTGCACATAAAATGTTATGTCAGGTCGGGTATTAGTGAGATACATAAGCCTTCCAATCAATCTTCTGTAGGCTTGAATATTTGTGAAAGGAATACCTCCAATAGAAGAAAATTTTTCATGATTATCCATAGGAGTGGGTGCAGGTTTTCAGGCTAAAAGACTTGCATCTGTTAACAATTTCAATGCATATTTCCTTTGATTCATCATTATTCTTTCTTTACTTCTTGCTACTTCTAGACCAATAAAATATCTTAAATCCCCAAGATCCTTAATCTTGAATATCTGATTCAAGGCTTGTTTAATTCGAGCAATCTCTTCTTTATCATTTCCTGCCAATATTATATCATCCACATACACTAATAATGTTGTAAAAGATCCTTCAGAAGAAGTAATAAACAGGGAATGATCATTCATAGATTGAGTATATCCCATAGAAAGCAAAAAGGATGACAGTTTGGCAAACCACTCTGCTGGCTTGCTTAAGGCCATATAAAGCCTTTTTTAGTTTACAAACTTTTCCGAATGGAATAGAAGTCAATCCAGGAGGAGCAACCATGTATACATAAAGAGGGCCAAGCCCAAGAAGCCCAAGTCAAGTGGGGGACCAAGCCCAATCCATGAGCATCAATAGGAGCAAGGCTAAAGCTTTGGGAAATAAGCATCAATGAATGTATCTCTTTTGTAATTTCTTTTGTATAGTTTTTTAGTAGAACATTAAAAGAAGGTGTAGATATTAAAATAAGGGGTGCCAATATATAAAGATAGGTCACACCTTCCATGTGACATAAAGAGTAGGTGTAGGTGTAGTTTTTAGGAGGTGCCAAAGTAGAAAAAAGGTCACACCTCCCATGTGACTCAAGATTGGCTCCAAATTTGAATTAGAATTAGGAGGGAATTTTGAATTTGTTTCACTTTCATTTCAGCCCTCTAAAACTATAAATAGAGGTGCTTGGTCATTGTAAAATAAGATTGAAATAGAAGTAAAGTTACTATACTCAAATTGTGAGTGAGTTTTGTGAGACTTGTTCTCCTCTTCCTTGTCTCATCTTGTGGTGCTTTGGGAGCTCTCAAATGGCGGAAAATATGCACTTATCTTGGATAATCACCTCCAAGTGGCGTGTCCATTCCCAATCCATGGCTACAATCACATAAGTTTCATCTTCCATAGTCATTTCAATTGGTAGTTTTGATTCTATGTCTTGTTCTTGAATTTCAATCAGTTCTTTTGTTTCAATTTGTGTTTCTATTTGGTAATTCTGTTTTGCTCTCCAATTCTGTTCTATTTTTGTATTCTTTCTATATCAATTGTTGTGTATAAGGATATAGCACTCATAGTTGAGTTTGGTTCATCATTTTGGAAGGCATTGTCTCCATTGATGATTCCTTAAGCTTCCTTGAATTTATGTGTTGTTTCAATTCTGTTTTTGTGCCTTATTTCAAATCTATTTTTTGCCCCCAACTCTGTTCTAATTCTGCACCTTAATTGTCATCCATTCATCACTCTAATTGTGTTTTAACCTTGGACCTTTGGAAATAAACCTTCACATCTACTTAACACTTGTTAAGTTAATGTCTAGTGGGGATTTTCCTTAGGTGACTCACCTATAAATTGCTAAGAATCTTGATCCTAATTCTTAAAAGTGTCACAAATATAATGAATTTAAAATCAACTCATGTCACATTGTATAGCTTTTCTCCAACAGTCATGTTTCACAGCTTCAGAATAAGTGTTTGACTCAACATGTGAAGAAAGAGACATAATAAAAGACTTGTAAGAAGGTGATAATTTGTTATAAGACAAAACAAAATTCAAAGGATATTTAACTCTTGAAGATGTATTGGAAACATTAAGATTACAATGATAATCCTTTAAATACTAAGGTGGTCTTTTTATTCTTGTACTCATTTGGACAAATGGATCTAATTCAGAATTTTGTTCTATTTCATGATCTTCATTGAGGTTTTGGTCTATATAGGAACAAACATCTTTTGAAACCTCAATGTGTGTGTAACATCCCGCCAAAAATACTATACAAATGTATATAATGAAAATAAAGGTAACAAATAGATTGAAGTGAACAAAATATTATATATATGAAATGTAGTTTCTCCTCACAGGGAGTTTAATACAAATTCGGTCAAATTTTCCAGAAACATAAACAAAATACAGTAAAAAAAAAACAAAGCAGGCGATCTCCTATCGGAAGAGGCCGATCTCCTATCGGAAGAGACCGATCTCCTATTGGAAGAGGCCGATCTCCTGTCGGAGGACCCAAAATAGCCGATCTGCTACCAGAACAGAAATCCGGCGATCTCCTTCCGGCGACCACTCACTAAGGAGCTCTACTTCCTGGAAGATCATCTGCTCCCGTGTAAGTTATACACGATCATCACAGTTTTAAGAAAACAGCCACAGAACCAAAACACGCAGGGTAAGCTAGATATTTTAAAGAGAGTTTAAATAAGGATAATTAAAATAAAATCAAGGTAAACAATTTCAAGATATTCACGTAAAGTTATCAAGTTTCTCATACTCTTCACCTGATTGCCCAGAAATCACACATTTCGCAATATTTTCCAGAGTCATTCTATTTCACAACTGTATCAAGTGTCTATCAATTTCAAGTTCCTCATTTCACATGTCAGACCACCACTGACTCAGCACACAAGACACTTGACACTACTTCCGGAAGACTCATGCATTGATTAGACTCAGAGATCTGCACCTGTCATACCATACCACTGTGAAATCCACACAGGGTCGCTATGAATCCACACAGCATGCGCATATATGATCTCAATGTCAATAGTTCTCCCGGTATGACAGGGTTAATCCATAGAACAGGCCGAGCTCGTTCTGTTTCACACGACTCACCCATTCCTATGAACCTCCTTCGACTCTCCACAACTGAGTAACTTCCTCTATGGGATTCCATTATCTCAGCAGAGTCAGGATATCTCATTAGGAATCACCGATCAATGCACATCCTACACGATCTTACACGGTATTTTCTTTCCTGAAAATACTATGCCTCGATCCACATTCACATCATGCAACACATCTCATAACACTTAAAGGAAAGATTTCAATCACAGCAAAAGCTCACTCCAAGGTTCTTATTTTCGAATATCTCATTTAAATCTCATACCGTTTCAAAGCAACATCAAAAACAGGGAGTTCGTAAACAACGCCAAAACCGGCGATCTAGTTCAAAAACAGGGTATTTCGAAGTCTGCATTTAAAACCGGCGACCACGTCGCCCAAACACATAGCACAGAGCATTTTGCAAAGATGAAAACGAAAACCGGCGACCACGTCGCCCTCACTTCAGAAATAGCTAAACTATGGCTTGTATTGAAAATGAAGTCTAGCTTCCCTTACCTGGACTTGCGTAAAATACCGCGAGCTCAAAACCCACCGAGCCTGAAGGATGCCTTAGCTCTGTTTTCAGCGCCTGGTCTGTAGAACTTGCAGAGAACCTCTTAGGTGCTCTAAGGGCAACGTCGCTTGTCGCACTGATGCTGGAGGTTGCCTGAGTCTCAACGCAAGGAAGGGAAGAAGGGAGGGAGGAAGTTTGCACTCACTCTAACACTCTTGAGTCCGTAACGCTCTTTGCCATCTCGCAGTGGCTTTTGAATCCCAACTTACCTGTCCACGCATGCTGATGCTGCCACCCCCTTCTGCAGAAAGTCTGAGAACCACTGCCCTGAACAGTACGACCACTGTTGTCTCTGGTGCATGCCAACCACTGCTCTGAACAGTACTACCACTGTTGTCGCTTGTGTATGCCAACCACTGCTCTGAACAGTACGACCGCGAGTGTCTCCTGCGCATGCCAACATTCTGATGTCACCACTCTAAACCACCCTTTTTGTCTACGTGGCGCGTGTGCAGGACGTTTCATGCTGGGAGTCTGGGTCCCACTTTACTCTGTGTGAAACTCGACGTCGCGCGATAACTTTCCACTGCTGACTCATCCTGGCGAACGACCGATGTCTCCTTCGCCCTGGAAGACGACCGATGTCTTCCTCTGGGAGACGACCGATGTCTCCTTCGCCCTGGAAGACGACCGATGTCTTCCTCTGGGAGACAACCGATGTCTTCCCTGGCGACGCCCTCATAACTCTCGCGCCTTGGCCACGCCCACATGCCTCGCGCCCTGGCAATGCCCGCATGCCTCTCGCGCCTTGGCCACGTCCACATGCCTCGCGCCCTGGCAATGCCCGCATGCCTCTCGCGCCTTGGCCACGTCCACATGCCTCGCGCCCTGGCAATGCCCGCATGCCTCGCGCCCGCGCGATGCCCGCATGCCTCGCGCCCGCGCGATGCCCGCATGCCTCTCGCGCCCGCGCGATGCCTGCATGCCTCGCGCCCTGGCGACGTCCACCTGGCGCTCACGTGTAGCAGGCGGCCGGCGATCTCATAGCCTTCTAAACTTAACTTTTTCCTCCCTTTTTATTTTAAAATAAAACATACATAGAATTCTTTTAAAATATAACCCTTTTTATTCCAATTCAATTTTACAGGTCCTTACATTCTCCCTAACAAGAAAAATTTTCGTCCTCGAAAATTGAATTACAAGGAAAAGAGATAGGGATAGACTTCTCTCATGGGTTCTTCCAACTCCCAAGTTGAGTCACCCGATCGCTCATCCCACACCACTTTCACCATGTTAATGGTCTTGCCTCTGAGCTGTTTACTTTGACGATCGTCAATCCTGACTGGTTTCGCTTCAAAGGACAAGTCATCCCTGATCTGCACGTTGTCCACTTCCAGCACATGACTAGGGTCTGCCATGTACTTCCTCAGCTGTGAAACGTGAAAGACATTGTGCAGATTCGCTAAATGGGGAGGCAGGGCGATCTCATAAGCTACTGGGCCAATCCTCCTTAAGATCTGATATGGTCCCACGAACTTAGGGGACAACTTCTTTGACCTGATCGCCCGTCCTACACCCTTGGTTGGTGTCACTTTCATGAACACGTGGTCTCCAGCAGCAAACTCCAAAGGCTTTCTCCTCTGATCTGCATAGGACTTCTGCCTACTCTGAGAAGCTTTCATTCTGCTTTGTATCTGTTTCACCTTCTCGGTCGTCTGCTGAATCAACTCTGGCCCAACCAAGACTGCCTCGCCCTCCTGGTACCAACATAAGGGAGTTCTGCATTTCCTCCCATACAGGGCTTCATATGGTGCCATCCCAATACTGGCGTGGTAGCTATTATTATAGGTAAACTCCACCAGTGGCAACACCTCGTCCCAACTTCCCGATTGATCCAAGACGCACGTCCTCAGCAGATCTTCCAAGGATTGGATCGTTCTCTCTGACTGACCATCTGTTTGGGGATGATATGCAGAGCTCATCCTCAACTTAGTTCCCAAGCACTCTTGCAAGGTCTGCCAAAATCGTGAAGTGAACCTGGGATCTCTATCTGAAATGATGCTGGAAGGCACTCCATGCAGCCTCACTATTTCCTGGATGTACAACTGTGCCAACTTGGCCATGGGCATCCTCATATTCACTGGGAGAAAATGAGCACTCTTCGTCAGCCGATCAGTGATGACCCAGACTGCATCATGGCCCTTTACCGATCTGGGTAAATGGGTGACAAAATCCATGGCAATGCTGTCCCATTTACACTCAGGGATATCCAATGGTTGTAACAACCCGCCAGGCCTTTGATGTTCTACCTTTGCCTTCTGACACGTCAAACAGGTAGCAACATACTGGGCGATGTCTCTCTTCATGCCTGACCACCAAAATGACTCCTTCAAGTCATGGTACATCTTGGTCATGCCTGGATGGAGGTTAAGGCGACTCTTATGACCTTCATCTAGGATCATTTTCTTCAACTCTCCATTTGCAGGGATGCAAATTCTGCCATCAAATCTCAAGATCCCATCATTGTCCATCACAAAGCCTTTAGCCTGGTCGGTCCCTAGTGACTCCACAGTACGCTTCAGACTAGGGTCCTCCAACTGCTTGTCCTTTATCATTCCAAGGAAGTCATTAGTTATAGCCAGCTTACTACAACTAATGTGATTTACGTGGAACTCTACCCCAAGGTTTAAATCTCTGAATTGCTCGATCAGTTTCTGCTCTTCCATCATCATGGTGGCTACTTGTACTGATTTTCTACTCAAGGCATCTGCCACTACATTGGCCTTCCCTGGATGATACATGAGTTGAAAATCGTAGTCCTTTAGAAACTCCATCCACCTTCTTTGTCTCATGTTTAGTTCCTTCTGATCGAACAGGTATTTCAGGCTCTTATGGTCACTGAACACCTGGAACCGAGCTCCATATAAATAGTGCCTCCAGATCTTCAAGGCAAAAACCACTGCCGCCAACTCCAAATCATGCGTAGGGTAGTTTCTCTCATAAACCTTGAGTTGCCTTGAAGCATATGCAACCACTCTTTTCTCTTGCATCAAAACACATCCCAGACCCTGATGTGAAGCGTCACAGTAGACATCAAAAGGTCTTCCTACTTCGGGGATCACCAGCACTGGAGCACTAGTCAACCTCTCCTTTAATTCCATGAAGCTCTGCTCACATCGGTCGGTCCAAGCAAAAGGTTGGTCCTTGCGGGTTAGCTGTGTTAAAGGAGCCACTATCTTGGAAAAATCCTCAATAAACCTCCGATAGTAGCCCGCCAACCCCACAAAGCTCCTTATCTCAGTCACGGTCTTAGGACGTTCCCATAGCAGCACTACCTCTACCTTGGCTGGATCTACCGAGATCCCTTGGGCAGATATCACGTGTCCTAAGAAGTTGACTTCCCTCAGCCAGAACTCACACTTGGAGAACTTGGCATAGAGCTGCTTCTCTCTCAGTATTTCCAATACTGTCCTCAGGTGTTCCTCATGCTCTTCCTCGGTCCTTGAATAAATGAGGATGTCATCTATGAAGACCACCACAAACTTATCCAAGAAAGGGCGAAAGATCCTATTCATGTAGTCCATGAATAGAGCTGGAGCATTGGTGACTCCAAATGGCATCACTACATACTCGTAGTGCCCATATCGAGACCTAAAAGCTGTCTTCTGAACATCTTCAGCTTTTACCAAGATTTGGTGGTACCCCGATCTCAGGTCAATCTTGGAGAACACCGAGGCTCCATGTATTTGATCCATCAAATCATCAATCCTAGGCAGGGGGTACTTGTTCTTGATGGTCAACTTGTTCAACTGCCTGTAATCTATACACAGCCGAGACCCTCCATCCTTCTTCTTGACTAGGAGCACTGGAGCTCCCCATGGAGATACACTGGGTCTGATGAATTGCTTCTCCAACAACTCTTCCACTTGCTTCTTCAACTCTACTAACTCGGCTGGTGCCATCCTGTAAGGTGCCATTGACACTGGTCCAGCTCCAGGTACCAAGTCAATAGAGAATTCCACTTCTCTCTTAGGGGGTAACCCAGGCACCTCTTCTGGGAATACATCCGTGAAATCTTGCACCACGGGTATTCTGCTTACGTCCCCTTTATTCTCCACCTCTGACCGAGCGAGTATCACGAAGCACCTCGCCCCTTCTTCCAACTCTGACTGCCCTTGCTGAGCAGAAATTACATCTGATCCTTGGAGGTCTGGAAATGCAATCTTCTGACTACCGCAGTCAATGAGAACGTGATTGGCGGCTAACCAATCCATTCCCAGGATAACATCTAGGTCCTGAAGAGGTAGGCAGATCAAGTTCACCTTGAATCTGCGTCCCTCTACAATCACTGGACATTCGGGGCACACTGTAGAGGTCGACACCTGTCCTGATGCAGGTGTAGAGACCAACAGTTCGAAGGGTAACTCCTTCACTAGAAGGCCCAACTCGGCTACACACAGGCTTGACACAAAGGAGTGTGTCGCTCCAGAATCAAACAAAGCTTTTACACCCCTACCAGCTATAAAACATATACCCTGCACGAGGTTACCTGACTGAGATGCTTCTGCTCCAGACATGGCAAACACTCTCCCTGTCGCCTGAGGTCTGCTGCCTTCGTTTCTCCTCTGCTGGGAGCCACTGGGTTGGGTCGCCCCATTCCTGCTAGGGCATTCTCTAGCAACGTGCCCTGTCTTTTGACAGGTAAAACACCTTCTCTCTGAAGGCTGCTTGGGGCACACGTTGGGCGTGTGTGGTCCACCACAATGGAAACACTTGGGTTTCCAAGGTTGCCGCTGCTGAAACTGGGATGACGTTGTTCCCACCCGATGTGGTGGAGGCCTCGTATAAGGCTTGCCTTGTGGGTACTGCACCTTAGCCTTCCCACTTGAAGGATTCCCTGGGTGTGACCTGATCACCCGAGAATCACCCTTCTCCAGGGTCTCCACCATCTTCGCCTTCTCTACCAAGGCGTGAAATTCCCTGATGCACATCGGGGCTATGGTCTTCTTCAGCCCATGCTTCAGTCCCTCTTCAAACTTCCTACACCTCCAGGCCTCAGAGGTCGCCTGGGTATAGAACCGGGCGAGGTACTCAAAACGAGCAGCATAGGCGTTCACTGACATATCCCCCTGCTCCAGCTTCAGGAACTCAGCTTCCCTCGCAAACTTGGCGCTGTCAGGGAAGTATTTCTCCAAGAACTTCACCCTGAAGCTCTCCCAATCCAAAACATCCCCTCGGGCATCCATCATCTGCTGAGCTCCCATCCACCAGAACTCAGCTTCTCCTGATAGCAGATAAGTGGCGAACAGCAATTTCTTCTCTTCAGGGCAGGAGGTCGCCCTAAAGATTTTCTCCAGCTCTCTGACCCACTGATCTGCCTGATCAGGGGTAGCATTCCCACTAAACTTGGGTGGGTTGTGTCTCATGAACTCGGTCAGTCCCATCTGTTCTTGAGGCTGACCGCCGTGGGAGTTTGTCTCAGCCGACCGAGCAGTTTCCCAGTGGTGCATTGTAGCTTGATGGTTCTGAGCCATCGCTGCATTCTGCTGCTGGATGGCAGTTGCCATCATCTCGATAGCCTTAGCAATCTGGCTCATCTCCGAAGAAGATTGGGGAGGGGTAGAAGGTCTACGTGCCATCTCTCTTTGTTTCAGAGTTGAAACTACAGGTTTCTATATTCCCTACAACTACAAGAATGAGATCGATAAGAAATCAATTCATTCAGGAGGTAACATATAGACCTTACAAAGGTCAGCATCTCAAAATCATTAAGAATTTGAGCTCAACAACAGAATCATAATGCTTATAGCATCAAGCATAACACCAGAACAACTACTGGTATGCAGTCATCAATCCAATCAACCATTTTCAATCCATTACAAGGACACTCAAGAAAATGAAATAGCTCACACCAGAATTCAATATATGCTAAACATCAAACCTTTGGAATTAAGGTTGAGACTCATCCCGATCCAGTTATGAGTGTGCACCCTCACTACTTTATCAGGACCTTCTCATTCTTAATACTAAGATTTTCAGTTATAACATATATTCACCAAAGCACACACAAAATCTCAATACAAAAACGTTTGAAAACTTTTCACTATAGTTGTTATTTTAAACTCAAATAAATTTCATGAGCAGAAGAAACACAATGGATCCACAGCCCTCAGGTCATCCTAAGGACGAACTGCTCTGATACCATTAATGTAACATCCCGCCAAAATACTATACAAATGTATATAATGAAAATAAAGGTAACAAATAGATTCTATGAACAAAGTATGATATATATGAAATGTAGTTTCTCCTCACAGGGAGTTTAATACAAATTCGGTCAAATTTTTCCAGAAACATAAACAAAATACAGTAAAAAAAACGAAGCAGGCGGTCTCCTATCGAAAGAGACCGATCTCCTATCGGAAGAGACCGATCTCCTATCGGACGAGGCCGATCGCCCATCGGGGGACCCAAAAACAGCCGATCTCCTTCCGGCGACCACTTCACTAAGGAGCTCTACTTCCTGGAAGATCATCTGCTCCCGTGTAAGTTATACACGATCATCACAGTTTTAAGAGAACAGCCACAGAACCAAAACACGCAGGGTAAGCTAGATATTTTAAAGAGAGTTTAAATAAGAACATTAAAATCAGAGTAAGCAATTTTCAAGATATTCACGTAAAGCTATAGATTTTCTCAATGCCCTTCACCTGATCACCCAGAAATCACACATTTCACAATATTCTCAAGAGTCATTCATTTTCACAATACTGCATCAAGTGTCTATAATTTCAAGTTCCTCATTTCACATGTCAGACCACCACTGACTCAGCACACAAGACACTTGACACTACTTCCGGAAGACTCGTGCATTGACTAGACTCAGGGATTCTGCACCTGTCATACAAGCTGTAATGTTTACCAGCTATGCGCATCAACACAATCTCAATCTCAAGTTCACCATTCTCACAGTATGACAGGGTTAATCCATATGACAGGCCGAGCTCGTTCTGTTTCACACGACTCACCCATACATATGAACCTCCTTCGACTCTCAACGCCTGAATAACCTCATCTATATGAATCCATTATCTCAGGAGAGTCAGGATAATCCCATTATAGACATCACCGATCAATGCACATCCTACACGATCTTACACGGTATTTTCTTTCCTGAAAATACTATGCCTCGATCCACATTCACCACATCCAACACATCACATAACACTTAAAGGAATGATTTCAATCACAGCAAAACTCAATCCAGGATTCTTATTTTCGAATATCTCATTTAAATCTCAAACAGTTTCAAAGCAGCACCAAAAACAGAGAGTTCGCAAAACAACGCCAAAACCGGCGATCTGGTTCAAAAATAAGGTATTTCGAAGTCTGTATTTAAAAACCGGCGACCACGTCGCCCAAACACATAGCACAGAGCATTTTACAAAGATGAGAACGAAAACCGGCGACCATGTCGCCCAAAACACTTCAGAAACAGCTAATCTATGGCTTGTATTTAAGATGAAGTCTAGCTTCCCTTACCTGGACTTGCGCAAACACCAGGAGCTCCGAAACCCAACGAAGCTTGAACCCCGCCTTGTCTCTGTTTTCAGCGCCTGGTCTGTAGAACTTGCAGAGAACCTCTTAGGTGCTCTAAGGGCAACGTCGCGTGTCGCACTGATGCTGGAGGTTGCCTGAGTCTCAACGCAAGGAAGGGAAGAAGGGAGGGAGGAAGTTTGCGCTCACTCTAACACTCTTGAGTCTGTAACACTCTTTGCCTTCCCGCAGTGGCTTTTGAATCCCAGCTTACCTGTCCACGTTTGCTGCTGCTGCCACCCCTCCTGCAGGAAAGTCTGAGAACCACTGCCCTGAACAGTACGACCACTGCTGTCGTTTATGCATGCCAACCACTGCTCTGAACAGTACGACCACTGTTGTCGTTTGTGCATGCCAACCACTGCTCTGAACAGTACGACCGCGAGTGTCTCTTGCGCATGCCAACATTCTGATGTCACCACTCTGAATCATCCTTTTTGTCTACGTGGCGCGCGTGCAGGACGTTTCATGCTGAGAGTCTGGGTCCCACTTTATCTGTGTGAGGCTCGCCCTCGCGACAACTTTCCAACGCTGACTCATCCTGGCGAACGACCGATGTCTCCTTCGCCCTAGAAGACGACCGATGACTTCCTCTGGGAGACGACCGATGTCTTCCCTGGCGACGCCCTCATAACTCTCGCGCCTTGGCCACGTCCACATGCCTCGCGCCCTGGCAATGCCCACATGCCTCGCGCCCGCGCAATGCCTGCATGCCTCTCGGGCCCGCGCGTTGCCTGCATGCCTCTCGCGCCCGCGCGATGCCTGCATGCCTCTCGCGCCCGCGCGATGCCTGCATGCCTCTCGCGCCCGCGCGATGCCTGCATGCCTCTCACGCCCGCGCGATGCCTGCATGCCTCTCGCGCCCGCGCGATGCCTGCATGCCTCTCGCGCCCGCGCGATGCCTGCATGCCTCTCGCACCCGCGCGACGTCCACCTGGCGCTCATGTGTAGCAGGCGACCGGCGACCTCATAGCCTTCTATACTTAACTTTTTCCTCCCTTTCTATTCTAAATAAAACATACATAGAATTCTTTTAAAATATATCTCTTTTTATTCCAATTCAATTTTACAGGTCCTTACACCCTGGCAATGCCCGCATGCCTCTCGCGCCTTGGCCACGTCCACATGCCTCGCGCCCTGGCAATGCCCGCATGCCTCGCGCCCGCGCGATGCCCGCATGCCTCGCGCCCGCGCGATGCCCGCATGCCTCGCGCCCGCGCGATGCCCGCATGCCTCTCGCGCCCGCGCGATGCCTGCATGCCTCGCGCCCTGGCGACGTCCACCTGGCGCTCACGTGTAGCAGGCGACCGGCGATCTCATAGCCTTCTAAACTTAACTTTTTCCTCCCTTTTTATTTTAAAATAAAACATACATAGAATTCTTTTAAAATATAACCCTTTTTATTCCAATTCAATTTTACAGGTCCTTACAGTGTGACTCACAGTTATTACCACAAGGTGCAAGAATGGCTTGTGATGGCTGACTCAAGATAGGTTGATCATCAACAAATAAAATTTGATCATAAATGTTAGGACTGTTAGTTTCATTGCTAGTATCTTGAACCCTTTGATATGGAAAAACATGTTCATAAAAGACAATGTCCCTAGACACAAAAATTTATCTTGATTGAATATTCAATAAAATATATCCTTTTGTCCCTTTTTTAAAACCAATAAAAACATATTTTGATGCCCTTGGATCAAATTTTCTTCTATTTGTTGACAAAGTGCTAGCATAACATAAAGAACCAAACACCTTTAATCCATTAAAATTTGCATCAGTTTTGTAAAGTATTTCATGAGGAGAAGAATAGTTTAAAACAGGTGTGGGAAGCATGTTTATAATATGCGTAACATGTATCACAGAATATGACCAATAAATTTTGGGTAAATGAGATTTTATCATAAGAGCTCTTGCTACATCTAATAAATGACCATGTTTCCTCTCAACTATACTATTTTGTTGTGGAGTATTGACACATGATGTTTGATGTACTATTCCTTTATTGACAAAAAAAATTAGTCATGAAAAATTTAGTCCCATTATCACTTCTTATTATTTTTATAGCTGTCTCAAATTGTGTTTGAATAAAAACAACAAAATTTTCCAAAGCCTTGACAACTTCAGATTTTTGTTTTAAAAGAAAAATCCATGTGTTCCTCGAATAGTCATCAACTATGGTCAAGAAATATTTATGAACATGAATTGATGGTATTGAGTATGGTCCCCAAATATCTACATGAATCAAATCAAAACATTTTTTTGATTTAGATGTAGTAATAGGAAATGAAAGTCTTTTTTGCTTTGCAAAATGACAAACATCACAAACAAAAGATTTTTTATATTTAACAAAAGGAAATTTATTCTTGATAACATCAATACATTTATTTGAAATAGGACCTAATTGAAAATGCCAAAGGGTTTCTAGATCACTGGCACTAACATAACCATATTAATGGTGTGTGTAGATTTGATGGGTTTGATTTGAAGTTTCTGGTAAGAAGGGATCCTGAGTATATAAAGTCTATCTTGCATCTTAGCGGATCCAATCATCTCCTAGGATATCTTGTTCTGAATGTGACAGCCATTAGAGTCAGAGGTAAGAACACAAGATAGTTTATAAATCAATTTTGCTACTGAAAGAAGATTAAAATTGAAGCAAGGAATGTACAAAACATTGTCTATGACATGATTTTGATTGAGAAAAACACTTCCAGAATAATTGGCAATGACTTGATTTCCATTTGGTAATTTGACATAAATAGGATTAATTTGATGATATAAAGTGAAATAAGTTAAGGATGAACAAATGTGATCGGTAGCACCACTATCAATAATCCAAGAACTGAAGGAGGAAATAAAATTATTACCAGTTTGATTGGAAGGAATAACAGAGACTTGATTAGAAACATTGCCACTAGATTTGGTCTGTTGTAAAAGAGCTAACAATGTTTGATACTGCTCAGGAGTGAAACCAGTTTGTTGAGACTCCACTTCTAACTTTGAACCTTCATGCTTATGCTCATTATTATTAAAATCTGTTTATGAAAAACTACATTAGTATGACTTTGATCATGATTTTGATTTTTAAACTTGAAATGAGGTGGAAAGCCATGCTTTTTATAGCATATATCAATGGTATGCCCTGTCTTTCCACAATGACTGCATATTTTGGGAGTATATCCTCTTCCATAGCTTCCTCTTCCGCATCCAGCACCTCTGCCATAGGTTGTAGCATTGTTTTTATAACCTCCTTTGCTAGTAGCAATCATTGCCTTGGATTGATCACCAAAAATTTGCCTCTCTTGTTGTGTAACAAGAGAGCAAACTCTATTCAAGGATGGCAAAGGGTCCATCAATAGAATTTGAGTTCTCACTGTCGAATAATTATCATTTAACCCCCTTAGAAATTTGATAATTTGGTCTTGTGCTTTATATTTAGAAACATTCACAAGAGCATTGCAGGTGCATCTAGAGGCACATGAACAAGTACATAGTGGGCGAAAAAGATCAAGCTCATCCCAAAGAATTTTTAACTGAGTGAAATAGTTTGTAACAGTCAGCTCACCTTGTTTAAAAGAAGAAATCATCTCCTAGATATCAGAAATACGAATCATGTCTCCTTCTGAGAACCTTTCCTTTAAATTATTCCATATGTCAAAGGCATTGTCCATATAGATGATACTTTGTGCAATGGATTGAGAAACAACCTTGAGGATCCAGGAAACAACCAGCTTATTGGCTCTCTGCGATGTTGGAAACAATGAGTTGGTACTATTGGGAGCTTCTACAGTTCCATCAATGAAACCTATTTTGTTCTTTGAAATTAGGCTCATTTGAAATGAATGAACCAATGACGATAATTTGGTCCCTGAAGAATAACAAGGACAATAAGAAAGGAAGGGTTATCTAATGAACTAACATGGTAAGGTGAACAAAGATCTTGTGAAGGATCAACAACTTCACCCATGGATAAATGTAGTAACCAGAGCTCTGATAAGAGCTTTGATACCATATTATAAAATAGAACAGATATGAACAAAAGAGAACAAAGATGAACAAAAAAGTAAAAGGAAGGCAAAGGATATGAGAATGAATATCTCTTCAATTGTGTATTGAATCAGAACAAATAGTCTGAATATATACAAGTTGCACACTCATTCTAGGTCTAGCCAAAGAAAGATATAATCAATTAATAAATACTAGAATTGATCCGGTCGGTCATCGGTGGTCTATGACGTCAGCAGCTGATGACGACGTGGGTCAGTCACAGAGTGACGCATGGCACGAGAAAGCAGATGAACCAGGGTGGAGATCGTTCAAGAACAGCGATCAGTGGTTAGCTACCGAGTGACCACCACTAGAAGATCGATTCCTACTTGAGCGCCTGGAAGCAGAGCGCGAGAAGTGACGAAGCACCGATCAGTCATCGGTGCGTGCAAAGTGGTCAGTCATCGGTGCATGCAGAGTGATCAGTCGTCGGTGGTTCCTTGTCAACACGTGTTAAACTGGGACCCAGGCTCCCAGCGAGAACGTTACTCAAGGACCTCGCCTGATTCCATAAGCAAAGCACGAGGACGTGAAGAAGCACATCGGTCATCGGTGTGTGTTGAGGTGACATCGGCCGCGCGATGTGAACAACGCAATCGATGATCAGTAAAGCGCCCAGAGGCAGTGAATGGCCTTAGTCGCGAGACGACCACGCATGAAGATGAGAAGACGCAGTTAAGTGCAGAATCCTGCTAGAACGAGAACCCATCAAGGTTAGAGTCTCCCAGTGGGGTTGCATGTCTGCCACGTGGATGGTGAAGATGTTCCCAGGGTATAGGTAGGGCAGATAGGCACAGAAGTCGAGGGGCACAGAAGTACCCACGCAGCCTCCCCTGTCAGACTTTGCACTCAAGTGAAGAAGGCTGGCACGCAAGGTAGCCCTGGGGAGTGGAAACGACAGTGCAGAGTAATTAAGTGGCCCTAGAGGTAGCCTGTAGGGGCTACGCGGGTTTATATGAGGAAGAAGAACACCAAAACCAGGGATGCAATCTTTACCTCAGAATACACAACACAAAGCCAAAAGCACTCAGTTTTCGAATCAAAGAGAACTGAGGGCACACACACACGATCTCACACAGAGAGATCCGAGAGAGAAAGTTTCGGTGTTCCCGTTGCCTGACTTGAGCGTCGGAGCTACAACGGCCGCTAGAGGCGCCGTCTGTGTGTTTTGCAGGCACCGCTTGGAGTCCCGTCGAAGGTTCCTGGAGCCTCCTTGCAGGACGCGCAGCAGATAGAAAGCTAGACGAAGGAGTGACGAGGTGTTTTCCCCACGCTCGAGTCCGCGGCGAGATCATTTGGCGCCCACTGTGGGGCACGAAGTAAAACGAAGCCCCCATACACAAGAACGAGAGTGGAAATCGCACAGATGAGTAGAAGAACCAGACAAACGACTCCTCCACCACCTGCTGGTGAAGGAACTGTCACCATGGCGCAGGTCATGGAGATGATGCGCGCGTTGCAGGATAACGTCGCGGTATCGAGAGTTGAGCAAGAGAAGATGCATGCAGAGCTGACTGCATCGCATAGCAGGAATGAAGAGCTGAACCGCGTGAACGAGGAGTTGCGTAGGGAATTGCAGGCGCAAAATGAACGCGTATTCGAAGATAGAACGTCGATGCCGCCGTCGCCCCCTAGAGCATTTCCTATGCCCTTCTCCCCTGAGATCATGAACACGGTGGTACCCCCCAACCTGGTGGGAGTGAAGGCGTCGTTCACGGGAGTGGAAGACCCAGAGGCACATTTGACAGCCTTCCATACTCAGATGATGCTGTCTGGAGGTTCAGACGCCGTGTACTGCAAAATGTTTATGAGCACGCTGAGCGGAGTAGCTATGGAGTGGTTCGTGAGCTTGCCGGAGGGCCACATCACCTCCTTCCATCAGTTCTCAAAGCTATTCACGGAGCAGTATATAGTCAACAGAGCGCCGCCGGTGGTGACTTACGACCTGTTCGACGTGCGCCAGAACCAGGGGGAATCGCTGAAGGACTTCCTCAACCGCTTTGGTGTGCAGGTGGTGAGATTGCCCAGCAAGGATGAGAGCATGCTGGTGCATGCATTCAAGAAAGGCGTGCTACCTGGCCCTTTCAGCGAATCGCTCATCAGAAGCCACCCTGCCACCTTTGCTGAGATTCGGCGACGAGCGGTGGCGCACATAGTAGCGGAGACAGAGGTCTCTGAGAAGAGAGGCAGCACTGCGCCGACGAAGCCGCGCGGAGGTCAGGGGAAGCAACAGCAACAGGTGCGGGTGTATGAGACCAGGGAGGAGAGGAAGGCGCAGGGAAGGCCTCGTCCCTATGCAACCAGGAAGGTCCAGCCCAGGGGGCGTGCAAGGGAGAACAACACACCCCCTAGGTATGACTTCGTGATAGAATTGGCAGAGCTGATCACCATCCCTGCCGTGGCTGTGAGACTCCGAGTACTAGAGAAAACTGACATTGTACTTGGAAGGAGGAAGGACGAGTGGTGTGAGTTCCATCAGGCTTATGGACACACACTCCACACATGCCTGGCGTTGGGGCGACAACTTGCTGAGTTGGTGAAGACAGGTTTCCTGACCGATTACCTGAGGGAGGCGCAAGGTGATCGCGCTTCGGGGTCCCAGGCAGGTGATCAGCAGCATGAAATCCCTGTGCACGGGGAAATCAGGTGATAGAAGATGCTACACTGGGGGGGCTCCCAGGTAGCTCAAGTGAGAGCTGAAGCAGAGGGCATGATCGCCCCTCATGAGTAAAGCATCCCAGGTCGATCATTGCCCATCCAGAGTAGATGAATCGTTGGAGAATGAAGCTTATCGTCTGGAGACCCTGGGTGGAGCAGCTATCGCCGAGACGTGGAACGGTACACATTTGAAAGTTCCACTTTAGTTAAGTTGTAAAGTAGATGCGTTCTTGCACTGCACACTCAATGTATATACTGTAAATAGTTGAGCAAATCAGGGGGCACTCTTTTCCCTAAGGAGGGTTTTTAACGAGGCCACCCAATAAAAAAGATTTCAGTATGTCAAGGGTGCACATGTTTCCCAGTTTCAAGTTCCGCTTGCCCCAGATACAAGTCCAAGGGATCGGGCGGATCCTGCTCGCCCCAGGTGCGAGTACGGACCACCGACCTATGTTCTCCTCACCCCAGGAGTGAGTGCAGGTGGCCAAAGTTTGGGAACTCGGGAGTTCTAGTAAAACCAAGAGAGGAAAGGGAAGATTTCGAGAAACGTCCAATAGGAACCAGACCTAAAGGTTGATGACCTCGGAGCAAGCAAGAGGGGTCAACAAGAAAAACTCTCCTTCCCCGTAGCAAGACATCACCTTCGCGTTTAAGCACCAAGAAGCAGAGCTCGATCAGTCATCGGTGCACCCAAAGCAAGATCAGCCGTCGGTGCATGTCGGGGGTAAGTACTCGGTCGGTACATGGTCATCGGGGTCTTGCTAACACGTGTTAAGCTGGGACCCAGGTTCCCAGTGAGAGCGTTACGCATGCACCTCGCATGATTCCAGGAGAAGGTTGGTCATCGGGGTCATGCCAACACGTGTTAAGCTGGGATCCAGGTTCCCAACGAGAGCGTTACGCATGCACCTTGTTAGGAAAGATGGCTTTAAACTAGAGGGGGGGTGAATTGTTTAAAGAGGTTTTCGCAAACTTTTCCAAGCTAGAATGAATATCTTTCAGAAATCAAATGATTAAGCAATTCAGTTTGCCAAAACAGCAAGCAATACAGCACTGCCAGGAAAACAATCGGTTGTTTCTTCGAAACAATCGGTTGTTTATACCAGCAAACAACAAATAAACTGAAATTAAAGAGTTAGGGATAGAGAGATTGTACACAGATGTTTATACTGGTTCACTCCAACCTAGAGCTACATCCAGTCTTCTCAGAAACCCTGAGGAAATCCACTAAGCAATCAAACCCAGATTACTTACACAACAACCAAGAGAATGACCTTGAACCCTTCAAGACACACACTCTCCTTGGTCAACACTGAGATCTCTGATCTTGAATACCTCAAGGTCACACAGACAATCTCAGCAACGTATACAGAAAAGATTCAACAATTTACAAAATTACACTTGTTACAGATGAGATCTGAAATCAATACAAGTGAAAAACCTATCCCAATACTTCAATCAATCTCTCAAGCACTTCAGCAATCTCTTTTTCAGTTATTAGTTCTTTTGATATCTCTCTTTTTCAAAACCAAAAAAAGCTTATATAATACAGATCTTCTGATTATAAAAGGAAAGATTGTTTATCCATAATTGCTCTCAAAAAGATTGGTCAAAGCATTTAATGACTGGAGCGTATACAGTTTCAAATCATTTAAAGCTCAGTCAAAGAAAACAGTTTTTCTGTTATGGTTCCAAAACAAACAATCGATTGTTTCCTCGAATCATTGTCACTTAACAGTTTTCTCCAATCAAAAACAGTTTTCAAAACTTTCTCAAAACATCTAAGTATAAACAATCGGTTGTCTCGACAGAACAATCGATTGTTTCAACTTAGTTTGAAAAACACTTTGTTTCATTAAAGATTGAGATGCTTTTTGCTTTGAGATTAAATCTAATATTGGTTTACACTTTGAACTACCCCAGAACAAAACTATAAAGCAGCACAGCAGCATCACACAAGCAGAGGCTTCATCATCCTTCAAAGGATTTGGATTCTTCAAAACCTTGAACACCACTTGGTTCAACAATCTCCCCCTATTTGATGAAGACAAATCCCTGATGCTTGATCCCTGATGCTTTATGTTGATCTGATTAAATCTGAAGCAGTTCCTGCAAACGAACTTTTAGCAGACATTGAACCTCTGATATTTGGTTAGAAAAAATATACACAGTTAAGGCTTAAACAATTAATATCAGAAAAAAACAGCTAAAAGCAGTCTTAAACAAGCATCTAAGCAAACAAGCATAAAATCTCCCCCTATTTGTCTTCACAAATAGACAAATATAAGAGATAAAGCCATAAAAAGTTCATATTACATCAGAATTATAAAAGCAACAGCAGAAGGAAAGAAAAGAAAATCAAACTTCAACAGCAGCAAAAACAATCGATTGTTTCGACAATCCAATTGGTTGTTTTTCTTCATTCTTCCTTATCTCCAAACTGAAGATCAAAGATTTGGTTCTGAACAGCTTCAATTTGTTCATCTAGGCTTATGAACCTTGCATCCATGTTGTCAAACCTGGTATCAAACCTCTGGAAATTGCTAACACACAGATCATGGAGGTTTCTTTGGTTTTCAGCAAAGCTATCCATCCTATTCATCATGAACCTTTCAAAAGGTGACATTGATTGAATCCTTTCTTCTGGATGTTCAGCAGCTGCACTGGGTCCAGCATCTTGAAATCCTCCTGTTGGATCTTCATGTTCAACATCCATATCTGTAGGTTCTTCTTGAGCAGCACCACTAGAGGAGGCACCATGATCACCATCCTTGCTTACCCATTTTCCACCTATTTTTGTAAATCCCATCTTGCTGAGTGATCCATTGTTCAACTCTTGAGTTGACTTGACCAGCTCAGAAGTCTCATCTTCCAGATTAACTTCAAAATGGTTTAGGAATTTAGATATCAAAATAGCATAGGGATAGTGATAGTCACCCAACCTCATTGCTTTTTGCATGTGCTCTTTGATGATGTGAATCCAATTTAGCTTGACCTTCTTGGTGATGCAGAAGATGTAAACCAGATCTTCTTCAGTCAAAACAGAATGGTTGCTCCCCCTTGGAGTTAGAATCCATGTCACAATGAGAGCTAGCAGCCTCTCATCCAGTTTCAACCCTCCAACTGAGCATGCACTCACTTGAGCTTGAGTGTTTTTCAAACAGCTTCTGTAAAACTGAATTTTGTTGAAATCCTCCACCACACCAAGATTGCCTTTGCTGATTCGCATACCAGAAAACTTGAGTCCAGCAACAGCAGCCCAAACCTCATGGGTTATCTCCATGTCCACACCTTTTACATGAGAAACTAGGTTGTTTCCCTCAAATTTCAAATTGGTGTAGAAGACCTTCACCAAGTCTGGATATATGTTGCCCTTCATCTCCAGAAACCTTCTGAGATACTGATCTTTGAGAAGTTTCCTCACATTGTCCAGCTTTTGACTTTTCAGCCAATCAAAACTCACAACCTTGGGGTTGTTGATTTTCTTGAGACTTGTCTCATATCTATATTTTTCTATGAGATCTTTATCTCCAGAAAACCATCCTTCCAGCCTTCCTCCAGACCTTACAGCTCTGGTTTTGATTCTTCCAGAAGTGGGAGGTGTTGATTCCATGGCAGCAGAGATGAGAAAACAGAGGGCAGCTCTTCTTTACAGTTTTTCTCAAGAGATGGTGCAAGAGATGTTGCAAGAGATGTTGCAATTGGTTGTTCATCTGCACCTGATTTTATAACCATCTAAAAACCAATTTATGATTAATTCCATTCAATGGGTACCTGATTTTCAGAGAGAGAAGACTGTTCTGCACATGTCAGAAAAAGCTGAAAAACACATGGTCTTCACATGTGGACTTTGACTAGTCATTAAGGCACTTGAATTTCCAAGATTTTGGAGTATATTCCTTTATGATAGTTGTAACTTCTTTTCTGAACTTGTTCAGCATTCAATCACAGTATCATTGACCAAGATTCTCTATTTGAACTGATCTGCAACGAATAGAAATCCAAAAATAGAATTAAATCAATTTTTTTCACAGTGCTGTCAGACCCAAAACAATCGGTTGTTTCGAAGAAACAATCGGTTGTTTTTCTGCAGCAGTTAAAACTTAATTTTAAGAAATTTTAACCAAAAACAGAAGCAGATAACAGCAGATAACATTGACCAAAGAGGGATTAAACACAGGAAAGAACTTTAATACTAAAAATAGAGGACAGTAAAAGAAAAAACTCATCCTTGTGTTGTTTCATCAATGAGCCAATTGCTTGTTGATCAAGAAGGCTTCTTTTCATTGAATTGACCTTCTGCAAAGCATTGATTCAGCTTCAATGATTGCCCTTTGTCTTTAACAGTCTAACCAGTTGGCTCAGCTCCCCTTTTTCTATTAATTTTCCTGCACAAACATTAGTTCAAGCAACAAGATTTGGTCCTTTCACAAATGTGGGTCCAATTGGTTTCTTTTTCACACTTGGAACCTCACATCCTTTAGGGATCCATTTCATGTAGCCTCTTGGAACAGAAAACTTTCTTATTTTGCAGAATCTAACCGAATGGCCCTTTTTCATGCAATAAAAGCATGTAACAATCGATTGTTTCGTCTTAACAATCGGTTGTTTTTCTGGTTTTCTTAAAAAACTTTTTGAAAACCTATCTTGCTTGTTCTGTGGATTGAAGCCTAAACCAGCCTTTCTAAAAACACAACTTTGAGATGCCAAGACATTTTCAAAGTTTGATTTCCCTTTTGAAAGCTTGTCCACAGTTTCAACAAGATATTGAACCTTTTTCTCAAGATTTTCACAATTTTCACAAATGAGAGTATCACACTTACAAGAGGTGTTTTTGAAATGATTTTCCATCTTTTCAAAATCAATTTTTGTTTTTCTCAGATCCTCTTCAAGTGATTTAACTCTCTTTTCAAGCCCATTGTTAAGATCTCTCAATCGATTGTTTGAAAGCACCAATCGATTAGCTTCATCATGAGTTTCTTGAAAAGCTTCAAGCAATTCACAATAATTTTGTTCATTTAAGGAAGCACAAGAACTTACCTCACTTGAACTGCTTGAATCATCATCATCTTCAGCAATCAAACATAGGTTTGCTTTCTCATCTTCACTTGATGAAGAACTTGATGATGATACCTCATTTTCATCCCAAGCTATGTAGGCTCTCTTTGTCTTGCCTTTCTTCTCCTTGTAGCTTGCCTTTTTCTCCTTGCTTGTGTTGGGACAATCTGCCTTTATGTGACCTTGCTCACCACAACCAAAACAAGTATAGTTATTTGAATTTAAATCATTGGATTTCTTGTTTCCATACCTATCCTTGTTGTTGTCTTTGTTGCGGTTTCTCTTTAGGAATTTGCTGAATTTTCTTGACAGCAAACTCAGATTTTCCTCATCACTATCATCACTTGAATCTTGCTTTCCCTTGTGTTTGGATGCTTTCAAGGCTATGCTCCTTGTGTGCTTATCTTGATTCTCTTGAACATTGAGTCTATTCATCTCTAGCTCATGTTCCCTAAGCTTTCCAAACAAAGAAGCAACACTTAAGGATGTTAGATCTTTAGATTCAGAAATAGCAGTTACCTTTGGTTGCCATGCTCTATCAAGACATTTCAAGATCTTGATGTTTAGCTCTTCTTTGTCAAAAGTCTTGTCTAGGCTCATAAGGTGATTGATGATATGAGTAAACCTTTTCTATACTTCAGCAATTGTTTCACCTTTAAGCATTCTGAACATTTCATACTCTTGGATTAGAGCATGCTTTCTAGCTCTTTTAACTTCATTTGTTCCTTCATGAGTGACCTCCAAAGTATCCCACATTTCCTTTGATGATTTACATTGTGATACCCTGAAAAACTCATCAGAATTTAAAGCAGAGGTTATAATATTTTTGGCAATGCAATCAAATTTGGCCTTTTTGCTTTCTGTATCAGTCCATTGAGACCATGGCTTCTCAATGACAGAACCATCTTTTTCAAACTTTGGTATAAAAGGACCATTTTCAATTGCATCCCAAATTCCTTTGTCAAGAGATTCCATGAATATTTTCATTCTAACTTTCCAAAACTGGTATATCAAACCACAAAACAAGGGTGGTCTGTTTATTGAAGCACCTTCCCCAAAAGGTAGTCTATAAGCCATTTTAAAAGATTTTAGGATCAACTTGAATGACTTTCAAGAACCAAGCTCTGATACCAATTGTTAGGAAAGATGGCTTTAAACTAGAGGGGGGGTGAATTGTTTAAAGAGGTTTTCACAAACTTTTCCAAGCTAGAATGAATATCTTTCAGAAATCAAATGATTAAGCAATTCAGTTTGCCAAAACAGCAAGCAATACAGCACTGCCAGGAAAACAATCGGTTGTTTCTTCGAAACAATCGGTTCTTTATACCAGCAAACAACAAATAAACTGAAATTAAAGAGTTAGGGATAGAGAGATTGTACACAGATGTTTATACTGGTTCACTCCAACCCAGAGCTACATCCAGTCTTCTCAGAAACCCTGAGGAAATCCACTAAGCAATCAAACCCAGATTACTTACACAACAACCAAGAGAATGACCTTGAACCCTTCAAGACACACACTCTCCTTGGTCAACACTGAGATCTCTGATCTTGAATACCTCAAGGTCACACAGACAATCTCAGCAACGTATACAGAAAAGATTCAACAGTTTACAGAATTACACTTGTTACAGATGAGATCTGAAATCAATACAAGTGAAAAACCTATCCCAATACTTCAATCAATCTCTCAAGCACTTCAGCAATCTCTTTTTCAGTTCTTAGTTCTTTTGATATCTCTCTTTTTCAAAACCAAAAAAAGCTTATATAATACAGATCTTCTGATTATAAAAGGAAAGATTGTTTATCCATAATTGCTCTCAAAAAGATTGGTCAAAGCATTTAATGACTGGAGCGTATACAGTTTCAAATCATTTAAAGCTCAGTCAAAGAAAACAGTTTTTCTGTTATGGTTCCAAAACAAACAATCGATTGTTTCCTCGAATCAATCGGTTGTTTTGTCACTTAACAGTTTTCTCCAATCAAAAACAGTTTTCAAAACTTTCTCAAAACATCTAAGTATAAACAATCGGTTGTCTCGACAGAACAATCGGTTGTTTCAACTTAGTTTGAAAAACACTTTGTTTCATTAAAGATTGAGATGCTTTTTGCTTTGAGATTAAATCTAATATTGGTTTACACTTTGAACTACCCCAGAACAAAACTATAAAGCAGCACAGCAGCATCACACAAGCAGAGGCTTCATCATCCTTCAAAGGATTTGGATTCTTCAAAACCTTGAACACCACTTGGTTCAACACACCTTGCATGATTCCAGAAGAAGGTTGGTCATCGGGGTCTTGCTAACACGTGTTAAGCTGGGACCCAGGTTCCCAGCGAGAGCGTTACGCATGCACCTCGCATGATTCCAGAAGAAGGTTGGTCACCGGGGTCTTGTTAACACGTGTTAAGCTGGGACCCAGGCTCCCAGCGAGAGCGTTACGCATGCACCCCGCATGATTCCAAACCAGAAGAAGAGGAGTTGCCCACTCAAAGGGCGTGCGGTGATACCATGCAGGCAGGGATGCGCCTGGCGAGTGCGCTTAGACAGCCACCCCTGGTGCTCCCCTGGGAGCATGCACCCACTCAGTGAAGAAAGTCCTCACCCTCGACTTTATACAGCGGGGTGCAGGCAAAGAAAGTCCTCACCCTCGACTTTATACAGCGGGGTGCAGGCAGAGAAAAGTCCTCTACCTCTGCTTTTTACAGCAAGGTTGAGGCGAGAGAAAGTCCTCACCCTCGACTTTGTACAGCGGGGTGCAGGTGAGAGAAAGTCCTCACCCTCGACTTTGTACAGCGGGGTGCAGGCGAGAGAAAGTCCTCACCCTCGACTTTATACAGCGGGGTGCAGGCAGAGAAAGTCCTCTTCCTCTGCTTCTTACAGCAAGGTTGAGGCAAGAGAACCAAGTCCTTACCCTCTGCTTCATACAGCAAGGTTAAGGCAATAGAGAAAGTCCTCACCTTGACTTTATACAGCGAGGCTAAGGCGAGATAAAAAGTCCTCACCTCGACTTTGTACAGCGAGGCTGGGGCGAGAGGAGAAAGACCTCACCTCGACTTCCTACAGCGAGGCTGAGGCAAGAGGGGTCATCAAGAAGCAGTCCTCTTCCCCAAAACACGAGCATCATCTTCAGAGGTCGGGTCCTCTATGCACTTAGCGCTGGAGTGACACGGAAGTAATGCGAAGCCTAAAGCGCGATGACTGATCGGTGGTGCACTAACATGCTAGTCGATGGTCGGTAGCAAAGCTCTTAGTATGAAAGCTTGCCCAAACAAGCTCTTGGACGGTCAGTCGAAGCATTTAAACGCCATCAGGTCAGTCATCCAACATGAACTTATGCATAAAAGATGTATATACAAGTTTGTAGCAGCAAGAAAAATTACACAAAAGGAGAAGTGGCAAGGGAAGAAGCTCAAGGAGGAGGAATGAGCCTGCCATCGGCCACTGAATGGTGGAGGCTAGATTGGGTAGAGTCCGAGTCTGGCAGGACGCAGTGAACCTACTGCAAGCCCGTGGAACCCATCTATCAGAACCTCGGCACCAATAGCCATGGTCTCAGGTACATCAGCTTCAAGCTCCTTCTTCTCTTTGGCAACGAAGACCACTTAGTCTCTTCGCTGAGAACAAGTTCACAGCTCGAGACTGGGGGGCTTGTGATCCGGTCGGTCATCGGTGGTCTATGACGTCAGCAGCTGATGACGACGTGGGTCAGTCACAGAGTGACGTGTGGCACGAGAAAGCAGATGAACCAGGGTGGAGATCGTTCAAGAACGGCGATCAGTGGTCAGCTACCGAGTGACCACCACCAGAAGATCGGTTCCTACTTGAGCGCCTGGAAGCAGAGCGCGAGAAGTGACGAAGCACCGATCAGTCATCGGTGCGTGCAAAGTGGTCAGTCATCGGTGCATGCAGAGTGATCAGTCGTCGGTGGTTCCTTGTCAACACGTGTTAAACTGGGACCCAGGCTCCCAGCAAGAACGTTACTCAAGGACCTCGCCTGATTCCATAAGCAGAGCATGAGGATGTGAAGAAGCACATCGGTCATCGGTGTGTGTTGAGGTGACATCGGCCGCGCGATGTGAACAACGCAATCGATGATCAGTAAAGCGCCTAGAGGCAGTGAATGGCCTTAGTCGCGAGACAACCACGCATGAAGATGAGAAGACGCAGTTAAGTGCAGAATCCTGCTGGGACGAGAACCCATCAAGGTTAGAGTCTCCCAGTGGGGTTGCATGTCTGCCACGTGGATGGTGAAGATGTTCCCAGAGTATAGGTAGGGCAGATAGGCACAGAAGTCGAGGGGCACAGAAGTACCCACGCAGCCTCCCCTGTCAGACTTTGCACTCAAGTGAAGAAGGCTGGCACGCAAGGTAGCCCTGGGGAGTGGAAACGACAGTCCAGAGTAATTAAGTGGCCCTAGAGCTAGCCTGTAGGGGCTACGCGGGTTTATATGAGGAAGAAGAACACCAAAACCAGGGATGCAATCTTTACCTCAGAATACACAACACAAAGCCAAAAGCACTCAGTTTTCGAATCAAAGAGAACTGAGGGCACACACACACGGTCTCACACAGAGAGATCCGAGAGAGAAAGTTTCGGTGTTCCCGTTGCCTGACTTGAGCGTCGGAGCTACAATGGCCGCTAGAGGCGCCGTCTGTGTGTTTTGCAGGCACCGCTTGGAGTCCCGTCGAAGGTTCCTGGAGCCTCCTTGCAGGACGCGCAGCAGATAGAAAGCTAGACGAAGGAGTGACGAGGCGTTTTCCCCACGCTCGAGTCCGTGGCGAGATCAAGAATCATAACAAACAAAGACAAAATAAAGGTTATTCACCTCTATAAAGAGAAACAACTAAGAATTAGAAAAGACACAATTAATATTAATATTTTTCTATAACGCTTGTATCCATATCCTTTAATAGTATGAAAATGTAATAAAGATGGATGTTTTTAGAAAGTGGATTAATAATAAAGTAGATTTAAATCGAAGTATTAAAGAAGATTTTGTAATTGGAATTCATAAATTTGATCAGTTTGCAATAGACAATGATGTAAACAACCTTTTGCGAATAAGATGCTCTTGTGAAGTCTGTCAATGTGGAAAATATGAAATTCCTCTTGTAGTGAAGGTTCATTTGCAAAAAAGGATTTATGGGTAATTATTATTATATTGGACTAACAACGGTGAACCAATTCCTTTAGTTCCTTTTGTGTGCAAGTTGATCCTATTATAGTTGATTTGATCAATGACAAGTTTTTGACAACAATTACGAATAATTGATAATGGATGCTACTAGATCTGAAGTTGGGAGGGGTATTGATCAACTTAATTTTGAGATCTAGGCTTCACCGAGGAAGATCCCAACCTAGATGTGCAATGCTTTTTTAATACGATGACAACTACACAATATCCTTTATATGATGGGTATGAAAATCATTTTGTCTTATCAATGTCATTAAGAGCATTGAGTTTGAAGGTAGGCTACGGTTTATCTGAAGGTTACTTTAATGAGTGGATGCGATTCATGGGAAAAGTAATGCCTAACAACAACAATCTTCATACAAATCTTTATAAATCCAAAAAATAAAAATAAAAAAATCTGAAGACTCAAGTGTTTACAAATTTAGTGTTGTTCAAATGGATGCATGTTGCTTTACACAGAAAATGAAGTGCTCAAAAGTAGCATTTGTGGAGCGTAACGACATAGACATGTCAGTATATAAGGTAAAGAAACAATGGTTCCAATGAAGAATATGTAGTACTTTTTTGTGTTCCCTAATTACAATGATTATATTTGTCAATGCAAACAACTGTTTAAATGAAATGACATCACATTCATCAAAGGAAGGATCGTTGTCTATCTCATCCATTTGATGATGGAGCATGTAAGCGATTTAACAATATGTAGCCTAGCTTTAATCAAAAGGCATGTCATGTTCGATTGTGGTTGTGTGTGGTTGATGCACACCATTTAATATGACATGTAAGGTTTATTCTTCTTGACCTGTTATCCTTACTTCATATAATTTTCAACAATGGATGTCCATGAGAAGATAATTTATGCTCTTAACCATTATAATTCCTAGCCCATCAAATCTCAAGAAGAAAATTGATGTTTATCTATTCCTCTTATTAGTGAATTGAAAATTGATGGATTAATAACCTATGATGTTTCAGAGAAGAAAAATTTTGTTATGAGGGCAACTTTGATGTGGACAATTAATGACTTTTGATCATATGAGATGTTAAATGGTTGGATGACAATGATAAAATGTGTTTGATTGCCCAATTTGTTTTAAGCATAGTAAGACATTTACCTTGACATACAATTGAAAGTAATCATGGTTCGATTGTCAGTATGGGTGGTCATGGATTAGATTTTTAAAATCTAATCTAGATCTAATCCATATCCAATAAAATAGATTGAATCTAAAATTCAAATCCAAAATTGAATTTTTTCCCCAATTCAATTTAAATTAGAATAAATCTAGTTTGCACAATTTTTCAAATTGGAATTGAACTTATATTTGAATTGGCCCGACTTAAGCTAAATCCTTGCTAGACCAACCTAACATGGGCTCGATATGCCGAACCCAACATCATGTGGGTTTGACCCTGTCAAATCCAGGTAGGTTAACCTAGGCTTATTTCGACCCATCTTGACGAGCTTAACCCGACCCAACCAAGCCTGACCTGAGCTTGACCCAATCTAACTCAACCCAAATTGACCTGGGCTCAACCCCACTTAGTCTCATCCTAGCCTAGGCTCGACCCAACCTAGTCTAACAAGGGCTTGATCCAACCTAGTCTGACATAGACCTGTCCCAACCCTAGTTTGACATAGGCAAGTCCCAACCCAATCTAATACGGGCTCGAACCAACCTAACTTGCATAAGCCCAAATTGACCCAGGCTAACTTGGATTTGACCTAACCAATCTAAAGAAAATTCTTCCTGCACCATATCAATTTGAACCTACACTTGATTTTTTAGTAAAATGACGAAAATGACCTTGCAAAATGACGAAAATAACCTTAAATGCAAGAGGTGCTGATAAAAACATACTTCCAGAATCCTTTTCCGAAATACATTTTTGGATTTAGATTTCTAGAACACATTTCTGAATTCCTAAAATCCTTTTCTGAAATGCATTTCCAATTTTGTGTTCCAAATTTTCTTTTTCGAAATGTATTTTTTACATTTCAAATTTACTTTTCTAGAATGAGATTTTGATTTTTGAATTGTATTTTTTGAATTTTGGATTTTTAAATCAAGAATAGAGGGTAATTTTAGAAAATTTGAAAGGGGATAGGGTGGAGGTTCAAATTGGTATGGTGCAGGAAGAATTTTCCCCAATCTAACCATGCATGAATTTGGCCTAACTAGACCTTTCTTAACCTAATCCTAGGTTGACTTGACCCAACCCGGTGTGGACCTGTCAATTCAACTTGATGTGAACCTAGGTTGACTCAGCTCGATATGGACCACACCTAACTCGACCCAACGTGGACTTGACCCAATTCAGCTCGACATGAACCCAACTTGACTCAAGCTGACTTCGGTTTGACCAAACTCAGCCTGACCAGGACTCAACTCAATTTGATTTGACTAGGGCCCGACTTGACTCAATCCAACCAAGGCTTGATCTGACTTAGTCCGACTAGAGCCCAACCCAACCTAAGCCCCTTTCGAATTAGCTTGATTTGGACTCCATTCAACACTGCCTGACCTAGACCCCAAAAATTCAGCAAGACATAGGCTCACCCCAACTTTGCTTGACATGGAACTGGGTTAATTTGGCTCGACTTGGACTTGGGATGACCCAAACTTACTTGAGCTTGGCCCGACTTAACGTGATGTAGACCTAAGCTTACTCAACCCAATCTAGGTCGTGCCTAATGTAAGGACCTGAAAAATTTATTGGAATAAAAGAGTTATATTTTAAATAAATTCTAAGTATGTTTTTATTTAGAATAGAAAGGGAGGAAAAAGTTAAGTTTAGAAGGCTACGAGGTCGCCGGTCGCCTGCTACACATGAGCGCCAGGTGGACATCGCGCGGGCGCGAGAGGCATGCAGGCATCGCGCGGACGCGAGAGGCATGCAGGCATCGCGCGGGCGCGAGAGGCATGCAGGCATCGCGCGGGCGTGAGAGGCATGCAGGCATCGCGCGGGCGCGAGGGGCATGCGGGCATCGCGCGGACGCGAGGCACGCGGGCATTGCCAGGGCGCGATGCATGTGGACGTGGCCAAGGCGCGAGAGTTATGAGGGCGTCGCCAGGGAAGACATCGGTTGTCTCCCAGAGGAAGACATCGGTCGTTCGCCAGGAAGAGGTCATCGGTGGTAGTCTTCGCGCGAGGTCATCGGTGGTAGTCTTCGCGCGAGGTCATCGGTGGATCGTCTTCGCGCGAGAGGTCATCAGTGGTTTCTCTTCGAGCTGGTAGTCATCGGCGAAAGGTCATCGCGCGACGTTGAGTTACACCCAGAGAACGTGGGCCCCAGACTCCCAGCAAGAGACGTTCTGCACGCGCGCCACGTAGACGAAAAAGTGGTTCAGAATAGTGACATCAGAATGTTGGCATGCGCGGGAGACACTCACGGTCGTACTGTTCAGAGCAGTGGCTGGCATGCACAAGCGACAAACAGTGGCAGTACTGTTCAGAGCAGTGGTTGGCATGCACCAGAGACAACAGTGGTAGTACTGTTCAGGGCAGTGGTTCTCAGACTTCTCTGCAGAGTGGGTGGTGGCAGCTGCTTTTGGAGGGATAAGTTGGTTTAAATTACAGAAATCCACTGCTGAGAGAAAAGGAAGACATTGTTGTAGTCGAAGAGAGAAAGAGTGAGTTCCCTCCTCTCCATTTCTCTCCTTCACACTGCGATTCTAGTACACCTTCACGCGGGAATACGACGAGCGACAGCCACCATTGGAGCACTTGGGTGGTTCTCTGCAAGCTCTTCAAAACCAGACACAAGAACAGAGTCAAGGCGTTCTTCAAGCTTCGTTGGATTTCGGAACTCCTGGTGTTTGCGCAAGTCCAGGTAAGGGAAGCTAGACCTCTTTTCCATACGAGCCATAGTTTAGCTATCTTCTGAAGTGAGGGCGACGTGGTCGCCATTTTCGTTTTCATCTGCGTAAAATGCTCCGTATGTGTGCTTGGGCGACGAGGTCGCCGGTTTTATATACAATCTTCGACACACTCTGTTTTTGAACTAGATCGCCGGTTTTGGCGCTGTTTTACGAACTCCTCTGTTTTTGATACTGTTTTGAAACTACTTGAGATTTACATGAGGTATTCGAAGATCTGAAGCTTTGAAATGGTTGTTGATGTGATTTGAATGATTTATTTGAATGGTATGATGTGTTGGATGTGGTGAGTGTGAGGTCGAGGCATAGTATTTTCAGGAAAGAAAATACCGTGTAAGATCTTGTAGTAGGTGCATTGATCGGTGATTAAGAACGAGATATCCTGACTCTGCTGAGGTAATGGACTCACGTAGAGGAAGTTACTCAGTTGTTGAGAGTCGAAGGAGGTTCACCTGTATGGGTGGGTTGTTTGAAAGAGAACAAACCGACCTGTTTTGCGTGGATTAACCCTGTCATGCTGTATGGTGATGTGTGAGATTCATTATACGCTGATGAATGTGAGAGATTTCACGGCGACCCTGTGGATGTGTGAGATTCCACAGTGGGCAATATGACAGGTGCAGATCTCTGAGTCTAATCAATGCACGAGTATTCCGGAATTAGTGTCTTGTGTCTATGTATTGTGAGTCAGTGGAAAACCTGACGTGAGAAATGAGGAACACTGTATGTGGATAGACACTTGCTGCACTGTGTGATATGAACTACTCTTGAGGAATTGTGAAATGTGGGTTTTTACTTGATGGTATGTGGGAAGAATGAGAAAGCTGATGTTTTTACGTGGGTGCCTTAAATTAATTTATCTTGATTTTAAAGTTCATATCTAAATTCTCTTTTAAAACTGCCTAGCTTACCCTGCGTTTTCGTTTGTGGATGTTCTTCTTAAAACTTGTGATGATCGTGTATGATTTACACGGGAGCAGATGACGTTGCAGGAAGGTGAGATCGCCGGTCTGATAGGAGATCGCCTGGCTGATAGGAGATCGCCTGGCTGATAGGAGATCACCTGATTGACTAGGAGATCGCCCTTTTTTTTTTTAGCATATCGCCCGATTTGTCTTTTGTTGTATTTTTGGTTAAGTTTATTTTGGAAAGATTCACAGTTTATGTATTAAACTCCCGATGAGGAGAAACTCCATTATATATATATATGATTATGTTTATTTCAAAATACTTGTTTATCTTCATTTATATTATATAAATATGAAATGTATTTGGTGGGATGTTACATTAATGGTATCAGAGCAGTTCGTCCTTAGGATGACCTGAGGGCTGTGGATCCATTGTGTTTCTTCTGCTCATAAAAGTTATTTGAGTTTTTAAATAACAACTATAGTGAAAGGTTTTCAAACGTTTTGTATTGAAAAGTTGGTGTGTGCTTCTGTGCTTTAGTGAACGTATACTCTAGCTGAAAATCTTAGTATTAAGGGTGAGAAGATCTTGATGAAGTAATGAGGGTGCACACTCATAACTGGATCGAGATGATTCTCAATCTTAATTCCAAAGATTTGATGTTTAGTATACATTGAATGCTGGTGTGATCTAGTTTAGCTTATTGAGTGTTTCTGCAATTGACTGAAAATGGTTGTTTGAACTGATGGTGATGATATCAGTAGCTGTTCTAATACCTTGCTTGAGATTCTAAGTATTACGAGTATGTTGTTAAGCTCAAATTCTTGATGACTTTGAGATGCTGACCTTTGTAAGGTCTGGTTATTACCTCCTGAATGAATTGATTTCTTATCAATCTCATTCCTGTAGTTGTAGGGAATATAGAAAACTCATAGCTTCAAGATCCGAAACAAGAGAGATGGCACGTAGACCCTCTACCCCTCCCCAACCTTCTTCTGAAATGGGTCAGATCGCCAAGGCCATCGAGATGATGGCAAGTGCCATCCAGCAGCAGAATGCGGCGATGTCTCAAAATCACCAAGCTACAATGCAAAAGTGGGAGACCGCCAGATCGGCCGCAACAAACCCCGACGTCGGTCAGCCTCAGGAGCATATGGGACTGACTGAGTTCCTCAGGCACAACCCACCTAAGTTCAGTGGGAACGTTACCCCTAATCAAGCAGATCAGTGGGTCAGGGGGTTAGAGAAGATATTCAGGGCGACTTCCTGCCCTGAAGACAAGAAGCTGGTGTTTGCCACATACCTCCTGTCTGGGGAAGCTGAGTTCTGGTGGATGGGAACTCAACAGATGATGGAGGCCCGAGAGGAAGTGATGGATTGGGAAAGCTTCAGAGTGAGGTTCTTGGAGAAGTACTTCCCAGACAGCGCAAGATTTGCGAAGGAAGCTGAGTTCCTGAGGTTGGAGCAGGGGGATATGTCTGTGAATGCCTATGCTGCTCGGTTCGAGTACCTCGCCAGGTTTTATACCCAAGCCACCTCTGAGGCTTGGAGGTGTAGGAAATTCGAAGAAGGACTGAAGCATGGGCTGAAGAGGACCATAGCCCCGATGTGCATTAGAGAATTTCATGCCTTAGTGGAGAAGGCGAAAATGGTGGAGACTCTAGAGAAGGGTGAGTCTCGGGTGAACAGGTCCCACCCAGGCGGTTCCTCCAATGGGAAGGCAAGGGTACAGCAACAGCAGTTTAAGCCCTACGCGAGGCCTCCACAGCATAGGGCGAGAGCAGCACCACCCCAGTCTCATCAGCAACAAACCAGGAAATTTCAATGTTTCCATTGCGGTGGGCCACACACAGCCAATGTGTGCCCCAAGAAAGACTCAGAGAGGAGATGCTTTACCTGCCAGAAGACGGGGCACGTTGCCAAGTATTGTCCTACTCAGCACAGAATGACTCAACCCAGTGGTTCCCAGCAGATGAGGAACGAAGGCAACAGACCTCAGGCAACCGGGAGGGTGTTTGCCATGTCAGGAGCTGAGGCGTCCCAATCAGGTAACCTTGTGCAGAATGTTTGCTTTATAGCTGGTAGAGGTGTAAAAACTTTGTTTGATTCTGGAGCGACACACTCCTTTGTGTCAAGCATGTGTGTAGCCGAGTTGGGCCTTATGGTGAGAGAGTTACCCTTCGAACTGTTGGTCTCTACACCTGCGTCAGGACAGGTGTTGACCTCCACAGTTTGCCCTGAATGTCCAGTGATAGTAGAGGGACGTAGATTCAAAGTGAACTTGATCTGCCTACCTCTTCAGGACCTGGATGTTATACTGGGAATGGATTGGCTAGCTGCCAATCATGTTCTCATAGACTGTGGTAGGCAGAAGGTAGCATTTCCAGACCCCCAAGAATCAGAGGTGTGGCCAGTTCAAAGAGGGCGATCAGAGTTGGAAGAAGGGGCGAGGTGCTTCGTGATGCTAGCTCGGTTGGAAGTGAGGAATGAAGGGGACGTAAGCAGAATACACGTGGTGAGGGATTTCACGGATGTATTTCCAGAAGAGGTGCCTGGGTTACCCCCTAAGAGAGAATTGGAATTCTCTATTGACTTGGTACCTGGAGCTGGACCAATATCAATGGCACCTTACAGGATGGCACCAGCCGAGTTAGTAGAGTTAAAGAAGCAGTTGGAAGAGCTGCTGGAGAAACAGTTCATCAGGCCCAGTGTATCTCCGTGGGGAGCTCCAGTGCTCCTAGTCAAGAAGAAGGATGGAGGGTCTCGGTTGTGTATAGACTACAGGCAATTGAACAAATTGACCATCAAGAACAAGTACCCCCTACCTCGGATTGACGATTTGATGGACCAGATTCATGGGGCCTCGGTGTTCTCCAAGATTGACCTGAGATCGGGGTATCACCAAATCTTGGTAAAAGCTGAAGATGTTCAGAAGACAGCTTTTAGGTCTAGATATGGGCACTACGAGTATGTAGTGATGCCATTTGGAGTCACCAATGCTCCAGCTCTATTCATGGACTACATGAATAGGATCTTTCGTTCTTTCTTGGATAAGTTTGTAGTGGTCTTCATTGATGACATCCTCATTTATTCAAGGACCGAGGAAGAGCATGAGGAACACCTGAGGACAGTATTGGAAATACTGAGGGAGAAGCAGCTCTATGCCAAGTTCTTTAAGTGTGAGTTCTGGCTAAGGGAAGTCAACTTCTTAGGACACGTGATATCTGCCCAGGGGATCTCGGTAGATCCAGCCAAGGTAGAGGCAGTGCTGCAATGGGAACGTCCTAAGACAGTGACTGAGATAAGGAGCTTTGTGGGGTTGGCGGGCTACTATCGGAGGTTTATTGAGGATTTTTCCAAAGTAGTGGCTCCTTTAACACAACTGACCCGCAAGGACCAACCCTTTGCTTGGACCGACCGATGTGAGCAGAGCTTCAGGGAACTAAAGGAGAGGTTGACCAGTGCTCCAGTGCTGGTGATTCCAGAAGTAGGAAGACCTTTTGATGTCTTCTGTGATGCCTCACATCAAGGCTTGGGATGCGTCTTGATGCAAGAGAAGAGGGTGGTTGCATATGCTTCAAGGCAACTCAAGGTGCATGAGAAAAACTACCCTACTCATGATTTGGAGTTGGCAGCGGTAGTGTTTGCCTTGAAGATCTGGAGGCATTATCTTTACGGAGCTCGGTTCCAGGTATTCAGTGACCATAAGAGCCTGAAATACCTGTTTGATCAGAAGGAACTAAACATGAGGCAGAGAAGATGGATGGAGTTCCTAAAGGACTACGATTTTCAACTCATGTATCACCCAGGGAAGGCCAATGTAGTGGCAGATGCGTTGAGTAGAAAATCAATCCAAGTCGCCACCATGATGATGGAAGAGCAGAAACTGATCGAGCAGTTCAGGGACTTAAACCTTGGGGTGGAGTTCCACGTGAATCACATTAGTTGTAGTAAGCTGACTATAACTAATGACTTCCTGGGGATGTTGAAGGATAAGCAATTGGAGGACCCGAGCCTGAAGCATGCTGTAGAGTCACTGGGGACTGACCAGGCGAGAGAATTTGAGATGGGCGAAGATGGGATCTTGAGGTTTAATGGCAGAATTTGCATACCTGCAAATGATGAGTTAAAGAAGATGATCCTAGATGAAGGTCACAAGAGTCGCCTTAGCCTACACCCAGGTATGAATAAGATGTATCATGACTTGAAGGAGTCATTTTGGTGGGCGGGCATGAAGAAAGACATCGCCCAGTATGTCACTACCTGCTTAACGTGTCAAAAGGCAAAAGTAGAGCATCAGAGACCTGGCGGGTTGTTACAGCCATTGGATATCCCTGAGTGGAAATGGGACAGCATTGCCATGGATTTTGTCACCCATTTACCCAGATCAGCGAAGGGGCATGATGCAATCTGGGTCATAGTAGATCGGCTGACAAAGAGTGCCCACTTCCTCCCAGTAAATATGAAGATGCCCATAGCCAAGTTGGCACAGCTGTACATCAAGGAGATTGTGAGGTTACATGGAGTGCCTTCCAGCATCATTTCAGATAGAGATCCCAGGTTCACTTCACGGTTTTGGCAGACCTTACAAGAGTGTTTGGGAACCAAGTTGAGGATGAGCTCTGCATATCATCCCCAAACAGATGGTCAGTCAGAGAGGACGATCCAATCTTTGGAAGATCTGCTGAGGGCATGCGTTTTGGATCAATTGGGAGGTTGGGAGGAGGTGTTGCCACTAGTGGAGTTTACCTATAACAATAGCTACCACGCCAGCATTGGGATGGCACCATATGAAGCCCTGTATGGGAGGAAATGCAGAACTCCCTTATGTTGGTACCAGGAGGGCGAGGCAGTCTTGGTTGGGCCAGAGTTGATTCAGCAGACGACCGAGAAGGTGAAGCAGATACAAAGCAGAATGAAAGCCTCTCAGAGTAGGCAGAAGTCCTATGCAGATCAGAGGAGAAAGCCTTTGGAGTTTGCTGCTGGAGATCACGTGTTCATGAAAGTGACACCAACCAAGGGTGTAGGGCGGGCGATCAGGTCAAAGAAGTTGTCCCCTAAGTTCGTGGGACCATATCAGATCTTAAGAAGGATTGGCCCAGTGGCGTATGAGATCGCCCTACCTCCCCATCTGGCGAATCTGCACAATGTGTTTCACGTGTCACAGCTGAGGAAGTACATGGCAGACCCTAGTCATGTGCTGGATGTAGACGACGTGCAGATTAGGGATGACTTGTCCTTTGAAGCAAAACCAGTCAGGATTGACGATCGGCAATGTAAACAGCTCAGAGGCAAGACCATCGACATGGTGAAAGTGGTGTGGGATGAGAAATCGGGGGATTCTACTTGGGAGTTAGAAGAACCCATGAGGGAGGCTTATCCATACCTCTTTTCCTTGTAATCCAATTTTCGAGGACGAAAATTTTTCTTGTTGGGGAGAATGTAAGGACCTGAAAAATTTATTGGAATAAAAGAGTTATATTTTAAATAAATTCTAAGTATGTTTTTATTTAGAATAGAAAGGGAGGAAAAAGTTAAGTTTAGAAGGCTACGAGGTCGCCGGTCGCCTGCTACACATGAGCGCCAGGTGGACATCGCGCGGGCGCGAGAGGCATGCAGGCATCGCGCGGACGCGAGAGGCATGCAGGCATCGCGCGGGCGCGAGAGGCATGCAGGCATCGCGCGGGCGCGAGAGGCATGCAGGCATCGCGCGGGCGTGAGAGGCATGCAGGCATCTCGCGGGCGTGAGAGGCATGCAGGCATCGCGCGGGCGCGAGGGGCATGCGGGCATCGCGCGGACGCGAGGCACGCGGGCATTGCCAGGGCGCGATGCATGTGGACGTGGCCAAGGCGCGAGAGTTATGAGGGCGTCGCCAGGGAAGACATCGGTTGTCTCCCAGAGGAAGACATCGGTCGTTCGCCAGGAAGAGGTCATCGGTGGTAGCCTTCGCGCGAGGTCATCGGTGGTAGTCTTCGCGCGAGGTCATCGGTGGTAGTCTTCGCGCGAGGTCATCGGTGGATCGTCTTCGCGCGAGAGGTCATCAGTGGTTTCTCTTCGAGCTGGTAGTCATCGGCGAAAGGTCATCGCGCGACGTTGAGTTACACCCAGAGAACGTGGGCCCCAGACTCCCAGCAAGAGACGTTCTGCACGCGCGCCACGTAGACGAAAAAGTGGTTCAGAATAGTGACATCAGAATGTTGGCATGCGCGGGAGACACTCACGGTCGTACTGTTCAGAGCAGTGGCTGGCATGCACAAGCGACAAACAGTGGCAGTACTGTTCAGAGCAGTGGTTGGCATGCACCAGAGACAACAGTGGTAGTACTGTTCAGGGCAGTGGTTCTCAGACTTCTCTGCAGAGTGGGTGGTGGCAGCTGCTTTTGGAGGGATAAGTTGGTTTAAATTACAGAAATCCACTGCTGAGAGAAAAGGAAGACATTGTTGTAGTCGAAGAGAGAAAGAGTGAGTTCCCTCCTCTCCATTTCTCTCCTTCACACTGCGATTCTAGTACACCTTCACGCGGGAATACGACGAGCGACAGCCACCATTGGAGCACTTGGGTGGTTCTCTGCAAGCTCTTCAAAACCAGACACAAGAACAGAGTCAAGGCGTTCTTCAAGCTTCGTTGGATTTCGGAACTCCTGGTGTTTGCGCAAGTCCAGGTAAGGGAAGCTAGACCTCTTTTCCATACGAGCCATAGTTTAGCTATCTTCTGAAGTGAGGGCGACGTGGTCGCCATTTTCGTTTTCATCTGCGTAAAATGCTCCGTATGTGTGCTTGGGCGACGAGGTCGCCGGTTTTATATACAATCTTCGACACACTCTGTTTTTGAACTAGATCGCCGGTTTTGGCGCTGTTTTACGAACTCCTCTGTTTTTGATACTGTTTTGAAACTACTTGAGATTTACATGAGGTATTCGAAGATCTGAAGCTTTGAAATGGTTGTTGATGTGATTTGAATGATTTATTTGAATGGTATGATGTGTTGGATGTGGTGAGTGTGAGGTCGAGGCATAGTATTTTCAGGAAAGAAAATACCGTGTAAGATCTTGTAGTAGGTGCATTGATCGGTGATTAAGAACGAGATATCCTGACTCTGCTGAGGTAATGGACTCACGTAGAGGAAGTTACTCAGTTGTTGAGAGTCGAAGGAGGTTCACCTGTATGGGTGGGTTGTTTGAAAGAGAACAAACCGACCTGTTTTGCGTGGATTAACCCTGTCATGCTGTATGGTGATGTGTGAGATTCATTATACGCTGATGAATGTGAGAGATTTCACGGCGACCCTGTGGATGTGTGAGATTCCACAGTGGGCAATATGACAGGTGCAGATCTCTGAGTCTAATCAATGCACGAGTATTCCGGAATTAGTGTCTTGTGTCTATGTATTGTGAGTCAGTGGAAAACCTGACGTGAGAAATGAGGAACACTGTATGTGGATAGACACTTGCTGCACTGTGTGATATGAACTACTCTTGAGGAATTGTGAAATGTGGGTTTTTACTTGATGGTATGTGGGAAGAATGAGAAAGCTGATGTTTTTACGTGGGTGCCTTAAATTAATTTATCTTGATTTTAAAGTTCATATCTAAATTCTCTTTTAAAACTGCCTAGCTTACCCTGCGTTTTCGTTTGTGGATGTTCTTCTTAAAACTTGTGATGATCGTGTATGATTTACACGGGAGCAGATGACGTTGCAGGAAGGTGAGATCGCCGGTCTGATAGGAGATCGCCTGGCTGATAGGAGATCGCCTGGCTGATAGGAGATCACCTGATTGACTAGGAGATCGCCCTTTTTTTTTTTAGCATATCGCCCGATTTGTCTTTTGTTGTATTTTTGGTTAAGTTTATTTTGGAAAGATTCACAGTTTATGTATTAAACTCCCGATGAGGAGAAACTCCATTATATATATATATGATTATGTTTATTTCAAAATACTTGTTTATCTTCATTTATATTATATAAATATGAAATGTATTTGGTGGGATGTTACACCTAACTTGGCTTGACTTAGGCCTAATATTTTTTGACTTAACCGGTCCTCGACTTGGTCTCAGTCGAATTCAACCTAACATAAACTCAAATCCACTTTTCTTGACAAAGACCCGAGTCAACTTAGTTAGACCTTAGCCCGACCCATTTCTCTTGCTGAACATTTTGCAATTTCTAGTATATTTCTCTTTCAAATATACTCTCATACTCATTTGTCCTTCATGATTGTTACTTATTAATCCTTCCCTAACATTTTATCAGTATTATTTCTCCCTCTGAATCTCTTGTTAGTGTTGGAATTCCCTCCTTAATTAATGGGAGACCATAACCAATGAATCTTGATAATTAATCCATTGAATATATTCAATGATGACCATTCCAAAGTCTTGGAATTATATCTTTCTTGAAGACTATGAAGTTCAATCTAGAAAGTTGTAGATAATATTTTTCAAGGTATCTTGAAAATGTGATAAAGATTAATTATCCATTATCTCTTTATGAAGAAGTCTTCCTCTCCTTCGTTATATAAAAGGAACTTGTGAGGAAGAGAAATGCAAGAAAAGAAGAAGAGCAACATAGAGAGTAAATGAGAGAATAGATATCCACCATAATGTGAGATTAGAAATCCTAGTGAGATGCTAGAGGGATTTTGTATTCCATCATTCTTGTTGAATAAAATTTATATGTTATTTTGTGGGTTTTAAATTTAGAAGTTAGTGAAAAATAAAAGAATGAGAGTTTTGATAGATGAAAGGCCAAGAGTTGTTAGTGCGGTTTTATGACCATAATAAGGATTTATTATGTTGTTAGTGGGGTTTTAGGACCATAATGAGATTTTATTATTTTCTATTTTAGAAAAGCTTGATAATGCTTATAAAGAGGATTCTCTCTCAATTGTAAGATGCACAACAAAAAAGATATACAACAGAGAAATAAAAGAAAAGTGATTTTTTAGAGAAAGAGAGTGTGTGTGTTATCTTTGGATAAATTGGTTATTTTACAATTTGGTATCAGAGCCAATGGCAAATGTCATGGGTCAAATACCGCTACCACGATTAATAAAGGCGACCATATATGACAAATGAAGCATTCAAATGAAAGCCTTTCTCGGTTCGCAAGATGCATGGGAGGTGGTTGAAGAAGGTTTCAAAGAACCAACAGATATCACGGGTTATACAGCAGCTCAAACCAAGGCGTTGAAAGAGATGCGATCAAAGGATAAGGCGACACTAAACATGTTGTTCCGAGTCGTTGATGTGTCGGGCTTTGAAAAGATTGCCAGTGCAACTACTTCAAAAGAAACGTGAGACATTTTAAAAAGGTGTTCAAAGGAGCCGACCGAGTTAAGCAAGTGTGTCTACAAAATCTTCGTGGCGAGTTGGAGAGCATGAAGATGATGGAATTGGAAAGTGTATCTGACTACATCACGCATGTACAGTGTAACATCCCGCCAAATTCTTTTCATATTTATAAAATGAAATAAAGGTAAAACAATAATATCGAAGTGAACATATGTATATATATATGTATAATGAAATTTCTCCTCACAGGGAGTTTAGTACATAACCAGTCAGTTTTCCAAACTTAAACAAAATACAGCAAAATAGAAAAACAGGCGATCTCCTAACAGAAAACAGGCGATCTCCTATCAAAAACAGAAAATAGGCGATCGCCTAACAGAAAACAGAAACAGGCGATCTCCTTCCGGCGACCACTCACTGAGGAGCTCTACTTCCTGCAACATCATCTGCTCTCGTGTAAATTATACACGATCATCACAGGTTTAAGAAAACATCCACAAAACAAAAACGCAGGGTAAGCTAGATATTTGAAAGAGAATTTAGATATGAAACTTTAAAATCAAGATAAAACAAATTTAAGACACCCACGTAAAAACCATCAACTTTCTCATTCCCTTCACATGACCATCAAGTAATCACATATTTCACAATTTCCTCAAGAGTCGTTCAATTCACATAATCCATCAAGTGTCTATCAATTTCAATGTTTCTCATTTCTCACGTCAGACTTCCACTGACTCATCACACACAGACACTTGACACTACTTCCGGAAGACACGTGCATTGACTAGACTCAGAGATCTGCACCTGTTATACTACACTGCTGTAAAGTTCCCACAGCTATGCGCATCAACATAATCTCAATCTCATCACTCTCCTAGTATGACAGGGTGAATCCACACAACAGGTCAAGTAGTTATCTTTCAAACAACTTACCCATAGGTATGAACCTCCATCGACTCTCAACGCCTGAATAACTTCATCTATATGATTCCATTATATCAGGAGAGTCAGGATATCTCATTATAGAAATCACCGATCAATGCACATCCTACACGATCTTACACGGTATTTTCTTTCCTGAAAATACTATGCCTTGATCCCACATTCACAACATTCAACACATCATATAACACTTAAATGAACGATTCCAATCACAGCAACAATCATTCTAAGGTTCAGATTTTCGAATATCACATTTCAATCTCAAATAGTTTCAAACGACACTAAAACAGGGGAGTTCGAAATCAACATTTAAAACCGGCGATCACGTCGCCCCACACATAAAAACAGAGCATCGTGAAAAGGAATATGAAAACCGGCGACCACGTCGCCCTCACTTCAGAACCTACTCGCCTAACGTTTTTATAAACGAAAAAATGCTAGCTTCCCTTACCTGAACTTGCGCAAAACACCAAGAGCTCCAAAACCCACCGAAGCTTAAAGATGCCTTAACTCTGTTTTAGCGTCCGGTTTGGAGAACTTGCAGAGAACCTCCCAGGTGTCCAAGTGCAGTCGTCGCTCGTCGTACTGGTGCTTGAGGATGCCTGAATCACAGCGCAAAGGAGAGAAAAGAAAAGGATGAAGGTAAACTCACTCTGTCACTCTTGAACCACTGCAACGTCCCTTTCCTCTCAGAAGTGAGTTTTTAAATCTAAACCAACTTGTCCACAATTGCTGCTGACACCACCCACTCTGCAGGAAAGCTTGCGTGCACGCTTCCCTGAACAGTACGGCCATGTGTGTCTCTGCGCATGCCAACTCTCTGATGTCACTATTCTGAACCACCCTTTTTGTCTACGTATCACGTGTGCAGGACGTCTTATGCTGGGAGCCTGGGTCCCACCTTATCTGTGTGAAACTCGACATCGCGCAATAATCTTCCACCGATGACTCATCCTGGCGGATGACCGATGTCTTTCTCTGGAAGACGACCGATGTCTTTCTCTGGAAGACGACTGATGTCTTTCTCTGGAAGACGACCGATGTCACGCCCTGGCGATGCCCGCATGCCTCGCGCCCTGGCGATGTCCGCATGTCTCGTGCCCTGGCGATGCCCGCATGCCTCGCGCCCTGGCGATGCCCGCATGCCTCACGCCCTGGCGATGCCCGCATGCCTCGCGCCTGGCGATGCTCGCATGTCTCGCGCCTGGCGATGCCCGCATGTCTCGCGCCCTGGCGATGCCCGCATGCCTCGCGCCCTGGTGATGCCCGCATGCCTCGCGCCCTGGCGATGCCCGCATGCCTCGCGCCCTGACGATGCCCGCATGCCTCGCTCCCTGGCGATGCCCGATGACACATCGCCCCGCCTTGCTGAAGGTTCTTCATCCCACTATGTTACGTCCAAGGTATCATCTCCACATGACTTGGTGACGTCTGTAGCTTCACATTTCCAAGAGTAGATCAGCACTACTCCTCGTGCGCCCATGCATGCAACACTAAGAACGATTTCTTATGCTCAAGCATAGAGCTTCGCATGCACAGCGTATCTAAGGCTTAACCCACACCTTGATACGCGTGGTTTTTGGAACCCACTATGGTTGATCCAGTATCTTGACCACATACTGAGTGCACTTTCGGCGATCATGTGCACCATAGGCGATTGGCATTCATGTACACTACAGGCGATTGGCGTTCATGTGTAGTCTAGGCGACAGGCGATTATGTACTAACCAGGCGATCTCATAGTCTTCTAAGCTACACTTTCCTTCCTTTTTATTTTAAATAAAAACATACTTAGAATTCATTTAAAATATATTCCTTTTATTCCAATTTAATTTTACAGGTCCTTACATTCTCCCCAACAAGAAAAATTTTCGTCCTCGAAAATTGAATTACAAGGAAAAGAGGTATGGATAGGCTTCTCTCATGGGTTCTTCTAACTCCCAAGTTGAATCACCCGATCTCTCATCCCACACCACTTTCACCATGTTGATGGTCTTGCCTCTGAGTTGTTTACTTTGCCGATCGTCAATCCTAACTGGTTTTGCTTCAAAGGACAAGTCATCCTTGATCTGCACATCGTCCACTTCCAGCACATGACTAGGGTCTGCCATGTACTTCCTCAGCTGTGATATGTGAAAGACATTATGCAGATTCACTAAATGGGGAGGTAGGGTTATCTCATAAGCCACTAGACCAATCCTCCTTAAGATCTGATATGGTCCCACGAACTTAGGGGACAACTTCTTTGATCTGATTGCCCGTCCTACACCCTTGGTTGGCGTTACTCTCATAAACACATGATCTCCAGCAGCAAACTCCAAAGGTTTTCTCCTCTGATCTGCATAGGATTTCTGCCGGCTTTGAGAAGCTTTCATTATGTCTTGTATCTGTTTCACCTTCTCGGTTGTCTACTGAATCAACTCTGGCCCAACCAAGACTGCTTTGCCCTCCTGGTACCAACATAAGGGAGTTCTGCATTTCCTCCCATACAGGGCTTCATATGGTGCCATTCCAATACTGGCGTGGTAATTGTTATTATAAGTAAACTCCACCAGCGGCAATACCTCATCCCAACTTCCCAATTGATCCAAGACACACGTCCTCAGCAGATCTTCCAAGGACTGGATCGTTCTCTCTGACTGTCCATCTGTTTGAGGATGATATGCCGAGCTCATTCTCAACTTGGTTCCCAAGCAATCTTGTAAGGTCTGCCAAAACCGTGAAGTGAACCTGGGATCTCTATCCGAAACAATGCTGGAAGGCACTCCATGCAACCTCACAATTTCTTTGATGTACAACTGTGCCAACTTGGCCATGGGCATTTTCAAATTCACTGGAAGAAAGTGGGCACTCTTCGTCAGCCGATCTACTATGACCCAGATTGCGTCATGACCCTTTACCGATCTGGGTAAATGGGTAACAAAATCCATGGCGATGCTGTCCCATTTCCATTCAAGGATATCCAATTGCTGTAACAACCGCTGTAAGGACCTAGAAACTTTAATTGGAATAAAAGTGTTATATTTAAGCAATTTCAGAAGATGTTATTATTTAAAACACAAAGAGTTGGTAAATGAAGTTTCGTAGTAGTCGGACATCGGACGTCGCCCAAGGTCTGGGGTAAGCTGGTAGGGGTCGGTCGGCTGACATGTGGATCAAGAAGAGAAAAGGAAGGAAAGTGTAGCTTAGAAGTACGAGACCGCCGTTCTTGAAGGCGGAGGCGATCTCCGACTTCTCTGGCACATAATCGCCTGTCGCCTAGAGGAGACATGATCGCCGAAAGTGCACTCAGTATGTGGTCAAGATACTGGATCAACTAGAGTGGGTTCCAATAACCACGCGTATCAAGGTGAGGGTTAAGCCTTAGATACGCTGTGCATGCAAAGCTCTATGCTTGAGCATAAGAAGTCATCCTTAGTGTTGCATGCATGGGAGCACGAGGAGTAGTGCTGATCTACTTTTGGAAATGTGAAGCTACCGATGTCACCAAGCCATGTGGAGGTAATACCTTGGACGTAACATAGTGGGATGGAGAACCTTCAGCAAGGTATGACGATATGACATCGGTGAGCAGAGTAAGGCGATGTGTTCTCGTCACACACAAGGGCGATAAGAGATCGCCAACAGGATGAGAGGCACATCGGTCGCCTCTCAGAGAGAGACATCGGTCGTCTTCCAGGGAGAGACATCGGTCGTCCGCCAGTATGAGACATCAGTGGATAGTCATCGCGCGAGCGGTCATCGGTGGAAGGTTATCGCGCGATGTCGAGTTTCACACAGATGAGGTGGGACCCAGGCTCTCAGCAGGAGACGTACTGCACGCGCGACACGTAGACAAAAAGGGTGGTTCAGAATAGTGACCTCAGAATGTTGGCATGCGCAGAGTCACGCGTGGTGGTACTGTTCAGGGAAGCGTACACGCAAACTTCCCTGCAGAGTGGGTGGTGGCAGCGGCTTTTGGGGGCAAGTTGGTTTAAGATACAAAAAAACCCACTTCTGAGAGGAAGAAGAACGTTTTCAGTGGTTCAAGAGTGAAAGAGTGAGCTCACCTTCATTCTTCTCTTTTCTCTCCTTCACTCTGCGATTCAGGCCCTATCGCGTTCCTGCTTGGCTATCGACGACTGCCATAGAGCACCTGGGAGGTTCTCTGCAAGTTCTACAAACCAGATGCTAAAACAGAGCCAAGGCATCCTTTAAGCTCGGTGGGTTTTGGAGCTCTTGGTGTTTTGCGCAAGTCCAGGTAAGGGAAGCTAGCTTTATTTTCAATAAAAGCCGTAGATGTGCTGTTTCTGAAGTGAAGGCGATGTGGTCGCCGGTTTCACATTCTTTTTGTGATGCTATGTTCTATGTGTTTGGGCGACGTGGTCGCCGGTTTTAAACCCCTTTTTCATGATGTTCTGTTCTTATGTGTTTGGGCGACGTGATTGCCGGTTTTTAAATACACATTTCGAAATCCCCTGCTTTTGGACCAGATCGCCGGTTTTGGCGTTGTTTTTCGAACTCCCCTGTTTTTGGTGTTGTTTGAAGCTGTTTGAGATTTAAATGTGAAATACATGTGATATTTGAAAATCTGAACCTTTGAAATGACTGTTGCTGGGATTTGGATCATTCATTTGAGTGGTATGATGTGTGGAATGTCGTGAATGTGGGATCAAGACATAGTATTTTCAGGAAAGGAAATACCGTGTTGAGATTTGGTTATGAAGTGTATTGATCTGTAAGTATCCTGTGAATGAGGCGATCCTGACTCTGTTGAGATAATGGAATCACATCGAGGAAGTTACTCAGTTGGTGAGAGTCGAAGGAGGTTCATATGAATGGGTGAGTCGTGTGAAAAAGAACGAGCTCGGCCTGTCTTATGGATTAACCCTGTCATACTGTGAGAGTGATGAATTGAGATCGAGATTGTGTTGATGCGCATGGCTGTGGAAACATTACAGCAAATGAAGTATGACAGGTGCATGTCTCTGGATGCTAAGTTCAACGCACGAGTCTTCCGGAAGTAGTGTCAAGTGTCTATGATATGATGAGTCAGTGGAAGTCTGACGTGAATAATGTTGAGAAATTGTTGATAGACACTTGATGGTTGTGTGATATGAATGAGAAAGTGATGGACTCTTGTGAATGTTTAAAAAGGCTGGTCTACGTTGGTTGTCCAGTTTATAATTTAAAGTTTTAAAAATATCTAGCTTACCCTTTGTATTGTTATGTGGCTGTTTTCTCTTAAAACTGTGATGATCGTGTATTTTACACGGGAGCAGATGATCTTCCAGGAAGTAGAGCTCCTTAGTGAGTGGTCGCCGGAAGGAGATCGCCTGTTTCTGTCTCTATGTGGTGATCGCCTGATTTCTGTTCTGATAGCAGATCGGCTGTTTTGAGTCTTCTGATCGGAGATCGCCGGTTTATGTAGGGAGACTGCCGGTTTCAATTTATTTGGCTGTATTTTGTTTAAGTTTTGGAAAAAATTGACCGGTTATGTATTAAACTCCCTGTGAGGAGCAACTTCATTTTATATAAATACGTATGTTCACTTAAATATTTTTGTTTTACCTTTATTTCATTTTATATTTATGAAAAGCAATTTGGCGGGATGTTACAACCGCCAGGTCTTTGATGCTCTACCTTTGCCTTCTGACACGTCAAGCAGGTAGTAACATACTGGGCGATGTCTCTCTTCATGCCCGACCACCAAAATGACTCCTTCAAGTCATGGTACATCTTGTTCATGCCTGGATGTAGGCAAAGGCGACTCCGGTGACCTTCCTCTAGGATCATCTTCTTCAACTCCTCATTCGCAGGTATGCAAATTCTGCCATTAAATCTCAAGATCCCATCCTCTTCCATCACAAAGTCTTTAGCCTGATCGGTGCCTAGTAACTCCGCAGTACACTTCAGACTAGGATCCTCTAATTGCTTATCCTTTATCATTCCAATGAAATCATTAGTTATAGTTAACTTACTACAACTAATATGGTTAACATGAAATTCCACTCCCAAGTTTAAATCTCTGAACTGCTCGATTAGCTTCTGCTCTTCAATCATCATGATTGATACTTGCATTGACTTTCTACTCAAAGCATCTGCCACTACATTGGGCTTCCCTGGATGATACATGAGTTGGAAATCATAGTCCTTTAGAAACTCCATCCATCTTCTTTGTCTCATATTTAATTCCTTCTGATCAAATAGATATTTCAGGCTTTTATGATCACTAAACACCTGAAACCGAGCTCCATACAAATAATGCCTCCAAATCTTCAAGGCAAACACCACAGCTGCCAACTCCAAGTCATGAGTAGGATAGTTCCTCTCTTGAATTTTGAGTTGCCTTGAAGCATATGCAACTACTCTTTTCTCTTGCATCAAAACACATCCCAAGCCCTGATGTGAAGCATCACAGTAGACGTCCAAAGGTCTTCCTACATCCGGGATCACCAACACCGGAGCACTAGTCAATCTTTCCTTTAATTCCATGAAACTCTTCTCACATCGGTCGGTCCAAGCAAAAGGTTGATCTTTGCGAGTCAACTGAGTCAAAGGAACCACTACCTTGGAAAAATCCTCAATGAACCTCCGATAGTAGCCAGCTAGACCCACAAAACTCCTTATCTCTGTGACTGTCTTAGGACGTTCCCACTGAAGCACTGCCTCTACCTTGGCTGGATCCATTGAGATCCCCCGAGCAGATATCACATGTCCTAAGAAGTTAACTTCCTTCAGCCAGAACTCACACTTGGGGAACTTCGCATATAATTGCTTCTCCCTCAGGATCTCCAACACCGTCTTTAGATGTTCCTCATGTTCTTCCTCGGTCCTTGAATAAATAAGTATGTCGTCTATAAAGACTACAACAAACTTATCCAGGAAAGGACGAAAAATTCTATTCATGTAGTCCATGAACAGAGCTGGAGCATTTGTCACTCCAAACGGTATCACCACATACTCATAATGTCCATAACGAGACCTAAATGCCGTCTTCTGAACATCTTCAGCTTTTACCAAAATTTGGTGGTATCCCGTTCTCAGATCAATCTTTGAGAACACTGAGGCTCCATGCAATTGATCCATCAAATCATCAATTCTAGGCAGAGGATACTTGTTCTTGATGGTCAACTTATTCAACTGGCGGTAATCTACACACAACCGAGACCCTCCATCCTTTTTCTTAACTAGAAGCACTGGAGCCCCCCATGGAGATCACTAGGTCTGATAAATTGTTTCTCCAACAACTCTTCCATTTGCTTCTTTAATTCCATCAACTCAGCTGGAGCCATTCTGTAGGGTACGATTGACATTGGTCCAGCTCCAGGTACCAAATCAATAGAGAATTCCACTTCTCTCTTAGGAGGTAGTCCAGGTATTTCTTCTGGAAATACATCCATGAAATCCTTCACCACATGTATACTGCCCATATCTTCTTCATTCTTCACTCCCCCTTGAGCTAGGATCACAAAGCACCTCGCCCCTTCTTTCAACTCCGACCACACATGCTGAGCAGACATCACATCTGACACTTCAAGATCTGGAAACACCACTTTCTGCCTACCGCAATCTATGAGAATGTGATTGGCAGATAGCCAATCCATTCCTAGGATAACATCCAGATCCTGAAGAGGTAGACAGATCAAATTTACTTTGAACCTGCGTCCCTCTACTATCACTGGACATTTAGAGCAAACTGTGGAGGTCATAACCTGTCCTGATGCAGGTGTAGAGACCAACAGTTCAAACGGCAGCTCCTTCACTAGAAGGCCCAACTCGGCTACACACAGGCTTGACACAAAAGAGTGTGTCGCTCCAGAATCAAACAAGGCTTTTACACTTCTACCAGCTATAAAACAAACACCTTGCACCAAGTTACCTGACTGAGCTGCCTCAGCTCCTGATATAGCAAACACTCTCCCTGCTGCTTGAGGTCTGCTGCCTTCATTCCTCAACTGTTGAGAACCACCAGATTGAGTCATCCTATTCTGGTTAGGACAATCTCTAGCAACGTGTCTCGTCTTTTGGCATGCAAAACACCTTCTCTCTGAAGCCCTCTTGGGGCACACATTGAACGTGTGTGGTCCACCACAATGGAAACATCTAGGCTTCCATGGTTGTTGCTGTTGAAAATGGGGCGGTTCTGCTGCTGCCCTATGCTGTGGAGGTCTCGCATAAGGCTTATTCTACTGCTGCTACACCTTAGCCTTCCCACTGGAAGAACCCCCTAGGTGTGACCTGACCACCCGAGAATCACCCTTTTCCAGAGTCTCCACCATCTTCGCCTTCTCCACTAAGGCGTGAAATTCCCTGATGCACAGAGGGGCTATGGTCCTCTTCAGCCCATGCTTCAGTCCTTCTTCAAACTTTCTACACCTCCAAGCCTCAGAGGTAGCTTGGGTATAGAATCAAGCGAGGTATTCAAACCGAGCAGCATAAGCGTTCACGGACATCTCTCCCTGCTCCAGCCTTAGAAATTCTGCTTCCTTCGCAAACCTTGCACTATCTGGAAAATATTTCTCCAGGAATCTCACCCTGAAGCTCTCCCAGTCTAATACTTCCTCTCACGCTTCCATCATCTGTTGAGTTCCCATCCACCAGAACTCGGCTTCTCCAGATAGCAGGTATGTAGCAAACACCAACTTCTTATCCTCAGGGCAGGAGGTTGCCTTGAAGATTTTCTCTAACCCCCTGACCCATTGATATGCTTGGTCAGGAGTAGCATTCCCACTGAACTTAGGTGGGCTGTGCCTGAGGAACTCGGTCAGTCCCATCTGCTCCTGAGGCTAACCGACGTGGGGAGCTGTTGCAGCCGATCTAGCAGTCTCCCAATGCTGCATTGCAGCTTGATGATTCTGAGCCATCGCCGCATTCTGCTGCTGGATAGCACTTGCCATCATCTCAATGGCCCTGGCGATCTGGCTAATTTCTGCAGAAGGTTGGGGAGGGGTAGGCGGTCTAGGAGCCATTTTCTCTGTATAAGATTAGGAAACTATTATTCTCTAATCATATTCCTAAAAACATGAACTTGATAAAGAATCAATTCATTTTGAAGACCACATCTAGGTCTTACAAAGGTCAGCATCTCAAAATCATCTAGAATTTTGAGTTTATCAGCAAGATCATGATACTTATAACATCAAGCAAAACACCAGAATAGCTACTGGTATAAAACCATCAATCCAAACAACCACTTTCAATCAATTACAAAAACACTCCATAAAACGAAATAATTCACACCAGAATTCAATACATGCTAAACATCAAACCTTTAGAATTAAGATTGAGAATCATCTCGATCCAGTTATGAGTGTGCACCCTCACTACTTTATCAAGATCCTTTCATTCTTAATACTAAAATTTTCAGTTAGAGCATATATTTACTAAAGCACACACAAAATTTCAATAAGAAAAACATTTAAAAACCTTTCACTATAGCCTTAATTCAAAACTCCAATAAATTTTTTTGTAAGCAGAAGAAACACAATGAACCCACTACCCTCAGGTCATCCTAAGGACGAACTGCTCTGATACCATTAATGTAACGCCCCTAAAATCTTATTCATATTTATATCATAAAATAAACATAAAACAATAATATCAAAATTAGCATATGTATATATAATAAAATACATCCATCCCATACATTGTATTTCAAATAATATCCCTTCTCTAGGGAATTTTAATACATAACCATCCAATGTTTCAAAATAAAACAAAATACAGCATAAGAACAGGCGATCTCCTTGTCCAACCACTCACTGAGGAGCTCTACTACCTGCAACATCATCTGCTCCCATGTAAATTACACACGATCATCACAGTTTTAAAGGAAACAACCACAAAACAAAACACAGGGTAAGCTAGCTATAAAAAAAAAAAAACTTGAAATACGAAACTTTAAAATCAACATAAATCAGCTTTTAAACACCCACATAAAATCCATCTTCTTTCTCATTCATATCACACAACCATCAAGTGTCTATCAACAATTTTCAATATTCATCTTTCTCTCGTTAGAATTCTCACTGACTCACAACACATAGACACTTGACTCTACTTCCGGAAGACTTGTGCGTTGACTCAGACTCAGAGATCTGCACTTGTCATACTACACCACTGTGAATCCACACAGGGTCGCTGTGAATCCACACAGCCATGCGCATAAATAAATCTCAATATCATCACTCTCCCAGTATGACAGTGTTAATTCATAGAACAGGTCAAATTAGTTATCTTTCAAACAACTTACCCATACATATGAACCTCCTTCGACTCTCAACGCCTGAATAACTTCATCTATATGATTCCATTATATCAGGAGAGTCAGGATATCTCCTTCTAGACAAGTCCCTAGTCAATGCACATTACACACGATCTTACATGGTATTTTCTTTCCTGAAAATACTATGCCTTGATCCCACATTCACAACATTGAATGCATCATACAACACGTAAATGGACGGTTCCAAATCACAGCAACAATCAAAACCAAGTTCAGAATTTCGAAAATCATATACAGTTCACATTTCAATATCACACAATTTCAATTCGTCACTAAAACAGGGGATTTCGAAATTTGCATTAAAACCGACGATCACGTCGCCCCACACATAAAAACAGAGCATCGTGCAAGAAAGTTTGAAACCGGCGACCACATCGCCCCAACTTCAGAATCTTCTAGCCTAAGGTTTTTATTGAACGAATGCTAGCTTCCCTTACCTGGACTAGCGTAAAATCTCACTACGAGCTCTAACCCACCGAACTTAAGGATACCCGAACTCTGTTTTAGCGTTCTGATCGAAAAACTTGCAGAGAACCTCCTAGAAGGACAATGGCAGTCGCCGATCGTAGCACTGGTACGTGAGGATAGCCGCGTCTTCGAGTGGAGGAGAAAGGAGAAAGGGGAACTAAATGAGCTGATTCCCTCAGCTCTTAAGGTCGAACGACTCTTTAGCCTTCACTGCCATTACCCACTCTCTAAGCAACCTTGCGTGTGGGTTTCCTCTAATAGTATGGCCACGTAGGTCTCTGCGCACACCAACTCTGGGTCACTTTCCATACCAACTCTCTGGAGCCACTGTTCTGAAGCACTCTCACTGACTACGTGTCGCGCATGCAAGACGCTTATGCTGGGAGCCTGGGTCCTACCTTATCTGTGTGAAACACGACATCGCGCGATGACCATCCATCGACGACTGATGTGCCTCTCATTCCGGCAATGACTGATGTGCCTCTCATCCCGGCGATGACTGATGTGCCTCTCATCCCGGCGCTGACTATGTGCCTCTCATCCTGGCGATGACTGATATACCTCTCATCCCGGCGATGACTGATGTCACATCGCCACACCTTGCTGAAGGTTCATTAATCCACTATGCTACGTCCAAGGACACCAAAGACTTCCACCTTCAATTCCTCAAAGAGACCTGAAAGAACAACATGGCGCCTCTGCGGCCGGTGTAGCTCCTGCGACTAAGTTATCCACACAGGGAGTTGCTTAACGCACAGGCTACTCTGGGCACAACATTAACATGGTGTGCTGGTCAACTCTGGGTATCACGACTCACACTACTCATGGTGGCAGATATACCACCTATCTTCTATATCACTCATCTTCTGAATTTAGACCACATACTAAGTGCTTACCAAGTCTTCTCGAATACTCGGCGATGTGCTCTTTTCGGCGATCATGTACACCATAGGCGATTGGCGATCATGTGAAATCTTCGCACACGGCGATCATGCGCAAAATAGGCGATTACTGATTTCATACGGGGGAAGTCGGAGGCCGCCGCCTTCTTCAACAAACGACGATCTCATCGACTTCTAAGCTACACCTTCCTTTCTCTTACCCTTCTTGATTCACGTGATTACCTCACGATAAAGTCATCGCACCTGACTACTTGGTTAGTACTATGGTCAACCGACCTCCCTCTACCAGCTGACCCCACACCTTGGGCGACGTCCGAGGTCTGACCACTATGATATTTTCTATTTTTTATGTCCTTTTTATTTTAAATAATAACATACTCAAAAATTATTTAAAATCTATCACTTCTATTCCAAATAATTTATAGGTCCTTACAATTAACATTCTCCAATGTTTGAATGAAATGTTTACTTGCTACAATAAATATCTAAGAAATTTGCATAGGAAGAAAAAATAAATATGTTGAAAATAGTGTATAAAGGATAGATAACGGCCACAGTGTTTGCAAAAATTAAAAAAAAAGTTAAACAGGTACCTTAATTGCTCTGACAAGTATTTAATACATGCATTAGTAATTAAACATAACGGAGGTAAAACAAATTTATATGTCAATGCAATGCTATATATGCATTGGAAATCGTTAGAGCTTCATTGTTCCATTTAATATATTTATTAGAATAATGAAATAGAGAATTTAAAAATAAATTTGATAATGAGAAGTATAAGATAAGAAAAAAACAACTAAAGTGATTATGACTTCGTCCAAAAAACTACCATTACAGTAACATACATACAACATACATGTGCAGAATAAATTTGAATGTATAAATCTATTAAATGATGTAGCTTCCATGTTGTTTTGTTAAGCATAATATTGATTTATACTCAACAACTAGGTATATAATGCATGTAAAACAAAAATAAAAAATAACATAAATAAAAAATAAAAGGTATATAACTAAATTGAGTTAAACTAAATTCATAATGCATCCAATCAGACTATAAGATATAAAAACAGAATTCATGAAAAAATAATAATTAAACATGAGATTGAATCAAATATTGCTTTAGTTGACATATTTTTGTCATAACAATATTATATTGAAATTATTAACCTTTTAAATAAGCTAGCTGTAATTAACTTAGAAAGAAATCACTACAAATGATAAAGAAAAACACTTAACATGTACATAAAAATGATGAGCATAAGACAAAACAAGTTAATTAATAAATCACATCATTACAGCAACATATATTAAAAATTGAAAATGAACAACCCACTTGTAGGAAATAAATAGTTACACATACTTATAAGAATTGGTACTATGAAAAAAAAATATTATTTAAATAACCTTCACAAAAAAGTTATACAAATTTATTATAGGTAAATTGACGAATAATTATAAGGTAATTGACATACCTATAAGATTATGTAATTTCATGAAACAAACAATGTTACCTAATATAGTTCACAAAAATGAGCCATTATATCTGTACTGGACCAGAACTTGTAGCGCTCAGAACTCGCCGGTCGAACCTCGGCATTTTCCTCAGGCAGGTCAGCTTGGCACATGGGCCACACTTACCATGTGACTGGGCTCCAGGTATATGTATATATTGAACTCTCATGCATGTATATAGTATGATCCTACCCGAATGAGATTAAGTACTAAGGTAAAGAAATGTAATGGGGCTTAGGGGCATTCTTAGAGTATCCAAGTCTATGATAAGTAAAGTGTTAACTGTAAGGCCCGGGCCTGTTAATGTTAAGGCAACCCAGGTAAAGCTATATGCATGACACGAAATAGCATATGAATGGGTATGTATTGGCATGGACATACCAGCGAATGGTTATGGGCGGGACCTTGTACCAAGGTTACAAGGCTGACCCAATCTGTTTAATGGGCTCGAAGTATGTAACAAAGCTGCTATGTACTGATAATGTGGCATGCGCTTAAAGACGCTTAGAGATAAAATATATATATATATATATATATATATATATATATATATATATATATATATATATATATATATATATGGTTATTCATATGTTTGTTACAACTACATATAGATATGTTTCTTAATATCACGTAAGATTTTTCTGTTATGCGTATATGTCTGTTGCACATGAAATACCCTTGGATAGTGTTAACCCTAAAAAGATAGGGATGGGCGCGTACATATAACAGAAGGAACACCTGCAGTCTAGAACCTGAAGATTATTGGTGCCTGTGGCATGGGGTTTTCTATTAGAGATATAAGATAATGTTTTTATTTTCAGTTAATATTTGTTTATCTCGAGTGCAACAGCAACATGGTATGCTATAAAAAGGGGCTTACGATCCCAGGTGAGGGTATGCAATTTTGAATACACCTTTTTGATATTGAAACTACTTGTTTCTTATTCGTTCATAAAGCCCTTACTGACTTGAGCATCGGAGCGTGACCGACCGTGAGGACGCCCTTTGTCTTATAGGTATAGCATCCAGCAACCAAGGAAGGTGCAGATATCAGGGGAGAAAGGTGGAGCCTGAACCAGTCACAGAGTTAACTGGCGACTAGTCAATCGGCAAGAACAATATCGGCTATATAAAATCCACCTGATTAAAGCAACATAAATGAAAAACTAAAAATGAACAACAAAAAAATATTCACCTTACATTGTTAAATAAAAGGCCAAAATAGATAAGTTTAATAAATTATTATAACGTAAAGATTAATTATAATTACGTACCTGAAACATAATGTTGAATGATTAAACTAGCAATATTATATAAACATACTTTAAAAAGTAATTGTACTAATACATCATAATATGTTCTGAATAGAAATTCAAATTTTTTTAAAAGTAACGAATAGAAATAAAAATTGTCCAAGAAGTGTCACAAATACATGAAAATTGATCATTAAAATTGCATACCATCAAAAGTTCAATATGAAATTATAGTACTCCCTTTTCAATCTTGATATTTTTCCTTAATGTCCTCAACGGGACATCATCATCAGGTGTGTGTGCAAGTGAAGCAAAATCTCTTTTAAGCCGTGGAACTACCACTTTAGCACTTAAGAGACTATCACTCCCTAAGTCAATAGTTTCAGATTGCAATTCAACAGCTTCATTGGAAAATTTATTAAACAAATCCTTCAATATTAAGTACAGAAATTAGTAAGAATAAATTTTTTAAATTAATCATTTAAATAAATAATACCTGAGGAAGTGGTAAAGAGGAATCATCATGTTCAACATCTTTAATACTGCAGAGTCTTTTCTTGTGAGAATGAAGTTCCTTGACAACATCAAAATTAAATTAAAAAACTATACATAAGGAATTTGGCAATGAAATGTAAGACAAACTACACTGAAATAAGAATACATATCACACTTTCAAGACCACCATCAGAAAATCTTCGGATAATATTATGATCAATTCACGGTTTTTTTACACGGAATGATTGGTCAAACCTATGAGATTGATCTTTAACACAACCAACTTTAAACAACACAACTTTGTCTATCAAAACACCAAATTCTTTGGGTATTACACCAGAGGTGGCGTTCTAAAAATACAAAAAAGAAATATATTTATATACTAACTAAATTAATTTAAACTAAATTCATAATGCGTTCTATCAAATTATAAGATATAAGATATAAAAATAGAATTCAAGAAAAAATAATAATTAAACGTGAGATGTGAATCAAATGTTGCTTTAGTTGGCATATTTTTGTCGTAACAATATTATATTGAAATTGTCAACCCTTTAAATAAGTCAACCGTAATTAACTTAGAAAGTAAAAGTGCAAGAAACCTAAGAAAAAAAATTCCATGTTTACAATACCATTAAAAGTTCAATATGAAATTATAGTCCACCTAAGAAAAAAAATGAATCCTATGACCCTGAAAGAGAACAACAAATATATACTATGATTAGAACAATTTACATTAAACTTTGGTAGAAAACAGTAACAAAGGAAATGATAAAATAGTTTACCTCCTTATCTTGTATTACCATTTCCATTGAGAATGGAAACTTAGTTTTCTTGAAGTCAGACACAAACCACAAACGAATGACCCTTACTATCAGGATCCAATTTTCATTTTCAGATTAACATCTTTAAAAGGAAAATGCAGAATGCAAATGATGATGCTGAATGTGAAACAAAGAACATACTAACATCTAAATATATACACTAAAGATGTGCTACTCAATTATTTAAAACAAAAAACAAAAAACTATTTAACAATTTCAAAATTCAAAAGAGCTATGAATAGTAAGAAAACATAATGAGAGTAGTGTCAGAAAAAGAAAAGATTTAAATTTTGCAATTGGAAATAGTTTTAGCTAAGTAGAATCATGACTTTAGTCCAAAAAATGTTCATAACACCAAAAACTACAGGAATGAAAGATCATGAAGAATAATTCTTATTTCATTTTTACAAAATGTACATAAAAACAAAAAATCATTCAATTAAGGATCATGAAAAAGTAAACATTTTTGAAAGAATAAAAACCTAAAATAGGTCTAACACAATTTGGGAAAAATACATACTCAAAGCATAACAGTGTCAGAAAAAAAAAGGATACAACATAACCAAGACTGAGTTTTGCAATTTTGAATGAATGAGAAACCCTAATGAGTCCAAAAATGTTAAAAAGCAAACATTAACCACATATACAAATCTTAATAAGATTAAACAGATTGAGTTTTGAAATTTAGAATGAATGAGAAACCCTAATGACTACGAAAATGTATAAAACCAAACATTATCCATACAAAAAATACAAATAAGGTTAAATAGAAGATTAATATAGTGAAAAAAATGTCCAGGCAACCAAAAAGTACAGAAACTAAGGATCATGTAAAAGGAAACATTTGATAAATATCAAAACATATAAAAGGTTTAACATAGTTTGTGAAAAATCAATATCCTAAGCATAACTTCGTCAGAAAAACAACATACAACACAACAAAATATGAGTTTTGAAATGTTAAAATAATCACAATCCATAATGACTCCGAAAACATATAAAAAAATAGAATCGGAAATCGCAAAGTTCTTACCACTTTCATTGAACGATGCAATGTTGTTTTCCCATGCATACAAAAGAAGGAAAAGATCTTACCTTGGTGGTTAAATATATGGTGGATTCAGTTTCACAAACATGGAAATGAAGAAAAACCTATGAGAGTAGTGATGGCTGTGACAGATTAGTGAAAGACCAAATGAAATCAAAGAGGAGCAAATGTGAAACACAGAGAGTAGAGAGCCACATTCATCAGGTAAGGTAATTAGGTAATGAAAGCAAAAAGCAAATGTGAGACATGTGGTGAAGAAAGAAAATTATGTGTAAGTTTAGTAAGAGTAGAAAGTGTCACATGTCAGATGTAGAATAAATTTGAGAATGAAACTTTTTGTCAAATTTTGACTATTTGATTTAACTTTTTTATGAACGATTTAAACACATTAATTTGTCATTTCATTAACTATTTTCAAAGTTCTTAGACATTTGTTTTATGTTGTTTGACATTTTAAATGTTTTTCTTACACTTAACAAATTATAATTGTACATACAACATAGGAATGTAGGAAATTTGTATAGGTATACAAAATCTATAAGGTTGTATGGACAAATGTGTTATGACACAATGCAAATAAAGGTAAAATGAAAACATAAAAAACTACATTATAGGTTTTAATCGAATAATGTGGGTCTTATTTTTTTTGTTTTTTTTTTTTGAAAACTGAGTCAACATTAAAGAAAAAACACAACAACAATATCAATAATCAATGGAATTTTACATAAAATAAATTTAAGTAAAGGTTATGACACAATAGAGAGATTGCAAGAATACAAAGTTTACTTAAAATTTGTATACAAAGGACCAAAGATCTCATTTTAATTACACTGTTTGATTCCATGACTGGGCATTGTAAGAACCTAGAAGTTTATACTGGAATAAAAGTGTTATATTATAAATAAATTCGAAGCACGTGTTTATTTAAATATAAAGGAGGGAATGTATAGCTGAGAAGCCTACGAGATCGCCGTTATTAAGCGGGTAGGCGATCTCCAACTTCTCTGGCACTTGAACGCCTATCGCCTAGCTTATGCTTGAACGCCTATCGCCTAGCTTATGCTTGAACGCCTATCGCCTAGCTTATGCTTGAACGCCTATCGCCTGTGTGTACCTAGTAGCCTGTCGCCTAGAGTACACCTAATCGCCGAAACTACACTTAGTGTGTAGCCAAAATGTTGGATCAACCCTGGTACGTCCCAAAAGCCACGCGTATCAAGGTGTGGGTTAAACCTTGGATACGCTGGGCAGGCGAAGCTCTATACTTGAGCATAAGAGAATCATCCTTAACGTTACACGCTTGGGCGCACGAGGACTTGTGCTAATCAACTCTTGGAAGTGTGAAGCTACTGACGTCACCAAGCCTTGTGGAGAGAATACCTTGGATGTAACATAGTGGAATGAAGAACCTCCAGGGGGGAGTGGCGAGTGTCATCGGGCATCGCAGGGCGCGAGGCATGCTGCGGGGTGTGTCTTCGCGCGAGGGGTCATCGGTCGAGAGTCTTCGCGCGAGAGGTCATCGGTCGAGAGTCTTCGCGCGAGAGGTCATTGGTCGAGAGTCTTCGCGCGAGAGGTCATCGGTCGAGAGTCTTCGCGCGAGAGGTCATCGGTCGAGAGTCTTCGCGCGAGAGGTCATCGGTCGAGAGTCTTCGCGCGAAAGGTCATCGCGCTACGTTAAGTTATACACAGAGAACGTGGGACCCAGACAGCCAGCATGAGACGTTCTGCACGCGCGCCACGTAGACGAAAAGGGTGGTTCAGAATAGTGACATCAGAATGTTGGCATGCGCGGGAGACACTCGCGATCGTACTGTTCAGAGCAGTGGTTGGCATGCACCAGAGGCAACAGTGGTCGTACTGTTCAGGGAAGCGTGCACGCAAACTTCCCTGTAGAGTAGGTGGTGGCAGCTGCTTTTGGAGGGATAAGTTGGTTTAAGTCACTGAAATCCACTGCTGAAGAGGAAGAAAACGTGGTTGTAGTCGAAGAGAGAAAGAGTGAGTTCCCTCCTCCGCGTTGCGATTTCAGCCTCTCCACACAAGAGTACGACGAGAAGCAACACCATTGGAGCACTTGGATAGTCCTCTGCAAGCTCTTCAAAACCAGACACAAGAACAGAGTCAAGGCGTTCTTCAAGCTTCGTTGGATTTCGGAACTCCTGGTGTTTGCGCAAGTCCAGGTAAGGGAAGCTAGCCTTCATCTTTACTACGAGCCATAGTTGAACCATTTCTGAAGTGTGGGCGATGTGGTCGCCGTTTTCGCTTTCGTCTTCGAGAAATGCTTTGTTTATGTGTTTGGGCGACGTGGTCGCCGGTTTTATAAACATAGTCTTCGAAATACCATATTTTGAACTAGATCGCCGGTTTTGGCGTTGTTTACGAACTCCCTGTTTTTGATGTTGCTTTGAAACGGTATGGGATTTAAATGGGATATTCGAAAATAAGAACCTTGGATTGAGTTTTGCTGTGATTGAAATCATTCCTTTAAGTGTGGCATGATATGTTGAATGTTGTGAATGTGGGGTCGAGGCATAGTATTTTCAGGAAAGGAAATACCGTGTAAGACCATGTTAGATGTGCATTGATCGGTGATTCCTAACGAGATATCCTGACTCTGCTGATAATGGAATCACATAGAGGAAGTTACTCAGTTGGTGAGAGTCGAAGGAGGTCCATGTGATGGGCGCCTCGTGTGAAACAGAACGAGCTCCACCTATCCAGGATGGGCGCCTCGTGTGAAACAGAACGAGCTCCACCTGTCCATGATGGGCGCCTCGTGTGAAACAGAACGAGCTCCACCTGTCTTATGGATTAACCTTGTCATGCTGTATGGTGATGTGTTGAGATTCATCGTATGCTTGTGAATGTGTGAGATTTCACGGCGACCCTGTGGATGTGTGTGATTCCACAGTGGGCAGTGTGACAGGTGCAAATCTCCGAGTCTAATCAATGCATGAGTCAATCCGGAAGTAGTGTCATGTGTCTATGCTTTGTGAGTCAGTGGAAAGTCTGACATGTGAAATGGTGAAATGAGAAACTTGAATATTGATAGACACTTGATGCTGTATTGTGAAATGGAATGACTATGGGTGAATGTTGTGAAGTGTGATTTTGGGCGATCAGGTGAATGAGATGAGTAGCTCTACGTTTTACATAGATATTTGAAAAATGTTTTACCTTGCTCTATTATGTTCATGATTTTAATGCCTTATTCTAAACTCTCTTTAAAATGGCTAGCTTACCCTTTTATCTGTTATTGTGGTTGTTTTCTCAAAACTGTGATGATCGTGTAATTGTTACACGGGAGCAGATGATCTTCCAGGAAGAAGAGCTCCCTAATGGGTGGTCGCCGAGGGCTGAGATCGCCCATTTCCACCTCTCGGTGGTGATCGCCGGATTTTGCCCTACTATCAGATCGCCTGTTTTGAGGTCGTCTGTTATGAGATCGCCGATTTTATGTCTGGCTAGCAAGTCGCCTATTTTTGGGGACTTCTGGTGATCGCTGGTTTTATGTATGGAGACCGCCGGTCTTGCTGTATTTGATTGTTTTCTTTAAATTTCGAAAAACATTTGATTTCGTTTATGTATTAAACTCCCTAAGAGGAGCAACTTCATTTCAAATATATATATTATCATGTTATTCTCTTCAATATTATTTGGTTACATTTAATTTCATTATACCTGTATGTATGTATTACTTTGGCGGGATGTTACATTAATGGTATCAGAGCAGTTCGTCCTTAGGATGACCTGAGGGCTGTGGATCCATTGTGTTTCTTCTGCTCATGAAAGTTATTTGAGTTTAAAATAACAACTATAGTGAAAGGTTTTCAAACGTTTTTGTATTGAAATTTTGTGTGTGCTTTGGTGAATATATGTTCTAATTGAAAATCTTAGTATTAAGAATGAGAAGGCCTTGATAAAGTAGTGAGGGTGCACACTCATAACTGGATCGAGATGAGTCTCAATCTTAATTCCAAAGGTTTGATGTTTAGCATATATTGAATTCTGGTGTGAGCTATCTCATTCTCTTGAGTGTCTTTGTAATTGATTGAAAATGGTTGATTAGATTGGTGACTGCATACCAGTAGTTGTGCTGGTGTTATGCTTGATGTTATAAGCATTATGATTCTGTGGATGAACTCAAATTCTTAATGACTTTGAGATGCTGACCTGTGTAAGGTCTAGCTGTTACCCCTTGAATGAATTGATTTCTTATCGATCTCATTCTTGTAGTTGTAGGGAATATAGGAATCTTATAGTTTCAAAATCTGAAAACGAAGGAGATGGCACGTAGACCTTCTACCCCTCCCCAACCTTCTTCGGAGATGAGCCAGATTGCCAAGGCTATCGAGATGATGGCGACTGCCATCCAACAGCAGAATACGGTAATGGCCCAGATTCATCAGGCTGTAATGAATCATTTGGAAACTGCTGGATCGGCTGCAACAGCTTCCCAGGTCAATCAGCCTCGGGAGCAGGTAGGGATGACCGAGTTCATGAGGCACAACCCACCCAAGCTCAGTGGGAGTGCTACCCCTGATCAAGCAGATCCGTGGACCAGGGAGTTACATGCCCTAGTAAGGAAGGCAAGGGTAGTGGAGACCCTGGAGAGGAGTGGTTCCAGAGTAATCAGATCACAACCAGGGGGTCCCTCCAGTGGGAAGGCCAAGGTACAGCACCCACGAAGCAAGCCTTATGCGATACCTCCACCACCTCGGACAGGAGCAATTCCGCCCCAGTTTCAGCAGCAACAACCAGGGAAACCAAGATGTTTCCGTTGTGGTGGGTTACATAACGTCAAGGTGTGCCCCAAGAGGAACTCAGAGAAAGGGTGTTTCGCATGACAAGAGATGGGGCACATTTCTAGAGATTGTCCTAACAGAAAAAGGATGACTCAACCCGTTAGTTCCCAGCAGTTGAGGAATGGAGGCAGTCGACCTCAGGCAGCAGGGAGAGTGTTTGCCATGGCTGGAGCGGAGGCATCTCAGTCAGGTAACTTAGTACAGAATGTTGCTCTATAGCTGGTAGATGCGTTAGAATTTTGTTTGATTTTGGAGCGACACACTCCTTTGTGTCAAGCCTGTGTGTAGCCGAGTTGGGCCTTCTAGTGAAGGAGTTGCCGTTTGAAACTGTTGGTCTATACACCTGCATCAGGACAGGTGTTGACCTCTACTGTTTGCCCCGAATGCCCAGTGATAGTAGAGGGACGCAGATTCAAGGTGAACTTGATCTGCCTACCTCTTCAGGATCTGAATGTTATCCTGGGAATGGATTGACTAGCTGCCAATCACGTTCTCGTAGTCTGTGGTAGTCAGAAGATAGCGTTTCCAGACCTCCAAGGGGCAGACGTGATATCTACTCAGCGAGGGTGGTCGGTGTTGGGAGAAGGAAGCGAGGTGCTTCGTGAATCCTAGCTCAGTTGGGAGTGAAGAATGAAGAGGACGTAAGTTGGATACCTGTGGTGAAAAATTTCAATGGATGTAATTTCAGAAGAAATATCCGGATTACCTCCTAAGAGAGAAGTGGAGTTCTCTATTGATTTTGGTACCTGGGGCTGGACCAGTGTCAATGGCACCTTACAGGAGGGCCCCAGCCGAGTTGGAAGAGTTTACCTATAATAACGGTGATCATGCTGGCATTGGGATGGCAACGTATGAAGCTTTGTATGGAAGGAAATGCAGAACTCCTTTGTACTGGTACCAGGAAGCAGTATTGGTTGAACCAGAGTTGATTCAGCAGACGACCGAGAAGGTGCAGATCAGGGATGACTTGTCCTTTGAAGTGAAACCAGTCAGGATTGACGATAGGCAAAGTAAGCAGCTCAGAGGCAAGACCATCAACATGGTGAAAGTGGTGTGGGATGAGCGATCGGGTGATTCAACTTGGGAATTAGAAGAACCCATGAGAGAAGCCTATCCATACCTCTTTTCCTTGTAATTCAATTTTCGGGGACGAAAATTTTCTTGTTGGGGAGATTGTAAGAACCTAGAAGTTTATACTGGAATAAAAGTGTTATATTATAAATAAATTCGAAGCACGTGTTTATTTAAATATAAAGGAGGGAATGTATAGCTGAGAAGCCTACGAGATCGCCGTTATTAAGCGGGTAGGCGATCTCCAACTTCTCTGGCTTATGCTTGAACGCCTATCGCCTAGCTTATGCTTGAACGCCTATCGCCTAGTTTATGCTGGAAGGCCTATCGCCTAGGTTATGCTTGAAAGCCTATCGCCTAGGTTCTGTTTGAACGCCTATCGCCTGTGTGTACCTAGTAGCCTGTCGCCTAGAGTACACCTAATCGCCGAAACTACACTTAGTGTGTAGCCAAAATGTTGGATCAACCCTGGTACGTCCCAAAAGCCACGCGTATCAAGGTGTGGGTTAAACCTTGGATACGCTGGGCAGGCGAAGCTCTATACTTGAGCATAAGAGAATCATCCTTAACGTTACACGCTTGGGCGCACGAGGACTTGTGCTAATCAACTCTTGGAAGTGTGAAGCTACCGACGTCACCAAGCCTTGTGGAGAGAATACCTTGGATGTAACATAGTGGAATGAAGAACCTCCAGGGGGGAGTGGCGAGTGTCATCGGGCATCGCAGGGCGCGAGGCATGCTGCGGGGTGTGTCTTCGCGCGAGGGGTCATCGGTCGAGAGTCTTCGCGCGAGAGGTCATCGGTCGAGAGTCTTCGCGCGAGAGGTCATCGGTCGAGAGTCTTCGCGCGAGAGGTCATCGGTCGAGAGTCTTCGCGCGAGAGGTCATCGGTCGAGAGTCTTCGCGCGAGAGGTCATCGGTCGAGAGTCTTCGCGCAAAAGGTCATCGCGCTACGTTAAGTTATACACAGAGAACGTGGGACCCAGACAGCCAGCATGAGACGTTCTGCACGCGCGCCACGTAGACGAAAAGGGTGGTTCAGAATAGTGACATCAGAATGTTGGCATGCGCGGGAGACACTCGCGATCGTACTGTTCAGAGCAGTGGTTGGCATGCACCAGAGGCAACAGTGGTCGTACTGTTCAGGGAAGCGTGCACGCAAACTTCCCTGCAGAGTAGGTGGTGGCAGCTGCTTTTGGAGGGATAAGTTGGTTTAAGTCACTGAAATCCACTGCTGAAGAGGAAGAAAACGTGGTTGTAGTCGAAGAGAGAAAGAGTGAGTTCCCTCCTCCGCGTTGCGATTTCAGCCTCTCCACACAAGAGTACGACGAGAAGCAACACCATTGGAGCACTTGGATAGTCCTCTGCAAGCTCTTCAAAACCAGACACAAGAACAGAGTCAAGGCGTTCTTCAAGCTTCGTTGGATTTCGGAACTCCTGGTGTTTGCGCAAGTCCAGGTAAGGGAAGCTAGCCTTCATCTTTACTACGAGCCATAGTTGAACCATTTCTGAAGTGTGGGCGATGTGGTCGCCGTTTTCGCTTTCGTCTTCGAGAAATGCTTTGTTTATGTGTTTGGGCGACGTGGTCGCCGGTTTTATAAACATAGTCTTCGAAATACCATATTTTGAACTAGATCGCCGGTTTTGGCGTTGTTTACGAACTCCCTGTTTTTGATGTTGCTTTGAAACGGTATGGGATTTAAATGGGATATTCGAAAATAAGAACCTTGGATTGAGTTTTGCTGTGATTGAAATCATTCCTTTAAGTGTGGCATGATATGTTGAATGTTGTGAATGTGGGGTCGAGGCATAGTATTTTCAGGAAAGGAAATACCGTGTAAGACCATGTTAGATGTGCATTGATCGGTGATTCCTAACGAGATATCCTGACTCTGCTGATAATGGAATCACATAGAGGAAGTTACTCAGTTGGTGAGAGTCGAAGGAGGTCCATGTGATGGGCGCCTCGTGTGAAACAGAACGAGCTCCACCTATCCAGGATGGGCGCCTCGTGTGAAACAGAACGAGCTCCACCTGTCCATGATGGGCGCCTCGTGTGAAACAGAACGAGCTCCACCTGTCTTATGGATTAACCTTGTCATGCTGTATGGTGATGTGTTGAGATTCATCGTATGCTTGTGAATGTGTGAGATTTCACGGCGACCCTGTGGATGTGTGTGATTCCACAGTGGGCAGTGTGACAGGTGCAAATCTCCGAGTCTAATCAATGCATGAGTCAATCCGGAAGTAGTGTCATGTGTCTATGCTTTGTGAGTCAGTGGAAAGTCTGACATGTGAAATGGTGAAATGAGAAACTTGAATATTGATAGACACTTGATGCTGTATTGTGAAATGGAATGACTATGGGTGAATGTTGTGAAGTGTGATTTTGGGCGATCAGGTGAATGAGATGAGTAGCTCTACGTTTTACATAGATATTTGAAAAATGTTTTACCTTGCTCTATTATGTTCATGATTTTAATGCCTTATTCTAAACTCTCTTTAAAATGGCTAGCTTACCCTTTTATCTGTTATTGTGGTTGTTTTCTCAAAACTGTGATGATCGTGTAATTGTTACACGGGAGCAGATGATCTTCCAGGAAGAAGAGCTCCCTAATGGGTGGTCGCCGAGGGCTGAGATCGCCCATTTCCACCTCTCGGTGGTGATCGCCGGATTTTGCCCTACTATCAGATCGCCTGTTTTGAGGTCGTCTGTTATGAGATCGCCGATTTTATGTCTGGCTAGCAAGTCGCCTATTTTTGGGGACTTCTGGTGATCGCTGGTTTTATGTATGGAGACCGCCGGTCTTGCTGTATTTGATTGTTTTCTTTAAATTTCGAAAAACATTTGATTTCGTTTATGTATTAAACTCCCTAAGAGGAGCAACTTCATTTCAAATATATATATTATCATGTTATTCTCTTCAATATTATTTGGTTACATTTAATTTCATTATACCTGTATGTATGTATTACTTTGGCGGGATGTTACAGGCATTGTTCTCGCCGGCTGATCTAGGTTGGGCCTAGGTGGTGGATGTTGAATCACTTTGGCTTTGCTATGATTGCAGCTTTGAGATTCTTGAAGTCCTCTAGTAAGGGGTGTTCCACCTGTTGATAAGACTCCGATGAACAAGTCAGTGAGAGCATTATAATATATGTATGCAGTATGCATTGCCTAGAATCACTTACCTTGTGCTTAGGGTCTCAAGGCCCTTTTATAGTACTTGTCAGGAGTTGAGAACTGGATAATTAATCTGTTAATATCTTCCCCAATATTTTGGGGTTATATCTTTGCACAGTAACGTCTCTGATTGAGTCTTATCTTTTTCCATTTTAAACAACTAACTGAATCAGTTATAATGTATATTATTGTTAGGTCGTGTTAATTTTGCCAAGGCTAAATGCTCTTTCGAAATATTGGGCCTTTTCGTGCTTGGACCGGCTTCTGGACCCAAAATTTACATCTAATATAGGCTACTCAGGCTAATGGGCCAAAAACTCAAGTGTTCGGGCTATGGGCCGAGCATACCGAACAGTACATGCATTGATGGTCCGTAGTTCCTAAGTTGACGAAAACAAAAAAATAACATAAATGAAACATAAATAAAACAAATGTAAGAATATGGTTTGAACTAAATCCTGAAACTGTTAAATTTGTGACTTTAATACATATAAAAATGAAAACTTTACTTACCCTTTGTGTGCAGAATGACCAAAGATGAAACCTTTACTTACCTTTCCACTTCCATGCTTAGCCATACAGTCATTGTGGTTCCTAGGTTCAATATTGGCAAGATAAAGGAAAAGAAAAATAAAGGTGTTATGTGTAGACCATAACCATGAACAAAAAACCATTAAAGTAGAAATGAAAAGCACAAGATCCGCCTTTTATGATAAGGCACTCAGTAAACTACTCCCTAACAGAGTAAGGACTATGTAACAATGGAGACAACACAATAAAGAAATCTATAAGAACGCATGGAAGTAAAGGCATTTTCAATCGAGGGTGTTTATCCGCTGGAAAAAGGATGAGTTGCCTTTAATGGACTGTTGAAGAAGCTAAAAAAAGGACAATGAATTGGGCACTATGTGTAGGAGACCTAATGGTCTATTTGCTTTTTCCATAAAGTTCCTCAATCATACCAAACTTAATCTCATCATCATGTTCTTATTCTTATTTTACATTAAATAACATTACAAATTTTTCTATTTGAATTCATTTTCAAGATTAATATTCTTATTTTGATAGTGATAGTAATATTATTATATTATTATACTTTACTTTTTACTTATTTAAAAACATTAAATTGACATTTCATCTACTCTTTTTTATTACAGTTAACAAATTGTAATTGTCCATAGAGTGTAAAAAAATATATAGTAACCCATTAAAATAAAAAATACAACATAATATATTCCATGATAACAGATAACATGAAATTACATAACTGTAGAATGTAGGTAGTCAAAAAATATAACCAAAGAACAATAAGCTGAATTAATTTTGTCCATAAGATGGACATTAGAATAATTTGAACTAATTTCAAATATCCCAAGTCCTGTCTAATCCGATGTTCCCATAAAAATTATAGAACTAAATTGGTCTCTTTGCCAACAACTACGTCCTATAGGTCCAATGTCCAAAAATATCTTGTAGTACTTCCTGCACATTATAAATTAGCCAAATAATGAATGAAAAATTTTAAGCATTATGTATCCATATTTCAACTAATAAAAATAAAAATAAACATAAACATTAATAGTAAATATCAGTTCTCAAATAAACCCTCAAAAAATTTAAATTGTTCTAGTTTCTAGCAAAGGGAAACCATTAGCCTGAACGGCTAATAAACAAACATTTTTAGTAAATATCAGTTCTCAAATAAAGCCAAAAGAATATAAATTGTTCTGGTTTCCACCAAAGGGAACCCATTAACCTTAACGGCTAACAAACATAAACATTAACAGTAAATATCAATTCTCAAAGAAATCAACAAACATATAAATTGTTCGGGTTTCCGCCAAAAGGAAACCATTAGTCTGAATGACTAAGAAAATAAAGAACAGTCCTCAAATATACCACCCAAAATAAATATTGTTTTGGTTTCAACCAAATGGAAACGATTAGCCTAAAAGGCAAACATAATGAAGACGAAAAAAATGCTTCCAACCACTGCCAATTTTCACACTTATGGCAGGAAACGATCCGGATAAGACCTAGCACTCAACCCCCTGTAGAAATCCATGTACAAACACCTTTATGAACCTCCATTTGCCAAGGTATTCCGCAAATGTGGTAGGAACATCCTTCAACAACATCTCAAGTAATAAGTAAACAAAAAAAATATACTGCATAAGGCATGGCATTTTAAAAAAATGAATGACAAAGTGACCACATCAAAAGCATATAGTTTGATAATACAGTTTTTAAGAAAAACCGTGTATACAGTGAAAAAAATACATCACGTTACAATAAACATGATAAAAAATACCAAAATAAAAAACATAAACTACAATTTCATGACTTGACATACCTTTGTAAACCATCATTTTAGCATACTGGATACTGATAACCACATTATGCAACTCTCAGGGTAATAGAAATGCATTCAGATAATCAACATAGCTCCAAAATAAGGTACATTTCATTTGAATTGAGATGACATTTAACTTAGTTGATTTCCATGATCTATTAAGAACTTGTTCAGTGCCTAACTAAACCTCTGAGTATTCCAATAACATCTGCAAAAAAAAAATAAAAAAAAAAAAAATATATATATATATATATATATATATATATATATATATTTAAGCAGAGATGGAAACAAATACATTGGACACTAAACCATAATAACTAAACTTACCCACTAAGTAATCAGTATCAAAACCAAGGGCTCTTAACACAGACATTGGGGTGTACTGAGGTCTTGCACTTGAAACAAAATCCTTACCTAAACAGTTTACCTTAGTTCCAAACTGGAAATTAATTTTGTACTGGTGATGGGTTGTTCAATAAGATCTTGCATTAGTGGTAACACTAAAAAATTGGAAAGAATAAACCTTATCCTCTACAACATCGCTTTGAAATTTATAAATTAGTAATCTCCTAACAAAAACATGAATTTTATGATCCTGATAAAGAACAACAAAGATAAAACATGATTAAAAGAATTTACTTTGGAAGAAAACAATGACAAAGCAAATGATAAAATAATTTACCTCTTTATCTTGTGATACAATCCAAGTTAGCAAGGAGATAACCAAGAACTCAAGAGACCATTCACATTCATCTCAACAATCAAGTCAAATCCCCGCCAAAGATCTAGCGGACCTCACCAGAAGAAGAAGTAGGCGTAAACCAGAACACCAATTGTTCTTTCTTTTGGTCTACTTAACAATAAAATATGTTGTAAATAATTTGGGCTCACTTTAGGAGTTCAAATAGCAAAATAGGTTAGAGTAGGTTCATATAGCATAAAAGGGAGTGTACTTAGCGAAATGGGCCTGCACAAGCCCACTTTTTCAAGACAAGGCACCTAGAATTAGGGTTTTTGACCTAGTTTCTAGAAGGAGAGCCTAAAGGTGCGGTTTTGACCTTAGTCAACCCTCGTAGGCCGCCCCTCCCTCTCTTCCCATCCTAACCTTGCCCTTCTTGGACACCAAGACACCCATTCCTATAAATAGGGTGCCTTACTCCATGGATTTTCAAGTTGAAATTTAAGTAAAGAAACTCTGCACAAATTGTGTGAGATCTGAGTGAGGCTTGTTTGCTCTAACTTGGTCTTATCTTGAGGAGTGTGAGACTCTATAGTGGTGGCCCTTCACTCATCTTGGTGGCTACCACACCCCAAGTGACATGAACAATTCTCACCACCACTCCCTAATTTATTTCTTTCATCTCCTTTCCATTTCCATTTCCATCTTCCTTATTGTCTTTAGCTTAATTTCTTGTCTCGGTTATCTTGCTCTTAATTGTATGCTTGTCGGTCATCATTCGGTTCGGCCATGTCCACCACTGATGTTACCTCATAGCTTCTCTTTTCCTCTTTGCATTTCATCCATCACCATATACTGATTTTTATCTTTTCCTCTGTGAAGTGAACCTTCACACTTACTCAACTACTTGGTTAAGTTTGTTGATCAAGGTAGATCATGAGCTTTGAAGAATCCAAATCCTATGTGTTTGATGATGACTGGTGTTGCTGCTGTGTATGGGTGGGAACACGGGTAGAATATGTGTAATCCACACCTTGTTTGAATCCAAAAAAAGTTTGATTTGAAAGCCTTTTAAAAAGAGTTTATTTTTCAACTAAGTGAAAAACAACCTGTTGTTTTGTCGAAACAACCGATTGTTCTTTGGTGAAAAGGTTTTGGAAAAGCCTGAAAAGCTTTGGCTTTGTTGACTAAGCTGTAAAAGCCAAAACAATCGGTTATCCCGATAAAACAACCGGTTGGTTGTTTTGAAAATCTTAACAGCTTCTTGGTTTTGAATTGAATCTTTTATTAAATGTTTCTAACTAATTGCACTCCTGTTTTAAATGCTCCTTGACCAGTCAGTTGGTCTATATAAAGTTAGTTAGACGCTCCTAAAGAGTAAGAAACAGTTTTGAGAAATGAAAGTGAGATTTGACTAACTGCTTTCAAGATTCAATCAAGCTTTTCGATTTTCATGTGTGTGGAATAGGACTGGGTTGTAAATCTAATCTAGAAGCTTTGTAACTCCCAGGTGTATCCTGTTCTCTCTTTCTTGATTATTGTATTTCTGTTTGAAGGTTGTAAGTGCAAATTCAGAGGGGTTCTGAAATCTATGGTGTGTTTTGCCAAAAGTAGTGTGTTTCTTGAGGTGTTCAAGGTCACTACTTTGGTGTGTGGTGTATGTAATCTGTGATCGATTGCATAGTAGAACCAAGTGGTTTTCTGGGAACTGGATGTAGCCCTTGTGATTAGGGTGAACTAGTATAAAATTGTTGTATGCATCTCTTTCATCCTTAGCTCTTTTAATTACTATTTTAAAGTTAATTTTAATAACTGCTGGTATAAACAACCGATTGTTTCGCAGAAACAACCGATTGTTTTTTCGTTTGTGCCTTAAAACAGTTTTTGTTCTTGGCTAACTTGGTTCCTTGATCTATCATTCTGCACTAATAGTCATTATACCTTCAATATTTGGGATTTTTTTTTTAAACAATTCACCCCTTCTTGTTTAAAGCCATATATTCTAACAATTGGCATCAAGAGTTAGGTTCTTGAAAGTCATTCAAGTTTTTGATCCTAAAATCTTTTTTCTATGGCTGAAAGACTACCTTTTGGGGAGGGTGCCTCAATCAATAGACCACCTCTGTTTTGTGGTTTAAACTATCAATTTTGGAAGGTAAGGATGAAACTTTTTGTGGAATCTCTAGATAGAGGGATTTGGGATGCAATTGAAAATGGTCCTTTTATTCCCAAATTTGAAAAGAAAGGTGTTCTGATTGAAAAACCTTGGTCCAAATGGACCAATGCAGAGAATAAAAAGGCCAAGCTTGATTGCATTGCCAAGAATGTTACAACCTGTGCCTTGAATGCTAATGAATTTTTCAGGATCACACAATGCACATCAGCTAAGGAAATGTGGGCCACTCTAGAGGTTATTCATGAAGGAAAATTCAAGAAAGACTACAAAGCAAGGGAAGAAAATAAAGAATCTTCATCAAGCTTCTCATCAAGTAGAAATGAAGAAGCCAATCTGTGTTTGATGGCAAATGAAGCAGATGATGACAACAATGTAAGTTCTAGTGCTTCCTTAAATGTAGAAAATTATAGTCAATTACTTCAAGCTTTTAAAGAAACTCATGAGGAAGCCAACCGATTGGCTCTCTTGAACAACCGGTTGAAAGGGTTGAACAACTGGCTTGAGAAAAGATTCAAGGCACTGGAAGAAGAATTAGAAAATTCTAAAACTGTTTTTGAAAACCCTGCTTTGTGTTGCAAAAACTCTTCTTGCTTGTGTGATTCAAAAGTTTGTGAAAATTGTGAAAACCTTGAAAAGAAGGTCCAATATCTTGTAAAAATTGTGGACAAGCTTTCAAAAAGGCAAATCCAACTTTGAAACTGTTTTATCTTCTCAAAAATGTGTTTTTGGAATGTCTGGATTGGGTTTTAATCCACAAAGCAAGAAAAGTGGAATTTCAAAGTCTTTCTCTAAACTGCCAGAAAAACAACCAATTGAAAACACGAAACAACTGGTTGTTAAATGCTTTTACTGCATGAAGAGAGGTCGTTCAGTTAGATTCTGTAAAATCAGGAAATATGTTGTTCCTAAAGGTAAAATGAAATGGATTCCCAAACCATCTGAGGTTCAAACTGATAAATGTGATTCAAAAGGACCCACTTTTGTAAGGGGACCAAATCTTGGAACTTGAATTTGTCTCTTGTAGGAAAACTTGATGAAAGGCATGCAGTTGTGGAACCTGAACAGTGGCTGCTCCAAACACATGTAAGGAGACAAATCTCAATTTGTGAATATCAATTTCAAATAAGAAGGGCATGTGACATATGGAGACCACAACAAGGGAAGAGGATCTATAGGAGACAAGAACAACCTCATAATTGATGATGTCTTGTATGTGGAAGGTTTAAAGCACAATTTGCTAAGCATTAGCCAATTATGTGACAAAGGATATCAAGTCATCTTCAAGTCAAGCTCTTGTGAGATCTACATTCCCAACTCAAAGGAAGTAATGTTGATAGGTAAAAGAATCAACAATGTCTATCTCTTAGATATTTCTTCTTCTAGTTCCATTGGTTGTCTTCTTTCTAAGCATGATGAATCTTGGCTGTAGCATAGAAGGATAGCCCATATTCACATGAATCATTTGAATAAATTAATTTCTAAAGATCTTGTGATAGGGTTACCAAAGCTCAAATTTGAGAAGGACCACATATGTGATACATGTCAAAAGGGGAAACAAATCAAGCATTCCTTTAAATTGAAAAATGTTGTTTCATCTTTAAAACCCCTTGAACTGCTGCATATGGACTTGTTTGGTCCTTCAAGAACTATGAGCCTTGGAGGTAACTATTATGCACTTGTTATTGTTGATGACTTCTCTAGGTACACATGGACACCCTTCTTGGAATCAAAGAGTGATGCTTACTCTACCTTCAAGAAGCTTGCTAGAAGACTTCAAAACACAAAAGGAAGCAACATTGGCTCTGTAAGGAGTGATCATGGAGGTGAATTTCAAAATGAAAAATTCAGCAAATTCTGTGAGAAGATGGGAATAATGCACAATTTTTCTGCATGAAGAACTCCTCAATAGAATGGAGTAGTGGAGAGGAAGAATAGATCTCTTGAAGAATTGGCAAGAACCATTCTAAGTGAATCCTCCCTACCCAAATATTTTTGGGCTGATGCAGTAAGTACTTCTTGCTATGTGATGAATAGAGTGCTCATAAGGCTAAGTTTGAAGAAAACACCCTATGAACTCTTCAATGGAAGAAAGCCAAACATCAGTCACCTAAAAGTGTTTGGATGCAGCTGCTTTGTTCTGAATAATGGGAAAGAAAATCTGGGAAAGTTTGATGAAAAAGTGAACAATGGCATCTTTATTGGCTACTCCTCAAATAGCCATGCTTATAGAATCTACAACAAAAGGCTCATGATTGTGGACGAGTCAGTTCATGTTGTATTTGATGAAGTTTATCGCAAAGAAGAGAAACCCTTAAAGAATTGCACAAAAAAGGATGAACAGAACATCTTTTTGAAGAAGCTGGAACCCTGCCCAGAAAAACAACTGATTGAATCGTCGAGACAAGTGGTTGAAAATTTGCAATAGGACCAGCTGCCCAAAGAATGGAGAATTCCAAGGGATCTTTCAGTGGAAAACATAATTGGGCAGATAAAGAAGGGTGCTTCTACTTGTAGTACTGTCTCAAACTACTACAAGCACATTGCTTTTGTTTCACAAGTTGAACCAAAGTCTATTGAAGAAGCTCTTAATGATGAGAAATGGGTGGCAGCTATGCATGAAGAACTGAACCAGTTTTCAAGAAATGATGTATGGCTTCTTGTTCCCAGGTCATATGAGATGAATATCATTGGAACTAAATGGGTCTTCAGAAACAAATTGGATGAAGCTGGTTGATTACAAGAAATAAAGCAAGATTAGTTGCCAAAGGTAACAACCAAGAAGAAGGAGTAGATTATGGTGAAACCTTTGCTCCTGTGGCCAGATTGGAGGCTGTGAGATTGCTGCTTGCTTTTGGTTGTATGAGTGGGTTTAAATTGTTTCAAATGGATGTCAAAAGTGCCTTTCTCAATGGATTCATTAATGAGGAAATCTATGTGTCTTAACCTCCTGATTTTGAGGATTTTCAACATCCTAATCATGTTTTCAAACTCAAGAGAGCCTTATATGGGTTAAAGCAGGCTCCAAGACAGTGGTATGAGAGGTTAAGCAATTTTCTCTTATCCAATGGTTATGAAAGAGGAAAGGTTGACAAGACCCTCTTCATAAAGAAGTCAAATTCAGCAATCATCTTGGTTCAAATTAATGTGGACGACATAATTTTTGGTGCAACCAATGATAGTCTTTGTGAAGAGTTTGTGGCTGCCGTGCAAGGAGAATTTGAAATGTCTATGATGGGAGAGCTTTCTTTCTTTCTAGGACTACAGGTCAAGCAAACCAAAGAGGGAATTTTCCTTAGTTAAGCAAAGTATTGTAAAGAAATTCTCAAGAAGTTTGAGATGGAGAATTGCAAAGAAGCCTTCACTCCTACGCCAACCAGCTGTTACATGGATGCAGACCCTGCTGGAAAAGATGTAGATCACACCAAATACAGAGGATTAATTGGATCCTTACTCTATCTCACATCAAGTAGACTGGACATCATGTTTGTTGTATGCTTATGTGCAAGATTTCAAGCTAATCCTAAAGAATCTCATCTCAAGGATGCAAAACGTATTCTCAAATACCTCAAAGGAACAATCAATGTAGGCCTATGGTATCCTTCTCATTCTCCTGTTCATTTAATTGGTTATTCTGACTCTGAGTTTGCAGGATGTAAGTTGGATAGAAAAAGCACAAGTGGGACTTGCCATCTCCTTGGTTCATGTCTCATCTCTTGGCATAGCAAGAAACAAGCATGTGTGGCTCTTTCCACTACAGAGGCTGAATACATTGCTACAGGGAATTGTTGTGCACAAATCCTTTGGCTAAAACAACAATTAGAAGATTTTGGTGTAAAGATTAGCAAGGTTCCCTTACTATGTGATAACACAAGTGTTATAAACCTCACCAAGAATCAAATTTAGCACTCAAGGACCAAGCATATAGAAATTCGTCATCACTTTATAAGAGACCATGTCAACAATGGAGATTGTGATGTAAAATTCATTACGACAGAATTGCAACTTGCTGATATATTCACAAAACCATTGCCAAAAGACACGTTTTTCTTTTTGAGAAATGAGTTAGGTATACTTGATTCTCAAATCCTTTCTTAAATCTGTTTTACCTCTTCCTAATTCTATTTGTGAAGACAAATAAGGGGAGAATGGTTTATGTGTTGTCTTTAAAACTGCTGCACTCTGATTTATAATTCTGCTACATCTGCCGTTTTAAAGATTGTGTGTATTGGTTTTTGGATGTTTTATTTATGCTCAAATGGTTATGCAGAAATATGGTTTTTAATGCTTAAATACCTGCTGCTTTAGATATTGGTTTTGCATAAGTTTGTTTTGCAGGTGCTGTTTGTAAGGACCTGTAAAATTAAATTGGAATAAAAGAGATATATTTTAAATGAATTCTAAGTATGTCCTTATTTAAAATGAAAAGGAAGGAAAGTGTAGTTTGGAAGACTATGAGATCGCCTAGTAGTACATGATCGCCGGTCGCCTGCTACACATGGTCGCCAGGGCGCGAGGCATGCAGGCATCGCGCGGGCGAGAGGCATGCGGGCATTGCCAGGGCGCGAGAGGCCTGCGGGCATCGCCAGGGCGCGAGACATGCGGGCATTGCCAGGGCGCGAGAGGCATGCGGGCTTTGCCAGGGGGAGACATCGGTCGTTCGCCAGCGAGAGGTCATCGGTGGATTGTCTTCGCGCGAGAGGTCCTCAGTGGATAGTCTTCACGCGAGAGGTCATCGGTGGATTGTCTTCGCGCGAGAGGTCATCGGTGGATAGCCTTCGCGCGATAGGTCATCAGTGGATGGCCTTCGCACGAGAGGTCATCGGTGGATAGCCTTCGCGGGAGAGGTCATCGGTGGATAGACTTCGCGCCTGTGGTCATCGGTGAAAGGTCATCGCGCGACGTCGAGTTACACACAGAGAAGGTAGGACCCAGACTTCCAGCATGGAACGTCCTGCACGCGCGCCACGTAGACAAAAAGGGTGGTTCAGAATAGTGACCTCAGAGTGTTAGCCTGCACAGAGGCACGCTCAGTAGTACTGTTCAGGGAGTGGTTGGCCTGCGCAAGAGACAACTGTAGTCGTACTGTTCAGGGAAACGTACACTCAGACTTCTCTGCAGAGTGGGTGGTGGCAGCTGCTTTTGGTGGATAAGTTGGTTTAAGATGCAGAAAACCCACTGCTGAGAGAAAGAAACGTTGCAGCCTTCAAAGAGAGAAAGAGTGAGTTACCTCCCTTCTCCTCCAGTTGTCTCCTTCGCGCTGCGATTCTAGCACCTTCACACGAGAGTACGACGAGCGACAGCCACCATTAGAGCACCTGGGCAGTTCTCTGCAAGTCCTTCAACCAGACGCAAAAACAGAGCCAAGGCGTTCTTCAAGCTTTGTTGGGTTTCAGAACTCTAGGTGTTTGCGCAAGTCCAGGTAAGGGAAGCTAGCCTTCATTTTCAATACAAGCCATAGATTAGCTGTTTCTGGAGTAAGGGCGACGTGGTCGCCGGTTTCGTTTTCATCTTCGTGAATGCTCTGTTCTATGTGTTTGGGCGACGTGGTCGCCGGTTTTATATACAGACTTCGAAATACCTTGTTTTTGAACCAGATCGCCGGTTTTGGCGTTGTTTGCGAACTCTCTGTTTTTGGTGTTGCTTTGAAAACTGTTTGAGATTTAAATGAGATATTCGAAAATAAGAACCTTGGATTGAGTTTTGCTGTGATTGAAATTGTTCCTTTAAGTGCTATGTGATGTGTTGAATGTGGTGAATGTGGGATCGAGGCATAGTATTTTCAGGAAAGAAAATACCGTGTAAGATCGTGTAGGATGTGCATTGATCGGTGATTCCTAAGGGGATATCCTGACTCTGCTGAGATAATGGAATCACATAGAGGAAGTTACTCAGTTGGTGAGAGTCGAAGGAGGTTCATATGAATGGGCGTCTCGTGTGAAAAAGAACGAGCTCCGCCTGTTCTATGGATTAACCCTGTCATACCGGGAGAACTATTGACATTGAGATTATATATGCGCATGCTGTGTGGATTCACAGCGACCCTGTGTGGATTTCACAGTGGTATGGTATGACAGGTGCAGATCTCTGAGTCTAATCAATGCATGAGTCTTCCGGAAGTAGTGTCAAGTGTCTTGTGTGCTGAGTCAGTGGTGGTCTGACATGTGAAATGAGGAACTTGAAATTGATAGACACTTGATACAGTTGTGAAATAGAATGACTCTGGAAAATATTGCGAAATGTGTGATTTCTGGGCGATCAGGTGAAGAGTATGAGAAACTTGATAACTTTACGTGAATATCTTGAAATTGTTTACCTTGATTTTATCTTAAGTATCCTTATTTAAACTCTCTTTAAAATATCTAGCTTACCCTGCGTGTTCTGCTCGTTGGCTGTTTTTCTCTTAAAACTGTGATGATCGTGTATAACTTACACGGGAGCAGATGATCTTCCAGGAAGTAGAGCTCCTTAGTGAGTGGTTGCCGAGGAAGAGATCGCCTGTTTGTGGTGATCGCCGGTTTTCTATCTCTTGGTGGTGATCGCCGGATTTATGTCCTGCTGCAGATCGCCTGTTTTGGGCCTTCTGTTACCAGATCGCCGGTTCATGTATGGAGATCGCCGGTCTTGTTGTATTTGCTTGAATTTCGTTTTAAATTTTGAAAACATTTGACCTGGTTATGTATTTAACTCCCTAAGAGGAGCAACTTCATTTCTTATATATATAATATCATGTACTCTTCAATATTATTTGTTTACCTTTATTTTCATTATACATGTATGTATGGTTTTATTTTGCGGGATGTTACATTAATGGTATCAGAGCAGTTCGTCCTTAGGATGACCTGAGGGCTGTGGATCCATTGTGTTTCTTCTGCTCATAAAATCTATTTGAGTTTTAAATAACAACTATAGTGAAAGGTTTTCAAGCGTTTTTGTATTGAGATTTTGTGTGTGCCTTAGTGAATGTATGCTCTAATTGAAAATCTTGGTATTAAGAATGAGAAGATCCTGATAAAGTAATGAGGGTGCACACTCATAACTGGATCGGGATGATTCGTAATCTTAATTCCAAAGGTTTGATGTTTAGCCTACATTGAATTCTGGTGTGATTTATTTGGTGTTCTCGTAATTGACTGAGAGTGGTCGTTTGGATTGATGTCTGCACAACCAGTAATTGTTCTGGTGTTTTGTTTGAAGTTATAAGTGTTATAATCCTGTTGATGAACTCAAATTCTTAATGACTTTGAGATGCTGACCTTTGTAAGGTCTAGATGGTACAGCCTGAATGAATTGATTTCTGATCGATCTCATTCTTGTAGTTGTAGGGAATATAGAAACCAATAGATTCAGAATCCAAAACGAAGAAGATGGCACGTAGACCTTCTACCCCACCCCAACCCTCCTCAAAGATGAGCCAGATTGCCAAGGCCATCGAGATGATGGCAACTGCCATTCAGCAGCAGAATGCAGCGATGGCTCAGAACCATCAAGCTACAATGCAACACTGGGAAACTGCTCGATCTGCTGAAACAAACTCTCACGTCGGTCAGCCTCAAGAACAGATGGGACTGACCGAGTTCATGCAGCACAACCCACCCAAGTTCAGTGGGAATGCTACCCCTGATCTGCACATCGTCCACTTCCAACACGTGACTAGGGTCTGCAAGATACTTCCTTAGCTGTGACACGTGAAAGACATTATGCAGATTTGCTAATTGGGGAGGTAGAGCAATCTCATAAGCTACAGGACCTATCTTCCTTTAGATCTGATATGGTCCAACAAACTTAGGAGACAGCTTCTTTGATCTGATAGCTCGTCCTACACCCTTGGTCAGTGTCACTTTCATAAATACATGATCTTCAACTACAAACTCCAAAGGTCTTCTCCTCATTGTCAACATCATCACTGCCTCTACAAGAGTTATTATCCTTGTGTTCATTTAAGGCCAGAAGTGTCTTCACAGCCTTGTCAGCTTCATCATCACAGCCACCACCAGAGTTGTTACCCTTGTCCTCATGAGCGACATGGAGTGGCTCCCTCAAAGTTATTCCCTTCATATTTTCCAGATCCACAGGGGTTTCCCAACCAAATGATTCTTGCTCACCTTCTTAGCAACTTCAACTTTGGGGATGGATGATGATTCACTTTCTAAGGCAAAGCAATCTGACGAAGATCCATCTACCACTGACATTAGCTGCAGTTACAACACCTTCCCACCACCCATCATACCACCAGGCATCCACTGCTGATTCAAACTCAAGTGGGCGACCTAAATGGCGTTCAGGAGAGCATGGCTTGACTGTTAAGCGGCCTGAGCATCGCATACCCAATTAATCAGTAGCTGCCCCTCTAGATGAAGGGACCCATTCCTCTAGTTTCTGTGGTCCCTCTTTATCAAGCAAATCATCGTACTGGACCTTCAGCAGCCTTGGAGACACACTCCAGATTTTTCATCTAAACCAGCATTCTCTAACGCCACTATCTTGCCAAAGTACCTCTATTCTAGTACCGACCTGGAAGAACAGATTAGGCTTTGGTCCACATTTTGTCATTTCATTGGTAGGAGTAGAGACTTGCAGACCAGAAAACCCCTCTCAAAATTTGATCCTTAAACTTCTAATTCCTCTTGTTTCAGATGTCCATCATTGGCACGAACTGATTTGCCATGACTTGGGTTGGCATCCACATTGTTATTCTGTCTAGAAACTGCAGAGATAAAGTTCCTTCCAGGATTTTCACTTTTCAGTTCAAAAACGACAGGTTTGTAGCTCGAATTCACATTAGGCACCGTTTCTTGTCGAACCGATCTTGAAGCAGCAAAAGACTGAAAGAGAACGACTTCTTTCCTTCAGGCGCCCCTCTGGTTCATCTTTTCTTTGATTACTAATAGCAGATTATGAAAAACCCACCTCTTTAGCAACTGGTTGGGATTTCAGAGCTGCTCACTCAGGAATTCCAATGGATACATCCATATTAGCATTGCATGGGATCTCAGGGTGCTCAGTATTCAATACACAGATCATAAATCCCTCACTGTGTTCAGGGTGAGGACTTGTTGCTACGGCTGACGATGCAGCATTGTTTCTAGGATCAGAAATGAGATGCTGATCACCACAACTGCCACCTAATGGATTGGCTGCAAATCCCATCCCATCAGAAACACAAGGCACAGAAAGTTTTGCTTCCACATCCAACTTTTTGCAATTCACTAACATCACCAGAAGAACTCAACGGAAGTGAATCAACACCATTATAACATGGCTTATCCTTATTCTTATCCGTAGCCATTACCTCTTTCCCTTCTACATTCACAGATAGAGCTGCATCCTCATTTGCCAAGTTCAGGAGCCTTTAACTTCAACCCACCATTCCCACACTCATCTTTCAAATCCCGATCAACAAAACAACCCCTATTTTGCGTGAAACCTTCCCTCTTAGGAGGTAGTCCAGGTATTTCTTCTGGAAATACATCCATGAAATCTTTCACCACATGTATCCTGCTTACGTCCTCTTCACTCGTCACTTCCAACCGAGCTAGGATCACGAAGCACCTCGCCCCTTTTTCCAACTCCGACCACCCACGCTGAGCAGATATCACATCTGACTCTTGAAGGTCTGGAAACGCTATTTTCTGACTACCGCAGTCTATGAGAACGTGATTGGCAGATAGCCAATCCATTCCCAGGATAACATCCAGGTCCTGAAGAGGTAGGCAAATCAAGTTTACTTTGAACATGCGTCCCTCTACTATCACTGGACATTCAGAGCAAACTGTAGAGGTCAACACCTGTCCTGACGCAGGTGTAGAAACCAACAGTTCAAACGGTAACTCCTTCACTAGAAGGCCCAACTCGGCTACACACAGGCTTGACACAAAGGAGTGTGTTGCTCCAGAATCAAACAAGGCTTTTACACCTCTACCAGCTATAAAACAAACACCTTGCACTAGGTTACTTGACTGAGACGCCTCTGCTCCTATCATGGCAGACACTCTCCTGCTGCTTGAGGTCTACTGCCTCCATTCCTCAACTGCTGAGAACCAACGGGTTGAGTCATCCTATTTCTGCTAGGACAATCTCTAGAAATGTGCCCCATCTTTTGGCACGTGAAACATCTGGGTTTCCATGTTTGTTGCTGCTGAAACTAGGGCGGAACTGCTCCTGCCCGATGTGGTGGAGGTCTCGCATAAGGCTTGCTTTGTAGGTGCTGCACCTTGGCCTTCCCACTAAAAGAACCCCCTGGGTGTGACCTGATCACCCGAGAATCACTCTTTTCCAGAGTCTCCACCATCTTCGCCTTCTCTACTAAGGCGTGAAATTCCCTGATGCACATAGGGGCTATGGTCCTCTTCAGCCCATGCTTCAGTCCTTCTTCAAACTTCCTACACCTCCAAGCCTCAGAGGTCGCCTGAGTATAGAATCGGGCGAGGTACTCAAACCGAGCAGCATAAGCATTCATTGACATCTCCCCCTGCTCCAATCTGAGGAATTTTGCTTCCTTTGCAAACCTTGCACTATCTGGGAAGTATTTTTCCAGAAATCTCACCCTGAAGCTCTCCCAGTCTAAAACATCAGCTCTGGCTTCCATCATTTGCTGAGCTCCCATCCACCAAAACTCGGCTTCTCCAGATAGCAGATAGGTGGCGAACACCAATTTCTTCTCTTCAGGGCAGGAGGTCGCCCTAAAGATTTTCTCCAACTCCTTGACCCACTGATCTGCTTGATCAGGGGTAGCATTCCCACTGAACTTGGGTGGGTTGTGCCTCATGAACTCTGTCAGTCCCATCTGTTCCTGAGGCTGACCGACGTGGGAAGCTGTTTCAGCCGACTGAGTAGTTTCCCAATGGTGCATTGGAGCTTGATGATTTTGAGCCATTGCTGCATTCTATTGTTGGATGGCAGTTGCCATCATCTCAATAGTCTTGGCAATCTGGCTCATTTCCGAAGAAGGTTGGGGAGGGGTAGGAGGTCTACGAGCCATCTTCCTCCGTTTCAGATTTTGAAACTATTGGTTTCTATATTCCCTACAACTATAAGAATGAGATCGATAAGAATCAATTCATTCAGGAGGTAACATCTAGACCTTACAAAGGTCAGCATCTCAAAGTCATTTAGAATTTGAGTTCATCAACAGAATCAAAATGCTCAAAATAGAAAGCATAACACCGAACAGTCATGGGTACAAAACTACCAATCAAATATCGCCACACTTAATAATTGGGACAAAACACACCAGAAGTGGATATATGCTCAACATCAAACTTTTAGAATTAAGATTGAGAACATCTCGATTCAGTTATGAGTGTGCACCCTCACTACTTTATCAAGATCCTTTCACTCTTAATACTAAAATTTTTCCTTTAGAGCCTATATCTACTAAAGCACAAACAAGATTTCAATCAGAAAACATTTGAAAACCTTTCACTATAGCTTTGATTGAGACTCCAATAGCAAAAGAAACACAATGAACCCACTCTCCTCAGGTCATCCTAAGGACGAACTGCTCTGATACCATTAATGTAACGCCCCTCAAAATATTGTTCATTTTCATATAATAAAATAAAGGTGAAATAGTAATATCAAAAATTTAACATAGGTATATACATAATATAATTCATCCATTAATACAAATGTGTCTCAGAATAAAATCCCTTTTCGAGGAAGTTTTAATACATCCCATACAGGAGTTTTCAAAATAAAACAAAACAATCAGCATTCAAAAACCGGTGATCTCCTCCTCCAGAAATGCTCACTGAGGAGCTCTACTACCTGCAACCTCATCTGCTCCTGTGCAAATATACACGATCATCACAGGTTTAAGAAAAACAACCACGATACAAAACAAAGGGGTAAGCTACCACTCTCTCAGTATGACAGGGTTAATCCATATAACAGGTCAAGTCAGTTATCTTTCAAACGACTTACCCATACATATGGACCTCCTTCGACTCTCACCAACTGAATGACTTCATCTATGTGATTCCATCATATCAGCAGAGTCAGGATCGCCTCATTCACAGGATACTCACTGATCAATACACCTCATAACCAATCTCAACACGGTATTTCCTTTCCTGAAAATACTATGTCTTGATCACAATTTCACATTCATCCAGTACATCATATCACACGTAAAAGCACAACTGCATCATATAATATTTTGAATCTTTTTGTAAACAATCACAATCACAGAAACAATCACGCCAAAGTTCAGATTTTCGAATATCACACGCATTTCACAATTCAATCTCAAACAGTTTCAAACGACACTAAAACAGGGGAGTTCGAAATCAACATTAAAACCGGCGATCACGTCGCCCCACACATAAAACAGAGCATCGTAAAAAAGAATATGAAACCGGCGACCACGTCGCCCCAACTTCAGAATCTTCTAGCCTAAGGTTTTTATTGAACGAATTCTAGCTTCCCTTACCTGGACTAGCGTAAACTTCTCTAAGAGCTCCAACCCAACGAGATTCAAGGATGCCTTAACTCTGTTTTAGCGTTCGGTTTGGAGAACTTGCAGAGAACCTCCTAGGTGCTCTATGGTAGTCGCCGATAGCCAACTGGTGCGCTAGGACGTCTGAACGTATGGAGAAGGAGAGGGAAGAAACAGGGAACCAAAGTTAACTCACTCAATCACTCTCGCACCACAACAACGTTTACTGCCTCTCAAGAGTGAGTTTTGAATCTAAGCCAACTTGCCCAGAAATGCCGCTGCCACCACCCACTCTACAGGAAAGCTTGCGTGCACACTTCCTTGAACAGTATGACCACGTGGGTCTCTGCGCATACCAACTCTCTGATGCTACTATTCTGAAACACTCCTAATGTCTACATGTCGCGCATGCAGAACGTTCATGCTGGGAGCCTGGGTCCCACCTTATCTGTGTGAAACACGACATCGCGCGATAACCTTCCACTGATGACTGCTCGCGCGATGACTATCCACCGACGACTGATGTACCTCTCATTCCGGCGATGACTGATGTCCTTCTCATCCCGGCGATGACTGATGTGCCTCTCATCCCGGTGATGACTGATGTCCTTCTCATCTCGGCGATGACTAATGTGCCTCTCATACTGGCGATGACTGATTCCTCACCCTGGCAGACCACCGATGTCTCACCCTGGCAGACCACCGATGTCTCACCCTGGCAGACGACCGATGTCTCTCCCTGGAAGACGACCGATGTCTCCCCCTGGAAGTCGACCGATGCGTCCCTCATCCTGGTGATGACCGTCTGTCTCTCGCCCTCGCGATGCCCGTGTAACATCCCGCCAAATTCCTTTTCATATTTATGTAATAAAATAAAGGTGGAACAAATATATCGAAGTGAACATAAATATATATATGTAATGAAGTTTCTCCTCATAGGGAGTTTAATACATAATCGGCCAGTTTTCCAAAACGTAAACAAAATACAGTAAAATAGAAAGACAGGCGATCTCCTAACAGCAAAAAGGCGATCTCCTATCAGAAAACGGCGATCTCCTATCAGAAAACAGAAAAAGGGTGATCGCCTAACAGAAATAGAAACAGGCGATCTCCTTCCGGCGACCACTCACTGAGGAGCTCTACTTCCTGCAACATCATCTGCTCCCGTGTAAATTATACACGATTATCATAGGTTTAAGAAAAAGCCAAACACAACACCAAAAACACAGGGTAAGCTAGATATTTGAAAGAGAGTTGAGATATGAAACTTTAAAATCAAGATAAAACAAATTGAAGACACCCATGTAAAACTATCAATTTTCTCATTCCCTTCACATGACCATCAAGTAATCACACATTTCACAATTTCCTCAAGAGTCTTTCAATTCACATACACCATCAAGTGTCTATCAATTCAATGTTTCTCATTTCTCACGTCAGACTTCCACTGACTCATCACACAAGACACTTGACACTACTTCCGGAAGACTCGTGCATTGACTAGACTCAGAGATCTGCACCTGTCATACTACACTGCTGTAAAGTTTCCACAGCTATGCGCATCAACATAATCTCGATCTCAATCTCATCACTCTCACAGTATGACAGGGTGAATCCACACAACAGGTCAAGTAGTTATCTTTCAAACACTTACCCATACGTATGAACCTCCATCGACTCTCAACGCCTGAATAACTTCATCTATATGAATTCATTATCTCAGGAGAGTCAGGATATCTCATTATAGAAATCACCGATCAATGCACATCCTACACGATCTTACACGGTATTTTCTTTCCTGAAAATGCTATGCCTTGATCCCACATTCACAACATTCAACACATCATATAACACTTAAATGAATGATTCCAATCACAGCAAAACTCATTCCAAGGTTCAGATTTTTGAATATCACATTTAAATCTCAAACAGTTTCAAACAACACAAAAACAGGGGAGTTCGAAAAACAACGCCAAAACTGGCGATCTCGTCCAAAAACAGGGGATTATGCAATAACAGTTGAAGACCCATCATCTCAATCATCTAATATAAGGTTTTCGTTGAAAATAAGGCTAGCTTCCCTTACCTGGACTTGCGCAAAACACTAAGAGCTCCAAAACCCACCGAAGCTTAAAGATGCCTTAGCTCTGTTTTAGTGTCTGGTTTGGAGAACTTGCAGAGAACCTCCCAAGCTCTAAGGGCAGTCGTCGCTCGTCGTACTGGTGCTGGAGGATGCCTGAATCGCAGCGCGAAGGAGAGAAAAGAGAAGGATGAAGGTAAACTCACTCTTTCACTCTTGAACCACTGCAACGCTCTTTCCTCTCAGAAGTGGGTTTTTGAATCTAAACCAACTTGTCCATAAAAGCCACTGCCACCACCCACTCTGCAGGGGAGTTTGCGTGTACGCTTCCCTGAACAGTACGACTACGCGTGCCTCTGCGCAGGACAACACTCTGATGTCACTATTCTGAACCACCCTTTTTGTCTACGTGTCGCACGTGCAGTACGTCTCCTGCTGAGAGCCTGGGTCCCACCTTATCTGTGTGAAGCTCGACATCGCGCGATAACCTTCCACCGATGACCGCTCGCGCGATGACTATCCACCGATGCCTCATCCTAGCGGTCGACCGATGTCTCTCCCTGGGAGACGACTGATGTCTCGCCCTGGCGATGACCGCATGCCTCGCGCCCGGCTGCCCACATGCCTCGCGCCCCGGCGATGCCCGCATGCCTCGCGCCCTGGCGATGCCCGACGACACATCGCCACGCCTTGCTGAAGGTTCTTCATCCCACTATGTTACGTCCAAGGTATCATCTCCACATGACTTGGTGATGTCGGTAGCTTCACATTTTTAAGAGTAGATCAGCCCTGGTCCTCGTGCGCCCATGCATGCAACATTAAGGACGATTTCTTATGCTCAAGCATAGAGCTTCGCATGCACAGCGTATCTAAGGCTTAACCCACACCTTGATACGTGTGGTTTTGTGGAACCCACTCTGGTTGATCCAGTATCCTGACCACATACTGAGTGCACTTTCGGCGATCATATGCACCATAGGCGACTGGCGATCACGTGTAATCTAGGCGACAGGCGATTATGTACTAACCAGGCGATCTCATAGTCTTCTAAGCTACACTTTCCTTCCTTTTTATTTTAAATAAAAAACATACTTAGAATTCATTTAAAATATATTCCTTTTATTCCAATTTAATTTTACAGGTCCTTACATTCTCCCCAACAAGAAAAATTTTCGTCCTCGAAAATTGAATTACAAGGAAAAGAGGTATGGATAAGCTTCTCTCATGGTTTCTTCTAACTCCCAAGTTTAATCACCCGATCTCTCATCCCACACCACTTTCACCGTGTTGATGGTCTTGCCTCTGAGCTGTTTACTTTGCCGATCGTCAATCCTGACTGGTTTCGCTTCAAAGGACAAGTCATCCCTGATCTGCACATCGTCCACTTCCAGCACATGACTAGGGTCTGCCATGTACTTCCTCAGCTGTGATACGTGAAAGACATTGTGCAGATTCGCTAAATGGGGAGGTAGGGCGATCTCATAAGCCACTGGACCAATCCTCCTTAAGATCTGATATGGTCCCACGAACTTAGGGGACAACTTCTTTGATCTGATCGCCCGTCCTACACCCTTGGTTGGTGTCACTCTCATGAACACATGGTCTCCAGCAGCAAACTCCAAAGGTTTTCTCCTCTGATCTGCATAGGATTTCTGCCGGCTTTGAGAAGCTCTCATTCTGCCTTGTATCTGTTTCACCTTATCGGTCGTCTGCTGAATCAACTCTGGTCCAACCAATACTGTTTCGCCCTCCTGGTACCAGCACAATGGAGTTCTGCATTTCCTTTCATACAAGGCTTCGTATGGCGCTATCCCTATGCTGGCGTGATAACTGTTATTATAGGTAAACTCCACCAGCGGCAATACCTCATCCCAACTTCCCAATTGATCCAAGACGCACGTCCTCAGTAGATCTTCCAAGGACTGGATCGTTCTCTCTGACTGTCCATCTGTTTGAGGATGATATGCCGAGCTCATCCTCAACTTAGTTCCCAAACAATCTTGTAAGGTCTGCCAAAACTGTGAAGTGAACCTGGGATCTCTATCCGAAACAATGCTGGAATGCACTCCATGCAACCTCACTATTTCTTTGATGTACAACTGTGCCAACTTGGCCATGGGCATTTTCAAATTCACTGGAAGAAAGTGGGCACTCTTCGTCAGCCGATCTACTATGACCCAGATTGCATCATGACCCTTTACCGATCTGGGTAAATGGGTAACAAAATCCATGGCGATGCTGTCCCATTTCCACTCAGGGATATCCAGTTGCTGTAACAACCCGCCAGGTCTTTGATGCTCTACCTTTGCCTTCTGACACGTCAAGCAGGTAGTAACATACTGGGCGATGTCTCTCTTCATGCCCGACCACCAAAATGACTCCTTCAAGTCATGGTACATCTTGTTCATGCCTGGATGTAGGCTAAGGCGACTCTTGTGACCTTCCTCTAGGATCATCTTCTTCAACTCTTCATTTGCAGGTATGCAAATTCTGCCATTAAATCTCAAGATCCCATCATCGCCCATCACAAAGTCTCTAGCCTGGTCGGTCCCTAGTGACTCCACAGTACGCTTCAGACTAGGGTCCTCCAACTGCTTATCCTTTATCATTCCAAGGAAGTCATTAGTTATAGCCAGCTTACTACAACTAATGTGATTTACATGAAATTCTACCCCAAGGTTTAAGTCTCTGAACTGCTCGATCAGTTTCTGCCCTTCCATCATCATGGTCGCTACTTGAATTGATTTTCTACTCAAAGCATCTGCCACTACATTGGCCTTCCCTGGATGATACATGAGTTGAAAATCGTAGTCCTTTAGAAACTCCATCCACCTTCTTTGTCTCATGTTTAGTTCCTTCTGATCAAACAGGTATTTCAGGCTCTTATGGTCACTGAACACCTGGAACCGAGTTCCATATAAATAGTGCCTCCAAATCTTCAAGGCAAACACCACAGCCGCCAACTCCAAATCATGAGTAGGGTAGTTCCTCTCATGAACCTTGAGTTGCCTTGAAGCATATGCAACCACTCTTTTCTCTTGCATCAAAACACATCCCAAACCCTGATGTGAAGCATCACAGTAGACATCAAAAGGTTTTCCTACCTCTGGGATCACCAGCACTGGAGCACTAGTCAACCTTTCCTTTAGTTCCATGAAGCTCTGCTCACATCGGTCGGTCCAAGCAAAAGGTTGATCCTTGCGGGTCAGCTGTGTTAAAGGAGCCACTACCTTGGAAAAGTCCTCAATAAACCTCCGGTAGTAGCCAGCTAAACCCACAAAGCTCCTTATCTCAGTAACTGTCTTAGGACGTTCCTACTGAAGCACTGCCTCCACTTTGGCTGGATCCACCGAGATCCCCTGGGCAGATATCACGTGTCCTAAGAAGTTGACTTCCTTAAGCCAGAACTCACACTTAGAGAACTTGGCATAGAGTTGCTTCTCCCTCAGAGTCTCCAACACTGTCCTCAGATGTTCTTCATGTTCTTCCTCGATCCTTGAATAAATGAGTATGTCTTCTATGAAGACTACCACAAACTTATCCAAGAAAGGGCGAAAAATCCTATTCATGTAGTCCATGAACAGAGCTGGAGCATTTGTGACTCCAAACGGCATCACCACATACTCATAGTGCCCATAACGAGACCTAAATGCTGTCTTTTGAACATCTTCGGCCTTTACCAAAATTTGGTGGTACCCCGATCTCAGATCAATCTTTGAGAACACCGAGGCCCCATGTATTTGATCCATCAAATCGTTAATTCTAGGTAGGGGGTACTTGTTCTTGATGGTCAACTTGTTCAACTGCTTGTAATCTATACACAGCCGAGACCCTCCATCCTTTTTCTTAACTAGGAGCACCGGAGCCCCCCATGGAGATACACTGGGTCTGATGAATTGTTTCTCCAACAACTCTTCCACTTGCTTCTTTAATTCTACCAACTCGGCTGGTGCCATCCTGTAAGGTGCCATTGACACTGGTCCAGCTCCAGGTACCAAATCAATAGAGAATTCCACTTCTCTCTTAGGGGGTAATCCAGGTACTTCTTCTGGAAATACATCCGTGAAATCTTTCACCACATGTATTCTGCTTACGTCCCCTTCATTCTTCACTTCCAACCGAGCTAGCATCACGAAGCACCTCGCCCCTCTTTCCAACTCCGACCACCCATGCTGAGCTGATATCACATCTGACTCTTGGAGGTCTGGAAACGCTATCTTCTGACTACCGTAGTCTATGAGAACGTGATTGGCAGCTAGCCAATCCATTCCCAGGATAACATCCAGGTCCTGAAGAGGTAGGCAGATCAAGTTCACTTTGAATCTGCTTCCCTCTACTATCACTGGACATTCGGGGCAAACTGTAGAGGTCAACACCTGTCCTGACGCAGGTGTAGAGACCAAAAGTTCGAAAGGTAACTCCTTCACTAGAAGGCCCAACTCGGCTACATACAGGCTTGACACAAAGGAGTATGTCGCTCCAGAATCAAACAAGGCTTTTAGACCTCTACCAGCTATAAAACAAACACCTTGCACGAGGTTACCTGACTGAGACGCTTCTGCTCCTGACATGGCAAACACTCTCCCTGTTGCCTGAGGTCTGCTGCCTTCGTTTCTCAACTGCTGAGAACTGGGTTGAGTCGCCCCATTCCTGTTAGGGCACTCTCTAGCAACGTGTCCCGTCCTTTGGCAGGCAAAATACCTTCTCTCCAAAGCCTTCTTGGGGCACACATAAGGCGTGTGTGGTCCACCACAATGGAAACACTTGGGTTTCCAAGGTTGTTGCTGTTGAAACTGAGATGATGCTGCTCCTGCCCGATGTGGTGGAGGTCTCGCATAGGGCTTGCTTTGTGGGTGCTGCACCTTAGCCTTCCCACTGGAAGAACCCCCTGGGTGTGACCTGATCACCCGAGAATCACCCTTTTCCAGGGTCTCCACCATCTTCGCCTTCTCTACTAAGGCGTGAAATTCCCTGATGCACATCGGGGCTATGGTCCTCTTCAGCCCATGCTTCAGTCCCTCTTCAAACTTCCTACACCTCCAAGCCTCAGAGGTCGCCTGGGTGTAGAATCGGGCGAGATACTCAAACCGAGCAGCATAAGCATTTACTGACATCACCCCCTGCTCCAATCTGAGGAATTCTGCTTCCCTCGCAAATCTTGCACTATCTGGGAAGTATTTTTCCAGAAATTTCACCCTAAAGCTCTCCCAGTCTAACACATCCTCTCGGGCCTCCATCATTTGCTGAGCTCCCATCCACCAAAACTCGGCTTCTCCAGATAGCAGATAGGTGGCGAACACCAAATTCTTCTCTTCAGGGCAGGAGGTCGCCCTAAAGATTTTCTCCAACTCTCTGACCCACTGATCTGCCTGATCAGGGGTAGCATTCCCACTGAACTTGGGTGGGTTGTGCCTCATGAACTCGGTCAGTCCCATCTGTTCCTGAGGCTGACCGACGTGGGAATTTGTCTCAGCCGACCGAGCGGTTTCCCAATGGTGCATTGCAGCTTGATGGTTCTGAGCCATTGCTGCATTCTGTTGTTGGATGGCAGTTGCCATCATCTCAATAGCCTTGGCAATCTGGCTCATTTCCGAAGAAGGTTGGGGAGGGGTAGGAGGTCTACGTGCCATCTCTCTTCGTTTCAGATTTTGAAACTATGGGTTTCTATATTCCCTACAACTACAAGAATGAGATCGATAAGAAATCAATTCATTCAGGAGGTAACATCTAGACCTTACAGAGATCAGCATCTCAAAGTCATTAAGAATTTGAGTTCATCAACAGAATCATAATACTTATAACCTCAAGCAAAACACCAGAACAGCTACTGGTATACAACCATCAATCCAAACAACCACTTTCAATCAATTACAAAAACACTCAATAAAATGACATAAATCACACCAGAATTCAATGTATGCTAAACATCAAACCTTTGGAATTAAGATTGAGAATCATCTCGATCCAGTTATGAGTTTGCACCCTTACCACTTTATCAAGATCCTCTCATTCTTAATACTAAGATTTTCAGTTAGGGCATATATTCACTAAAGCACACACACAATTTCAATACAAAAACGTTTGAAAACCTTTCACTATAGTTGTTATTTAAAACTCAAATAAATTTTTATGAGCAGAAGAAACACAATGGATCCACAGCCCTCAGGTCATCCTAAGGACGAACTGCTCTAATACCATTAATGTAACATCCCGCCAAATTCCTTTTCATATTTATGTAATAAAATAAAGGTGGAACAAATATATCGAAGTGAACATAATTATATATATGTAATGAAGTTTCTCCTCACAGGGAGTTTAATACATAATCGGCCAGTTTTCCAAAACATAAACAAAATACAGTAAAATAGAAAGACAGGCGATCTCCTAACAGCAAAAAGGCGATCTCCTATCAGAAAACGGCGATCTCCTATCAGAAAATAGAAAAAGGGTGATCGCCTAACAGAAATAGAAACAGGCGATCTCCTTCCGGCGACCACTCACTGAGGAGCTCTACTTCCTGCAACATCATCTGCTCCCGTGCAAATTATACACGATCATCACAGGTTTAAGAAAAAGCCAAACACAACACCAAAAACGCAAGGTAAGCTAGATATTTGAAAGAGAGTTGAGATATGAAACTTTAAAATCAAGATAAAACAAATTGAAGACACCCACGTAAAACTATCAATTTTCTCATTCCCTTCACATGACCATCAAGTAATCACACATTTCACAATTTCCTCAAGAGTCTTTCAATTCACATACACCATCAAGTGTCTATCAATTCAATGTTTCTCATTTCTCATGTCAGACTTCCACTGACTCATCACACAAGACACTTGACACTACTTCCGGAAGACTCGTGCATTGACTAGACTCAGAGATCTGCACCTGTCATACTACACTGCTATAAAGTTTCCACAGCTATGCGCATCAACATAATCTCGATCTCAATCTCATCACTCTCACAGTATGACAGGGTGAATCCACACAACAGGTCAAGTAGTTATCTTTCAAACACTTACCCATACGTATGAACCTCCATCGACTCTCAACGCCTGAATAACTTCATCTATATGAATTCATTATCTCAGGAGAGTCAGGATATCTCATTATAGAAATCACCGATCAATGCACATCCTACACGATCTTACACGGTATTTTCTTTCCTGAAAATACTATGCCTTGATCCCACATTCACAACATTCAACACATCATATAACACTTAAATGAATGATTCCAATCACAGCAAAACTCATTCCAAGGTTCAGATTTTCGAATATCACATTTAAATCTCAAACAGTTTCAAACAACACAAAAACAGGGGAGTTCGAAAAACAACGCCAAAACCGGCGATCTCGTCCAAAAAAGGGGATTATGCAATAACAGTTGAAGACCGGCGACCACGTCGCCCTATCATCTCAATCATCTAATATAAGGTTTTCGTTGAAAATAAGGCTAGCTTCCCTTACCTGGACTTGCGCAAAACACCAAGAGCTCCAAAACCCACCGAAGCTTAAAGATGCCTTAGCTCTGTTTTAGTGTTTGGTTTGGAGAACTTGCAGAGAACCTCCCAAGCTCTAAGGGCAGTCGTCGCTCGTCGTACTGGTGCTTGAGGATGCCTGAATCGCAGCGTGAAGGAGAGAAAAGAGAAGGATGAAGGTAAATTCACTCTTTCACTCTTGAACCACTGCAACGCTCTTTCCTCTTAGAAGTGGGTTTTTGAATCTAAACCAACCTCTCCATAAAAGCCGCTGCCACCACCCACTCTGCAGGGGAGTTTGCGTGTACGCTTCCCTGAAAAGTACGACTACGCGTGCCTCTGCACAGGCCAACACTCTGATGTCACTATTCTGAACCACCCTTTTTGTCTACGTGTCGCACGTGCAGTACGTCTCCTGCTGAGAGCCTGGGTCCCACCTTATCTGTGTGAAGCTCGACATCGCGCGATAACCTTCCACAGATGACCGCTCGCGCGATGACTATCCACCGATGCCTCATCCTAGCGGACGACCGATGTCTCGCCCTGGCGATGACCGCATGCCTCGCGCCCGGCGATGCCCGCTTGCCTCGCGCCCCGGCGATGCCCGCATGCCTCGCGCCCTGGCGATGCCCGACGACACATCGCCACGCCTTGCTGAAGGTTCTTCATCCCACTATGTTACGTCCAAGGTATCATCTCCACATGACTTGGTGACATCGGTAGCTTCACATTTCCAAGAGTAGATCAGCCCTGCTCCTCGTGCGCCCATGTATGCAACACTAAGGACGATTTCTTATGCTCAAGCATAGAGCTTCGCATGCACAACGTATCTAAGGCTTAACCCACACCTTGATACGTGTGGTTTTGTGGAACCCACTCTGGTTGATCCAGTATCCTGACCACATACTGAGTGCACTTTCGGCGATCATATGCACCATAGGCGACTGGCGATCACGTGTAATCTAGGTGACAGGCGATTATGTACTAACCAGGCGATCTCATAGTCTTCTAAGCTACACTTTCCTTCCTTTTTATTTTAAATAAAAACATACTTAGAATTTATTTAAAATATATTCCTTTTATTCCAATTTAATTTTACAGGTCCTTACAGCCTACGTGTCTCTCGCCCTCGCGATCTCTCATCGTCCTTGATGTGGCGAGGACACATCGCCTTGCTTCTGTCGACCAATGCCCCATCGTCACACCCTGTTGAGGGCTCGTCCTACCACTACTCCACGCCTGTGTTATCACCCCCACATGGCTCGGTGACGTCGATAGCTTCTCCTGCCCGAGGGCAGCTCAGCACTCAATCCTTACGTGCCTAAGCATGTAACACTAAGGTAAATCCCTTATGTCCAAGCGTAAAGTCCCGTAGTTACTCTGCATGCATGGCGCTCCTAAGGTTCAAATCACACCTCCCTATATGTGATTTCTGGAACCCACTATGGTCCACCGACCGACCTCTACCACGCCGCCCTCAGATTTTGGGCGACATCCGAGGTCTGACCACCATGAAATTTCCATTACAAACTCTTTTCGTTTTAAGTAATAACATATTCAGAATTCATTAAAATTATACCTCTTCTATTCCAAATAATTATCTAGATCCTTACATTTCTAACTAATTGCACTCCTATTTTAAATGCTCCTTGACCAGTCAGTTGGCCTATATAATGTTAGTTAGACACTCCTAAAGAGTAAGAAACAGTTTTGATAAATCAAAGTGAGATTTGACTAAGTGCTTTCAAGATTCAATCAAGTTTTTCGATTTTCATGTGTGTGGAATAGGACTGGGTTGTAAATCTGATCTAGAAGCTTTGTAACTCCTAGGTGTATCCTGTTCTCTCTTTCTTGATTACTGTATTTCTGTTTGAAGGTTGTAAGTGAAGATTCAGAGGGGTTCTTAAATCTGTGGTGTGTTTTGCCAAAAGTAGTGTGTTTCTTGAGGTGTTCAAGGTCACTACTTTGGTGTGTGGTGTATGTAATCTGTGATTGACTGCATAGTGGAACCCAGTGGTTTTCTGGGAACTGGATGTAGCCCTTGTGATTAGGGTGAACCGGTATAAAACTGTTGTGTGCATCTCTTTCATCCTTAGATCTTTTAATTACTGTTTTAAAGTTGATTTTAATAACTACTGGTATAAATAACCGATTGTTTCGCAAAAACTACCGATTATTTTTTTGTTTGTGCCTTAAAACAGTTTTTGTTCTTGGCTAACTTGGTTCCTTGATCCATCATTCTGCACTAATAGTCATTATACCTTCAATATTTGTGAAAATCTTTTTTAAACAATTTAGCCTCCCTCTTGTTTATAGCCATGTATTCTAACAAAGTTTGTGTCCAATGGAAACCTTCCTTAGGTTTTACCTCTAATTTTTAAAATCCCAACTCAGTAGAGTGTCACCATAAAATGGAAACCTCTAAAAATCAACTCACATTATCTTGTATGACCATTTTCATTGAGAATGGAAACTTGGTTTTCTTGAAGTTATTGACAAACCACAAACGAATGACCCTTGCTATCAGGATCCAATTTTCATTTCCAGGATTAATATCTTTGATGGAATTTGTATTTTGTCTTAAGACAGACATTGTAAGCCTCAATTTTGAAATAAAAGGAAAATGCATAATGGAATTGCTGAACTGTGAAACAAACAACTTACACACATCTATATATATTGAAGATGTGGAAACCTTAAATACTAAAGAAATAAAATGAGTCAGACAGCGATTAAAAACAAAGATTAACCCTAGAAAGAAAATTTCTTTGAGAAAAAGAAATTGAAATACGATTCAAAATCGATTAAAAGTCGAAACCCTAGATACTAAAAAAATGACTCCATTCACAATTAAACACTCAAAAAGCTATAATAAAAAAACCCATGTGTACAAAAGAAGGAAAAAATCTTACCTCATTGCTTGAACATACATTGGATTTAGTTTCACAAAGATGGAAATGAAAAAAAAAAAAAAACCTATCAGAGTAGCGGTGACTATGACAGATTAGCGAAAGCCAAAATAAAATGAGAGAGGACCAAATGTGAGAGACATAGAGCAAAGAGCCGCATTCATCAGGTAAAGAAAGGAAAAAAAAGCAAAAGCCAACACCTTAGAAAAAGTATAAAAACAAACATTAACCATAAAAACAAATCGAAAAAAGGGTAAACAGATTGGGTTTTGAAAGTTAGAATGATTGGGAAACACTAATGACTCCGAAAACGTATAAAAATCAACATTAACCATGAAAAGGAGACATCTTTACAAAAAATACTTGAAAATACAGTTAAAAATGGAAAGAAAGGTGGAAACCCTAAATGCTAAAAAAATAAAAGGAGTCAGAAAACGATTAAAAACAAAGATTAAAAATAGAAAGGAAATATCTTTGATACGAAAAAATTGAAATGAGGTTGAAAATTGATTAAAAACAAATATTATAAAAAACCAAAAGGCAACGTCTCAGAAGACATATAAAAACAAACATTAACCATAAAAACAAATCGAAAAAAGGGTAAACAGATTGAGTTTTGAAATTTAGAATGAATGAGAAACACTAATGACTCCGAAAACATATAAAAATCAACATTAACCATGAAAAGGAGATATCTTTACGAAAATACTTGAAAATACAGTTAAAAATGGAAAAAAGGTGGAAACCCTAAATACTAAAACTATAAAGTGAGTCAGAAAACGATTAAAAACAAAGATTAACTATAGAAAGAAAATTTCTTTGAGAAGAAAAAATTCAAATACGGTTCAAAATGGATTAAAAGTGGAAACCTTAGTGTTCTTGCCGGTTGACTCGCCTATCGGTTGACTCCACGACACTCACACGCCTTCTTCCTCACGTTGTGTTGTGCTTGGTTCTTTCGAAGCAATCTGCACCTATAAAAGAGAAAGGGGGTGCCCTCGAGGCCGTTTGCACTCCGACGCTCAAGTCCAGATTGGGCAAGAAACACCAAGTGTTTAAGTAACTGTGTTTAGGGTTTGTAATTGCGTACCTTTGTGAAGTATTTTACTGCCCCTTATATAGTCTAGGGTTTACTGCGCCGCTAGCCCTATTTAGGGTTCACTGCGCTGCTAGCCATATTCTGGGTTTACTGGAATACCCTTGCGCCGCTATCACCCAGTCTTATAGTAATCTAGCACATAAGGTTTCCTTATTTAGAGTGCAAACTCTAACAGGATGACCACCTGGGTGCCTCCTCGTGCACTTAATCTCTGGGACCACCTGTTCTGGGAGTGTCTTCACTGTTCACGTGCCATGCATGTAACTTCACTGGGAAACCCTAGTTCTGATGAGTACTCGACCCCTTAGGACTCTGCACCTAACCGTCCTTTCCCTGCCACACACATAAGCTCTTTGTGATTCAGGCCTCTCCTTACCTTTGGGTATTTCCTTCTCATTGGCTCACTCTAGGAACCAATCTTAGCTGTTTTGGTTATGTTGTTCAAATCACCCACGACCGATGTCACCTCATCACACTCTGCTGTCGAGGACTCCTCAACCTGCGGAGTGACGAAGACACATCAGCCTATTCCAGTGATCATCACGCTGATGACTAATCACCCTTTTTTGTGGGGATATGCTGATGACTAATCACCCTACTAGACCTTACCACTTCTGGAGTCCATCCCACGTGGCTTTGGTCCACACTGTGGGACCCAGCTGACGTGGCTCACCCCATACTAGCTGTTCTCGGTGTTCGAGTACTGGTCGGTACACAAGCCCCCCAGTCTCGAGCTGTCAACTTGTTTCAGAGAAGAGACTAAGTAATCGGCCCGGCGACCTACGTGGCGCTGCGCATAAAGACATGAACAGTGCGCTGAGGTGACGTTTCACCAACCCCCTCTTATCTGTAGACACGTGGCTGCATCAACGGTCTGGGATTCTTAACGTTTGCGCTCCCTAGGGCTACGTTAAACCCCTTCAAAATCCCGCGCCACTTCACTGTTTCATCACTTTGCATTCCAGCCTTCATATCCTCTAACTTCTCTCGCACGCTTCTGCCTTACTCCAACCCCTACGCTCGCGACCCTTCAACTTCGCTCACGCAAAGGTATAATCTTTACTCTCCCTTTCTGCTTTCACCTTATGATTCTGCTTCTCTCCGCCTCTTCTAACTACGCTGGGTCTGTTTACGATTTCTGCATTTAGGGTTTCTGTTCTTCTTTGAGTCAGCGTCCGCCACTATTTTCGTCATCGCTTCTTCTAAACCCTTTTTTCTTCCTGCCTCTCACTTGTTTTAGATTCAAGATGGCCAGAACTAAAATCACCTCCAACCCTCCTCCAACCGTAGCGATTGACTACAAGGCCCTCTACCCCTGGGCTTCCGAGGATCTCTGATGGATATCAAGGAAGAAAGGATTTCACTAATGGAGGAAGAGGCCATCCACCAAAACATTTAAAGTTTTTCTTATTAGTCTTTTTAAAAGAGGAGGCCCAAGCCCAAGCCCAAAAAGGCCAAGCCCAAGAAGCCCAAGGCCAACCCATGAGAAGCAAGGCCAAGCATTAAATAAAAGAGCATCATTTGTATTTCTTTTGTATAAGTTGTAGGAGGTGTGGATATTAAATATAGGAGTGTGAATATGTAAAATAAAGTCACATTGTACATGTGACTTAGGAGAGTAGGTGTAAGTGTAGTTTTTAGGAGGTGTCATAGTAGAAAAAGGTCACACCTCCCATGTGACTTGTTTTGGTGGGAATTTCAAAAAAGTTTCTTTTGAATTTTCCCACCTATTTTTCAGCACCCTCACACTATAAATAAAGGTGTGGGCTCTTGTAAAAGGGAGATTGGAATTTTGATATAGAGAAACTCTACTCAATTTGAGAGAGAATTGTGAGAACTTGTTTCTCCTTCAACCTTGCTTCATCTTGAGTGCTTTTGGTTCCCTCAAGTGGCGGCATAGCTTGTAACATCCCGCAAAATAAAACCATACATACATGTATAATGAAAATAAAGGTAAACAAATAATATTGAAGAGTACATGATATTATATATATAAGAAATGAAGTTGCTCCTCTTAGGGAGTTAAATACATAACCAGGTCAAATGTTTTCAAAATTTAAAACGAAATTCAACCAAATACAACAAGACCGGCGATCTCCATACATGAACCGGCGATCTGGTAACAGAAGGCCCAAAACAGGCGATCTGCAGCAGGACATAAATCCGGCGATCACCACCAAGAGATAGAAAAACCGGCGATCACCACAAACAGGCGATCTCTTCCTCGGCGACCACTCACTAAGGAGCTCTACTTCCTGGAAGATCATCTGCTCCCGTGTAAGTAATACACGATCATCACAGTTTTAAGAGAAAACAGCCAACGAGCAGAACACGCAGGGTAAGCTAGATATTTTAAAGAGAGTTTAAATAAGGATACTTAAAATAAAATCAAGGTAAACAATTTCAAGATATTCACGTAAAGTATCAAGTTTCTCATACTCTTCACCTGATTGCCCAGAAATCACACATTTCGCAATATTTTCCAGAGTCATTCTATTTCACAACTGTATCAAGTGTCTATCAATTTCAAGTTCCTCATTTCACATGTCAGACCACCACTGACTCAGCACACAAGACACTTGACACTACTTCCGGAAGACTCATGCATTGATTAGACTCAGAGATCTGCACCTGTCATACCATACCACTGTGAAATCCACACAGGGTCGCTGTGAATCCACACAGCATGCGCATATATAATCTCAATGTCAATAGTTCTCCCGGTATGACAGGGTTAATCCATAGAACAGGCCGAGCTCGTTCTGTTTCACATGACTCACCCATTCCTATGAACCTCCTTCGACTCTCCACAACTGAGTAACTTCCTCTATGGGATTCCATTATCTCAGCAGAGTCAGGATATCTCATTAGGAATCACCGATCAATGCACATCCTACATGATCTTACACGGTATTTTCTTTCCTGAAAATACTATGCCTCGATCCACATTCACATCATGCAACACATCTCATAACACTTAAAGGAAAGATTTCAATCACAGCAAAAGCTCACTCCAAGGTTCTTATTTCCGAATATCTCATTTAAATCGCATACCGTTTCAAAGCAACATCAAAAACAGGGAGTTCGTAAACAACGCCAAAACCGGCGATCTAGTTCAAAAACAGGGTATTTCGAAGTCTGCATTTAAAACCGGCGACCACGTCGCCCAAACACATAGCACAGAGCATTTTACAAAGATGAAAACGAAAACCGGCGACCACGTCGCCCTCACTTCAGAAATAGCTAAACTATGGCTTGTATTGAAAATGAAGTCTAGCTTCCCTTACCTGGACTTGCGCAAACACCTAGAGTTCCGAAACCCAACAAAGCTTGAAGAACGCCTTGGCTCTGTTTTTGCGTCTGGTTGAAGGACTTGCAGAGAACTGCCCAGGTGCTCTAATGGTGGCTGTCGCTCGTCGTACTCTCGTGTTAAGGTGCTAGAATCGCAGCGCGAAGGAGATATCTGGAGGAGAAGGGAGGTAACTCACTCTTTCTCTCTTTGAATGCTGCAACGTCTTTTTTTCTCTCAGCAGTGGGTCTCTGCATCTTAAACCAACTTATCCACCAAAAGCAGCTGCCACCCCCACTCTGCAGAGAAGTCTGAGTGTACGTTTCCCTGAACAGTACGACTACAGTTGTCTCTTGCACAGGCCAACCACTCCCTGAACAGTACTACTGAGCGTGCCTCTGTGCAGGCTAACACTCTGAGGTCACTATTCTGAACCACCCTTTTTGTCTACGTGGCGCGCGTGCAGGACGTTCCATGCTGGAAGTCTGGGTCCTACCCTCTCTGTGTGTAACTCGACGTCGCGCGATGACCTTTCACCGATGACCACAGGCGCGAAGTCTATCCACCGATGACCTCTCCCGCGAAGGCTATCCACCGATGACCTCTCGTGCGAAGGCCATCCACCGATGACCTATCGTGCGAAGGCTATCCACCGATGACCTCTCGCGCGAAGACAATCCACCGATGACCTCTCGCTGGCGAACGACCGATGTCTCCCCCTGGCAAAGCCCGCATGCCTCTCGCGCCCTGGCAATGCCCGCATGTCTCGCGCCCTGGCAATGCCCGCATGCCTCTCGCCCGCGCGATGCCTGCATGCCTCGCGCCCTGGCGACGTCCACATGCCTCGCGCCCGCGCGATGCCTGCATGCCTCGCGCCCTGGCGCCCATGTGTAGCAGGCGACCGGCGATCATGTACTACTAGGCGATCTCATAGTCTTCCAAACTACACTTTCCTTCCTTTTCATTTTAAATAAAGACATACTTAGAATTCATTTAAAATATATCTCTTTTATTCCAATTTAATTTTACAGGTCCTTACATTCTCCCCATCAAGAAAAATTTTTGTCCCCGAAAATTGAATTACAAGGAAAAGAGGTATGGATAAGCCTCCCTCATGGGTTCTTCTAACTCCCAAGTTGAATCCCCCGATCTCTCATCCCACACCACTTTCACCATGTTGATGGTCTTGCCTCTGAGCTGTTTACTTTGCCGATCGTCAATCCTGACTGGTTTTGCTTCAAAGGACAAGTCATCCCTGATCTGCACATCGTCTACATCCAGCACATGACTAGGGTCTGCCATGTACTTCCTCAGCTGTGACACGTGAAAGACATTGTGCAGATTCGCCAGATGGGGAGGTAGGGCGATCTCATAAGCCACTGGACCAATCCTTCTTAAGATCTGATATGGTCCCACGAATTTAGGAGACAACTTCTTTGACCTGATCGCCCGTCCTACACCCTTGGTTGGTGTAACTTTCATGAACACGTGGTCCCCAGCAGCAAACTCCAAAGGCTTTCTCCTCTGATCTGCATAGGACTTCTGCCTACTTTGAGAAGCTTTCATCCTGCTTTGTATCTGTTGCACTTTCTCGGTCGTCTGCTGAATCAACTCTGGCCCAACCAAGACTGCCTCGCCCTCCTGGTACCAACATAAGGGAGTTCTGCATTTCCTCCCATACAGGGCTTCATATGGTGCCATCCCAATACTGGCGTGGTAGCTATTATTATAGGTAAACTCCACTAGTGGCAACACCTCGTCCCAACTTCCCAATTGATCCAAGACGCACGCCCTCAGCAGATCTTCCAAGGATTGTATCGTTCTCTCTGACTGACCATCTGTTTGGGGATGGTATGCAGAGCTCATCCTCAACTTAGTTCCCAAGCACTCCTGTAAGGTCTGCCAAAACCGTGAAGTGAACCTGGGATCTCTATCTGAAACGATGCTGGAAGGCACTCCATGCAACCTCACTATTCCTTGGATGTATAACTGTGCCAGCTTGGCCATAGGCATCTTCATATTCACTGGAAGGAAATGGGCACTCTTCGTCAGCCTATCAATGATAACCCAGATTGCATCATGACCCTTTACCGATCTGGGTAAATGGGTGACAAAATCCATGGCGATGCTGTCCCATTTCCACTCAGGGATATCCAGTTGCAGCAACAGCCTGCCAGGTCTTTGATGCTCTACCTTCGCCTTCTGACACGTTAAGCAGGTTGCAACATATTGGGCGATGTCTCTCTTCATGCCCGACCACCAAAATGACTCCTTCAAGTCATGGTACATCTTGTTCATGCCTGGATGAAGGTTAAGGCGACTCTTGTGACCTTCATCTAGGATCATCTTCTTCAATTCTCCATTTGCAGGGATGCAAATCCTACCATTAAATCTCAAGATCCCATCATCGCCCATCACAAAGTCTCTAGCCTGGTCGGTCCCTAGTGACTCCACAGTACGTTTCAGACTAGGGTCCTCTAACTGCTTATCCCTTAACATCCCAAGGAAGTCATTAGTTATAGTCAGCTTACTACAACTAATGTGATTCACGTGGAACTCTACCCCAAGGTTTAAATCTCTGAATTGCTCGATCAGTTTCTGCTCTTCCATCATCATGGTGGCTACTTGTACTGATTTTCTACTCAAGGCATCTGCCACTACATTGGCCTTCCCTGGATGATACATGAGTTGAAAATCGTAGTCCTTAAGAAACTCCATCCACCTTCTTTGTCTCATGTTTAGTTCCTTTTGATCGAACAGATATTTCAGGCTCTTATGGTCACTGAACACCTGGAACCGAGCTCCATATAAATAGTGCCTCCAGATCTTCAAGGCAAATACCACAGCCGCCAACTCCAAATCATGCGTGGGGTAGTTCCTCTCATGAACCTTGAGTTGCCTTGAAGCATATGCAACCACTCTTTTCTCTTGCATCAAAACACATCCCAAGCCCTGATGTGAAGCGTCACAGAAGACATCAAAAGGTCTTCCTACTTCGGGGATCACCAGCACTGGAGCACTAGTCAACCTCTCCTTTAATTCCATGAAGCTCTGCTCACATCGGTCGGTCCAAGCAAAAGGTTGATCCTTGCGGGTCAGCTGTGTTAAGGGAGCCACTACCTTGGAAAAGTCCTCAATAAACCTCCGATAGTAGCCCACCAACCCCACAAAGCTCCTTATCTCGGTGACTGTCTTTGGACGTTCCCACTGCAGCACTGCCTCTACCTTGGCTGGATCCACCGAGATCCCCTGGGCAGATATCACGTGTCCTAAGAAGTTGACTTCCTTCAGCCAGAACTCGCACTTAGAGAACTTGGCATAGAGTTGCTTCTCCCTCAGTATCTCCAATACTGTCTTCAGGTGTTCCTCATGCTCTTCCTCGGTCCTTGAATAAATGAGGATGTCGTCTATGAAGACCACCACAAACTTATCCAAGAAAGGGCGAAAAATCCTATTCATGTAGTCCATGAACAGGGCTGGAGCATTGGTGACTCCAAACGGCATCACTACATACTCATAGTGCCCATACCGAGACCTAAAAGCTGTCTTTTGAACATCCTCAGCTTTTACCAAAATTTGGTGGTACCCCGATCTCAGATCAATCTTGGAGAACACCGAGGCCCCATGAATTTGGTCCATCAAATCATCAATCCTAGGCAGGGGGTACTTGTTCTTGATGGTCAACTTGTTCAACTGCCTGTAATCTATACACAGCCGAGACCCTCCATCCTTCTTCTTGACTAGGAGCACTGGAGCTCCCCATGGAGATACACTGGGTCTGATGAATTGCTTCTCCAGCAACTCTTCCACTTGCTTCTTTAACTCCACTAACTCGGCTGGTGCCATCCTGTAAGGTGCCATTGACACTGGTCCAGCTCCAGGTACCAAGTCAATAGAGAATTCCACTTCTCTCTTAGGGGGTAACCCAGGTACTTCTTCTGGAAATACATCCGCGAAATCTTTCACCACGGGTATTCTGCTTACGTCCCCTTTATTCTCCACCTCCGACCGAGCGAGTATCACGAAGCACCTCGCCCCTTCTTCCAATTCCGTCTGCCCTTGCTGAGCAGATATCACCTCTGATCCTTGGAGGTCTGGAAACGCAATCCTCTGACTACCGCAGTCAATGAGAACGTGATTGGCAGCTAACCAATCCATTCCCAGGATAACATCTAAGTCCTGAAGAGGTAGGCAGATCAAGTTCACCTTGAATCTGCGTCCTTCTACAATCACTGGACATTCGGGGCATACTGTAGAGGTCGACACCTGTCCTGACGCAGGTGTAGAGACCAACAGTTCGAAAGGTAACTCCTTCACCAGGAGGCCCAACTCGGCTACACACAGGCTTGACACAAAGGAGTGTGTCGCTCCATAATCAAACAAAGCTTTTACACCTCTACCAGCAATAAAACAAACACCTTGTATGAGGTTACCTGACTGAGATGCTTCTGCTCCAGACATGGCAAACACTCTCCCTGTCGCCTGAGGTCTGCTGCCTTCGTTTCTCATCTGCTGGGAGCCACTGGGTTGGGTCGCCCCATTCCTGCTAGGGCATTCTCTAGCAACGTGCCCTGTCTTTTGGCAGGCAAAACATCTCCTCTCAGAAGTCTTCTTGAAGCATGCATTGGAGGCGTGTGGTCCACCACAATGGAGACACTTGGGTTTCCAATGTTGCTGCTGCTGAAACTGGGGAGGCGCTGCTCCTGCCCGATGTGGTGGAGGTCTCGCATAGGGCTTGCTTTGTGGGTGCTGTGCCTTAGCTTTCCCACTGGAAGAACCTCCGGGGTGTGACCTGACCACCCGAGAATCACCCTTTTCCAGGGTCTCCACCATCTTCGCCTTTTCCACTAAGGCGTGAAATTCCCTGATGCACATCGGGGCTATGGTCCTCTTCAGTCCATGCTTCAGCCCCTCTTCGAATTTCCTACACCTCCAGGCCTCGGAGGTCGCCTGGGTATAGAACCGGGCGAGGTACTCAAAACGAGCAGCATAGGCGTTCACTGACATATCCCCCTGCTCCAACTTCAGGAACTCTGCTTCCCTCGCAAACTTGGCGCTGTCAGGGAAGTATTTCTCCAAGAACTTCACCCTGAAGCTCTCCCAATCCAATACATCCCCTCGGGCCTCCATCATCTGCTGAGCTCCCATCCACCAGAACTCAGCTTCTCCTGATAGCAGATAAGTGGCGAACAGCAATTTCTTCTCTTCAGGGCAGGAGGTCGCCCTAAAGATTTTCTCCAACTCTCTGACCCACTGATCTGCCTGGTCAGGGGTAGCATTCCCACTGAACTTGGGTGGGTTGTGCCGCATGAACTCGGTCAGTCCCATCTGTTCTTGAGGCTGACCGACGTGAGAGTTTGTTTCAGCAGATCGAGCAGTTTCCCAGTGTTGCATTGTAGCTTGATGGTTCTGAGCCATCGCTGCATTCTGCTGCTGAATGGCAGTTGCCATCATCTCGATGGCCTTGGCAATCTGGCTCATCTCTGAGGAGGGTTGGGGTGGGGTAGAAGGTCTACGTGCCATCTTCTTCGTTTTGGATTCTGAATCTATTGGTTTCTATATTCCCTACAACTACAAGAATGAGATCGATCAGAAATCAATTCATTCAGGCTGTACCATCTAGACCTTACAAAGGTCAGCATCTCAAAGTCATTAAGAATTTGAGTTCATCAACAGGATTATAACACTTATAACTTCAAACAAAACACCAGAACAATTACTGGTGCGCAGACATCAATCCAAACGACCACTCTCAGTCAATTACGAGAACACCAAATAAATCACACCAGAATTCAATGTAGGCTAAACATCAAACCTTTGGAATTAAGATTACGAATCATCCCGATCCAGTTATGAGTGTGCACCCTCATTACTTTATCAGGATCTTCTCATTCTTAATACCAAGATTTTCAATTAGAGCATACATTCACTAAGGCACACACAAAATCTCAATACAAAAACGCTTGAAAACCTTTCACTATAGTTGTTATTTAAACTCAAATAGATTTTATGAGCAGAAGAAACACAATGGATCCACAGCCCTCAGATCATCCTAAGGACGAACTGCTCTGATACCATTAATGTAACATCCCGCAAAATAAAACCATACATACATGTATAATGAAAATAAAGGTAAACAAATAATATTGAAGAGTACATGATATTATATATATAAGAAATGAAGTTGCTCCTCTTAGGGAGTTAAATACATAACCAGGTCAAATGTTTTCAAAATTTAAAACGAAATTCAACCAAATACAACAAGACCGGCGATCTCCATACATGAACCGGCGATCTGGTAACAGAAGGCCCAAAACAGGCGATCTGCAGCAGGACATAAATCCGGCGATCACCACCAAGAGATAGAAAAACCGGCGATCACCACAAACAGGCGATCTCTTCCTCGGCGACCACTCACTAAGGAGCTCTACTTCCTGGAAGATCATCTGCTCCCGTGTAAGTGATACACGATCATCACAGTTTTAAGAGAAAACAGCCAACGAGCAGAACACGCAGGGTAAGCTAGATATTTTAAAGAGAGTTTAAATAAGGATACTTAAAATAAAATCAAGGTAAACAATTTCAAGATATTCACGTAAAGTATCAAGTTTCTCATACTCTTCACCTGATCGCCCAGAAATCACACATTTCGCAATATTTTCCAGAGTCATTCTATTTCACAACTGTATCAAGTGTCTATCAATTTCAAGTTCCTCATTTCACATGTCAGACCACCACTGACTCAGCACACAAGACACTTGACACTACTTCCGGAAGACTCATGCATTGATTAGACTCAGAGATCTGCACCTGTCATACCATACCACTGTGAAATCCACACAGGGTCGCTGTGAATCCACACAGCATGCGCATATATAATCTCAATGTCAATAGTTCTCCCGGTATGACAGGGTTAATCCATAGAACAGGCCGAGCTCGTTCTGTTTCACACGACTCACCCATTCCTATGAACCTCCTTCGACTCTCCACAACTGAGTAACTTCCTCTATGGGATTCCATTATCTCAGCAGAGTCAGGATATCTCATTAGGAATCACCGATCAATGCACATCCTACATGATCTTACACGGTATTTTCTTTCCTGAAAATACTATGCCTCGATCCACATTCACATCATGCAACACATCTCATAACACTTAAAGGAAAGATTTCAATCACAGCAAAAGCTCACTCCAAGGTTCTTATTTCCGAATATCTCATTTAAATCGCATACCGTTTCAAAGCAACATCAAAAACAGGGAGTTCGTAAACAACGCCAAAACCGGCGATCTAGTTCAAAAACAGGGTATTTCGAAGTCTGCATTTAAAACCGGCGACCACGTCGCCCAAACACATAGCACAGAGCATTTTACAAAGATGAAAACGAAAACCGGCGACCACGTCGCCCTCACTTCAGAAATAGCTAAACTATGGCTTGTATTGAAAATGAAGTCTAGCTTCCCTTACCTGGACTTGCGCAAACACCTAGAGTTCCGAAACCCAACAAAGCTTGAAGAACGCCTTGGCTCTGTTTTTGCGTCTGGTTGAAGGACTTGCAGAGAACTGCCCAGGTGCTCTAATGGTGGCTGTCGCTCGTCGTACTCTCGTGTTAAGGTGCTAGAATCGCAGCGCGAAGGAGATATCTGGAGGAGAAGGGAGGTAACTCACTCTTTCTCTCTTTGAATGCTGCAACGTCTTTTTTTCTCTCAGCAGTGGGTCTCTGCATCTTAAACCAACTTATCCACCAAAAGCAGCTGCCACCCCCACTCTGCAGAGAAGTCTGAGTGTACGTTTCCCTGAACAGTACGACTACAGTTGTCTCTTGCACAGGCCAACCACTCCCTGAACAGTACTACTGAGCGTGCCTCTGTGCAGGCTAACACTCTGAGGTCACTATTCTGAACCACCCTTTTTGTCTACGTGGCGCGCGTGCAGGACGTTCCATGCTGGAAGTCTGGGTCCTACCCTCTCTGTGTGTAACTCGACGTCGCGCGATGACCTTTCACCGATGACCACAGGCGCGAAGTCTATCCACCGATGACCTCTCCCGCGAAGGCTATCCACCGATGACCTCTCGTGCGAAGGCCATCCACTGATGACCTATCGCGCGAAGGCTATCCACCGATGACCTCTCGCGCGAAGACAATCCACCGATGACCTCTCGCTGGCGAACGACCGATGTCTCCCCCTGGCAAAGCCCGCATGCCTCTCGCGCCCTGGCAATGCCTGCATGTCTCGCGCCCTGGCAATGCCCGCATGCCTCTCGCCCGCGCGATGCCTGCATGCCTCGCGCCCTGGCGACGTCCACATGCCTCGCGCCCGCGCGATGCCTGCATGCCTCGCGCCCTGGCGCCCATGTGTAGCAGGCGACCGACGATCATGTACTACTAGGCGATCTCATAGTCTTCCAAACTACACTTTCCTTCCTTTTCATTTTAAATAAAGACATACTTAGAATTCATTTAAAATATATCTCTTTTATTCCAATTTAATTTTACAGGTCCTTACATAGCTCACTTATCTTGAAGCTTTCACACTTCAAGTGGCGTGGATCATCCAACAAAAGTTCATCTTCCACATAAGTCATTTCTTCTCTATCTTTTCATTCCATTTCATGTCTTAGTTACTTGCTTAGCTATTTTGTTCGGTGCATTTAGTTTTAATTGCAACTTTGTTTGGTACATTTTAATTCCTTTGCTGTATTCATTTGTTCTTCCTTAATTCTTGTGTTCTGTTCGGTCAAAACTGTTTTCCAGCACATTCTATTCGGTTCATTGGTTTTCAAACTCATTTTAATCGGTTCAATTGATAGTAAATGGAGCTTCCATGTGAGTTTGGTTCTTGGTGCAAGATTTGGTGAGTTCTTGAAACATAGAACCTTGATCCACTTCTACAAAAGTGCCTAACCTTTGCCAACTCAAGTTGATTCCATAAAATATCAAAGAATCATGTTATTGTGGCTAGTGGAATCACATCAATCTCCTTGCTGAGACCTCGAACCTCACGTCCTGTGAAGATCTTAGAAAGCACAGGGATGACGAGAACGAAATCAAGGGGCGCGTCTTTGGTAGGGAAACTGATGCGTATATCTCGGTGCGGCCCTGCACAAAGGGCGAATCTGTGTGCGTTGACGATCATTGCAATGACGGAGAGCCCTTCTTCTTCTTCTATGCCACCGTCTTCAAACGAGTCAAAGTCCGCCTTCCCTTCACCGGGTTCGAGAGGGCTTTGCTCACAAAACTGAACGTGGCGCCCGCTCAGCTGCACCCCAACAGTTGGGCCTTCATAAGTGTAACGCCCCTCAAAATATTGTTCATTTTTATATAATAAAATAAAGGTGAAACAATAATATCAAAAATTTAACATAGGTATATACATAATATAATTCATCCATTAATACAAATGTGCCTCAAAATAATATCCCTTTTCGAGGAAGTTTTAATACATCTCCATACAGGAGTTTTCAAAATAAAACAAAACAACAGCATTCAAAAACAGGCGATCTCCTCCTCCAGAAATGCTCACTGAGGAGCTCTACCACCTGCAACCTCATATGCTCCCGTGCAAATATACATGATCATCACAGGTTTAAGAAAAACAACCACGATACAAAACAAAGGGTAAGCTAGATATTTTTAAAAACTTTAAATATGAAACTTTATATCAATAGAAAGCATAAATCTTCACACCATTCATAATCTATATCAATTTCAACCATCAATATCCCCATATTCCACAAACTCGTCAAGTGTCTATTCAATACATTCAATACTCATGGTTCACATGTCAGACTTTCCACTGACTCGTAACACATAGACACATGACTTTACTTCTGGAAGACTCGTGCATTGACTAGACTCAGAGATCTGCACCTGTCATACTACATTGCTGTAAAGTTCCCACAGTTATGCGCATAAACATAATCTCAATCTCAATCTCATCACTCTCCTAGTATGACAGGGTTAATCCATACAACAGGTCAAGTAGTTATCTTTCAAACCACTTACCCATACATATGAACCTCCATCGACTCTCAACGCCTGAATAACTTCGTCTATATGATTCCATTATATCAGGAGAGTCAGGATATCTCATTATAGAAATCACCGATCAATGCACATTCTACAAAATCTTACACGGTATTTTCTTTCCTGAAAATACTATGCCTTGATTCCACATTCACAACCTTCAACACATCATATAACACTTAAATGAACGATTCCAATCACAGCAACAATCATTCCAAGGTTCAGATTTTCGAATATCACATTCATTTCACATTTCAATCTCAAACAATTTCAAACGACACTAAAACAGGGGGTTCGAAATCAACATTAAAACCGACGATCACGTCGCCCCACACATAAAAATAGAGCATCGTGAAATAGAATATGAAACCGGCGACCACGTCGCCCTCACTTCAGAACCTACTCGCCTAAAGTTTTTTATAAACGAAAATGCTAGCTTCCCTTACCTGGACTTGTGTAGAATCTCACCACGAGCTCTAACCCACCGACTTAAGAATGCCTTAACCTGCACTATGGAGCCTTAGTCATAAAACTAACGACATTACCCATATTCTACGTTAACAGAGGCTAATTCTGAAGCTAAAAGAGTTGAATGCAAAGCCCATGCAGAAGCAACTCTCTCACGTTCAGGAACAGCTCCAAAAACAGAGCACGAAGAACTTACTCTGTTTCACGGCTTTGATCAGAACACTTGCAGAGCACAACGTCAGGAATCCAGGGGCAGTCGCCGATCTTCAACTGGTTCGCTAGGACGTCTGAACACAGGGAGAAGGAGAGGAAAGGGACAGGGAACCAACGCTAACTCACTCAATCACTCTCGAACCACAGCAACGTCCACTGCCTCTCAGGAGTGAGTTTTGAATCTAAACCAACTTGCCCAGAAATGCCGCTGCCACCACCCACTCTACAGGAAAGCTTGCGTGCACACTTCCTTGAACAGTATGACCACGTGGGTTTCTGCGCATACCAACTCTCTGATGCTAACTATTCTGAAACACCCTTTCTGTCTACATGTCGCGCATGCAGAACGTTCATGCTGGGAGCCTGGGTCCCACCTTATCTGTGTGAAACATGACATCGCGCGATAACCATCCACCGATGACTGCTCGCGCGATGACCATGCCCCTCATACCGGCGATGACTGATTCCTCTTCCTGACGGACTACTGATTCCTCACCCTGGCAGACCACCGATGTGTCACCCTGGCAGACCACCGATGTGTCACCCTGGCAGACAACCGATGTGTCACCCTGGCAGACAACCGATGTCTCACCCTGGCAGACAACCGATGTCTCCCCCTGGCAGACAACCGATGTGTCTCCCATCCTGGTTGATGACCGATGTTCCTCTCATCCTGTTGGCGATCTCTTATCGCCCTTGTGTGTGACGAGGACGCATCGCCTCACTCTGGTCACCGATGTCACATCGTCACACCCAGCTGAGGGCTCGTCCTCCCATTCCTCTAAGTCTGTGGTATCACGGCTCACACTACTCATGGTCGCAGATATGCCACCTGTCTTCTATATCACTCATCTTCTATATTTAGACCACATACTAAGTGCTTACCAAGTCTTCTCGAATACTCGGCGATGTGCTCTTTTCAGCGATCATGTACACCATAGGCGATTGGCGGTTTCATACGGGGGAAGTCGGAGGCCGCCGCCTTCTTCAACAAACGACGATCTCATCGACTTCTAAGCTACACCTTCCTTTCTCTTACCCTTCTTGATTCACGTGCCTCCTCCCTTCAAGCACGCCCACGTGATTACCTCACGGTGAAGTCATCGCACCAGACTACTTGGTTAGTACACTAGTCAACCGACCGACCTCTACCAGCTGACCCCAGACCTTGGGCGACGTTCGAGGTCTGACCACTATGGTATTTTCTATTTTTATGTCCTTTTTATTTTAAATAATAACATACCCAGAAATTATTTAAAATCTATCACTTCTATTCCAAATAATTTATAGGTGCTTACAATAAGGGCCTTCTCTGTTCTTTGCAACAACCTAGGGTTCACTCCCTCGGTAGATGTGTTTCTATACTTCTTCGAGGCGAAGAGCCTGGGAAAAGGCTTTGGGTAAGCTTTAACGGAGTAGCTGGGAGGGTTCTGCTCACCCTCTTCTCTCAATCATATAAGGGCTTCAAAGGGAAGTTCTTCCAAGTCTGCTGCAGCTCCTACGACTCCACCATGCTCGATGGTTTCCCTCTATATTGGGTGGAGAAGTTGAAGTTCAAAAAGCCTCGCGGACTCGAAGAGCTCACACCCTTTGACCGAGAAGTGTGCCAAACACTCTCTAGCTAGGGCGTGGTGTTCGACACCACCCAGCTGATTAGGCATGAATATGATGCTGAGACCCTCAGCGTCTACCTTGGTACATTATCTTTTCTCGTTTCTATCTGCCTCTGTGTTTTATGCTTCAGCCTTCTCACCTTTCCTTGTTTTATACTGCAGGCATGGTGTTAGACGCTGAGAAGAAGAAGAGGCTGGCTGCTGTGCTGAGTCGCCGTACCGCGGGTAGCTCAGGCCCCGCTGGCCGTTCATCACCTGTTGTGGCTGCCCCAGAACCAACTACTGAGAAGTCAAAGAGGGCAGCCCCAGTAGAGATCTCTGAGGACGAGGACACCTGCCCTGGCCTCGTCTTCAAGAGGAAAAGGGTGGAGGTCGCGGCAGAGGTCTCCTCCGCAACAGGGGGGCAACCTCCCTCCTTCAGGGAGCACCCTCCCAGTGCTTCATCTCCCCCTGAGCCAATCTTAGCGCTCGAGGGCGGAGGGGAGAGTGCCCCTTCAACCAGCCAAATGCCTCCTGCTCTCGAGCTGCCTCCCCTTCTCCAGTGGGCTCTTGCGCAGATGCCTGGTCAAACTGCCATGGAGGCCATGGACGGGAACTCCCTGGGGAGCCTCATCCACCACGGCCATGGGGAGTTCCTTGCTGCTGCCAATTTCCTCCTGGGCAAGAACAGCGCAGAGACAGAGCTGCTAGAGAAGGCTGCCAAACTGGAGAAGGAGTTGGAGCAAAAAGATCTCCAACTCCACCAGGCGACCGCGCGCGAGACTGCCCTGAACCTGGAGTTGGGCAGCCTCCGCCAGTCTAAGAAGGAGACCAAGAAGCTCCTCTTCTCCAAGGGGCAGGAGGCCCTCCAGCTTAAGGCAAAGATACTCCCCCTCCGCAACAAAATTATTGAACTGGAAGAGTAGTTGGAGGGGGCTCAAACCAAAATGACTAAGCTGGAGGAGAGAGCCACCAACCGAGAGTTTCAGCTGGGCAAAGTTGAGGAGGAACTTGCCCAACAAACCGAATTGCTGAAGAAGACTGAGGCGGAGCTCACTGAAGATGCCGCCGACGCCTACGGGGAGGGGTATAGCGATGCCCTTGTTCAGTTTGCCTGCGTGCATCCTGAGATGGACCTCTCGCCATTCTCCGTAACTTCGCAGGTGGTCGATAGGCAAATAGTGACCAGATAGGTCTTCTAGGCAATTGTACCTCATAACTGAACTTCTTGTAATTAACCTCCATTATAATGTAAATAATTCATTTACTTGCCTTCATATTCGTTTTCTTTTGTATTCAGACTACAAATAGCGCGCTTGACTCAGAGTAGCATGCTTGACTTTGTTGACCTGCTATTGGCAAGACCTCATAAAAAACTTCTTTCTCGAAACATGCCTCACCACCTCGACGGAGTTGATCAGTATGTGTTTAGCAATCAAGCTTTATATGGCCACTCATCGCCTTTAGGTGATGGTGGAACTTCTTGGCGAAGGTGAACCTTCCTGGCAAACCTCTTACTCGAATAGAGGATTTCCTTACCGACGGGGAGATGCTTTGTGCAAACTCACTTTCTAAGCGACGATGTTCTAACCTCACCCAAAAGGCTCAATCTGACCCCTGATCGCCACGGGCGAGAGAGGATTTCATGGGTGACGTCACTAGTGAACCATCCTTTCAAATTGGGAGCTCTCACTCGAAGAGGAGGTATTCCTTACGAAACTACCTTTGTACTCACGAGATCTCTAACCCCAAATGACAGGTTCGAACTGACCTCACCTCGCTCGTAGGTGAAGGAGGATTTCACTGGTGAACATTTCTGCTCACATTGGGAGTTCTCACTCGAAGGGGAGGTGTTCTCATGAACCTACCTTCCCGCTCACGAGACTTCTAACCCCAAGTGACAAGTTCTAACTGACCTCACATCGCTCATAGGCAAGGGAGGATTTCACTAGGTGAACCTTTCTGCTCACATTGGGAGTTCTCACTCGAAGGGGAGGTGTTCTCACAAACCTACCTTCCCGCTCACGAGACTTCTAACCCCAAGTGACAGATTCTAACTGCATTGTACAAACACATCTAGATATACATTTTAACTAAAAATTTTATTGGGTGACCTCATTAAAAACCCTTAAAAGGGAAAAAAGAGTGTCCCCTAAACTATGTACAACATTACATGGCTTTAACTAAAATAGAACTTCAGGTGAGTCGCATTCCATGTACGAGGAATCGGACCGCCTTCTAAAGTCTCCAACCTATATGCTCCATTTCCCAGGGCCTCTGTCACTCTAAAGGGACCAGTCCACTTGGGAGATAGTTTGTTCTCGATCTGGTATGGAGATGCCTTCCTCATAACTAGGTCGGCCACCTGGAACTGCCAAGCTCTCAATTTGGAACTTTGCTTGAGCTCGACTCTCCTCTTCAACGCCTTGGCCTTGATTCCTGCCTCTTCCCTTACTTAATCTAAGAGATCAAGATTCACCTTCCTTTCTTCATTGGACTCCTCCGCCACAAAGTTCTGGAATCTTGGTGAGCTCTCCTGGATCTCCACAGGGATCATGGCATCTGAACCATACACCAGGCTGAAAGGGGTCTCCTTGGTGGTGGACTGGGGGGTAGTATGGTAAGCCCATACAATTCTGGGAACCTCCTCAGCCCACCTTCCTTTCGCTTTCTCCAGCCTTCTCTTCAGTCCCCTGAGTAGGACTCGATTGGCCGACTCGACCTGCCCATTGGTTTGTGGGTGCTCGACCGATGCAAACACCTGCTTGATCCCCAATTCTGTGCATAGCTTTCCCAACTGTTGACTTGCGAATTGGGTGCCATTATCAGACACCAAACACTTGGGTACTCCAAAGCGGCACACTATATTCTTCCACACGAAGTGCTGGATCTTCTGGGCTGTGATCTGGGCTACTGGCTCAACCTCGATCCACTTCATGAAATATTCAATGGCGACCACGAGGTACTTCATTTGCCGCACCGCCAAAGGAAAAGGCCCCAATATCAATTCCCCAAGTATGGAATGGCCAAGGGCTGTATATCGACCTGAGCTCTTCTGGTGGCGCCTTATGTAACATCCCGCCAAATTCCTTTTCATATTTATGTAATAAAATAAAGGTGGAACAAATATATCGAAGTGAACATAATTATATATATGTAATGAAGTTTCTCCTCACAGGGAGTTTAATACATAATCGGTCAGTTTTCCAAAACGTAAACAAAATAAAGTAAAATAGAAAGACAGGCGATCTCCTAACAGCAAAAAGGCGATCTCCTATCATAAAACGGCAATCTCCTATCAGAAAACAGAAAAAAGGGTATTCGCCTAACAGAAATAGAAACAGGCGATCTCCTTCCGACGACCACTCACTCAGGAGCTCTACTTCCTGCAACATCATCTGCTCCCGTGTAAATTATACACGATCATCACAGGTTTAAGAAAAAGCCAAACACAACACGAAAAACACAGGGTAAGCTAGATATTTGAAAGAGAGTTGAGATATGAAACTTTAAAATCAAGATAAAACAAATTGAAGACACCCACGTAAAACTATCAATTTTCTCATTCCCTTCACATGACCATCAAGTAATCACACATTTCACAATTTCCTCAAGAGTCTTTCAATTCACATACACCATCAAGTGTCTATCAATTCAATGTTTCTCATTTCTCACGTCAGACTTCCACTGACTCATCACACAAGACACTTGACACTACTTCCAGAAGACTCGTGCATTGACTAGACTCAGAGATCTGCACCTGTCATACTACACTGCTGTAAAGTTTCCACAGCTATGCGCATCAACATAATCTCGATCTCAATCTCATCACTCTCACAGTATGACAGGGTGAATCCACACAACAGGTCAAGTAGTTATCTTTCAAACACTTACCCATACGTATGAACCTCCATCGACTCTCAACGCCTGAATAACTTCATCTATATGAATTCATTATCTCAGGAGAGTCAGGATATCTCATTATAGAAATCACCGATCAATGCACATCCTACACGATCTTACACGGTATTTTCTTTCCTGAAAATACTATGCCTTGATCCCACATTCACAACATTCAACACATCATATAACACTTAAATGAACGATTCCAATCACAGCAAAACTCATTCCAAGGTTCAGATTTTCGAATATCACGTGCATTTCACATTTAAATCTCAAACAGTTTCAAACAACACAAAAACAGGGGAGTTCGAAAAACAACGCCAAAACTGGCGATCTCGTCCAAAAACAGGGGATTATACAATAACAGTTGAAAATCGGCGACCACGTCGCCCCATCATCTCAATCATCTAATATAAGGTTTTTGTTGGAAATAAGGCTAGCTTCCCTTACCTGAGCTTGCGCAAAACACCAAGAGTTCCAAAACCCACCGAGCTTAAAGGTGCCTTAGCTCTGTTTTAGCGTCTAGTTTGGAGAACTTGTAGAGAACCTCCCAGGTGCTCTAAGGGCAGTCGTCGCTCGTCGTACTGGTGCTTGAGGATGCCTGAATTCGCAGCGCGAAGGAGAGAAAAGAGAAGGATAAAGATGAGCTCACTCTGTCACTCTTGAACCACTGCAACGCTCTTTCCTCTCAGAAGTGGGTTTTTGAATCTAAACCAACTTGTCCATAAAAGCCACTGCCACCACCCACTCTGCAGGGGAGCTTGCGTGTACGCTTCCCTAAACAGTACGACTACGCGTGCCTCTACGCAGGCCAACACTCTGATGTCACTATTCTGAACCACCCTTTTTGTCTACGTGTCGCGCATGCAGTACGTCTCCTGCTGAGAGCCTGGGTCCCACCTTATCTCTGTGAAACTCGACATCGCGCGATAACCTTCCACCGATGACCGCTCGCGCGATGACTATCCACGGATGCCTCATCCTGGAGGATGACCGATGTCTCTCCCTGGGAGACGACCGATGTCTCACCCTGGCGATGACCGCATGCCTCGCGCCCCGGCGATGCCCGACGACACATCGCCACGCCTTGCTGAAGGTTCTTCATCCCACTATGTTACGTCCAAGGTATCATCTCCACATGACTTGGTGACGTCGGTAGCTTCACATTTCCAAGAGTAGATCAGCACCACTCCTCGTGCGCCCATGCATGCAACACTAAGAACGATGTCTTATGCTTAAGCATAGAGCTTCGCATGCACAGCGTATCTAAGGCTTAACCCACACCTTGATACGCGTGGTTGTTGGAACCCACTCTAGTTGATCCAGTATCCTGACCACATACTGAGTGCACTTTCGGCGATCATGTGCACCATAGGCGACTGGCGATCACGTGTAATCTAGGCGACAGGCGATTATGTACTAACCAAGCGATCTCATAGTCTTCTAAGCTACATTTTCCTTCCTTTTTATTTTAAATAAAAACATACTTAGAATTCATTTAAAATATATTCCTTTTATTCCAATTTAATTTTACAGGTCCTTACACCTTAGACCAATCAGCATGCAATTGGCACTGCTTGCACTGCTGCGTGTACTTAGTGCAATCCTCCCTCATAGTCGGCCAATAATACCCTGCTTGAACGGCCTTAGATGCCAAAGCACGACCTCCGATATGACTCTCGCATATGCCTTCATGGAGCTCTGCCATTATTCTCGCACACTGCTCACCATGTACGCACACCAGGATGGGGTGAGTAAACCCATGCCTATACAGCTCGCCATCAATGAGTGTGTACTTGGCCGAGTTCTTCTTTATCTTCCTCGCCTCCATTGGCTCCATTGGTAGCATCCCATCGGCTATGTAACGCATATAGGGCGTCATCCATGTGTCCCCACTCTGCAACAGGTAGACTTGCAATGATCCCTCCTCTGGCGGTATACACGCGTTGACCCGTGGCTTCTTCAGAGTCTCTTGGGTCAACGACCAATGACTCCTCTTCTCACCATCTGACAGGCTGATCTGATGGACTCCTACCAAATTATCAGCTATATAAGTACGAGGTGCCCTCAGGGTCTCTTGGATGACCGTCCTCTGCCTGCCCCCTTGCCTGAACTGGCGAGTTTGGCCAACAAGTCAGCTCTGGCATTCTGCTCCCTGGGCACATAAACCAACTCGAAGGTTTGAAAAGAACTTTTCAACCGCTGGACATACTCCAAGTAGGAGGCCATCTGGGGATCTTTGGCCTGATACTCTCCCGCCACCTGTCTTGTGAACAACAATGAGTCACTCTTCGCCATGAGACTCTGCGCTCCCATCTCCTTGGCTAACAGTATTCCAGCAATGAAGGCTTCGTACTCTGCTTGGTTATTGCTGGCTTTGACGGCAAATCGCAGGGCTTGTTCTATCAATAACCCCTTGGGCCCCTCGAGAATTACCCCCGCTCCACTGCCCTGCTGGTTCGAGGACCCATCTACTGATAACACCTACTTGAAGCTAGGCTCTTCCTGCTGGGTCTCTATCGAGGACATCTCGGCCACAAAATCAGCATAGACCTGTCCCTTGATCGAACCTCTAGGCTCATACTGCACGTCAAACTCTGACAGTTTGACCGCCCATCGCACCATTCTTCCTGCCACATCTGGTTTTTGTAAAACCTTTCGTATTGGCAGGTTTGTCATCACCACCACAGTGAAACTCTGGAACTAGTGCCGAAGTCGCCGCGCCGAGAACACCACGGCCAATGCTGCCTTTTCGATGGCCTGATACCTCACCTCTGGCCCCTGCAACACCTTACTGACAAAGTATATGGGCCTTGGGGTCTGCTCCTGTTCCTAGACCAATACTGAACTTACCGCCTTTCCGTGACTGCAAAGTACAGCCGCAGTGGTGTGCCAAACTGAGGCTTGCACGAGACTGGCGGGCTGGCTAGATACTCTTTGAGCTTGATGAAAGCCTGCTCACATTCTGGGGTCCACGAGAATCTGCTATTCCTTCTCAAGCACTGGAAATATGGATGGCCCTTGTCTCCGCCTGCTGAGACAAACCTAGAAAGGGCAGCCATTCGACCTGTCAATTGCTGCACCTCCTTTACCGATGTAGGGCTCCTCATAGCGATGATCGCCGGGCACTTGTCCGGGTTGGCCTCAATCATTGGTGCAGAAACGTAAAACAAATGCGGCTATTTTCATTTTACAAATGCGGCTATACAACCGCATTTGATCAACACACATTTGTAAATCAGAGATTTACAAATGCGGTTAAACAACCGCATCTATAAATACTATTTACAGATGCGGCTTTTTGTTGGAGCCGCATCTGTAAATGCTCCAGAGGTGTGCCCAGGTTTTGAATGGCAATGATTTACAGATGCAGTTGTTTACCTTAACCGCATCTGTAAATCAAGGGAATGATTTACAGATGCGGTTGTAGTAAATAACCGCATCTGTAAATCACATTTACAGATGCGGTTGTAGTAAGCAACCGCATCTGTAAATCATTGCCTTGATTTACAGATGCGGTTAAGGTAAACAACCGCATCTGTAAATCAGTTTTTTTTTTTTTAGAATGATTTGGTTAGTTGTTTTCCCATACGAATTATCTTGTGCAGTTTCATTATACCCAGCCAGCCAGACAGATAAATAGATTCAGATAAACTAAAAGTCAATTTATAGTAATTGATCAAAATGTATACAAAAATAGTAATAATATATCTCTATCTATCTTCTTACACTATTGATCAAATCGTAGAGTTATAAAGTTTAGGAAATATGTGGACCAAGATTGTCTCACATATGTCATGGCTTCCAAACTCATGGGTTCCTCATCCGTGAAGAACTGCATTTCAAAATGGTTGACACATAAATTAGTTTTAAGATAGATAAATTAGTTTGAAGTTATAAAAATAATTTAAGAAATCTTACCTCTTGCCAATTACTTGTAAGACCTAGTCTTACAATGGTACTCATCCATTGCATGATGTAATAGCCACAATCATAGCTTCCTGGTTGTTTATTACACTATAATTCAATAAATTGTAAAAGTTAGTATAATTAAACAATGAAAAAAGAAAGAAAAATCTTACATACCTTTAATCTTATCCAGTTCAAATTTTGAAAATTTGAATTCGATCTCCCTTTTAGAATGTTATATCCACGCCATGAACTGGTTGAGACAAAAAACCTTGTTAGTGGATTACTTATAGTTTCAACCATAGTTAAGTTTATAGTGTACTTACTTATCAATGATATTCTTAAAACTTGTGGATATCTTCTTGTGTAGGGAACAGAACCACAAAGCCGTCCTATCCTTCACTGATAAGACAAGTAATTGCCAATGACCCCTATATCATCCATGAAAATAGTTGAGTAAATTTATAAAACATGAATATAATAAACTTTTAACATATATATATTTAAACTTACTCGTTAATATAAGGGCACAAATAAACCACTTTTCCCTCTCTTTCCAGGGTGTTAGTGATGTATGATTGGGTCTCATTTGTCTTTGCTCCAGTGGGATTAGTATATGCAGGATCTAAGAATCCATACACATTTTCCTTCCCCTCAGTGACAGAGACACAATTCAAAAACCTACAAGTAATTAGTTAAATCATAATGAATGCTAATTTAACATAATTGAAAATGAAATGTAGGTAACGATACTTACATTATAAAAAATTGAATGATATTTATATTCAGCTCCTGATCCCCAGCTACAAATTCTAGCAGATCTGACATGTATATGTACAATGGTAGCTCAGGGTTTGTTTCAAAAAAGGTATCATCCCATGGAACTTCCAGAGGATCTCGTCCAATTTGTCTAGCAACTATAGCTAAGGAAGCTATAGGATCATCAAGCGGAACCTCTTGTTTCTTTTTCGGACTTGGTTTCCGACGAGGTTTCTACAAAAGGAAAAAAGATTTGTTATAAATTACATGTAATATATAAATATAAATTAGCATATGAAATGAAATTATTACCAGTGGTTGTGACATATATCGAATTAGGTGTCTGGGCCCGGCTACAAAGGACTGAAATGCTTCAGCCACAGTTGTTACCTCTTTTGAAGGTAGTGGAAGACGAGCATCAGGTACTCGTACTCTTTCAACCGTGACCTTTGCTGCATCAGGGGAGAGAGGAACGTTATGTAAGGTGGTGGCGTCTTCATAGACTTTTCCAATGGCCACCACCTGAGGAATCATGCCACCCTCTACCAGTAGCTCACATTGGCTCGTCTGGCCAATGATATCATCCCCTGATGCTGTAGGAGCTGCATAACTCCCCTTTGTGCTCCTGGAAGCGGGACTAAGAAGCGTCTGAATCGGCTGCTCAGCACAAAGTTGTTGCGATATCTCTTGTCGCAACTTTAGCCTCATCTTTTCCGTCTCCCTTCTCATCTCATCCATTAGTTCTTGACGTAGCCTTTGCTCCATTTCTTTTTTGCTCTCTTTGGAGGAGGAGGATGAGTGTCGTGGTGCAGCTCCAAAATAAAGTCTAATCCCAACTCCTTGTCCAGCTGCACGAACACGACCAGAGTGCTCAGGTTGTCCAATTGCTTCAACAAGGATATCGCGACGACCTTTAGCAACAAAATTACCTTGGGAGTCCAAGGCATCCTGCAAGAGACAAAAATCATATGAGGTTTTATTATAAGTAATGCATCATAATAGATGAAAAAAGGCTTAAATAACTTACAATTTTTTCAATGATAAGCCCTGATTGCTCAGAACTTGGTGCACCCGACTTCTTAATTCGGGCCCTCTTCCATTTGTCATGGCGCGTAGGTGGTGATGGAGGAGAAGTGACCCCTGTTTCCACATCCTGAGATGCACTCCCCTGTCTGGATTGCTCCTTTTCAACCATCAGTGCTTGCTCAAGCTTTCGATACCCCGCACGAGACATTACGTTCGGGGTAAGATTCTTTAAAGCTATTTCTTGAGCTTTCTTCCGCCGATGCTGTCATAATTGAAATAAACAAAGTGAATTCAATAATATTAACTCATTAATGTTATATAAGTCAAAATAGTTAAGTAGCTTCACTTACAGTCCATTCTTCAGTTAGACGGCTTTCTTTAAAAGCAAGCCTTGTCTCTTCATCAATAAAATTGTATCTTTCACAAGGACTTTCATCCTTAAGCTCACCAAAAATGTATCTCGTCGTGAGTCTTGACTTAAAGGCGCGAAACTTCAGTCTGATATTGGATAGAATCCTTGATCAAAGCGGTTCCACATTAGGAATTTCAAAATTTGCCTACAAAATAACATCACCAAAGTAAAGTTAGTCAATGAATATTAAATAGCTTTATATGATAACAATAATTATGTAAAGCTTACCAGAACATCCTCACACAGCATGTTTCGGTCGACCTCTGACACCTCGTCCCATGAATTAATCAAAATGGAGAGTCTCTCACGAGAAAGAACTCCAAGATAGCTATTAAACTCATCTGCATTAGGACCAGATGTCATTCCAGTGTTGACGTCAGTGTCAACAGCTGTCTTGTCACCAGCGGCACGTTTCTTTGCCAGACGCTTCATCCTAGTAGGTCCTCTGCTGCCTCGTCCGGATCGGGGTCTAATTGGAGTTTGATCGTCACCCATATCTCTATTAAAAAAAATTATTTAACAAACATTAGTTCATCTGCATGGAAAGAAAATCATATAAAACAAAAACATAATATAGTAAATGCATATTATAAAAAATATTTCTAAATTTATTACCATAATGGGTTACAAGTTCATATGTAAATTTCTTCACTGTGGTCTTTACGGGTTGCATGTACATGATCAAGTACATCGTCATCTTTATTAGTTATCATTGGTGTGAATGAATGGGGTTCACCATTTTCAATATCATCTATGGCCTCCCCTTGTTTTTTCCCATGTAAAATAACATACCAATGTTCTGACGTAGGATCTTTCACGTAGAAAACTTGAGATGCTTGTTGAACCATTATAAATGGCTCATCTCGATACCCTATCTTTCGAAAGTCCACTAGTGTGAATCCTGATTCATCAATTTTAACCTCACTTTTATTGTCAACCCATATACACTTGAAAACTAGAACTGAAAACTTAGTATAGTCAAGCTCCCATATCTCTTCTATAAATCCATAATATGCCATTGATCCAAATACAGGATTTGTATCTTTCGAGGTGGAAAACTGCATTGACTCGGCTTCAAGAGTAGCACCAGAATTTTGAACTGTACTCTTTTCATCCATAGACTTAGTGTAAAATATACAATTATTCACTTCGTACGCTTTACAAGAAATGACATCAAACTTCAATCCAGCAGCCAACCAGGTCAAGGTCTCCGATGCCGTTGAATCCTTTAACACCTCCTCTTTAAACCAAGGCATGAATGTTCTATTATGTTCCATCAAGACCCATTTGTCTGCTTGTCTTGGATTATTAGCCTTCAGAATGGCTTTATGAGCTTCTATGTAAGGTATAACTTCATCTGTATTATTCAATATATACAAATGTGCTTGCAAGACTTCTGACCGAGATTTGCTTACAATATTCACACCGCGTAAACATTTACTTGTAGAATGCCTATGGTGCCATGAATTAGCTGGAAGACTTATTGGATTTGCTTTTGACATGTAATCTGAACAAAATTCAATACTTTCTTCAGCTATGTACCTTTCAATCATTGAAGCTTCTGGACGATAATGATTTTTCACATAACCTTTCAAAATTTTCATATATCGCTCAACAGGATACATCCATCTTAAGTACACTGGTCCATACAATCTAACCTCTCTAACTAGATGCACAAGTAGATGAACCATGATGTCAAAAAAAGATGGAGGAAAAAACATCTCCAATTCACATAAGATAACAATAATTTCATCTTGAAGTTCATCTAGTTTTAATGGATCAATGACTTTACAACAGATGGAAGAGAAGAATGAGCACAAACGGGTTATGGTATGTCTAACATTTTTTGGTAAGATCCCACGAATAGCTATAGGCAGAAGTTGTTGCATCAAGATGTGACAATCATGAGACTTCAACCCAATTAACTTCAAATCTTGCATTGACACTAGGCTCTTCACATTTGAGGAATGTCCTTGTGGCACTTTTACACCCTTTAGACATTGACAAGAACTTACTTTTTCATTTTTTGACATGGTATAACAGGCTGGGGGCAAATATGTACGCTTACCCATTTCTATCGGTGCCAACTCCCCTCGTATGTTCATCTCAACTAAATCTAAACGAGCATTTAGACCATCCTTCGTCTTCCCGTTAATGTTAAGAAGTGTACCAATTAAGCTATCACACACATTCTTCTCAACATGCATTACATCTATACAGTGTCTGACTTCTAACCTCGACCAGTACGGAAGATCAAAGAAGATTGATTTTTTCTTCCAAATGTTAGTCACAACTGACTTTTTTTTTTACTTACCGAAGGTGTGGTCTGTAAGGATCTAGAAATTTTTTTGGAATAGAAGTGGTGTAATAGAAAATTCATAGTGGTCAGACCTCGGACGTCGTCCAAGGTCTGAGGGCGGCATGGTAGAGGTCGGTCGGTTGGGTCATAGTGGGTTCCAGGAAATCACATGCACCAAGGTGTGATTTGAACCTTAGATACGCTATGCATGCGAAACTCTATGCTGGGGCATAAGAGATGGTCCTTAGTGTTGCATGCATTGGCGCGCGAGGAGTTGGTACCGACCTGTACTCGATCAGGAGAAACTACCGACGTCACCGAGTCATGCGGGAGTGATACCACAGACTTAGAGTAATGGGAGGACGATCCCTCAGCTAGGTGTGACGATGTGACATCGGTGACCAGAGTGAGGCGATGTGTCCTCGTCACACACAAGGGCGATGAGAGATCGCTAGGAGGAGAGACACATCGGTCATCGACCATGATGAGAGATCGCCAGGAGGAGAGACACATCGGTCATTTTCCAGGATGAGACATCGGTCGTCTTCCAGGGTGAGGCATCGGTCGTCTTCCAGGGTGAGGCATCAGTCGTCTGCAGGATGAGGCATCGGTCGTCTGCCAGGGTGAGGCATCGGTCGTCTGCCAGGGTGAGGCATCGGCCGTCTTCCAGGGTAAGAGACACATCGTTCATCGGTGGATGGTCATTGCGCGAGGTCGTGTTTCACACAGATAAGGTGGGGCCCAGGCTCCCAGCATGAGCGTTCTGCATGCGCGACTCGTAGTAAGTAAGAGTGCTTCAGAACAGTTGGCACCAGAGAGTTGGTATGGAAAGTGACCCAGAGTTGGTGTGCGCAGAGACCCACATGGCCATCCTGTTCGAGGAAACGTGCACGCAAGCTTTCCCGCAGAGTGGGTGATGGCAGTGAAGGCTACAGAGCCGTTCGACCATAATAGCTGAGGGAATAAGCTCATTTCGTTCCCTTCTCCTTTCTCCTCCTTCTCTCAACGTCACGGACGCCTCCTTCACCAGTTTGACGACGGCGACTGCCACTGGACTGTGGCATTTTTCTCTGCAAGTTTTCTGATTAAAGCCCTAAAACAGAGTAAGTCATTTTGCTCTGTTCTGTGAGACGAGTCTGAATTTGAGAGGGTCGTCTCTGCATAGGTTGTGCATACGACTCTTTTAGCTTCAGAAATCGTCTCTGTTAACGCAGAAAATGAGTAATCTCGTTAGATTTGTGATCGGGACTCTATGGTGCAGGTTAAGGCATCCTTGAGTTCTCGGTGGGTTTGGAGCTCTTAGTGAGATCGGCTCAAGTCCAGGTAAGGGAAGCTAGCTTTATTTTCAATAACAACCGTAGGCTAGAAGATTCTGAAGTTGGGGCGACGTGGTCACCGGTTTCAAACTTTCTTGCACGATGCTCTGTTTTTATGTGTGGATCGGAATTTGTTTGAGCTTGAAATGTGAAATTTTAAATATAGTAGATGCTGTGAAATGCATATGATTTCCGAAATCTTGAATTTTGGTATGATTTGGATTGTTTAGAAACGGTTGAAAATATGATATGATTGAATCGTTCATGGATGTGTTGTATGAATATGGAATGATGTGAAAAGTGGGATCAAGGCATAGTATTTTCAGGAAAGAAAATACCGTGTAAGATCGTGTAGAGTGTGCATTGACCGGTGATTTGTCTAGAAGGAGATATCCTGACTCTCCTGATATAATGGAATCATATAGATGAAGTTATTCAGGCGTTGAGAGTCGAAGGAGGTTCATATGTATGGGTAAGTTGTTTGAAAGATAACTAACTTGACCTGTTGTATGGATTAACCCTGTCATACTAAGAGAGTGATGATATTGAGATTGAGATTATTTTATGCGCATAGCTGTGTGGATTTCACAGCGACCCTGTGTGGATTTCACAGTGGTGTAGTATGACAGGTGCAGATCTCTGAGTCTAGTCAATGCACGAGTCTTCCGGAAGTAGAGTCAAGTGTCTACGTATTGTGAGTCAGTGGAAATTCTGACGTGAGAAAGATGGATATTGAAATTATTGGTAGACACTTGATGAAATTGTGAAATGTGTGAAAAATGATGGTTTATGATGATATCAAGTTCCATATTTAAAGTTTTTAAAATAGTTAGCTTACCCCTGTGTTTTGTTTTGTTTTGTGTTTGTTTTCTTTAAAACTGTGATGATCGTGTATAATTTACACGGGAGCAGATGATGTTGCAGGTAGTAGAGCTCCTCAGTGAGCATTTTGGAGGAAGGGATCGTCTGTCTTGAATGCTGTATTTTGTTTTATTTTGAAAAAACTCCTATTGGAGATGTATTAAAATTTCCTAGAAAAGGGATGTTATTTTGAGACACAATGTATGGAATGGATGAATTATATTATATATATACCTATGTTAATTTTTGATATTATTGTTTTACGTTTATTTTATTATATAAATATGAAAAAATAATTTGAGGGGCGTTACATGGTCTATGTTATTTACCTTTTCGTAAACCTCAGCAGTAGTTAGTGGAGTTGGTGGACCACTAGTCTCTTGGTGTCCATTAAAGGCTTTTTTCAACCTCCGGTAAGGATGATGACTTCTAAGAAACCTCCGATGGCGAAGATATACTGTCTTCCTTCCATGTTTCAATTGTTGAGAAGCAGTGTCTTCTTCGCATATTGGACATGCTTTATGACCCTTAACACTATAACCTGATAAGTTACCATATGCCGGAAAGTCATTGATGGTGCAAAATAACATGGCATGAAGCTTGAAAGTTTCATTAGCAAATCCGTCAAATACTTGAACACCCTCATTGATGTGAGTCTCTTATGAACCTTTCTTGGTTTGGGTTGAGTTGATATAGGTTTCATTGTATTCATGACACTTTCAAGAATTAGGATCAAAATTCTAAAGAACAATTAATAGAGTTTCTACTCAAGAAAACAAAGGTTCATACTAAAAACACATGAATAGGTAACTTGTAGTGTAAGATAACAATGGAATATGAATGGGTAATTCAAGAACAGTACCAAACTTCAAAGGAAACACAAGAACAACATAAGAACACCAAGAACAAATGAAAATACTGATTGAAATTCAATAGGAATTAGAAAATCACCAAGAAATTCATCAAAGAACAAAAACACATGGATGGAAAACAAGAACAACACATGTATATGGAAACCCATGGTTTGGACGAAATTAAAACAGCAAGAAAACAAGGAAATAAACCAACAAAGTGCAGAACAATGGCAGCAAATGAAAGGAAACAACTCATGAAAAAGATTGAACCGATTAAAAATGGAAAAACTACAAGAAAACACAAATGGGTATTTTTAGAAGATGAATAGAAATGACTTATGTGGTTGTAGCCTTTTGGAGATGTGATTCACGCCACTTGGAGGGTGGTTCTTCCAAGATGAGTGGGTGGTGCCGCCACTTGAGAGTCTCCAAAGCTCACAAGATAAGACATGAAGGAGAAGAAGAGACAAGTCTCACAAACTCACTCTCTCTCAATTTCAAGATAGTTTCTTTTCTTCTAACTTTCAACTTTTTATTCAAAGTACCAAGCACCCCTATTTATAATGGAGAGGGCTGGTCATGTTACAAAGGGGAAGGAGTGGGAAGAGTCACTCTTCTAGCTCCTTCTAGTGCCTAAGAGAGAAAGGAGTAGAAAAGTCACTTTTTCCACTTTTTCCTAAAGAAAGTGCCTAAAATGCCTTACATTTAGAGGTTTCTTTTGGTTTTCCTCTTTGGCATACTCCTAAGGATATTTCTATATTATTTACAAATTTATACAAGATTATTTACAAAGATTTATTTATACTACTATCTTTTGAATTTTCAAGAGAACCCAAAATGTTCTACTTTTTAAGAAGACTAGTAAGAACAATTTTAAATGCTTGGGTGGATGACCTCTTCCTCCATTAGTGAAATCCTCTTCTACTTTTTACGTTTATTTTATTATATAAATATGAAAAAAATAATTTGAGGGGCGTTACATGGTCTATGTTATTTACCTTTTCGTAAACCTCAGCAGCAGTTAGTGGAGTTGGTGGACCACTAGTCTCTTGGTGTCCATTAAAGGCTTTTTTCAACCTCCGGTAAGGATGATGACTTCTAAGAAACCTCCGATGGCGAAGATATACTGTCTTCCTTCCATGTTTCAATTGTTGAGAAGCAGTGTCTTCTTCGCATATTGGACATGCTTTATGACCCTTAACACTATAACCTGATAAGTTACCATATGCCGGAAAGTCATTGATGGTGCAAAATAACATGGCATGAAGCTTGAAAGTTTCATTAGCAAATCCGTCAAATACTTGAACACCCTCATCCCACATTAACTTCAAATCTTCGATTAGGGGACTTAGATAAACATCTATGTCATTCCCTGGCTGTTTCGGACCAGATATCATCATAGACAACATCATGTACTTTCGCTTCATGCACAATCCAGGAGGTAAGTTGTAAATAACTAGTAAAACAGGCCATGAACTGTGATTTGTACTCATATTACCAAACGGATTCATTCCATCTGTAGCTAGACCAAGTCGGATATTTCTTGATTCTTGACCAAACTCTGGAAACTCATCATCAAATTTCTTCCACTGAACAAAATCAGCTGGATGTCGGTACATGCCATCACATTTCCTCTCATCTGCATGCCATCTAAGATTCTTAGCATCGTCTGGGTTTGCAAACAAACGCTTCATCCTTGGAATGATGGGAAGATACCACATAACCTTCATTGGGGGTCCATGCTTTTCCATCTCTTCAATAGTATCATCATCTGTTTGTTTCAATTTATAATGTGATAACCCACACCTCGGACAACTTTTCAACAATTCAAAATCTTTCTGGTATAATATACAATCATTAGGACATGCATGTATCTGTCTATACTCCATACCCATTGTGATGTGAATTCAAGAACATAATATGAAAAGTTCTTGACATTCTTAGGAGACATCTTGAGTTGGTCATATGAGAGGCACTTTCTCTTAGAATTGGATCAATGTTCTAAGACAAGAACTCACCAAAACTAATGCCAAAACACAATCTCAATTAGACGTTCCATCTATTGTCAAATTGAACCGATTGAAATACAAGAAAAAGGAAAAGAAACAGAACATAGGTGCTGGAAAATGAAAAATGCTGGACAGATTTGAAATAGGAACAAAAAACACCGAATAGAATTGCAAGATAAGAACAAAATAGGAAATGGAATGGAGAATGGATTAGAAGACTTATGAAGATGAGACTTGGAGATGATCTCGCCACTTGAAGGTTGGATTGCTTCAAGATAAGAGTGTGATGCTGCCACTTGAGTTCCAAGAGCTCTCAAGATGAAGCAAGGAAGAAGAGACACACAAGTGCTCACAAATGCTCTCAAAAAATGAGTAGAGTTTTCTTACTAATAATTTCCAATCTGCATATACAAGGGGCAGCACCTCTATTTATATTTTTTAGGTGCTGAAATGCAAGCTAAAAGAAACCAAAATTCCCCCCAAATTCAAATGAAAAATGGCGCCTAACAAGACATGAGGAAGGTGTGATTTCTTTTCTCACTTTGGCACCTCCTATTTTAACTTCTACACCTATTTACTCACGCACCCCCCTCCTAATGCTCCTAACTAAAAAAAAACCTAAAGATGCTTTCACACAAGAGGTTTCTCATGTTTTCCTCTAAGCACCTTCACATAATGAAATTGCAAAAAGGGAAAATAAACGTCCCCTAGCTCCTAATATTTTGAACATGCTTCTTGTGATCCTTTGAGGTTGACTTTGATCTCCATGAACGTCCTCAACCTCTTCTTCTTCATGATGTTTGGCCTCCATGTCCTCTTGAGCTTGATCTCCATCACATTGGACAAAGAATCTTTTTAGCCTCGTAATTACGATTAGGTAGAGTATTTCCCTCTGCAAGCATATCCTTCAACAGCTGGAGCAATTCCGTGAAACTTTTATCAGTCCATCCATTTAGTGCCTTCAAATTCATCAATCTTAACACCGCCGACAACCGTGTGAAGTTAGTTGATCCAGGATACAATGGAGTCTCTGCATCGCTTGACATACTTCCATATCCATGCGCTTTTGCAAAAGACTCAGCTCCCACATCACGAATCATGTCCTCCAATCGATCATCAACTACATCATCGTGTTCTGCTTCATTCGTGGTGGATCCCACATATTCTTCAGTTACGGAAACACGTGGTAAATTTAATAATTCACCATGCCATGTCCAAGTTGTATAAGATCGAAGAAACCCATCACATAGCAGGTGTTCCCTCATGATATTCACATCCAGTATCCTTCCATTCAAACAGTTAATGCACGGACACCTAATCTTTCCTCCATCTCGACCACTATTAATCGCGTTACGCTGCGCAAATTGTATAAATTCTTCTACTCCTCTTTCATACTCATCACTTATACGAGCACAATGAATCCAACTTCGATCCATTATATATTCTGCAATATAGTTAGCTAGGATTTTCTAATAAGTGTTCTATCTCATGCTGTTCCGGTCGGTCATCGGTAGTTGATGACGACAGCAGAAGGTGACCACGTGGACCATACACAGAGTGGCACGTGGTAGAAAGAGCAAGTGAACCAGGGAGGATATTGCTTACAACGGTGATCGGTAGTCAGTTACCTAGTGGCCGCCACCCCCAGAGCGTTGCCTAGATAAGCACCAGGAGGCACCGCACGGACGTCGGTGCATGGTCATCAGGCACCGGTTGGTCGTAAGCGTATGCAGAGGGTGATCGGTCGGTTGTAAGCGCATGCATAGGGCGATCGGTCATCGGTGTTCTTGCCAACGCGTGTTAAGTTGAGACCAAGGTTGTAACATCCCGCCAAAATACTATACAAATGTATATAATGAAAATAAAGGTAACAAATAGATTCTATGAACAAAATATTATATATATGAAATGAAGTTGCTCCTCTTAGGGAGTTTAATACAAATTCGGTCAAATTTTCCAGAAACATAAACAAAATACAGTAACAAAAACAAAGCAGGCGGTCTCCTAACGGAAGGGACCGATCTCCTATCGGACGAGACCGATCGCCTATCAGAGGACCCGAAACAGCCGATCACCTATCAGGACAGAAAAACAGGCGATCACCCGATAGAGGCAGAAAACCGGCGATCACCACCGAGCGGTGGAAATAGGCGATCTCTTTCCCCGGCGACCACTCACTAGAGAGCTCTTCTTCCTGGAAGATCATCTGCTCCCGTGTAACAATTACACGATCATCACAGTTTTGAGAAAAACAACCACAATAACAGATAAAAGGGTAAGCTAGATAATTTAAAAGAAGTTTAAATCAAGAACATGCAAATCCAAGTAAACCAAATTCCAAAATATCCATGTAAAACATAGAGCTGCTCATAGCATTAAGCTGATCGCCCAAAATCACGCATTTCACAACATTCACCCATAGTCATTCCATTTCACAATACAGCATCAAGTGTCTATCAATATTCAAGTTTCTCATTTCTCACGTCAGACTTTCCACTGGCTCACCCCACAAGACACTTGACACTACTTCCGGATTGACTCGTGCGTTGATTAGACTCAGAGATCTGCACCTGTCATACTGCCCACTGTGAAATCACACACATTCACAGGGTCGCCGTGAAATCACACACATTCACAAGCGTAGAATGAATCTCAATATCATCACCCTCCAAGCATGACAGGGTTAATCCATAGGACAGACGGAGCTCGTTCTTTTTCACACGAGACGCCCATCATATAGACCTCCTTCGACTCTCAACAACTGAGTAACTTCCTCTACGTGATTCCATTACCTCAGCAGAGTCAGGATATCCCCTTAGGAATCACCGATCAATGCACCTACCACAAGATCTTACACGGTATTTTCTTTCCTGAAAATACTATGCCTCGATCCCACATTCACAGCATTCAAAGACATCATGCCACACTTAAAAGAATGATTTCAATCACAGCAATAGCCATTTCAAAGGATTCGTATTTTCGAATATCTCATGTAAATCTCAAGCAGTTCTCAAAACAACATCAAACACAAGGAGTTCGCAAAACAGCGCCAAAACCGGCGATCTAGTTCAAAATATGGTATTTCGAAGGTTGTATATTAAAACAGGCGACCACGTCGCCCAAGCACACAACACAGAGCATTTCACGAAGACGAAAGCGAAAATGGCGACCACGTCGCCCACACTTCAGAAATGGTTCAACTATGGCTCGTAGTAAAGATGAAGGCTAGCTTCCCTTACCTGGACTTGCGCAACCACCAGGAGCTTCGAAATCCCACGAAGCTTGCAGAATACCTTGGCTCTATTCTTGAGTCTGGTTTTGAAGGAGTTGCAGAGAACTTTCCCAGGTGTTCCAATGGTGTTGCTTCTCGTCGTACTCTTGTGTGGAGATGCTGCGATCGCAACGCGGAGGAGGTAACTGGAGGAGAAGGGAGATAAACGCACTCTTTAGCTCTGGAACCACAGCAACGTTTTTTTCTTCTTTCCTTCTCAGGAGTGGGTTTTTGTATCTTAAGCTGACTTCTCCACACAAACCGCTGCCACCACCCACTCTGCAGGGAAGTTTGCGTGTACGCTTCACTGAACAGTACTACTAAGCGTGCCTCTGCGCAGGCTACGCTCTGAGGTCACTATTCTGAACCACTCTTTTGTCTACGTGGCGCGCGTGCAGAACATCTCTTGCTGGGAGTCTGGGGCCCACGTTCTCTGGGTGTAACTCAACGTCGCGCGATGACCTTTCGCCGATGACTACTAGCGCGAAGACAACCACCGATGACATCTTCCTGGCGAACGACCGATGTCTCCTTCGCCCTGGAAGACGACCGATGTCTTCCTCTGGGAGACAACCGATGTCTTCCCTGGCGACGCCTGCATGCCTCTCGCGCCCGCGCGATGCCTGCATGCCTCTCGCGCCCGCGCGATGCCCGCATGCCTCTCACGCCCGCGCGATGCCTGCATGCCTCTCGCGCCCGCGCGATGCCTTCATGCCTCTCACGCCCGCGCGATGCCTGCATGCCTCTCACGCCCGCGCGATGCCTGCATGCCTTTCACGCCCGCGCGATGCCTGCATGCCTCTCGCGCCCGCGCGATGCCTGCATGCCTCTCACGCCCGCGCGATGCCTGCATGCCTCTCACGCCCGCGCGATGCCTGCATGCCTCGCGCGCCCTTGCATGCAACACTAAGGGTGATCTCTTTTGCTCAAGCGTAGAGCTTCGCATGCACAGCGTATCTAAGGCTTAACCCACACCTTGATACGCGTGGTTGTTGGAACCCACTCTGGTTGATTCAGTATCTTGACCACATACTACGTGCATTCCCGCCGATCACGTACACTCTAGGCGATTGGCGCTCATGTCTCCTCTAGGCGACAGGCGATTATGTGCCAGAGGAGTCGGAGGTCGCCTCCATCTTCAATAACGGCGATCTCGTAGGAGACTTCTTAGCTACACATTTCCTCCTTTACTCTTCTTGATCTACATGTCAGCCGACCGACCTCTACCAGCTGACCCCAGATCTTGGGCGACGTCCGAGGTCCGACTACTACGAAACTTCATTTACCAGTTCTTTGTATTTTAAATAATAACATCTTCTGAAATTATTTAAATATACCACTTTTATTCCAATTCAATTTTACAGGTCCTTACAAAGGTTCCCGGCGAGAGCTGATACGGTCGGTCATCAGTATTTGGTGACTTCAGCAGTAGATTGCCACGAGGAACGACATGGCGGGAGAATGCATGGATCAAGAAGGGCAAGAGAAAGAAAATGTAGTTTGGAAGTTGAGGGAATCGCTGGTTGTTGAAGAAGGCGGCGGTCTCCTACTTCTCTTGTATGAAATCAGTAAACGCCTGGATTGCACGTGATCGCCATATATGAGGACATCGCCCAAAGAGGACATCGCCGAAAGAGGACATCGCCGGGTACTGGAGAAGACTTGGTGAACGTTGATTACATGGTCTAAATACAGGAGATAGGTGGTATATTGGCCCGTGTGCTCTAAGAACCGTAATAACCAGTATTAGCCAGCTTTAAGGTTGTGCCCAGAGCGGCCTGCATGCTAAGTTACTCCCTGTGTGGATAACTTAGTCGCAGGAGTAAAAGGGAATGTAACGCTTCAGTTGCAGGTACTCCAGATGGTGACACGTGTACGATCAGATGCGGTCCACGTGGCGAGAGGAATAACCGTCAGGAGAGAGAAAAACACAGGTATATATACAGAATTCCTAACGGTATTAGGGGAGATTCATTTTGAGTAACATTTCACTTGCACGGTTCCTTGTTTCTCTGAGAGAATTTGTTGATTTGTCCACTGACTTGAGCGTCGGAGCCACATCGGCCGCAGAGGCGCCTTCCTGTTCTTTCAGGTTTCTTGGAAGGTTTGGAGCTAAAAGGAGGAGTGTTGACGTTCGAGTCAAGCGGCAGGATCATCAGGCGCCCACCGTGGGGCCGTGTAAACTGTGATTCCCATCCGCTGTTGAGTTTGTGAGGTTTTTAGTGGTTTCTGTTCGATTGCTTGCTGTCGCAATCGGTTTGTGAAGTTTTCAGTGGTTTCTGTTCGATTGCTTGCTGTCGCAATCGGTTTGTGAGGTTTTCAGTGGTTTCTGTTCGATTGCTTGCTGTCGCAATCGGTTTGTGAGGTTTTCAGTGGTTTCTGTTCGATTGCTTGCTGTCGCAATCGATTTTTGGAGTTTTTAACCGTTTGAGTTGCGTTTAATCGGCAAAGAATTGTTTCTGGAGGTTTCTACCAATTGGTTACTGGATCGATCGTTGTGCGGAGGAAGTTGAAGTGTTTCTTGAGCGCTGTTGCGAAATAACTTTTGTGTGTTGAAAGGTAGCTGTGTGAAGGTAGTAGAAGTTTCATGAGGAAGATGAGGACAACCAGATCAAGTTCAGTCGCGGCGCAGTCCGGAGAGAACACCGTGACGATGGCACAAATGCTGGAGATGATGCGTACTTTGCAAGAAAATGTGGCAGCGTCGCGTGTCGAACAGACGAAGATGCACGATGCCTTGGTCGCTTCTCAGGCCAGGAACGAAGAGCTGAGCAAGGTTAATGAAGAGTTACGCAAGGCTCTTTGTGAGCAAAGGGAGAGTGCTGCGACTAGTGGAGGCGCGCCACCGTCTCCACCGCGAGTTTTTCCAATGCCGTTTTCGCAGGTGATCATGGACGCTGCGATTCCTGCAAATGTCACGTCGGTGAAGGCCTCTTTTACTGGAGTGGAAGATCCAGAGGCTCACCTTACTGCGTTCCATACGCAGATGATGCTGTCGGGAGGATCGGATGCAGCCTATTGTAAGATGTTCATGAGCACCCTCCACGGCACCGCGTTGGATTGGTTTGTGAGCCTACCTACTGGATACATTTCTAGTTTCCAGCAGTTTTCCAAACTGTTTGTCGATCAGTACATTGTGAATAAGGCGCCGCCTATGGTGTCGTATGACCTGTTCGATGTGAGGCAGCTTCAGGGGGAATCTTTGAAGGACTATTAGAATAGATTTGGAGCTCAGATAGTCCGACTACCAGGTAAAGATGAGGAGATGTTTGTGCACGCCTTTAAGAAGGGCGTGCTGCCTGGACCCTTCAGCGAGTCATTGATTAGGAGCCACCCTGCAACGTTTGCAGAGATCCGGCGACGTGCTGTGGCTCACATCGCCGCCGAGAATGAAGTAATAGAGAAGAGAGGGAATACGGCTCCTGCGAAATCACGCGCCCAAGCCAAACCTCAGCCTCAGAGCGTATTGGAGACGGCGGCAGTGAAGAAGGATGAAAGGACATATCGTCCTTATGACCTAAAGAAAAACAAAGACGATGGCAATAGTAGAGGAAGAGCGCCAGGTCGCCAGAGGGATTTCAAGCGCCCTCCAAGGCATGAGTTCGTGATGGGATTGGCGGACCTGATCGCCATTCCCAATATAGCTGCCAAGCTGAAGGTGCCTGAGAAGGTGTCGGATAAGGTGTTGGGGCCAAAGCCAGATGCGTGGTGTAAATTCCACAAAAGCTTTGGTCACGCCCTTGATTCCTGCCTGTTATTGGGATACCAACTGGACGAGCTGGTGAAAAGTGGATTTCTGAAAGACTATCTGCTGGAGAAGAAGGCAGCCAGTATGTCGATCTCCCATCCGGCGAGCAGTGAAAGCCAACAGCACGAAGTGCCCATTCACGGGGAAATTCACACTATAGCTGGGGGTTTCTCAGGAGGTGGGTGCACCGCATCACAGCGCAAGAGGTACGCTCGATCCGTGATGGCGGTGGAAGCGTTTGAGGATCACTCGCCCGATGTCGACATCACGTTTACCAAAGAAGACCGAAGGGATGTTGTACCGCATGACAACGATCCTATAGTGGTTTCTCTTGTCACGGCAGGAAGGAAGATCCATCGGGTGCTGGTTGATCAGGGAAGTTCGGCCGATGTAATGTTCTGGCCAACTTTCAACAAGTTACAGTTACCCCTTAATCAGTTGAGACCTTATGGAGGATGCTTGTATGGTTTCACCGGCGATCAAGTGGAGGTCAGGGGGTATATTGAGTTGAGAACCACCTTCACGGATGAGGCGGCTTCAAGAACAGAGAAAATCAAATACCTTGTCGTGAATGCCCCCTCAGCATACAACATCCTGTTAGGGAGGCCAACTCTCAACCGGATAGGGGCGGTGCCTTCAACAAGGCACATGAAGGTTAAGCTCCCCTCAATGGAAGGTGTTGTAATAACCGTGCGGTCTGATCAATGGGAGGCAAAGAAGTGTTACGAAAACAGCCTCAAGAATAAGCGATCAATAAGCTACATCTCAACCACACCGCCTCCCGGTGTGGGGTCTAGGTGACAAGGGGGGGAAGCAGTTGATGTAGCGATGGAGGTGATCACCGAGGGAAATGCACACGTGGCAGATGTTGGGGAAGGAGTTAGTAATGCCGATCGCCCAGAAGAGGCTAAGGCTACAGGGATCGCCAAAGCGGTGATCGCCAGTGAAAGGAGGCCTCAACCAGTGGAGGAGTGGGTTGAGAGGAAAATACAAGGCAAGGTCTTCAAGTTGGGAAAATCTCTGGATCGTGAAGCACAAGACCAGATCGCCGGGGTGATAGAAAGGCATCTGGATGCGTTTGCATGGTCTGCTTTGAATATGCCTGGAATCGACCCTGACTTCTTGTGCCACCACCTGGCGATGGACCCCCAGATTAGACCAGTGCGACAAAGGAGAAGAAAGTTCAACGAGGAGAAGAGGCAGGCGATTAGAGATGAAACGCAGAAGCTCCTCGCTGCAGGTCACATTTGGGAAATCCAGTACCCCGAGTGGCTCGCTAATGTTGTGCTGGTTAAGAAGAGCAGCGGGAAATGGCGCATGTGTGTCGATTTCACAGATTTGAACAAGGCTTGTCCGAAGGACTCATATCCTTTGCCAAGTATAGACGCCCTGGTTGACAGTGCAGCAGGGAGTAAGTTGTTGAGCTTTCTGGATGCCTTCTCGGGGTATAATCAGATCAGGATGCATCCTATGGATGAAGAAAAGACTGCCTTCATGACAGAGAGGTCGTGCTTTTGCTATAAAGTAATGCCGTTTGGGCTGAAGAATGCTGGGGCCACGTACCAAAGGTTAATGGATAAGGTACTTGCACCGATGCTGGGAAGGAATGTGCAGGCCTATGTTGATGATATGGTGGTGACCTCCTTGGAGAGGAGCAGGCACGCCTTGGACTTGGAAGAGTTGTTTGTAACGATAGCCAAGTATAAGCTGAAACTGAACCCAGAGAAGTGCATTTTTGGCGTGGAAGCAGGGAAATTTTTAGGTTTTCTGTTGACAGAGAGAGGAATAGAGGCAAATCCTGACAAGTGTGCTGCTATCATAGCGATGAGAAGCCCAACTACGGTGAAGGAGGTACAGCAGTTGACAGGTCGGATGGCTGCTCTCTCACATTTTGTGTCAGCTAGCGGCGAGAAGAGCCACCCATATTTTCAATGTTTAAAGAGGAACAATAGGTTTGTCTGGACCCAGGAGTGTGAAGAAGCTTTCGTGAAGCTTAAGACATATTTAGCAAGCCCGCCGGTTCTGTGCAAACCGCTAGTAGGGGTGCCTCTCAGGTTGTATTATGTTGTAACTGAGAGAGCGGTGATTGCGGTGCTTGTTCAAGACCAAAACCAGGTCCAGAAGCCTATTTATTTTGTGAGTAAAGTGCTACAAGGTCCCGAAGTGAGGTATCAGGCCTTGGAGAAAGCTGCTTTAGCGGTGGTATTTTCGGCGAGGAGGTTGCGTCATTACTTTCAGAGCTTCACCGTCCTGATAATGACCGATCTGCCAATTCAGAAGGTCCTGAAGAAACCTGATGTCATTGGAAGAATGGTGAAGTGGGCGGTAGAGCTGTCAGAGTTCGACATTAACTTTGAACCTCGAGGGCCAATTAAGGGGCAGGTTTTTGCTGATTTTCTTGTCGAGCTCTCGTCAAAGGCAACTCACGTTGAAGAAAATGGCTTTCGATGGGTTCTTTCGGTGGATGGATCGTCAAACCAGCAGGGCAGCGGTGCTGGAGTCATTCTAGAGGGGCCCAACGGCGTGTTGATAGAACAGTCCCTGAGGTTTGCTTTCAAGGCCAGCAACAATCAAGCGGAGTATGAGGCATTGATTGCAGGTATCCTGTTGGCAAAGGAGATGGGAGCCAAGGTGTTGGTGGCCAAAAGTGACTCGATGCTGGTCACAGGGCAAGTGGTTGGCGAGTTCCAGGCCAAGGACCCACAGATGGCAACTTACTTGGCATATGTGCAGGAGTTGAAGGGTTCTTTTACCTCGTTTGAGGTAGTGCACGTACCAAGGGAGCAAAATGCCCGAGCTGACTTGCTTGCCAAGCTCGCCAGTTCAGGCAAGGGGGGTAGGCAGAGGACTGTTATTCAAGAAACATTGAAGACACCAAGGGCGTTTGTGGCAGATCACCAGGTGTGTCAGGTGACCAAGTCGACGGGGGGAACGGCGAGGAGTCACAGGTCTTTGACGCAGGAGACTTTGAGAACGCCAAGGATAAGAGCGTTCCTTGCGATGGGAGTAAACATCGCACAGGTCTGTACCACACATAAGCCAGATACGTGGATTACGCCATACCAGCGTTACTTAGCCAATGGCGTGCTTCCAATGGATCCAGTAGAGTCCAGGAAGATCAAGAAGAACTCCACCAGGTTCACCCTGGTAGATGGTGAGTTGTACAGGTTCGGGTTCACACATCCACTCCTGGTATGTATACACGGGGAGAAATGCACAAGGATTATGGCTGAGCTCCATGAGGGTATATGCGGAAGTCACATCGGTGGTCGAGCTCTAGCCGCTAGGACTCTTCGTGCAGGATATTATTGGCCGTCGATGAGAGAGGATTGCAAGAAGTACGCCCAGTGCTGCAAGCAGTTCCAGCAGCACGCCGATTGGCACAAGTCGCCCCCAGAAGAGCTTAAGTCGATTTATAGCCCTTGGCCATTTCATACATGGGGAGTTGATATTCTGGGGCCTTTCCTGATGGCGATCAGGCAGAGGAAGTACTTGGTGGTGGCGATTGAGTACTTCACTAAGTGGATTGAAGCGGAGCCAGTTGCCCAAATCACGGCACCCAAGATTAAAAACTTTGTGTGGAAGAACATTGTGTGCCGATTTGGGGTGCCTAAACGTCTAGTATCGGATAATGGGACTCAGTTTGCAAGCCACCTGTTGAAGAAGCTGTGTGAGGATGTGGGAATTCAACAAGTGTTTGCATCTGTAGAGCACCCACAGACGAATGGCCAGGTAGAGTCTGCCAATCGGGTTCTGTTGAGAGGTTTGAAGAAGAGGTTAGAGAAAGCTAAAGGATTGTGGGCTGATGAGGTACCTCGCATAATCTGGGCATACCACACAACTGAGCAGTCAGGTACCCACGAAACCCCTTTTAGTTTAGTGTATGGCTGTGACGCAATGATTCCAGTTGAGATCCAGGAGAGCTCGCCGAGATTTCAACACTTTGTAGCAGAAGAATCAAATGAAGAGAGAAGAATGAACCTGGATTTACTAGATGAGGTCAGAGAGGAAGCAAGAGTGAAAGCTGAAGCGGTGAAAAGAAGAGTTGAACGAAGATATAATTCTAAGGTAATACAGAGGCAGTTTAAAACCGGCGATCTGGTGATGAGGAAAGCCCACCAGTACGAGATGGAGAATAAGTTGTCGCCCAAGTGGACAGGACCGTTTAGAATAACCGAAGCACTCGGGAACAGCGCCTACCGCTTGGAGACACTAGAAGGAGGGGCGATTCCTCGTACTTGGAACACCACTCACCTCAAGTTTTATTTCAGTTAAAGCTTTGTAAGTAGTATAAACTCAGAGGAATTATTAACAGTTTTGTAAAAACAGATGCAAAGGGGGCACTCTTTTTTCCCTAAGGAGGGTTTTTAACGAGGCCACCCAAGAAATAAGAAAGTCAAAATTGAAATTTTGAAGTATACTAAAGTGTGAGTGCTTATCGATTTAAAGAAGTTTTTGAAAAAACCTCATCGCCCTTAGGCGATCAGGGGCCAAGTGAAAGGTTTTAAAAGTCCTCGTCGCCCTTAGGCGATCAGGGGCACAAGTGAAAGGTTTTAAAAGTCCTCATCGCCCTTAGGCGATCAGAGGCACAAGTGAAAGGTTTTTAAAATCCTCATCGTTCTTTGGCGATCGGAGGCATCCAGCGAAGTTCAAAGACCTCCTTGCCTTTGAGCAAGTGCAGGCAACAGAGGAAGTCCTCCTTGCCTTTGAGCAAGTGCAGGCACCAGAGGAAGACCTCCTTGCCTTTGAGCAAGTGCAGGCAACAGAGGAAGACCTCCTTGCCTTTGAGCAAGTGCAGGCGAGAACAGAGGAAGTCCTCCTTGCCTTTGAGCAAGTGCAGGCGAGAAAGGAGAAGTTCTCCTTGCCTTCGAGCAGGTACAGGCAAGAGGAGTTCATATAAAGGAATGAAAGGGTGAAAGTTGAGTTGTAAAGGAGAAAGAGTACTTCAAATTGTAAAGACAAGATCTATAATTCGTTTGTTACATGACCTCGGTCATCGGCAAAAAGGTGAGAGCCCGTCAGCCCGGTAGGTCCGATAGCGATCAGGCAAGTCGTAAGACTCTTCGTTGAGACAGGTTCACAGCTCGAGCCTGGGGGGGCTTGTGTAGTGGCCAGACCTCGGTCATCGGGAACAGATAGCAAAGGGTGGTCCATGTCAGCCGGGTCCCGCAGCATGGACCAAAGCCGCGTGGAGCGGACCTAGCAGGCAGATTGGATTAAGCGGGTGATCAGTCGTCAGTAGAAGAGATAAGAGGCTACCTTTGGGAGATCAGGAAGACGCCGGACGAAGGTTGGAGGTTGAAGAAGTTGAAAGGCGTCACAGAGAGATGCTTTGAATGTCTGAAGGCAAAGAAGAAGAAATGAAACAGTGTTATTGCCAGAGTGTGAGCTCCTGTAGACCGCCAGAAGACAATTTCTTAGTCTCTTTGCTGTGAACAGGTTCACAGCTCGAGACTGGGGGGCTTGTGTTCCGGTCGGTCATCGGTAGTTGATGACGACAGCAGAAGGTGACCACGTGGACCATACACAGAGTGGCACGTGGTAGAAAGAGCAAGTGAACCAGGGAGGATATTGCTTACAACGGTGATCGGTAGTCAGTTACCTAGTGGCCGCCACCCCCAGAGCGTTGCCTAGATAAGCGCCAGGAGGCACCGCACGGACGTCGGTGCATGGTCATCAGGCACCGGTTGGTCGTAAGCGTATGCATAGGGTGATCGGTCGGTCGTAAGCGCATCCATAGGGCGATCGGTCATCGGTGTTCTTGCCAACGCGTGTTAAGTTGAGACCAAGGTTCCCGGCGAGAGCTGATACGGTCGGTCATCAGTATTTGGTGACTTCAGCAGTAGATTGCCACGAGGAACGACATGGCGGGAGAATGCATGGATCAAGAAAGGCAAGATAAAGAAAATGTAGTTTGGAAGTTGAGGGAATCGCTGGTTGTTGAAGAAGGCGGTGGTCTCCTACTTCTCTTGTATGAAATCAGTAAACGCCTGGATTGCACGTGATCGCCGTATATGAGGACATCGCCCAAAGAGGACATCGCCGAAAGAGGACATCGCCGGGTACTGGAGAAGACTTGGTGAACGTTGATTACATGGTCTAAATACAGGAGATAGGTGGTATATTGGCCCGTGTGCTCTAAGAACCGTAATAACCAGTATTAGCCAGCTTTAAGGCTGTGCCCAGAGCGGCCTGCATGCTAAGTTACTCCCTGTGTGGATAACTTAGTCGCAGGAGTAAAAGGGAAAGTAACGCTTCAGTTGCAGGTACTCCAGATGGTGACACATGTACGATCAGATGCGGTCCACGTGGCGAGAGGAATAACCGTCAGGAGAGAGAAAAACACAGGTATATATACAGAATTCCTAACGGTATTAGGGGAGATTCATTTTGAGTAACATTTCACTTGCACGGTTCCTAGTTTCTCTGAGAGAATTTGTTGATTTGTCCACTGACTTGAGCGTCGGAGCCACACCGGCCGTAGAGGCGCCTTCCTGTTCTTTCAGGTTTCTTGGAAGGTTTGGAGCTAAAAGGAGGAGTGTTGACGTTCAAGTCAAGCGGCAGGATCACATGCATTTGCTGAGGGTCGAACACCCCCGGACTCAATACCAGCACGTATTATTGTCGGAGGTCCAAATACAAACACGATATTCTATTCTAATGTAACAACTAACATAACATAAATTCTACTATAAACTAACAAATAATTACTAAATAATATAAATTTTAGAAAATAGAAATTATATAATAAAAATTATATAAATTAATACAAATTTATATTAAATAATATACAAATTATAATACATAAAAAAAAATATTCAAAGTACAGCAAAAAAAATTCACAAAATCTAAAACAAAACTAACATAAAACTACCAACTAAATAATATAAATTTTAAAAATTAAAAATTATATAATACAAATTTATATTAAATAATATACAAATTATAATACATAAAGTCAAAAATTCAAAATAAACAAAGTAAAATTCAAAAAATCTAAAAATGAACCAACCTTGTGTGCGAAAATGCTGATTCAAGTGGTAGAAAACCAAAGGTGGAAGCGGAAGAGTGGCGCGACAGCAGCGGAGCAGCGTTGGAAATGAGCAATGCAACAGTAACTTCAAGCACTGCAAGGAAAAAACCATATATAAGAACAGCATTCTTAAAGCGAACTGAAGAGAATGAAATGGGATACGAAACTCACAATGGAAGCAATAGCACTGAAGATGCACAGAAGCAAGGAACATAGAGCGCAGCCCAGCAACAGCGACAAGCAAGAGCAGAGAAGAAAGAGTGAAAGTGCAGTGGCACGCTTCATGTAACATCCCGCCAAATTACTTTTCATAAATATAAAATGAAATAAAGGTAAAACAAAAATATTTAAGTGAACATACGTATTTATATAAAATGAAGTTGCTCCTCACAGGGAGATTAATACATAACCGGTCAATTTTTTTTTAAAACTTAAACAAAATGCAGCCAAATAAATTGCAACCGGCGGTCTCCCTACATAAACCGGCGATCTCCTATCAGAAGACCCAAAACAGCCGATCTGCTATCAGAACAGAAATCAGGCGATCACCACATAGAGACAGAAACAGGCGATCTCCTTCCGGCGACCACTCACTAAGGAGCTCTACTTCCTGGAAAATCATCTGCTCCCGTGTAAAATACACGATCATCACAGTTTTAGGAGAAAACAGCCAGAGAACAATACAAAGGGTAAGCTAGATATTTTTTTTAACTTTAAATTATAAACTGGACAACCAACGTAGATCAGCCTTTTTAAACATTCACAAGAGTCCATCACTTTCTCATTCATACCACACAACCATCAAGTGTCTATCAACAATTTCTCAACATTACTCACGTCAGACTTCCACTGACTAATCACACCTAGACACCTGACACTACTTCCGGAAGACTCGTGCATTGACTAGACTCAGAGATCTGCACCTGTCATACTAAACTGCTGTAATGTTTCCACAGCTATGCGCATCCACACAATCTCGATCTCAATTTCATCACTCTCACAGTATGACAGGGTGAATCCACACAACAGGTCAAGTAGTTATCTTTCAAACACTTACCCATACGTATGAACCTCCATCGACTCTCAACGCCTGAATAACTTCATCTATATGAATTCATTATCTCAGGAGAGTCAGGATATCTCATTATAGAAATCACCGATCAATGCACATCCTACACGATCTTACACGGTATTTTCTTTCCTGAAAATACTATGCCTTGATCCCACATTCACAACATTCAACACGTCATACAACACTTAATGAACGATTTCAGTCACAGAAAAACTCATGCCAAGGTTCAGATTTTCGAATATCACATTTAAATCTCAAACAGTTTCAAACAACACCAAAAACAGGGGAGTTCGAAAAACAACGCCAAAACCGATGATCTCGTCCAAAAACAGGGGATTTCGAAATCTGTTTTTAAAACCGGCGATCACGTTGCCCAAACACATAGAACAGAGTATCACGAAAAAGAATATGAAACCGGCGACCACGTCGCCCTCACTTCAGAGACAGCAGATCTACGGCTTTTATTGAAAATAAAGCTAGCTTCCCTTACCTGGACTTGCGCAAAATACCAAGAGCTCCAAAACCCACCGAGCTTAAAGGATGCCTTGGCTCTGTTTTAGCGTCTGGTTTGTGGAACTTGCAGAGAACCTCCCAGGTGCTCCAAGGGCAGTCGTCGCTCGTCGCACTGGTGCTTGAGGATGCCTGAATCGCAGCGCGAAGGAGAGAAAAGAGAAGGATGAAGATGCACTCCCTCTTTCACTCTTGAGTCACTGCAACGTTCTTTGCCTCCTCGCAGTGGGTTTTTGAATCCAAGCCTACTTGTCTACGCATGCTGCTGACACCACCCCCTCTGCAAGAAAGCCAGAGTGTACGTTTCACTGAACAGTACGGCCACGGTTGTCTTCTTGTGCATGCCAACCACTTCCCTGAACAGTACGACCGCGAGTGTCTCTTGCGCATGCCAACTTTCTGATGTCACTATTCTGAACCACCCTTTTTGTCTACGTGTCGCGCGTGCAGTACGTCTGATGCTTCGAGCTTGGGTCCCACCTTATCTGCGTGAAACTCGACATCGCGCGATAACCTTCCACCGATGACTGCTCGCGCGATGACTATCCATCGAGGCCACATCCTGGAGTACGACCGATGTCTCTCCCTGGGAGACGACCGATGTGTCACCCTGGAGGACCACCGATGTCTCGTACTGGCAGACAACCGATATCCACCCTGGAGGACCACCGATGTCTCACACTGGCAGACAACCGATGTCTCACCCTGGCAGACCACCGATGTCTCTCCCTGGCAGACCACCGATGTCTCTCCCATCCTGGTTGATGACCGATGTTCCTCTCATCCTGTTGGCGATCTCTTATCGCCCTTGTGTGTGACGAGAACACATCGCCTTACTCTGGTCACCGATGTCACATCGTCACACCTTGCTGAAGGTTCATCCTCCCATTATGTTACGCCCAAGGTATCACCTCCAGATGACTTGGTGACGTCGGTAGCTTCACATTTCCAAGAGTAGATCAGCACTACTCCTCGTGCTCCCATGCATGCAACACTAAGGATGACTTCTTATGCTCAAGCATAAAGCTTTGCATGCACAGCGTATCTAAGGCTTAACCACACCTTGATACGTGTGGTTTTGTGGAACCCACTCTGGTTGATCCAGTATCTAGACCACATACTACGTGCACTCCCGTCGATCACGTACGCCATAGGCGATTGGCGGTCATGTCTCCTCTAGGCGACAGGCGATTATGTGCCAGAGAAGTCGGAGATCGCCTCCGTCTTCAATAACGGCGATCTCATAGAAGACTTCTTAACTACACTTTTCTTCCTTTACTCTTCTTGATCCACACGTCATCCGACCGACCTCTACCAGCTGACCCCAGATCTTGGGCGACGTCCAAGGTCCGACTACTACGAAACTTCATTTACCAGCTCTTTGTATTTTAAATAATAACATCCTCTGAAATTATTTAAATCTAACACTTTTATTCCAATTAAAGTTTCTAGGTCCTTACACTTCAAATTTTAGGTTAAAAACATTTTACAAATGCGGTTATTAGTTAAAACCGCATTTGTAAATGAAAGTTTTTCATTTACAGATGTGGTCATACACATGACCGCATCTGTAAATGAAGAGCATTTCATTTACAAATGCGGTCATGTGTATAACCGCATCTATAAATGAAAAGCTTTTTCATTTACAAATGCGATTATGTGTATGACCGCATCTGTAAATGAAAAGCTTTCATTTACAGATGCGGTTTTAACTAATAACCGCATTTGTAAAACAAACTAATTTCAAAAATGCCACCGCGTTTTTAACAAATGCGTTTTAGCGCGAAGCCGCACTTGGAAAGGAGTATTCCTTTCATCATTTTGCACTAGTGAATCCCCCGTTTCGTAAGGAGGAAACCAAGGAATTTTCCTGCCTCTACCCCGAAGACGCACTTTTCAGGATTCAGCTTCAACCTGTACTTGGCTATGGTATCAAATAGCTCCTCCAAGTCAGCGACATGCTGATCTCGTGCCTGGGACATCACCACCATGTCATCCACATAGGCTTGTACATTGCGTCCCAGCATAGGCGCAAGGACCTTGTCCATCAGCCCCTGATAAGTGGCACCCACATTCTTTAACCCGAATGGCATGACGGTGTAGCAGTAGCAAGACAGCTCAGTCATGAACGCAGTCTTGCATTCGTCCATCGGGTGCATCTTGATCTGATTATATCCAGAGAAGGCATCCAAGAAACTGAGCAGCTTGCACCCCGAGGCGTTATCTACCAACGCATCAATGTTGGGCAGAGGGTAGGAGTCCTTCGGGCATGCCTTGTTGAGATCTGTGAAGTCTACGCACATCCTCCATTTTCCATTGGCCTTCTTTACCAAGTTCAACTAAGCTGACTAATGTTGCAAAGTACAATTCGAGTATTCTTTGTGCTCATAACCACTCCTAGCTAATGTTGCAACCACATTCCGCAATTACCTCATCCTCTGTTACTTTTGGACCTTCACCTTTTTGCATTTAGCAGCTTTGATTGTGAGCCTAAGTTGCATCTTATAAAAAAAATAGCACTAACAAGTCGTTGTCTTAACTTCAAAGTTTCTGTTCATTCATTCTCTAGGCAGTATCTTTGTTCATTTTTTTTTGAACTTTAACGTAGACATTTTTTTCTACGTTGAATGATTACAGCAGTTCATGCTTCTTAAATCTTGTTATATGTTAGTATTCGAACCCTAGTGGGTGAGAATTACGCATGAAAAAATGCTAAGCCAATGGCCCTCGTTGCCAACACAAACAATTGGCTTGTGAAGTAATTAATCTGGTTGGACATTTTCAAGACCCACATTGGACAGATAACGAAAGAGTCCCCCACCACTGGTTGGACCATCATCTTTTTGTTTTCTTTTTTGCATGGAAGACTCTCTTTGCATGAGGGTAAATGATGTTCTGTCTGCAGCTTTTATAAACTAAAGGGATACATAAAAGCACTTGAGTGTAGCGCCTTAGACCACTCGGCCATCCTCATCTCTTTAATTAATTTTTTTAAGAAATTTGTACTTTATTAGGATAAATGTATAAGCAGGACAAATAAGAAAAGTTTTAAGTAAATAATATTCTGTAAAGGAAAACATGGTTTGTCTCTATTCAATATAAAAGTGGAGTGTAATATACTTTTTGTGAATAGAACACAAAAAAGAAAAAATAGTGAACATGGACATATGTTGAAATTCAATTCTATTCCACAAGCCAATAACCATCGGGCTCCACTGTAAACGAGAATGCTGCTCTATGAAACCAGCCCTTTAATCTAAGAGAGGTGACACCTATGCTTTCGCATTATGTACAATATGGGACTATACATTATGATCCGGTTGGTCATCGGTAGTCGATGACGTCAGCAGCAGATGACCACGTGGACCATTCACAGGGTGACACGTGGAATAAGATAGCAGGTGAATCAGGGAGGAAATCACTTAGAACGATGATCGGTGGTCAGTTGCTAAGTGACCACCACCCGCAGATCAGTGCCTAAATGAGCGCCTGGAAGCAGAGCACGAGAAGTAATGAAGCACTGATCAGTCATCGGTGCATGGTCATCGGGGATTCTTGTTTACACGCAGTTAAATTGGGATCCAGGCTCCCAGCGAGAGCGTTACGCATGCACCTCGCATGATTCCAAACCAGAAGAAGAAGAACTGCTCGCCAGTAGGGTCGTGCATGAGGATGGCATAAGAGAGCTAGTAAACTGGTCAGTGATCAGTGACTCTCTTAACCCATTACGAGCATGGCTGTAAGGACCTGAAAAATTTATTGGAATAAAAGAGTATATTTTAAATAAATTCTAAATATGTTTTATTTAAGTTAAAAAGGAAGGAAAGTGCAGTCTAGAAAACGATAAGAGTTCTTTGTTAATACATAATCGCCGGTCGCCTAGACTGCATGTCGTCGCCAGGGCGCGAGGCATGCAGGCGTCGCCAGGGCAAGATGCATGCGGGCATCATCAGGGGGAGACATCGGTCGTTCGCCAGGGAGAGGTCATCGGTGGATTGTCATCGCGCGAGAGGTCATCGGTGGATTGTCTTCGCGCAAGAGGTCCTCAGTGGATAGCCTTCGCGCGAGAGGACCTCAGTGGTTAGTCTTCGCGCGAGAGGTCATCGGTGGATTGTCTTCGCGCGAGAGGTCATCGGTGGATAGCCTTCGCGCGAGAGGTCATCGGTGGATGGCCTTCGCACGAGAGGTCATCGGTGGATAGCCTTCGCGGGAGAGGTCATCGGTGGATAGACTTCACGCCTATGGTCATCGGTGAAAGGTCATCGCGCGACGTCGAGTTACACATAGAGAAGGTGGGACCCAGACTTCCAGCATGGAACGTCCTGCACGCGCGCCACGTAGACAAAAAGAGTGGTTCAAAATAGTGACCTTAGAGTGTTAGCCTGCACAGAGGCACGCTCAGTAGTACTGTTCAGGGAGTGGTTGGCCTGCGCAAGAGACAACTGTAGTCGTACTGTTTAGGGAAACGTACACTCAGACTTCTCTGCAGAGTGGGTGTGGCAGCTGCTTTTGGTGGATAAGTTGGTTTAAGATGCAGAGACCCACTGTAGAGAGAAAAAAACGTTGCAGCATTCAAAGAGAGAAAGAGTGGGTTACCTCCCTTCTCCTCCAGATATCTCCTTCGCGCTGCGATTCTAGCATCTTCACACAAGAGTACGACGAGAGGCAGCACCATTAGAGCACCTGGGAGGTTCTCTGCAAGTCCTTCAACCAGACGCAAAAACAGAGCCAAGGCGTTGTTCAAGCTTCGTTGGGTTTCGGAGCTCCTGGTGTTTTGCGCAAGTCCAGGTAAGGGAAGCTAGCCTTCATTTTCAATACAAGCCATAGATTAGCTGTTTCTGAAGTGTGGTCGCCGGTTTCATGTTTCTTTTCGCAATGCACTGATCTATGTGGTTGGGCGACGTGGTCGCCGGTTTTAAACCCCTTTTCATGATGTTCTGTTTCTATGTGGTTGGGCGACGTAGTCGCCGGTTTTAAATACAGATTTCGAAATCCCCTGCTTTTGAATCAGATCGCCGGTTTTGGCGTTGTTTGTGAACTCCCTGTTTTTGGTGTTGCTTTGAAAACGGTTTGAGATTTAAATGAGATATTCGAAAATAAGAACCTTGGAGTGAGTTTTGCTGTGATTGAAATCATTCATTTAAGTGTTGTATGATGTGTTGAATGTTGTGGATGTGGGATCAAGGCATAGTATTTTCAGGAAAGAAAATATCGTGTAAGATCGTGTAGGATGTGCATTGATCGGTGATGTCTATAATGAGATTATCCTGACTCTCCTGAGATAATGGATTCATATAGATGAAGTTATTCAGGCGTTGAGAGTCGAAGGAGGTTCATATGTATGGGTGAGTCGTGTGAAAAAGAACGAGCTCGGCCTGTTATATGGATTAACCCTGTCATACTGTGAGAATGATGAACTTGAGATCGAGAATGTGTTGATGCGCATAGCTGTGGAAACATTACAACAGCTTTGTATGAAAGGTGCAGAATCTCTGAGTCTAGTCAATGCACGAGTCTTCCGGAAGTAGTGTCAAGTGTCTTGTGTGCTGGGTCAGTGGTGGTCTGACATGTGAAATGAGGAACTTGAAATTTATAGACACTTGATGCAGTTTTGTGAAATAGAATGACTCTCGAGAATATTGTGAAATGTGTGATTTCTGGGCGATCAGGTGAAGGGTATTGAGAAAATCTATAGCTTTACGTGAATATCTTGAAAATTGCTTACCCTGAGTTTAAAATAATAACTATAGTGAAAGGTTTTCAAACGTTTTTGTATTGAAATTTTGTGTGTGCTTTGGTGAATATATGTTCTAACTGAAAATCTTAGTATTAAGAATGAGAAGGTCTTGATAAAGTAGTGAGGGTGCACACTCATAACTGGATCGAGATGAGTCTCAATCTTAATTCCAAAGGTTTGATGTTTAGCATATATTGAATTCTGGTGTGAGCTATTTCATTTTCTTGAGTGTCTTTGTAATGATTGAAAATGGTTGATTGGATTGATGACTGCATACCAGTAGTTGTTCTGGTATTATGCTTGATGTTATAAGCATTATGATTCTGTTGATGAGCTCAAATTCTTAATGACTTTGAGATGCTGACCTTTGTAAGGTCTAGATGTTACCTCCTGAATGAATTGATTTTTAATCGATCTCATTCTTGTAGTTGTAGGGAATATAGAAACCCATAGTTTCAAAATCTGAAAACGAGGAAAGATGGCGCGTAAACCTCCTACCCCTCCCCGGCCTTCTTCAGAGATGGGTCAGATCGCCAGGGCCATAGAGATGATGGCAACTGCCATCCAACAGCAGAATACAGTAATGGCCCAGATTCATCAGGCTGTAATGAATCATTTGGAAACTGCTGGATCGGCTGCAACAGCTTCCCATGTCAATCAGCCTCGGGAGCAGGTGGGGATGACCGAGTTCATGAGGCACAACCCAACCCAGTTCCGTGGGAACGTTTCTCAGAACTAACCAGATCAGTGGATCAGGGAGTTCCATGCCTTAGTGGAGAAGGCAAAGAGGGTGGAGACCCTGGAGAGGGGTGGTTCCAGAGTAATCAGATCACAACCAGGGGGTCCCTCCAGTGGGAAGGCCAAGGTGCAGCACCCACAAAGCAAGCCTTATTCGAGACCCCCACAGCTTAGGGCAGAAGCAGCACCGCCCCAGTTTCAGCAGCAACAACCCTGGAAACTTAAATGTTTCCACTGTGGTGGACCACACACAGCCAAGGTGTGCCCCAAGAGAGATTCAGAGAGAAGATGTTTTGCTTGTCAAAAGACGGGACACGTTGCTAGAGATTGTCCTACCCAGAATAGGATGACTCAACCCAGTAGATCCCAACAGTTGAGGAATGGAGGCAGTCAACCTCAGGCAGCAGGGAGAGTGTTTGCCATGTCTGGAGCGGAAGCATCTCAGTCAGGTAACTTAGTACAGAGTGTTGCTCTATAGCTGGTAGATGCGTTAGAATTTTGTTTGATCCTGGAGTGACACACTCCTTTGTGTCTAGCCTGTGTGTAGCCGAGTTGGGCCTTCTAGTGAAGGAATTACCGTTTGAACTGTTGGTCTCTACACCTGCGTCAGGACAGGTGTTGACCTCTACAGTTTGCCTCGAATGTCCAGTGATGGTAGAGGGACGCAGATTCAAAGTAAACTTGATCTGCCTACCTCTTCAGGATCTGGATGTTATCCTGGGAATGGATTGGCTAGCTGCCAATCACGTTCTCGTAGTCTGCGGTAATCAGAAGTTAGCGTTTCCAGATCTCCAAGAGCCAGATGGCGAGGTGCTTCGTGATGCTAGCTCGGTTGGAAGTGAAAAAAAAAATGAAGAGGACGTAAGCAAGATACCTTGGTGAAAGATTTCATGGATGTATTTCCAGAAGAGATATATGGATTACCTCCTAAGAGAGAGGTGGAACTCTCTATTGTTTTGGTACCTGGAGCTGGACCAGTGTCAATGGCTCCAGCTGAGTTGATGGAATTAAAGAAGGAAGTGTAAGTTAGATTTAGTGTACCAAGGTTTAGTTCCAGCTACATATAAGTTATGGAGAGTATATAAGCAGAATGTTGAGGGTTTAAGGACTTAAGCACGTGTATCCAGGGGAAGTACCGGAGTTAAGTTCCAAGAATGAAAGAATGAATTTTCTTCTATTTGAAGCTTGGGAGATGTATTGTGTCGATGAAACAGCATGAGGTGACGTTAGCTTAACCACAAGCTTAAAAGGAAAGAGGAGATATTGTATTTGTGTCTAAAGTTCTTTTGGCCAGAGGAAGTTGCTGAAGAATACCAAGTAGAGAAGTTACTGGGAGAAGAGAGAAAGCTTCACGCAGAATGGATGCTGTTTTGTGGATCGTGATTTGGAAGATGAGTATGGAAATGGTGGATGAGGAGTGATGAGAAAGGGAAATGGAAAGATATTCTTGTATCCAAATATGACTCGGAACTTGAGAGAAGCCGAGCTCATTCGAAATATCAATCGTGGTGGTGGAGAGATGTACGTAGGGTGTGCGAGGAGGGTGAAGATGATGGTTAGTTCCAAAAGTCATTGTTTGTAAAGTTGGAGGCGGAGGGGATGTGAGATTTCAGGAGGATGCGTGGGCCACTAACTTTAACTTTAAGGCAACGTGGCTGGTCTATGTGCTTCAAGTGGATAAGTGTTCTACTTGTTCGACATAAGGATTTGAGGTCCCACCTTGAGAACTTTTACCTTATACGTATGTCATCCAAGTAGAATCAGGTGTGGAAGGGAATGTGGGTGGCAATAGTCTGTTGTATCTTAGAGAAGAGGAGTAGAGTTGTCCTTAAGCAAGAAATCCTGGATGCAGAGGAAATTTTCCAATCGGCTCCACTACTTACATGGTTGTGGTTGAGATATATGGTGCGTTCGTTCTTGTATACCTTTTCAGATAGGCACCTGAACCCAAATCAATGCATCCAAGGTATACATTGAACAAGGAGGAAATGATGGGAACAGGAAGCCGAGTTGGCAAAAGAAGTCATGATGATGATTTAGAAAGTAACAGCAACAAGAACTTTGTCTTTATAAGGTGCAGAATTATGTGGTATAGTGGTGAACCAAAGGTGTTCCTTTAGGGAGCGTGAGATTTAGATCAGCAGTTGGGAAGTCGATGGATGGTTTTGATCAAGATGCGGAAGTTGATTCCTAGAAGGATATTTCGGATCCTAGTTTGAATTGGCTGGGGGACATGAGCAGTAGTCAGCGGTCCTCTTTCCTTCCGATGAAGGGATCTTGCTCACTTTTCTCTACAGGGGGCTAGTCCTGGTTCTGTTAAGGGCTTAGTTCTGGACTTACTCGATCAAGTCTTCAGAGTTGGAAGTAGAGTGTGAGTACCGGAGTTGGCGCTCAATGGAGCAGCATATTCCACATGCAGGGATGGAGAATGGAATTTGATGAAGAATTGGAGCAGTAAGGGTTGGTTCAATAGACAACCGAGAAGGTGAAACTGATGCAAGGCAGAATGAAAGCTTCTCAAAGTCGACAGATGTCATATGCAGATCAGAGGAGAAGACCTTTGGGGTTTGCTGCTGGAGATCATGTCCTTATGAGGGTGACACCAGCCAAGGGTGTAGGACGAGCTATCAGATCAAAGAAGCTGCCCCCTAAGTTTGTTGAGCCATACCAGATCCTGAGGAGGATCGGTCCAATAGCTTGAGATCGCCCCACCTCCCCATTTCGCAAACCTGCATAATGTATTTCACGTATCACAGCTAAGGAAGTATCTTGCAGACCTAGTCACGTATTAAAAAGTGGACGACGTGCGGATCGGGTGATTCAACATGGGAAATAGAAGAAACCACGAGAGAAGCCCATCCATACCTCCTTTCCTTATAATTCAATTTTCGGGGACGAAAATTTTTCTTGTTGGGGAGATTGTAAGGACCCAGAAAATTTTATTGGAATAAAAGTGGTATATTTAAATAATTTCAGAAGAAGTTATTATTTAAAATACAAAGAGCTGGTAAATGAAGTTTCGTAGTAGCTGGACCTCGGAAGTCGCCCAAGATCTGGGGTCAGCTGGTAGAAGTCGGTCGGATGATGTGTGGATCAAGAAGAGTACAGGAAGAAAAGTTAAGTTTAGAAGGCTATGAGGTCGCCGGACGCCTGCTACACATGAGCGCCAGGTGGACGTCGCCAGGGCGCGAGGCATGCAGGCATCGCGCGGGCGCGAGAGGCATGCAGGCATCGCGCGGGCGCGAGAGGCATGCAGGCATCGCGCGGGCGCGAGAGGCATGCAGGCATCGCGCGGGTGCGAGAGGCATGCAGGCATCGCGCGGGCGCGAGGGGCATGCAGGCATCGCGCGGGCGCGAGAGGCATGCAGGCATCGCGCGGGCGCGAGGCATGCGGGCATTGCCAGGGCGCGAGGCATGTGGACGTGGCCAAGGCGCGAGAGTTATGAGGGCGTCGCCAGGGAAGACATCGGTCGTCTCCCAGAGGAAGACATCGGTCGTCTCCCAGAGGAAGACATCGGTCGTCTTCCAGGGCGAAGGAGACATCGGTCGCTCGCCAGGATGAGTCAGCAGTGGAAAGTTATCGCGCGACGTCGGGTTTCACACAGAGTAAAGTGGGACCCAGACTCTCAGCATGAAACGTCCTGCACGCGCGCCACGTAGACAAAAAGGATGATTCAGAGTGGTGACATCAGAATGTTGGCATGCGCAGGAGACACTCGCGGTCGTACTGTTCAGAGCAGTGGCTGGCATGCACAAGCGACAACAGTGGCAGTACTGTTCAGAGCAGTGGTTCTCAGACTTCTCTGCAGAGTGGGTGGTGGCAGCTGCTTTTGGTGGATAAGTTGGTTTAAGATGCAGAAAACCCACTGCTGAGAGAGAGAAACGTTGCAGCCTTCAAAGAGAGAAAGAGTGAGTTACCTCCCTTCTCCTCCAGTTGCCTCCTTCGCGCTGCGATTCTAGCACCTTCACACGAGAGTACGACGAGCGACAGCCACCATTAGAGCACCTGGGCAGTCCTCTGCAAGTCCTTCAACCAGACGCAAAAATAGAGCTAAGGCATCCTTCAAGCTCGGTGGGTTTTGAGCTCTCGGTGTTTTGCGCAAGTCCAGGTAAGGGAAGCTAGACTTCATTTTCAATACAAGCCATAGTTTAGCTATTTTCTGAAGTGAGGGCGACGTGGTCGCCGGTTTTCGTTTTCATCCTTGTAAAATGCTCTGTGCTATGTGTTGGGCGACGTGGTCGCCGGTTTTAAATGCAGACTTCGAAATACCCTGTTTTTGAACTAGGTCGCCGGTTTTGGCGTTGTTTGCGAAACTCTCTGTTTTTGGTGTTGCTTTGAAACTGTTGAGATTTAAATGAGATATTCGAAAATAAGAACCTTGGATTGAGTTTTGCTGTGATTGAAATCATTCCTTTAAGTGTTATGTGATGTGTTGGATGTGGTGAATGTGGATCGAGGCATAGTATTTTCAGGAAAGAAAATACCGTGTAAGATCGTGTAGGATGTGCATTGATCGGTGATGTCTATAATGGGATTATCCTGACTCTCCTGAGATAATGGATTCATATAGATGAGGTTATTCAGGCGTTGAGAGTCGAAGGAGGTTCATATGTATGGGTGAGTCGTGTGAAACAGAACGAGCTCGGCCTGTCATATGGATTAACCCTGTCATACTGTGAGAATGGTGAACTTGAGATCGAGAATGTGTTGATGCGCATAGCTGTGGAAACATTACAACAGCTTGTATGACAGGTGCAGAATCTCTGAGTCTAGTCAATGCACGAGTCTTCCGGAAGTAGGTCAAGTGTCTTGTGTGCTGGGTCAGTGGTGGTCTGACATGTTAAATGAGGAACTTGAAATTTATAGACACTTGATGCAATATTGTGAAAATGAATGACTCTTGTGAATATTGTGAAATGTGTGATTTCTGGGCGATCAGGTGAAGAGTATTGAGAAAATCTATAGCTTTACGTGAATATCTTGAAAATTGTTTACCTTGATTTTATTTTAAGTATCCTTATTTAAACTCTTTTTAAATGTCTAGCTTACCCTGTGTTTTCGTTTGTGTTGTGGCCTTTTCTTAAACCTGTAATGATCGTGTATAATTTACACGGGAGCAGATGATGTTGCAGGAAGTAGAGCTCTTTAGAAAATTGTCGCTGGAAGGAGATCGCCTGTTTTCTTTTCTGTTGGGTGATCGCCCCTCTTGCTGCTTTAGAATAGGAGATCGCCTTTGGGAAAGGAGATCGCCCTTCTTATAGGAGATCGCCCTTTTTGCCAGGAGATCGCCTATCTGTCTTTTGTATTGTATTTCGTTTACGTTTTTAGTGGAGAAGTGATCGTTTGTATTAAACTCCCTGTGAGGAGAAACTTATTTATTTTATATAAAGATTTTGTTCACTTCAATCTATTTGTCACCTTTATTTTCGTTTTATATTTATTTTCAAAGAGATTTGGCGGGATGTTACACTAACACTCTGAGGTCACTATTCTGAACCACCCTTTTTGTCTACGTGGCGCGCGTGCAGGACGTTCCATGCTGGAAGTCTGGGTCCCACCTTCTCTGTGTGTAACTCAACGTCGCGCGATGACCTTTCACCGATGACCACAGGCGCGAAGTCTATCCACCGATGACCTCTCCCGCGAAGGCTATCCACCGATGACCTCTCGTGCGAAGACTATCCCCCGATGACCTCTTGCGCGAAGGCTATCCACCGATGACCTCTCCCGCGAAGGCTATCCACCGATGACCTCTCGCGCGAAGACTATCCACCGATGACCTCTCGCGCGAAGACTATCCACCGATGACTTATCCTGGACGATGACCGATGTTCCTCTCTTACCGGCGATGACGGACGTTCCTCATCCCGGTGATGACTGGTTCCTTATCCTGGCAGACAACCGATGTCTCACCCTGGTGGACCACCGATGTCTCTCCCTGGAAGACGACCGATGTCTACATGGCTCTTGTCCTGGCGATGCCCGCATGTCCCGCGCCTGGCGACGCCCGCATGCCTTGCGCCCTGGCGATGACCGCATGCCTCGCGCCCCGGCGATCATGTGTAGTAGACGACCGGCGATCATGTATTAACAAAGAACTCTTATAGTTTTCTAGACTGCACTTTCCTTCCTTTTTAACTTAAATAAAAACATACTTAGAATTTATTTAAAATAATCCTTTTTATTCCAACTTAATTTTTCAAGGTCCTTACATTCTCCCCATCAAGAAAAATTTTCGTCCTCGAAAATTGAATTACAAGGAAAAGAGGTATGGATAAGCCTCCCTCATGGGTTCTTCTAACTCCCAAGTTGAATCCCCCGATCTCTCATCCCACACCACTTTCACCATGTCGATGGTCTTGCCTCTGAGCTGTTTACTTTGCCGATCGTCAATCCTGACTGGTTTTGCTTCAAAGGACAAGTCATCCCTGATCTGCACATCGTCTACATCCAGCACATGACTAGGGTCTGCCATGTACTTCCTCAGCTGTGACACGTGAAAGACATTGTGCAGATTCGCCAGATGGGGAGGTAGGGCGATCTCATAAGCCACTGGACCAATCCTTCTTAAGATCTGATATGGTCCCACGAATTTAGGAGACAACTTCTTTGACCTGATCGCCCGTCCTACACCCTTGGTTGGTGTAACTTTCATGAACACGTGGTCTCCAGCAGCAAACTCCAAAGGCTTTCTCCTCTGATCTGCATAGGACTTCTGCCTACTCTGAGAAGCTTTCATTCTGCTTTGTATCTGTTTCACCTTCTCGGTCGTCTGCTGAATCAACTCTGGCCCAACCAAGACTGCCTCGCCCTCCTGGTACCAACATAAGGGAGTTCTGCATTTCCTCCCATACAGGGCTTCATATGGTGCCATCCCAATACTGGCGTGGTAGCTATTATTATAGGTAAACTCCACCAGTGGCAACACCTCGTCCCAACTTCCCAATTGATCCAAGACGCACGTCCTCAGCAGATCTTCCAAGGATTGGATCGTTCTCTCTGACTGACCATCTGTTTGGGGATGATATGCAGAGCTCATCCTCAACTTAGTTCCCAAGCACTCTTGCAAGGTCTGCCAAAACCGTAAAGTGAACCTGGGATCTCTATCTGAAACGATGCTGGAAGGCACTCCATGCAACCTCACTATTTCTTGGATGTATAACTGTGCCAGCTTGGCCATAGGCATCTTCATATTCACTGGAAGGAAGTGGGCATTCTTCGTCAGCCTATCAATGATAACCCAGATTGCATCATGACCCTTTACCGATCTGGGTAAATGGGTGACAAAATCCATGGCGATGCTGTCCCATTTCCACTCAGGGATATCCAGTTGCTACAACAGCCCGCCAGGTTTTTGATGCTCTACCTTCGCCTTCTGACACGTTAAGCAGGTTGCAACATACTGGGCGATGTCTCTCTTCATGCCCGACCACCAAAATGACTCCTTCAAGTCATGGTACATCTTGTTCATGCCTGGATGAAGGTTAAGGCGACTCTTATGATCTTCTTCTAGGATCATCTTCTTCAACTCTTCATTTGCAGGGATGCAAATTCTGCCATTAAATCTCAAGATCCCATCATCGCCCATCACAAAGTCTCTCGCCTGATCTGTCCCTAGTGACTCCACAGTACGCTTTAGACTAGGGTCCTCCAACTGCTTATCCCTTAACATCCCAAGGAAGTCATTAGTTATAGCCAGCTTACTACAACTAATGTGATTCACGTGAAATTCTATTCCAAGGTTTAAGTCTCTGAACTGCTCGATCAGTTTCTGCTCTTCCATCATCATGGTGGCGACTTGTATTGATTTCCTACTCAAAGCATCAGCCACTACATTGGCCTTCCCTGGATGATACATGAGTTGAAAATCGTAGTCCTTTAGAAACTCCATCCACCTTCTTTGTCTCATGTTTAGTTCCTTCTGATCGAACAGATATTTCAGGCTCTTATGGTCACTGAACACCTGGAACCGAGCTCCATATAAATAGTGCCTCCAGATTTTCAAGGCAAATACCACAGCCGCCAACTTCAAGTCATGCGTAGGGTAGTTTCTCTCATGAACCTTGAGTTGCCTTGAAGCATATGCAACCACTCTCTTCTCTTGCATTAAAACACATCCCAAGCCTTGATGTGAAGCGTCACAGAAGACATCAAAAGGTCTTCCTACCTCGGGGATCACCAGTACTGGAGCACTGGTCAACCTCTCCTTTAGTTCCATGAAGCTCTGCTCACATCGGTCGGTCCAAGCAAAAGGTTGATCCTTGCGGGTCAGTTGTGTTAAAGGAGCCACTACCTTGGAAAAATCCTCAATAAACCTCCGATAGTAGCCCGCCAACCCCACAAAGCTCCTTATCTCGGTGACTGTCTTAGGACGTTCCCACTGCAGCACTGCCTCTACCTTGGCTGGATCCACCGAGATCCCCTGGGCAGATATCACGTGTCCTAAGAAGTTGACTTCCCTCAGCCAGAACTCACACTTAGAGAACTTGGCATAGAGTTGCTTCTCCCTCAGGATCTCCAATACTGTCCTCAGGTGTTCCTCATGCTCTTCCTCGGTCCTTGAATAAATGAGGATGTCGTCTATGAAGACCACCACAAACTTATCCAAGAAAGGGCGAAAAATCCTATTCATGTAGTCCATGAACAGGGCTGGAGCATTGGTGATTCCAAACGGCATCACTACATACTCATAGTGCCCATACCGAGACCTAAAAGCTGTCTTTTGAACATCCTCAGCTTTTACCAAAATTTGGTGGTACCCCGATCTCAGATCAATCTTGGAGAACACCGAGGCCCCATGAATTTGGTCCATCAAATCATCAATCCTAGGTAGGGGGTACTTGTTCTTGATGGTCAACTTGTTCAACTGCCTGTAATCTATACACAGCCGAGACCCTCCATCCTTCTTCTTGACTAGGAGCACTGGAGCTCCCCATGGAGATACACTGGGTCTGATGAATTGTTTCTCCAGCAACTCTTCCACTTGCTTCTTTAACTCCACTAACTCAGCTGGAGCCATTCTGTAGGGAGCCATTGACACTGGTCCAGCTCCAGGTATCAAATCAATAGAGAATTCCACTTCTCTCTTAGGAGGTAATCCAGGTATTTCTTCTGGAAATACATCCATGAAATCTTTCACCACAAGTATCCTGCTTACGTCCTCTTCATTCTTCACTCCCAACCGAGCTAGGATTCACGAAGCACCTTCCACCAAGTTACCTGACTGAGGCACCTCTGCTCCTGTCATGGCAACCATTCTCCCTGCTGCCTGAGGTTTGTTGCCTTCATTCCTCATCTGTTGGGAACCACTGGATTGAGTCATCCTATTTCTGCTAGGATAATCTCTAGATATGTGCCCCATCTTTTGGCATCTAGGTTTCCATCTTTGTTGCTGCTGGAACTGGGGCGAAACTGCCCCTGCCTGATGTGGTGGAGGTCCCGCATAAGGTTTGTTTTGTGGGTGCTGCACCTTGGCCTTCCCACTGAAAGAACCCCCTGGGTGTGACCTGATCACCCGAGAGTCACTCTTCTCCCATGCCTCCACCATCATCGCCTTCCCCACTAAGGTGTGAAATTCTCTTATGCACATCGGGGATATGGTCTTCTTCAGCTCATGCTTCAGTTCCTCTTCAAACTCCCTACACCTCCAAGCCTCGGAGGTCGCCTGGGTATAGAACCGGGCAAGGTACTCAAAACGAGCAGCATAGGCGTTCACTGACATATCCCCCTGCCCCAACTTCAGGAACTCAGCTTCTCCTGATAGCAGATAAGTGGCGAACAACAATTTCTTCTCTTCAAGGCAGGAGGTCGCCCTAAAGATTTTCTCCAACTCTCTGACCCACTGATCTGCTTGATCAGGGGTAGCATTCCCACTGAACTTGGGTGGGTTGCGCCTCATGAACTCGGTCAGTCCCATCTGCTCCTGAGGCTGACCGACGTTGGGGTTGCAGCCGATCTGGCGATCTCCTCATACTGCAGCGTAGCTTGGTGATTCTGAGACATCGCCGTACTCTGCTGCTGGATGGTACTCGCCATCATCCCAATGGCCCTGGCGATCTGGCCCATTTCAGCAGAAGGTTTGGGAGGGGTAGGCTGTCTAGGAGCCATTCTTCTCTGTAGAAGATTAGGAAACTATTGGTTTCTATATCCCCCCCCCCCCCACAACTATAAGAATGAGATCGATAAGAAATCGATTCATTCAGGAGGTAACATCTAGACCTTACAAAGGTCAACATCTCAAAGTCATTTAGAATTTGAGTTCGTCAACAGGATTATAACACTTATAACTTCAAACAAAACACCAGAACAATTACTGGTGTGCAGACATCAATCCAAACGACCACTCTCAGTCAATTACAAGAACACCAAATAAATCACACCAGAATTCAATGTAGGCTAAACATCAAACCTTTGGAATTAAGATTAAGAATCATCTCGATCCAGTTATGAGTGTGCACCCTCATTACTTTATCAGGATCTTCTCATTCTTAATACCAAGATTTTCAATTAGAGCATACATTCACTAAGGCACACACAAAATTTCAATACTAAAAACGTTTTTTGAAAACCTTTCACTATAGTTGTTATTTAAAACTCAAATAGATTTTATGAGCAGAAGAAACACAATGGATCCACAGCCCTCAGGTCATCCTAAGGACGAACTGCTCTGATACCATTAATGTAACATCCCGCAAAAAAAAGCCATACATACATGTATAATGAAAATAACGGTGAACAAATAATATTGAAGAATGATAATATATATATAAGTAATGAAGTTGCTCCTCTTAGGGAGTTTAATACATAACCAGTCAAATGTTTTCAAAATTTAACGAAATTCAATCAAATACAACAAGACCGGCGGTCTCCACACATGAACCGGCGATCTGGTAACAGAAGGCCCAAACAGGCGATCTGCTAGCAGGACATACATCCGGCGATCACCACCAAGAGATAGAAAATCGGCGATCTCTTCCTCGGCGACCACTCACTAAGGAGCTCTACATCCTGGAAGATCATCTGCTCCCGTGTAAGTTATACACGATCATCACAGTTTAAAGAGAAAAACAGCCAACGAGCAAAACACGCAGGGTAAGCTAGATATTTTAAAGAGAGTTTAAATAAGAACATTAAAATCAGGGTAAGCAATTTTCAAGATATTCACGTAAAGCTATAGATTTTCTCAATACCCTTCACCTGATCGCCCAGAAATCACACATTTCACAATATTCTCAAGAGTCATTCTATTTCACAAAACTGCATCAAGTGTCTATAAATTTCAAGTTCCTCATTTCACATGTCAGACCACCACTGACCCAGCACACAAGACACTTGACACTACTTCCGGAAGACTCGTGCATTGACTAGACTCATAGATCTGCACCTGTCATACTGCCCACTGTGAAATCACACACATTCACAGGGTTGCCGTGAAATCACACACATTCACAAGCGTATAATGAATCTCAATATCATCACCATCCTAGCATGACAGGGTTAATCCACACAACAGGCCGAGCTCGTTCTCTTTCAAACAACTCACCCATACGTATGAACCTCCTTCGACTCTCAACGCCCGAACAACTTCATCTATATGATTCCATTATATCAGGAGAGTCAGGATATCATGACGAATCACCGGTCAATGCACATCCTACACGATCTTACACGGTATTTTCTTTCCTGAAAATACTATGCCTTGATCCACATTCACCACATTCAACACATCATACCACACTTAAAGGAAAGATTTCAATCACAGCAAAAGCTCACTCCAAGGTTCTTATTTTCGAATATCTCATTTAAATTTCATACCGTTTCAAAGCAACATCAAAAACAGGGAGTTCGTAAACAACGCCAAAACCGGCGATCTAGTTCAAAAACAGGGTATTTCGAAGTCTGCGTTTAAAACCAGCGACCACGTCGCCCAAACACATAGCAAAGAGCATTTTACAAAGAGGAAGACGAAAACCGGCGACCACGTCGCCCTCACTTCAGAAATAGCTAAACTATGGCTTGTATTGAAAATGAAGTCTAGCTTCCCTTACCTGGACTTGCGCAAAACACCGAGAGCTCAAAACCCAACGAAGCTTGAACAACGCCTTGGCTCTGTTTTTGCGTCTGGTTGAAGGACTTGCAGAGAACCTCCCAGGTGCTCTAATGGTGCTGCCTCTCGTCGTACTCTTGTGTGAAGATGCTAGAATCGCAGCGCGAAGGAGATATCTGGAGGAGAAGGGAGGTAACTCACTCTTTCTCTCTTTGAAGGCTGCAACGTTTCTTTCTCTCAGCAGTGGGTTTCTGCATCTTAAACCAACTTATCCACCAAAAGCAGCTGCCACCACCCACTCTGCAGAGAAGTTTGAGTGTACGTTTCTCTGAACAGTACGACTACAGTTGTCTCTTGCACAGGCCAACCACTCCCTGAACAGTACTACTAAGCGTGCCTCTGCGCAGGCTAACACTCTGAGGTCACTATTCTGAACCACCCTTTTTGTCTACGTGGCGCGCGTGCAGGACGTTCCATGCTGGAAGTCTGGGTCCCACCTTCTCTGTGTGTAACTCGACGTCGCGCGATGACATTTCACCGATGACCACAGGCGCGAAGTCTATCCACCGATGACCTCTCCCGCGAAGGCTATCCACCGATGACCTCTCGTGCGAAGACTATCCCCCGATGACCTCTTGCGCGAAGGCTATCCACCGATGACCTCTCCCGCGAAGGCTATCCACCGATGACCTCTCGCGCGAAGACTATCCACCGATGACCTCTCGCGCGAAGACTATCCACCGATGACTTATCCTGGACGATGACCGATGTTCCTCTCTTACCGGCGATGACGGACGTTCCTCATCCCGGTGATGACTGGTTCCTTATCCTGGCAGACAACCGATGTCTCACCCTGGTGGACCACCGATGTCTCTCCCTGGAAGACGACCGATGTCTACATGGCTCTTGTCCTGGCGATGCCCGCATGTCCCGCGCCTGGCGACGCCCGCATGCCTTGCGCCCTGGCGATGACCGCATGCCTCGCGCCCCGGCGATCATGTGTAGTAGACGACCGGCGATCATGTATTAACAAAGAACTCTTATAGTTTTCTAGACTGCACTTTCCTTCCTTTTTAACTTAAATAAAAACATACTTAGAATTTATTTAAAATAATCCTTTTTATTCCAACTTAATTTTTCAAGGTCCTTACATCATGCACCCGCGCCTGTTGCTGTTGATTCCCCTGACCTCCACGTGGCTTCGACAGTGCAGCACTTCCTCTCTTCTCAGAGACCTCGGTCTCTGCTACTATGTGTGCCACCGCACGTCGCCGTATCTCGGTGAAGGTGGCAGGGTGGCTCCTGATGAGCGATTCACTGAAAGGACCAGGGAGGACACCTCTCTTGAACGCATGCACCAGCATGTCCTCGTCCTTGCTGGGCAATCTCACCACCTGCGCCCCAAAGCGATTGAGGTAGTCCCTCAACGGCTCCCCCTGATACTGGCGCACGTCAAACAGGTCGTAGGACACTATTGGCGCAGGTCGGTTAATGATGTACTGCTCCGTGAACAGCTTCGCGAACTGATGGAAGGAAGTGACGTGGCCCTCTGGCAGGCTCACGAACCACTCCATAGCCACTCCGCTCAGTGTGCTCATGAACATCTTGCACTACACAGCATCTGAACCTCCAGTCAGCATCATCTGGGTGTGGAAGGCTGTCAGGTGTGCTTCTGGATCTTCCGCCCCCGTGAACGACGCTTTCAGTCCCACCAGATTGGGAGGCACCACCGTGTTCATGATTTCGGGGGAGAAAGGCATAGGGAATGCTCGCGGAGGCGACGGTGGCGTCGATGTCCTCTCTTCAGCTGCGCGTTCCTTCTGCGCCTGTAATTCCCTACGCAGCTCTTCATTCATACGATTCAACTCTTCATTTCTTCTCTGCGATGCAGCCAGCTCTGCACGCATCCTCTCTTGCTCAACTCTCGATTCCGCGACGCTATCTTGCAGCGCGCGCATCATCTCCACTACCTGCGCCATGGTAACAGCTCCTTCTTCAGCAGATGACGCAGGTGAGGTTTGCCTGGTTCTTCTACTCATCTCCTCTGCACTTCGGCGTAACTTCAAGAAACCTCGACGAAATGATCAAGAAGCTCCAAGAAACTTCAAGAAACCTCAAGAAACTTCAAGAACTGCGACGTGGATGGGAACCAGATTTACACGACCCCACGGTGGGCGCCTAATGATCCTGCCGCTTGACTCGAACGTGGAGGATTGCCTCGTCACTCCTTCGTCTAGCCCTCTGTTCTGCAGGAACGCTCCAAGAACCACCGCCGGAGCTCCAAACGCTGCCTGCAAAACACACAGACGGCGCCTCTAGCGGCCGTTGTAGCTCCGACGCTCAAGTCAGGCAACAGGAACACTAAAACTATATCTGAATCTCTCTGTGAGACCCGTGTGTGACTGAAACTCTCAGATGTGTGAGCTATCAGAATCTGTAAAAAACCTCCCTTAATTCGTTAAGAGTTTCGCTTATATACCTGAGTATTTCTCTCTCTTGACGGTTATTCCTCCTGACACGTGGATAACATCTGGTCGTACACGTGTCATCATCTGGAGTGTCTGCAGCTGAAACGTTACTTCCACTGTGCCCCTGCGGCTAAGTTATCCACACAGGGAGTAGCTTAGTACGCAGGCTACTCTGGGCATTGCAGCTCGCACTACACATGGTGGCAGATATGCCACTTATCCTCTGTACTTAGACCATACAACAAGTGCTTGCCAAGTCTTCTCAAACACCCGGCGATGTGCTCTTTCGGCGACTTGCTGACCACCTGATCTCCTAACCTTAGCACAGGCGATCATGTGCAAACTGGGCGATTACTCATCCTCAAGCCGACAGGCGATCACCTCTCAAGGCGATAGGCGATTACCCATCCTCAAGGCGACAGGCGATAGGCGATTACTCAACATCACAGGCGATAGGCGATTACCATTCTGAGTGATCGCCTCCCTGACTCGCCTGCTATCCTCTACCACGTGTTACTCTGCGAACGGTCCACGTGGTCAACTATTGCCGATGTCATCGACTACCGATGACCGACCGGATCACTTTCTTACACCAACCTCTCAACGGAACCACATTCCTATGCTTCAACCTGCCTAAACTTGAAATCTCAGACAAAAACGCTCTCATTCCCTGTTCACTGTCACAAGGAGTTATTTTGACTGCAACTTGTACACCTTGCAGAAGCCCTTTATAGACTTTTCCATTCCCTCCAAACCCAATTACATTTTGGTCTGAAAATCCTTTAGTTGCAGCATAAATGTCCTCGTATCTTACACGGTGTGGCCAATACTCTAGTTCCCATTCTTCAATATCTTCTTCCTCCTCCTTTCTTTGGCTCCTTTTTCTTCTGAGAAAAAACAGAAATATTACAACTGCACTACCAATGGCAAACAAAACACCTGTAGTGATCCCTACAACAAAACCTTTTGACCTAAAAATAGATTCTTTGGGAAGCACAAATGAAGGCAAATTTGTAGTAACTAAAGCATCACCAATAGAAACATTTGAGTTACTGAAGCTCCAAGCCAAAATCTTATGACTCTCCACTAGCTGCCCTGTTGCCCCACAAAATCCAACATACATTTCATCGAAAAGCACTTCAGAAAGATCCACAAGCTCACTAATCAAAGGCTTCTTTGGTCTATTTTGGCCTGCAAGAGCCATTGTAACATTAACTCTAGAATCTAAATATTCAATCCACACCTGATAGTTCTCACCATTATTAAGCTTCAAATCCTCAAACTTGTCACCACCCTTCCCACCCCAAAATCCAGCAGCACGGGAAGTAAAAGAAACAAGAGAGTTTATGTCCACCCCCACATGATTGTCATCGATGTCATTGAACTCTTGGTTGTTAAACACATCGAACTCAATGCCAAAGACATGGTTGTTGGGATCACCGTTGTTGGTAAAGTTGAAGAGGCCAAGATGCTGAGCAGAACTCACCCCAGTGGTGCCTGCAGAAGGTGACAATATGAAGACAAAGCCATGGCCAGGGAGAAGGTCTTTGAATGGGGCAATGGAGAAAATAAAAGAGGTTGAGAAAGTTAAAGGGGTTGAAGAGTTGGAAGATTTGGTGGGGATCTTGGAAGGGTAGAAAGCACGGCCAACAGAAAAGGTGGAACGGTTGGTAAGGGTAAGAATGGAAGATTCAATAGTGGCGTTGCCACAGACAAGGGTGTTGGTGGAGTTGAAGTTGGTGTTGTAGATGAACTCTGTGGATGAAATTGAGGTTAGAAGGATAAGGTTTGTGGTGAGAAAAAGGGAAGACAGGAGAAGCTTTGACATGGAAGATGGTAGATAACTTTTAAGAAGATTTTGTTTCTAAGACAGAAATGGAGGTGATCGAAGGAAGGGTATGGTAACCTTAACATGAGATGGAATATCAAAGTTATTTTTTAATTTGATTCTTAGTTGTTTATTCAAGATATGTGGGACCAGACTTCAAGGGGCAAGTAGAATTGTGTGTGATGTCAGTGTTCCTTCCAGGAAATTATCTGAACCAACCTATTGAATTGGTTGGACTTGCACTATCATGAGAACGAGAATCTTCACCTCAAACAAAAGTCAACAATATTTATACTGAAATTATTTTAATATTTGGTCATTAGAACTCATTATTAACAGTAAACATGCGGTAATAAAGATAGCAGATTTATTGGACCAAAAATTTGACCAAGACAGCAGATTTATTAGCAGATTTATTGGACCGAAAATGTAATCTTACATTGCATTCTTTTTCTTTTCTTATGTTTCTCACTTCTTAAAACTCCTGCACATTAAATGCACATTAAACACGTAAGTGTTAATAATACTTATACTAATTATAATTTAAATATTATGAAATATCTTTTATTTATATATATATATATATGAATATGAAATCTTTAATAATTATGAAATAAATTTCTATCATTAAATTAAAAAGTTACTGAAATATATATATATATATATATTTATAAAACAATTCTAACAAATAGTAAGTGGATTATGAGACCATAAAAACTTCTAGTTAGCACACTTGATCACAAAATTTGTCACTACAAAAATATACGTGTGTGACGATTTCCCAAACCGCCATAGAACTGTCTGCCACAAAGTTTAATGTGACGATCTTACGTTACCCGCCGCAACACCTGTCACTTCAACACTTTGTTTAAAGTGGCGGTTTTTATATGTAAGTAGTGTCAGTTATAACTATCACAATTTAATTCATGGAAAAGGATTTCAATACGCATAATGTGACGTTTTTAACTGTCAGTATTGTGATAAAATTGTAAAAATAGTACTTCGGTCTCAACTAACGTAATTTTAATTCTAAATAAATGGAATTTAGTCACCACTTTTTTATAATCTGGTTTGCACAACTAAACAAAACATAATATATTTTCATAATAAAAAAATAAAATACTAATAAAAAGAAATAATATATAAAGTTATAAGCATCCATTTATTGCATTGAAAATTAAAACACACATAATTGTTCAAAAGTTAATACATAATTGAAAATTAAAACACAAATAATTGTTCAAAATTTGATACATAATTTAAAATTAAAACACACATTGTTCATCTCTAATCAGTTTTGCTTCCAACACTTGATCCTATTACTTGGTTAGGTGATGGAACACCACTTCCAACATCTGATGCCTGAAATAAATAATTTTAAGTTAATGATTTTCAATGTTTATAATTATAAAATAAAAGTCACCAATAAATATTTAATTATATTAATACCTTATTGATAGAATCATGAACTAAATTAGCTGTCATTGGAGCAAAATGTTCTAGAACATCTTATAGTTTATGAAAGACAGATATTAAGCTCCAATTATAAGAAAAAAAATGCCAAAGCAATATAGGAGAAGGTATATTTGGTTTTAAAGTTTGAGAGTTTATATTGACAAACACCTAACAATAAAATAATAAAAAAGACTAACCTAACCTTCTTTATTGTTTATATTTTTTTAACATTATAAACAATTATCAAGTTTGTTGGCCACCAAGTTCATACCTATTAAAAACCACCAAAATCTCTTACTTTAGAGTAGAATAAACCTAAATTAAACTTTATATTACAAAATTTAGAAATTAAGATTAAGATGGTGTGGTGGAAAAGAAGGAACTTATAATTATGAATTTAAACTTTCAAAAAATATAAATTAATACAATTCCAAAACTTGCTAGTACGATATACTGTCCTACTTGTTAGTTTTTACATATATATAAATTACAAAATTTTGCGTGTCTAAGTCTATATAATACTAAAAATTATACTATTTTAAATGTGGAAGATAAAAGATGTCATTATGGTTTGGTAAGAGAATTCCAGGAGTTAAAACTCCTGAATATAATTACATTTTTAATGCATACCTTAGAAAAATAAATAAATAAATGCATACCTCACTAGCTGATATATAGCCATTTTTATCTTTGTCAAAAACCTTAAAAGCCTCTTTGAGCTCCTCTTTTGCATCAGTGTCCTTAAATAAATAAATGCATACCTCACTAGCTGATATATAGTCATTTTTATCTTTGTCAAAAACCTTGAAAGCCTCTTTAAGCTCCTCTTTTGCATCAGTGTCCTGAGAAAGAACACAACACCCAACTTCGTCTTTGGTTATTGTGCACTGAAATTGTAGATGAAGCTTTAGCGACACAAAATCCACTTTTCAAAGTAACCAAATCCACAAACCACATCATGATGGAAGGAGGTCAAGCTCAGGCCCAATCACTAGGTCCATGGCAAGAAAGATACAAGAAGACTGAGACTCTGCTACTGATGGCAGAGACACCCTCCTCTACGTGTTCAAAAATACCATAACCTAGTGTAGAATTGTAGAGTAGAATTTATTTTCTTGTCAAAAGTAGAATAGGAATTTTACTTATAACTTTTTTTTAATTGTAATTAGAGTTGAATTAGGCACCTAAAAACCAACCTAGGTTAAATTAGGATTTCTAGAAGACTCCTAATCTAACCTAGGTCGATTCTAAACCTAAAAAGAGTCACATGAAGCACACCTTGAACATGTTTTCCTTCTGACTCCAAAATAGGCCCCAATTTCAAACTTAATGCTTTTGAATTTTCCCACCAATTTCTTTGTACAATGGTCGGCCCTCACCACTATATACTGAGGTGCTTGGCTCTCATTTTTCTAAGATCAAATATTTGAGTGAATTGCTGCCAAATTTGCATGCTTTCTTACTCCCTTATCTAGTCTCTCTAGGATAGATGCCTTGCACACCTTGAACATGTTCTTCACCTTTTTTCAAGTGATATGGCTCAACCAATCAATCTCTCTACCTCTCATGTAGCTTTAAGGAAACCATAGCTCCATTGTAGCCATCGTTGTTCACCACTTCCATTGAGCTTCCGCACACCACCTTCAAAATTCCAAAGAAATCCAAACGGAATGAAGGCTACACCATCATTTGGTATCTAGAGCTTTGGTTCTTTAAGAGATAAGTGCCTTCTCTTCATTTTTATTTTTGTGTGTTCTTCAATTCTATGTTGTTCATCACTTGTTGATTTGTCTTATTGTTTACATTTTCAATTTTAATTCATGTTGTTGTTTGAAAAATTCTATTTGGTGCATTTGTGTTCAATTGTTTTGAACATCCCAATTTCAATTTGTTTAGGTTTCCATTGAGTGAGTTGTTGTGTTTTTATTTTATTTGAGTCTTGTGATTTAAATCGGCGAAAATCAATTTGGTTGAGTCATTTTAATTTTTGAATCCATTCAACTGTTGTTGTTCCGGTCAGTCATCGGTAGTCGATGACATCAGCAGCAGTTGACCACGTGGACCATTCACAGAGTAACACGTGGTAGAGGATAGCAGTCGAATCAGGGAGGCGATCACTCAGAATGGTAATCGCCTATCGCCTGTGATGTTGAGTAATCGCCTATCGCCTTGAGGTGAGTAATCGCCTATCGGCTTGAGGATGAGTAATCGCTCATCGCCGGTATGGATCAGTAATCGCCCAGATTGCACATGATCGCCGTGTGTTAAGGTTAGGAGATCAGGTGGTCAGCAAGTCGCCGAAAGAGCACATCGCCGGGTGTTTGAGAAGACTTGGCAAGCACTTGTTGTATGGTCAAAGTATAGAGGATAAGTGGCATATCTGCCACCATGTGTAGTGTGAGCTGCAATGCCCAGGGTTAACCAGCTCGCCATGTTAAGGTTGCGCCGAGAGTAGCCTGCGTACTAAGCTACTCCCTGTGTGGATAACTTAGTTGCAGGGGCACAGTGGAAGTAACGTTTCAGCTGCAGATACTCCAGATGGTGACACGTGTACGACCAGATGTTATCCACGTGTCAAGAGGAATAACCGTCAGGAGAGAGAAAGACTCAGGTATATATACAAACTCTTAACGAAATTGAGAGGAGGGTTTTTCAGATTCTCAGAGCTTACACATTTGAGAGTTTCAGTTTCACACGGGTCTCACAGAGAGATTCAGATATAGTTTTGGTGTTCCTGTTGCCTGACTTGAGCGTCGGAGCTACAACGACCGCTAGAGGCGCCGTCTGTGTGTTTTGCAGGCAGCGTTTGGAGTTCCGGCGGTGGTTCTTGGAGCGTTCCTGCAGAACAGAGGGCTAGACGAAGGAGTGACGAGGCAGTCCTCCACGTTCGAGTCAAGCGGCCGGAACAGTTGTCAATGTCATGTTCATCCAAAATTGTCATCAATTCTATGTAGTACTTTTGTTGTTAATTTTGGTTGCTTGTTTTAATTTGAGTACAAGTTATATTTTGAATTTGAGCTTTGGTGCATTTTTATTTTTCTAGATTTGAGTTTATACTTGTTGTTAGTTCCATACAAGTTCATTTTCCATCCAATTCTATTATGTTTTTAAAGTATCAATACTGTTTTTAATTCCAGTATAGGTTTTCCTCTGTTTCACAATTTCTGTGTTGGCTGATAACGCTTATCAAAATTATTTGTGTTGGTGAAAAATTTTGAAATTCTGGATTTGAGCAGTTTGATGTGTTAAGAAAAAGTGAAGAAAAGAAGTATATCAAAATTCAAAATAGAAAAAAATGTTAAATAAAAAACAGACAGAGTGCAAAAAAATAAAAACGGACTCCGAAAAATTTGAATTGGCAATGAATTTGAAAAAATGATTGCAATTATTTCGCACACTGTTTTTGTAAAATTCCAGAGCCTACATTGAACTTAAACATTGAAGTTTCTGTGATTAAAATTTCAAATTCAAATTTGGAGTAATCTATCCAGCATAAATTTGGAAAGTTAAAAGAAAATTTACACACAAAAAATTTGTAGTGTTGTTTTTGGTTTTATTCATCTATTCTAGTTACATTCACTAGGATTCCATTTTGTGCGCTACCTTTTCTTGTGAACTATAATTTCTTGCTTGTCAATTTCTTTACCACTCTTTCAAGTCATGTCAATTACCAATTGCATTTGAAGTAGTCTTTAATTTTAAATTTGAGTTTAGTTGCTTTGAAATTATTTGACCTTTTTTGGTGGAAGTGACCTATGTGCTTTGGTGAGTTGTGGAGCTGAAATTTTTTGGTGTAAGCTACATCACTAAAGAGGTAAATACCGAATATCTAAGGTTGAATATGTTGATCAAGAGTGATCAAGGCTTTGAAGAATCCAAATCCAAGGTGTTTGATGGAAGGTTGTGTTGCTGCTGTGTTTGTGTGGGGTCTGGGGTAGATTTTTTATGTAATCCACTCCTTGTTTGAATCCAGATTTGATTGGATTTGAAAATCTTTTTAAAATATTTTTTTTAACTAAGTGAAAAACAACCTGTTGTTTTATTGAATCAACCGGTTGTTTTGTTCTTAGAAGGTTTTGAAAAAGGTTGACATCTGTTTGACTTGGTTGACTTAGCTGTCAAGCCAAATCAATCGCTTGTTTCGTGTTTTCAACTGTTTGTTTCTTTGAAAATCCTAAAAGAATTCAGTTTTGAATTATGAATCTTTCTTAAATGGTTTCTAACTGAATGCGTTCCTGTTTTAAATGCTTTTAATCATTCATTAGATTATAAAAAGGTTGTTATATGCTCCTAGAATGTAAGAAACAATTTTGAGAAAACTGATGGATATCAAGGAAGAGAGGATTTCACTAATGGAGAAAGAGGCCCATCCACCAAAACATTTAAAGTTTTTCTTATTAGTCTTTTTAAAAGAGGAGGCCCAAGCCCAAAAAGGCCAAGCCCAAGAAGCCCAAGTCCAACCCATGAGAAGCAAGGCCAAGCATTAAATAAAAGAGCATCATTTGTATTTCTTTTGTATAAGTTGTAGGAGGTGTGGATATTAAATATAGGAGTGTGAATATGTAAAATAAAGTCACATTGTACATGTGACTTAGGAGAGTATGTGTAAGTGTAGTTTTTAGGAGGTGTCATAGTAGAAAAAGGTCACACCTCCCATGTGACTTGTTTTGGTGGGAATTTCAAAAAAGTTTCTTTTGAATTTTCCCACCTATTTTTTCAGCACCCTCACACTATAAATAAAGGTGTGGGATCTTGTAAACGGAAGATGGGAATTTTATAGAAAAGAAACTCTACTCAAATTTTGAGAGAGAATTGTGAGAACTTGTTTCTCCTTCAACCTTGCTTCATCTTGAGTGCTTTTGGTTCCCTCAAGTGGCGGCATAGCTCACTTATCTTGAAGCTTTCACACTTCAAGTGGCGTGGATCGTCCAACCAAAGCTCATCTTCCACATAAGTCATTTCTTCTCCATCTTTTCATTCCATTTCATGTCTTAGTTACTTGCTTAGCTATTTTGTTCGGTGCATTTAGTTTTAATTGCAATTCTGTTTGGTACATTTTAATTCCTTTGCTGTATTCATTTGTTCTTCCTTCAATTCTTGTGTTTTGTTCAGTCAAAACTGTTTTCCAGCACATTCTATTCGGTTCGTTGGTTTTCAAACTCATTTTAATCAGTTCAATTGATAGTAAATGGAGCTTCCATGTGAGTTTGGTTTATGGTGCAAGATTTGGTGAGTTCTTGAAATATAGAACATTGATCCTTGTAAGGACCTTGAAAAATTAAGTTGGAATAAAAAGGATTATTTTAAATAAATTCTAAGTATGTTTTTATTTAAGTTAAAAAGGAAGGAAAGTGCAGTCTAGAAAGCTATAAGAGTTCTTTGTTAATACATGATCGCCGGTCGTCTACTACACATGATCGCCGGGGCGCGAGGCATGCGGTCATCGCCAGGGCGCAAGGCATGCGGGCGTCGCCAGGCGCGGGACATGCGGGCATCATCAGGGGGAGACATCGGTCGTTCGCCAGGGAGAGGTCATCTATGGATAGTCTTCGCGCGAGAGGTCCTTAGTGGATAGTCTTCGCGCGAGAGGTCATCGGTGGATTGTCTTCGCGCGAGAGGTCATCGGTGGATAGTCTTCGCGCGAGAGGTCATCGGTGGATTGTCTTCGCGCGAGAGGTCATCGGTGGATAGCCTTCGCAGGAGGGGTCATCAGTGGATAGACTTCGCGCCTGTGGTCATCGGTGAAAGGTCATTGCGCGACGTCGAGTTACACACAGAGAAGGTGGGACCCAGACTTCCAGCATGGAACGTCTTGCACGCGCGCCACGTAGACAAAAAGAGTGGTTCAGAATAGTGACCTCAGAGTGTTAGCCTGCACAGAGGCACGCTCAGTAGTACTGTTCAGGGAGTGGTTGGGCATGAAGAGAGACATCGCCCAGTATGTTGCAACCTACTTAACGTGTCAGAAGACGAAGGTAGAGCATCAAAGACCTGGCGGGCTGTTGCAGCAACTGGATATCCCTGAGTGGAAATGGGACAGCATCGCCATGGATTTTGTCACCCATTTACCCAGATCGGTAAAGGGTCATGATGCAATCTGGGTTATCATTGATAGGCTGACGAAGAGTGCCCACTTCCTTCCAGTGAATATGAAGATGCCTATGGCCAAGCTGGCACAGTTATACATCCAAGAAATAGTGAGGTTGCATGGAGTGCCTTCCAGCATCGTTTCAGATAGAGATCCCAGGTTCACTTCACGGTTTTGGCAGACCTTGCAAGAGTGCTTGGGAACTAAGTTGAGGATGAGCTCTGCATATCATCCCCAAACAGATGGTCAGTCAGAGAGAACGATCCAATCCTTGGAAGATCTGCTGAGGACGTGCGTCTTGGATCAATTGGGAAGTTGGGACGAGGTGTTGCCACTGGTGGAGTTTACCTATAATAATAGCTACCACGCCAGTATTGGGATGGCACCATATGAAGCCCTGTATGGGAGGAAATGCAGAACTCCCTTATGTTGGTACCAGGAGGGCGAGGCAGTCTTGGTTGGGCCAGAGTTGATTCAGCAGACGACCGAGAAGGTGAAACAGATACAAAGCAGAATGAAAGCTTCCCAGAGTAGGCAGAAGTCCTATGCAGATCAGAGGAGAAAGCCTTTGGAGTTTGCTGCTGGAGACCACGTGTTCATGAAAGTGACACCAACCAAGGGTGTAGGACGGGCGATCAGGTCAAAGAAGTTGTCTCCTAGGTTCGTGGGACCATATCAGATCTTAAGAAAGGTTGGTCCAGTGGCTTATGAGATCGCCCTACCTCCCCATTTAGCGAATCTGCACAATGTCTTTCACGTGTCACAACTGAGGAAATATATGGCAGACCCTAGTCATGTGCTGGATGTAGACGATGTGCAGATCAGGGATGACTTGTCCTTTGAAGCAAAACCAGTCAGGATTGACGATCGGCAAAGTAAACAGCTCAGAGGCAAGACCATCAACATGGTGAAAGTGGTGTGGGATGAGAGATCGGGGGATTCAACTTGGGAGTTAGAAGAACCCATGAGGGAGGCTTATCCATACCTCCTTTCCTTATAATTCAATTTTCGGGGACGAAAATTTTTCTTGATGGGGAGAATGTAAGGACCTGTAAAATTAAATTGGAATAAAAGAGATATATTTTAAATGAATTCTAAGTATGTCTTTATTTAAAATGAAAAGGAAGGAAAGTGTAGTTTGGAAGACTATGAGATCGCCTAGTAGTACATGATCACCGGTCGCCTGCTACACATGAGCGCCAGGGCGCGAGGCATGCAGGCATCGCGCGGGCGCGAGGCATGTGGACGTCGCCAGGGCGCGAGGCATGCAGGCATCGCGCGGGCGAGAGGCATGCGGGCATTGCCAGGGCGCGAGAGGCATGCGGTCATCGCCAGGGCGCGAGGCATGCGGGCATTGCCAGGGCGCGAGAGGCATGCGGGCTTTGCCAGGGGGAGACATCGGTCGTTCGCCAGCGAGAGGTCATCGGTGGATTGTCTTCGCGCGAGGGGTCATCGGTGAATTGTCTTCGCGTGAGAGGTCATCGGTGGATAGCCTTCGCGCGAGAGGTCATCGGTGGATGGCCCTCGCACGAGAGGTCATCGGTGGATAGCCTTCGCGGGAGAGGTCATCGGTGGATAGACTTCGCGCCTATGGTCATCGGTGAAAGGTCATCGTGCGACGTCGAGTTACACACAGAGAAGGTGGGACCCAGACTTCCAGCATGGAACGTCCTGCACGCGCGCCACGTAGACAAAAAGAGTGGTTCAGAATAGTGACCTCAGAGTGTTAGCCTGCGCAGAGGCACGCTCAGTAGTACTGTTCAGGGAGTGGTTGGCCTGCGCAAGAGACAACTGTAGTCGTACTGTTCAGGGAAACGTACACTCAGACTTCTCTGCAGAGTGGGTGTGGCAGCTGCTTTTGGTGGATAAGTTGGTTTAAGATGCAGAGACCCACTGCTGAGAGAAAAAAACGTTGCAGCATTCAAAGAGAGAAAGAGTGAGTTACCTCCCTTCTCCTCCAGATATCTCCTTCGCGCTGCGATTCTAGCATCTTCACACAAGAGTACGACGAGCGACGGCTACCATTAGAGCACCTGGGAGGTCCTCTGCAAGTCCTTCAAACCAGACGAAAAAAAACAGAGCCAAGGCATTCTTTAAGCTTCGTTGGGTTTCGGAGCTCCTGGTGTTTTGCGCAAGTCCAGGTAAGGGAAGCTAGACTTCATTTTCAATACAAGCCATAGTTTAGCTATTTCTGAAGTGAGGGCGACGTGGTCGCCGGTTTTCGTCTTCCTCTTTGTAAAATGCTCTGTGCTATGTGTTTGGGCGACGTGGTCGCCGGTTTTAAACGCAGACTTCGAAATACCCTGTTTTTGAACTAGATCGCCGGTTTTGGCGTTGTTTACGAACTCCCTGTTTTTGATGTTGCTTTGAAACGGTATGAAATTTAAATGAGATATTCGAAAATAAGAACCTTGGAGTGAGCTTTTGCTGTGATTGAAATCTTTCCTTTAAGTGTGGTATGATGTGTTGAATGTTGTGAATGTGGATCAAGGCATAGTATTTTCAGGAAAGAAAATACCGTGTAAGATCGTGTAGGATGTGCATTGACCGGTGATTCGTCATGATATCCTGACTCTCCTGATATAATGGAATCATATAGATGAAGTTGTTCGGGCGTTGAGAGTCGAAGGAGGTTCATACGTATGGGTGAGTTGTTTGAAAGAGAACGAGCTCGGCCTGTTGTGTGAATTAACCTTGTCATGCTAGGATGGTGATGATATTGAGATTCATTATACGCTTGTGAATGTGTGTGATTTCACGGCGACCCTGTGAATGTGTGTGATTTCACAGTGGGCAGTATGACAGGTGCAGATCTATGAGTCTAGTCAATGCACGAGTCTTCCGGAAGTAGTGTCAAGTGTCTTGTGTGCTGAGTCAGTGGTAGTCTGACGTGTGGAATGAGGAATTTGGAATTTATAGACACTTGATGCTGTTTGTGAAATAGAACGACTCTGGGAAATATTGTGAAATGTGTGGTTTCTGGGCGATCAGGTGAAGGGTATGAGCAACTCTAAGTTTTACATGGATATCTTGAAAAATGTTTTTACCTTGATTTTAATGTTCTTATTTAAACTCTCTTTAAAATATCTAGCTTACCCTGCGTGTTTTGGTGCTGTGGCTGTTCTCTTAAAACTGTGATGATCGTGTAATTGTTACACGGGAGCAGATGATCTTCCAGGATGTAGAGCTCCTTAGTGAGTGGTCGCCGAGGAAGAGATCGCCGGTTTTCTATCTCTTGGTGGTGATCACCGGATTTATGTCCTGCTGCAGATCGCCTGTTTTGGGCCTTCTGTTACCAGATCGCCGGTTCATGTATGGAGACCGCCGGTCTTGTTGTATTTGGTTGAATTTCGTTTAAATTTTGAAAACATTTGACCTGGTTATGTATTTAACTCCCTAAGAGGAGCAACTTCATTACTTATATATATATTATCATTCTTCAATATTATTTATTCACCTTTATTTTCATTATACATGTATGTATGGCTTTATTTTGGCGGGATGTTACATTAATGGTATCAGAGCAGTTCGTCCTTAGGACGACCTGAGGGCTGTGGATCCATTGTGTTTCTTCTGCTCATAAAATCTATTTGAGTTTTAAATAACAACTATAGTGAAAAGTTTTCAAAACGTTTTGTATTGGAATTTTGTGTGTGCCTTAGTGAATGTATGCCCTAATTGAAAATCTTGGTATTAAGAATGAGAGGATCTTGATAAAGTAATGAGGGTGCACACTCATAACTGGATCGAGATGATTCTCAATCTTAATTCCAAAGGTTTGATGTTTAGTATACATTGAATTCTGGTGTGATTTATTTAGTGTTCTTGTAATTGACTGAGAGTGGTTGATTGGATTAATGACTGCATACCAGTAGTTGTTCTGGTGTTATGCTTGATGTTATAAGCATTATGATCCTGTTGATGAACTCAAATTCTAAATGACTTTGAGATGTTGACCTTTGTAAGGTCTAGATGTTACCTCCTGAATGAATCGATTTCTTATCGATCTCATTCTTATAGTTGTGAGGGGGGGATATAGAAACCAATAGTTTCCTAATCTTCTACAGAGAAGAATGGCTCCTAGACAGCCTACCCCTCCCAAACCTTCTGCTGAAATGGGCCAGATCGCCAGGGCCATTGGGATGATGGCGAGTACCATCCAGCAGCAGAGTACGGCGATGTCTCAGAATCACCAAGCTACGCTGCAGTATGAGGAGACCGCCAGATCGGCTGCAACCCCAACGTCGGTCAGCCTCAGGAGCAGATGGGACTGACCGAGTTCATGAGGCGCAACCCACCCAAGTTCAGTGGGAATGCTACCCCTGATCAAGCAGATCAGTGGGTCAGGGAGTTGGAGAAAATCTTCAGGGCGACCTCCTGCCCTGAAGATAAGAAGCTGGTATTCGCCACATATCTTCTGTTTGGAGAAGCTGAGCTCTGGTGGATGGGAACTCAGCAGATGATGGAGGCCCGAGAGGGAGTGTTGGATTGGGAGAGCTTCAGGGTGAGGTCCCTGGAGAAGTACTTCCCTGACAGCGCCAAGTTTGCGAGGGAAGCTGAGTTCCTGAAGTTGGAGCAGGGGGATATGTCTGTGAACACCTATGCTGCTCGGTTTGAGTACCTCGCCCTATTCTATACCCAGGCGACCTCCGAGGCCTGGAGGTGTAGGGAGTTTGAAGAGGAACTGAAGCATGAGCTGAAGAAGACCATATCCCCGATGTGCATAAGAGAATTTCACACCTTAGTGGGGAAGGCGATGATGGTGGAGGCACGGGAGAAGAGTGACTCCCGGGTGATCAGGTCACACCCAGGGGGTTCTTTCAGTGGGAAGGCCAAGGTGCAGCACCCACAAAACAAACCTTATGCGGGACCTCCACCACATCGGGCAGGGGCAGTTTCGCCCCAGTTCCAGCGGCAACAAAGATGGAAACCTAGATGCCAAAAGATGGGGCACATATCTAGAGATTATCCTAGCAGAAATAGGATGACTCAATCCAGTGGTTCCCAACAGATGAGGAATGAAGGCAGCAAACCTCAGTCAGCAGGGAGAATGGTTGCCATGACAGGAGCAGAGGTGCCTCAGTCAGGTAACTTGGTGGAAGGTGCTTCGTGAATCCTAGCTCGGTTGGGAGTGAAGAATGAAGAGGACGTAAGCAGGATACCTGTGGTGAAAGATTTCATGGATGTATTTCCAGAAGAAATACCTGGATTACCTCCTAAGAGAGAAGTGGAATTCTCTATTGATTTGATACCTGGAGCTGGACCAGTGTCAATGGCTCCCTACAGAATGGCTCCAGCCGAGTTAGTGGAGTTAAAGAAGCAAGTGGAAGAGTTGCTGGAGAAACAATTCATCAGACCCAGTGTATCTCCATGGGGAGCTCCAGTGCTCCTAGTCAAGAAGAAGGATGGAGGGTCTCGGCTGTGTATAGATTACAGGCAGTTGAACAAGTTGACCATCAAGAACAAGTACCCCCTACCTAGGATTGATGATTTGATGGACCAAATTCATGGGGCCTCGGTGTTCTCCAAGATTGATCTGAGATCGGGGTACCACCAAATTTTGGTAAAAGCTGAGGATGTTCAAAAGACAGCTTTTAGGTCTCGGTATGGGCACTATGAGTATGTAGTGATGCCGTTTGGAGTCACCAATGCTCCAGCCCTGTTCATGGACTACATGAATAGGATTTTTCGCCCTTTCTTGGATAAGTTTGTGGTGGTCTTCATAGACGACATCCTCATTTATTCAAGGACCGAGGAAGAGCATGAGGAACACCTGAGGATAGTATTGGAGATCCTGAGGGAGAAACAACTCTATGCCAAGTTCTCTAAGTGTGAGTTCTGGCTGAGGGAAGTCAACTTCTTAGGACACGTGATATCTGCCCAGGGGATCTCGGTGGATCCAGCCAAGGTAGAGGCAGTGCTGCAGTGGGAACGTCCTAAGACAGTCACCGAGATAAGGAGCTTTGTGGGGTTGGCGGGCTACTATCGGAGGTTTATTGAGGATTTTTCCAAGGTAGTGGCTCCCTTAACACAGCTGACCCGCAAGGATCAACCTTTTGCTTGGACCGACCGATGTGAGCAGAGCTTCATGGAATTAAAGGAGAGGTTGACTAGTGCTCCAGTGCTGGTGATTCCCGAGGTAGGAAGACCTTTGGATGTCTTCTGTGACGCTTCACATCAGGGCTGGGGATGTGTTTTGATGCAAGAGAAGAGAGTGGTTGCATATGCTTCAAGGCAACTCAAGATTCATGAGAGAAACTACCCCACGCATGATTTGGAGTTGGCGGCTGTGGTATTTGCCTTGAAGATCTGGAGGCACTATTTATATGGAGCTCGGTTCCAGGTGTTCAGTGACCATAAGAGCCTGAAATATCTGTTCGATCAGAAGGAACTAAACATGAGACAAAGAAGGTGGATGGAGTTTCTAAAGGACTACGATTTTCAACTCATGTATCATCCAGGGAAGGCCAATGTAGTGGCTGATGCTTTGAGTAGGAAATCAATACAAGTCGCCACCATGATGATGGAAGAGCAGAAACTGATCGAGCAGTTCAGAGACTTAAACCTTGGAATAGAATTTCACATGAATCACATTAGTTGTAGTAAGCTGGCTATAACTAATGACTTCCTTGGGATGTTAAGGGATAAGCAGTTGGAGGACCCTAGTCTACAGCGTACTGTGGAGTCACTAGGGACAGATCAGGCGAGAGACTTTGTGATGGGCGATGATGGGATCTTGAGATTTAATGGCAGAATTTGCATCCCTGCAAATGAAGAGTTGAAGAAGATGATCCTAGAAGAAGGTCATATGAGTCGCCTTAACCTTCATCCAGGCATGAACAAGATGTACCATGACTTGAAGGAGTCATTTTGGTGGTCGGGCATGAAGAGAGACATCGCCCAGTATGTTGCAACCTACTTAACGTGTCAGAAGACGAAGGTAGAGCATCAAAGACCTGGCGGGCTGTTGCAGCAACTGGATATCCCTGAGTGGAAATGGGACAGCATCGCCATGGATTTTGTCACCTATTTACCCAGATCGGTAAAGGGTCATGATGCAATCTGGGTTATCATTGATAGGCTGACGAAGAGTGCCCACTTCCTTCCAGTGAATATGAAGATGCCTATGGCCAAGCTGGCACAGTTATACATCCAAGAAATAGTGAGGTTGCATGGAGTGCCTTCCAGCATCGTTTCAGATAGAGATCCCAGGTTCACTTCACGGTTTTGGCAGACCTTGCAAGAGTGCTTGGGAACTAAGTTGAGGATGAGCTCTGCATATCATCCCCAAACAGATGGTCAGTCAGAGAGAACGATCCAATCCTTGGAAGATCTGCTGAGGACGTGCGTCTTGGATCAATTGGGAAGTTGGGACGAGGTGTTGCCACTGGTGGAGTTTACCTATAATAATAGCTACCACGCCAGTATTGGGATGGCACCATATGAAGCCCTGTATGGGAGGAAATGCAGAACTCCCTTATGTTGGTACCAGGAGGGCGAGGCAGTCTTGGTTGGGCCAGAGTTGATTCAGCAGACGACCGAGAAGGTGAAACAGATACAAAGCAGAATGAAAGCTTCCCAGAGTAGGCAGAAGTCCTATGCAGATCAGAGGAGAAAGCCTTTGGAGTTTGCTGCTGGAGACCACGTGTTCATGAAAGTGACACCAACCAAGGGTGTAGGACGGGCGATCAGGTCAAAGAAGTTGTCTCCTAGGTTCGTGGGACCATATCAGATCTTAAGAAAGGTTGGTCCAGTGGCTTATGAGATCGCCCTACCTCCCCATTTAGCGAATCTGCACAATGTCTTTCACGTGTCACAACTGAGGAAATATATGGCAGACCCTAGTCATGTGCTGGATGTAGACGATGTGCAGATCAGGGATGACTTGTCCTTTGAAGCAAAACCAGTCAGGATTGACGATCGGCAAAGTAAACAGCTCAGAGGCAAGACCATCAACATGGTGAAAGTGGTGTGGGATGAGAGATCGGGGGATTCAACTTGGGAGTTAGAAGAACCCATGAGGGAGGCTTATCCATACCTCCTTTCCTTATAATTCAATTTTCGGGGACGAAAATTTTTCTTGATGGGGAGAATGTAAGGACCTGTAAAATTAAATTGGAATAAAAGAGATATATTTTAAATGAATTCTAAGTATGTCTTTATTTAAAATGAAAAGGAAGGAAAGTGTAGTTTGGAAGACTATGAGATCGCCTAGTAGTACATGATCGCCGGTCGCCTGCTACACATGAGCGCCAGGGCGCGAGGCATGCAGGCATCGCGCGGGCGAGAGGCATGCGGGCATTGCCAGGGCGCGAGAGGCATGCGGTCATCGCCAGGGCGCGAGGCATGTGGGCATTGCCAGGGCGCGAGAGGCATGCGGGCTTTGCCAGGGGGAGACATCGGTCGTTCGCCAGCGAGAGGTCATCGGTGGATTGTCTTCGCGCGAGGGGTCATCGGTGAATTGTCTTCGCGTGAGAGGTCATCGGTGGATAGCCTTCGCGCGAGAGGTCATCGGTGGATGGCCCTCGCACGAGAGGTCATCGGTGGATAGCCTTCGCGGGAGAGGTCATCGGTGGATAGACTTCGCGCCTGTGGTCATCGGTGAAAGGTCATCGCGTGACGTCGAGTTACACACAGAGAAGGTGGGACCCAGACTTCCAGCATGGAACGTCCTGCACGCGCGCCACGTAGACAAAAAGAGTGGTTCAGAATAGTGACCTCAGAGTGTTAGCCTGCGCAGAGGCACGCTCAGTAGTACTGTTCAGGGAGTGGTTGTAACATCCCGCCAAAATACTATACAAATGTATATAATGAAAATAAAGGTAACAAATAGATTCTATGAACAAAATATTATATATATATGAAATGTAGTTTCTCCTCACAGGGAGTTTAATACAAATTCGGTCAAATTTTTCCAGAAACATAAACAAAATACAGTAAAAAAACGAAGCAGGCGATCTCCTATCGGAAGAGACCGATCTCCTATCGGACGAGGCCGATCGCCCATCGGGGGACCCAAAAACAGCCGATCTCCTTCCGGCGACCACTTCACTAAGGAGTTCTACTTCCTGGAAGATCATCTGCTCCCGTGTAAGTTATACACGATCATCACAGTTTTAAGAGAACAGCCACAGAACCAAAACACGCAGGGTAAGCTAGATATTTTAAAGAGAGTTTAAATAAGAACATTAAAATCAGAGTAAGCAATTTTCAAGATATTCACGTAAAGCTATAGATTTTCTCAATGCCCTTCACCCGATCACCCAGAAATCACACATTTCACAATATTCACAAGAGTCATTCTATTTCACAAAACTGCATCAAGTGTCTATGAATTTCAAGTTCCTCATTTCACATGTCAGACCACCACTGACCCAGCACACAAGACACTTGACCTACTTCCGGAAGACTCGTGCATTGACTAGACTCAGAGATTCTGCACCTGTCATACAAGCTGTAATGTTTACTAGCTATGCGCATCAACACAATCTCAATCTCAAGTTCACCATTCTCACAGTATGACAGGGTTAATCCACATGACAGGCCGAGCTCGTTCTGTTTCACACGACTCACCCATACATATGAACCTCCTTCGACTCTCAACGCCTGAATAACCTCATCTATATGAATCCATTATCTCAGGAGAGTTAGGATAATCCCATTATAGACATCACCGATCAATGCACATCCTACACGATCTTACACGGTATTTTCTTTCCTGAAAATACTATGCCTCGATCCACATTCACCACATCCAACACATCACATAACACTTAAAGGAATGATTTTAATCACAGCAAAACTCAATCCAAGGTTCTTATTTTCGAATATCTCATTTAAATCTCAACAGTTTCAAAGCAACACCAAAAACAGAGAGTTTCGCAAACAACGCCAAAACCGGCGACCTGGTTCAAAAACAGGGTATTTCGAAGACTGCATTTAAAACCGGCGACCACGTCGCCCAACCCATAGCACAGAGCATTTTACAAGGATGAAAACGAAAACCGGCGACCACGTCGCCCTCACTTCAGAAAATAGCTAAACTATGGCTTGTATTGAAAATGAAGTCTAGCTTCCCTTACCTGGACTTGCGCAAACACCAGGAGCTCCGAAACCCAACGAAGCTTGAACCCTGCCTTGTCTCTGTTTTCAGCGCCTGGTCTGTAGAACTTGCAGAGAACCTCTTAGGTGCTCTAAGGGCAACGTCGCGTGTCGCACTGATGCTGGAGGTTGCCTGAGTCTCAACGCAAGGAAGGGAAGAAGGGAGGGAGGAAGTTTGCACTCACTCTAACACTCTTGAGTCTGTAACACTCTTTGCCTTCCCGCAGTGGCTTTTGAATCCCAGCTTACCTGTCCACGTTTGCTGCTGCTGCCACCCCTTCTGCAGGAAAGTCTGAGAACCACTGCCCTGAACAGTACGACCACTGCTGTCGTTTATGCATGCCAACCACTGCTCTGAACAGTACGACCACTGTTGTCGTTTGTGCATGCCAACCACTGCTCTGAACAGTACGACCACTGTTGTCGTTTGTGCATGCCAACATTCTGATGTCACCACTCTGAATCATCCTTTTTGTCTACGTGGCGCGCGTGCAGGACGTTTCATGCTGAGAGTCTGGGTCCCACTTTACTCTGTGTGAAACTCGACGTCGTGCGATAACATTCCACTGCTGACTCATCCTGGCGAACGACCGATGTCTCCTTCGCCCTGGAAGACGACCGATGTCTCCTTCGCTCTGGAAGACGACCGATGTCTTCCTCTGGGAGACGACCGATGTCTTCCCTGGCGACGCCCTCATAACTCTCGCGCCCTGGCTACGTCCACATGCCTCGCGCCCTGGCGATGCCCGCATGCCTCTCGCGCCTTGGCCACGTCCGCATGCCTCGCGCCCTGGCAATGCCCGCATGCCTCTCGCGCCTTGGCCACGTCCGCATGCCTCGCGCCCTGGCAATGCCCGCATGCCTCTCGCGCCTTGGCCACGTCCACATGCCTCGCGCCCTGGCAATGCCCGCATGCCTCGCGCCCACGCGATGCCTGCATGCCTCTCGCGCCCGCACGATGCCTGCATACCTCGCGCGCCCGCGCGATGCCTGCATGCCTCGCGCGCCCGCGCGATGCCTGCATGCCTCGCGCGCCCGCGCGATGTCTGCATGCCTCGCGCGCCCGCGCGATGTCTGCATGCCTCGCGCGCCCGCGCGATGTCTGCATGCCTCGCGCGCCCCCGCGATGTCTGCATGCCTCGCGCGCCCGCGCGATGTCTGCATGCCTCGCGCGCCCTGGCGACGTCCACCTGGCGCTCATGTGTAGCAGGCGACCGGCGATCTCATAGCCTTCTAAACTTAACTTTTCCTCCCTTTTTGTTTTAAATAAAACATACATAGAATTCTTTTAAAATATAACCCTTTTTATTCCAATTCAATTTTACAGGTCCTTACATTCTCCCCAACAAGAAAAATTTTCGTCCTCGAAAATTGAATTATAAGGAACGAAGGTATGGATGGGCTTCTCTCGTGGTTTCTTTTATTTCCCATGCTGGATCACCCGATCTGCACGTCGTCCACTTTTAATACGTGACTAGGGTCTGTAAGATACTTCTTCAGCTGCGAAACGTGAAAGACATTGTGCAGATTCGCTAAATGGGGAGGTGGGGCGATCTCATAGGCCACTGGACTGATCCCCCTTAGGATCTGATATGGCCCAACAAACTTAGGGGACAGCTTCTTTCATCTGATCGCCCATCCTACACCCTTGGCTGGTGTCCTCCCCCATAAAGACATGATCCCCAGCAGCAGACTTCAAAGGTCTTCTCCTCTGATCTGCATAGGACATCTGTCGACCTTGAGAAACTTTCATTCTGCCTTGCATCAGTTTTACCTTCTCGGTTGTCTGTTGAACCAACGCTTACTACTCCAATACTTCATCAAATTCCATTCTCCTTCCCTGCATATGGAGTATGCTGTTCCATTGAGCGCCAACTCCAGTACTCACACTCTACTTCCAACCCTGAAGACTTGGTCGAGCAAGTCCAGAGCTAATCCCTTAACAGAACCAGGACTAGTCCCTTGTAGAGAAAAAGTGAGCAAGATCCCTTCATCGGAAGGAAAAGGGCAGCTGACTACTGCTCATGCCCCCTAGCCAATTCAAACTAGGATCCGAAATATCCTTCTAGGAATCAACTTCCGCCTCTTGATCAAAACCATCCATCGACTTCCCACTGCTGATCTAATTCTCACGCTCCCTAAAGGAATACCTTTGGTTCACCACTATGCTACATAACTCTGCACCTTATAAAGACAAAGTTCTTGTTGCTGTTACTTTCCAAATCATCACTATGACTTCTTTTGCCAACTCGGCTTCCTGTTCCCATCATTTCCTCTTTGTTCAATGTATACATTGGATGCATTGATTTGGGTTCAGGTGCCTATCCGAAAAGGTATACAAGAATGAACGCACCATATATCTCAACCACCACCATGTAAGTAGTGGAGCCGATTGGAAAATTTCCTCTGCATCCAGAATTTTCTTTCTTAAGGACAACTCTATTCCTCTTCTCCAAGATACAACAGACTATTGCCATCCACATTCCCTTCCACACCTGATTCTACTTGGATGACATACGTATAAGATAAAAGTTCTCAAGGTGGGACCTCAAATTCTTATGTCGCACAAATAGAACACTTATCCACTTGAAGCACATAAACCAGCCACGTTGCTTTAAAGTTAGAGTTAGTGGCCCACGCATCCTCCTGAAATCTCATACCCCCTCCGCCTCCAACTTTCCAAACAGTGACTTTTTGGGACTAACCATCATCTTCACCTTCCTCGCACATCTTACGTACATCTCTCCACCACCACAATTGATATTTCGAATGAGTTCGGCTTCTCCCAAGTTCCGAGTCATATTTGGATACAAGGATATCTTTCCATTTCCCTTTCTCATCACTCCTCATCCACCATTTCCATACTCATCTTCCACATCACGATCCACAAAACAGCATCCATTCTGCGTGATGCTTCATCTCTTCTCCCAGTAACTTCTCTACTTGGTATTTTTCAGCAAATTTCTCTGTCTAATTGAACTTTAGGCATAAATACAATATCTCCTCTTTCCTTTTAAGCTTGTGGTTAAGCTAGAGTCATCTCATGCTGTTTCATCGACATAAACATCTTCCAAGCTTCAAATAAAAGAAAATTCATCTTTCATTCTTGGAACTTAACCCCGGTACTTCCCATGGATACACATGCTTAAGTCTTTAAACCCTCAACATTCTGCTTATATACTCTCCATAACTTATATGTAGCTGAACTTAAACCTTGGTACACTAAATCTAAATTACACTTCCTTCTTTAATTCCATCAACTCAGCTGGAGCCATTGCCACCGGTCCAGCTCCAGGCACCAAAACAATGGAGAATTCCACTTCCCTCTTAGGGGGTAACCCAGGTATCTTGCTTACGTCCTCTTCATTCTTCACTTCCAACCGAGCTAGCATCACGAAGCACCTCGCCATCTGGCTCTTGGAGATCTGGAAACGCTAACTTCTGATTACCGCGGACTACGAGAACGTGATTGGCAGCTAGCCAATCCATTCCCAGGATAACATCCAGATCCTGAAGAGGTAGGCAGATCAAGTTTACTTTGAATCTGCGTCCCTCTACCATCACTGGACATTTGGGGCAAACCGTAGAGGTCAACACCTGTCCTGATACAGGTGTATAGACCAACAGTTTCAAACGGTAACTCCTTCACTAGAAGGCCCAACTCGGCTACACACAAGCTTGACACAAAGGAGTGTGTCGCTCCAGAATCAAACAAAATTCTATCGCATCTACTAGCTATAGAGCAACATTCTGTACTAAGTTACCTGACTGAGATGCCTCCACTCCAGACATGGCAAACACTCTCCCTGCTGCCTGAGGTCGACTGCCTCCATTCCACAACTGTTGGGATCCACTGGGTTGAGTCATCCTATTCTGGGTAGGACAATCTCTAGCAACGTGTCCCGTCCTTTGACAGGCAAAACATCTTCTCTCTGAATCTCTCTTGGGGCACACTTTGACTGTGTGTGGTCCACCACAGTGGAAACATTTAAGTTTCCAGGGTTGTTGCTGCTGAAACTGGGGCGGTGCTGCTTCTGCCCTATGCTGTGGGGGTCTCGAATAAGGCTTGCTTTGTGGGTGCTGCACCTTGGCCTTCCCACTGGAGGGACCCCCTGGGTGTGATCTGATTACTCTGGAACCACCCCTCTCCAGGGTCTCCACCCTCTTTGCCTTCTCCACTAAGGCATGGAACTCCCTGATCCACTGATCTGGTTGGTTCGGAGAAACGTTCCCACGGAACTGGGTTGGGTTGTGCCTCATGAACTCGGTCATCCCCATCTGCTCCCGAGGCTGATTGACATGGGAAGCTGTTGCAGCCGATCCAGCAGTTTCCAAATGATTCATTACAGCCTGATGAATCTGGGCCATTACCGTATTCTGCTGCTGGATGGCAGTTGCCATCATCTCCATGGCCCTGGCGATCTGACCCATCTCTGAAGAAGGTTGGGGAGGGGTAGAAGGTCTACGTGCCATCTCCTTCGTTTTCAGATTTTGAAACTATAAGATTCCTATATTTCCCTACAACTAAAAGAATGAGATCGATAAGAAATCAATTCATTCAAGGGGGTAACAGCTAGACCTTACAAAGGTCAGCATCTCAAAATCATTAAGAATTTGAGCTCATCAACAGAATCATAATGCTTATAACATCAAGCATAACACCAGCACAACTACTGGTATGCAGTCATCAATCCAATCAACCATTTTCAATCATTACAAAGACACTCAAGAAAATGAAATAGCTCACACCAGAATTCAATATATGCCAAACATCAAACCCTTGGAATTAAGATTGAGACCCATCTCGATCCAGTTATGAGTGTGCACCCTCACTACTTTATCAAGACCTTCTCATTCTTAATACTAAGATTTTTAATTAGGACATATATTCACCAAAGCACACACAAAATTTCAATACAAAAACGTTTGAAAACCTTTCACTATAGTTATTATTTTAAACTCAAATAACTTTCATGAGCAGAAGAAACACAATGGATCCACAGCCCTCAGGTCATCCTAAGGACGAACTGCTCTGATACCATTAATGTAACATCCCGCCAAAATACTATACAAATGTATATAATGAAAATAAAGGTAACAAATAGATTCTATGAACAAAATATTATATATATATGAAATGTAGTTTCTCCTCACAGGGAGTTTAATACAAATTCGGTCAAATTTTTCCAGAAACATAAACAAAATACAGTAAAAAAACGAAGCAGGCGATCTCCTATCGGAAGAGACCGATCTCCTATCGGACGAGGCCGATCGCCCATCGGGGGACCCAAAAACAGCCGATCTCCTTCCGGCGACCACTTCACTAAGGAGTTCTACTTCCTGGAAGATCATCTGCTCCCGTGTAAGTTATACACGATCATCACAGTTTTAAGAGAACAGCCACAGAACCAAAACACGCAGGGTAAGCTAGATATTTTAAAGAGAGTTTAAATAAGAACATTAAAATCAGAGTAAGCAATTTTCAAGATATTCACGTAAAGCTATAGATTTTCTCAATGCCCTTCACCCGATCACCCAGAAATCACACATTTCACAATATTCACAAGAGTCATTCTATTTCACAAAACTGCATCAAGTGTCTATGAATTTCAAGTTCCTCATTTCACATGTCAGACCACCACTGACCCAGCACACAAGACACTTGACCTACTTCCGGAAGACTCGTGCATTGACTAGACTCAGAGATTCTGCACCTGTCATACAAGCTGTAATGTTTACCAGCTATGCGCATCAACACAATCTCAATCTCAAGTTCACCATTCTCACAGTATGACAGGGTTAATCCACATGACAGGCCGAGCTCGTTCTGTTTCACACGACTCACCCATACATATGAACCTCCTTCGACTCTCAACGCCTGAATAACCTCATCTATATGAATCCATTATCTCAGGAGAGTCAGGATAATCCCATTATAGACATCACCGATCAATGCACATCCTACACGATCTTACACGGTATTTTCTTTCCTGAAAATACTATGCCTCGATCCACATTCACCACATCCAACACATCACATAACACTTAAAGGAATGATTTTAATCACAGCAAAACTCAATCCAAGGTTCTTATTTTCGAATATCTCATTTAAATCTCAACAGTTTCAAAGCAACACCAAAAACAGAGAGTTTCGCAAACAACGCCAAAACCGGCGACCTGGTTCAAAAACAGGGTATTTCGAAGACTGCATTTAAAACCGGCGACCACGTCGCCCAACCCATAGCACAGAGCATTTTACAAGGATGAAAACGAAAACCGGCGACCACGTCGCCCTCACTTCAGAAAATAGCTAAACTATGGCTTGTATTGAAAATGAAGTCTAGCTTCCCTTACCTGGACTTGCGCAAACACCAGGAGCTCCGAAACCCAATGAAGCTTGAACCCTGCCTTGTCTCTGTTTTCAGCGCCTGGTCTGTAGAACTTGCAAAGAACCTCTTAGGTGCTCTAAGGGCAACGTCGTGTGTCGCACTGATGCTGGAGGTTGCCTGAGTCTCAACGCAAGGAAGGGAAGAAGGGAGGGAGGAAGTTTGCACTCACTCTAACACTCTTGAGTCTGTAACACTCTTTGCCTTCCCGCAGTGGCTTTTGAATCCCAGCTTACCTGTCCATGTTTGCTGCTGCTGCCACCCCTTCTGCAGGAAAGTCTGAGAACCACTGCCCTGAACAGTACGACCACTGCTGTCGTTTATGCATGCCAACCACTGCTCTGAACAGTACGACCACTGTTCTGAACAGTACGACCACTGTTGTCGTTTGTGCATGCCAACCACTGCTCTGAACAGTACGACCACTGTTGTCGTTTGTGCATGCCAACATTCTGATGTCACCACTCTGAATCATCCTTTTTGTCTACGTGGCGCGCGTGCAGGACGTTTCATGCTGAGAGTCTGGGTCCCACTTTACTCTGTGTGAAACTCGACGTCGTGCGATAACATTCCACTGTTGACTCATCCTGGCGAACGACCGATGTCTCCTTCGCCCTGGAAGACGACCGATGTCTCCTTCGCCCTGGAAGACGACCGATGTCTCCTTCGCTCTGGAAGACGACCGATGTCTTCCTCTGGGCGACGACCGATGTCTTCCCTGGCGACGCCCTCATAACTCTCGCGCCCTGGCTACGTCCACATGCCTCGCGCCCTGGCGATGCCCGCATGCCTCTCGCGCCTTGGCCACGTCCGCATGCCTCGCGCCCTGGCAATGCCCGCATGCCTCTCGCGCCTTGGCCACGTCCGCATGCCTCGCGCCCTGGCAATGCCCGCATGCCTCTCGCGCCTTGGCCACGTCCACATGCCTCGCGCCCTGGCAATGCCCGCATGCCTCGCGCCCACGCGATGCCTGCATGCCTCTCGCGCCCGCACGATGCCTGCATGCCTCGCGCGCCCTGGCGACGTCCACCTGGCGCTCATGTGTAGCAGGCGACCGGCGATCTCATAGCCTTCTAAACTTAACTTTTCCTCCCTTTTTGTTTTAAATAAAACATACATAGAATTCTTTTAAAATATAACCCTTTTTATTCCAATTCAATTTTACAGGTCCTTACAGTGGTTGGCCTGCGCAAGAGACAACTGTAGTCGTACTGTTCAGGGAAATGTACACTCAGACTTCTCTGCAGAGTGGGTGTGGCAGCTGCTTTTGGTGGATAAGTTGGTTTAAGATGCAGAGACCCACTGCTGAGAGAAAAAAACGTTGCAGCATTCAAAGAGAGAAAGAGTGAGTTACCTCCCTTCTCCTCCAGATATCTCCTTCGTGCTGCGATTCTAGCATCTTCACACAAGAGTACGACGAGCGACGACTACCATTAGAGCACCTGGGAGGTCCTCTGCAAGTCCTTCAAACCAGACGAAAAAAAACAGAGCCAAGGCATTCTTTAAGCTTCGTTGGGTTTCGGAGCTCCTGGTGTTTTGCGCAAGTCCAGGTAAGGGAAGCTAGACTTCATTTTCAATACAAGCCATAGTTTAGCTATTTCTGAAGTGAGGGCGACGTGGTCGCCGGTTTTCGTCTTCCTCTTTGTAAAATGCTCTGTGCTATGTGTTTGGGCGACGTGGTCGCCGGTTTTAAACGCAGACTTCGAAATACCCTATTTTTGAACTAGATCGCCGGTTTTGGCGTTGTTTACGAACTCCCTGTTTTTGATGTTGCTTTGAAACGGTATGAAATTTAAATGAGATATTCGAAAATAAGAACCTTGGAGTGAGCTTTTGCTGTGATTGAAATCTTTCCTTTAAGTGTGGTATGATGTGTTGAATGTTGTGAATATGGATCAAGGCATAGTATTTTCAGGAAAGAAAATACCGTGTAAGATCGTGTAGGATGTGCATTGACCGGTGATTCGTCATGATATCCTGACTCTCCTGATATAATGGAATCATATAGATGAAGTTGTTCGGGCGTTGAGAGTCGAAGGAGGTTCATACGTATGGGTGAGTTGTTTGAAAGAGAACGAGCTCGGCCTGTTGTGTGAATTAACCCTGTCATGCTAGGATGGTGATGATATTGAGATTCATTATACGCTTGTGAATGTGTGTGATTTCACGGCGACCCTGTGAATGTGTGTGATTTCACAGTGGGCAGTATGACAGGTGCAGATCTATGAGTCTAGTCAATGCACGAGTCTTCCGGAAGTAGTGTCAAGTGTCTTGTGTGCTGAGTCAGTGGTAGTCTGACGTGTGGAATGAGGAATTTGGAATTTATAGACACTTGATGCTGTTTGTGAAATAGAACGACTCTGGGAAATATTGTGAAATGTGTGGTTTCTGGGCGATCAGGTGAAGGGTATGAGCAACTCTAAGTTTTACATGGATATCTTGAAAAATGTTTTTACCTTGATTTTAATGTTCTTATTTAAACTCTCTTTAAAATATCTAGCTTACCCTGCGTGTTTTGGTGCTGTGGCTGTTCTCTTAAAACTGTGATGATCGTGTAATTGTTACACGGGAGCAGATGATCTTCCAGGATATAGAGCTCCTTAGTGAGTGGTCGCCGAGGAAGAGATCGCCGGTTTTCTATCTCTTGGTGGTGATCGCCGGATTTATGTCCTGCTGCAGATCGCCTGTTTTGGGCCTTCTGTTACCAGATCGCCGGTTCATGTATGGAGACCGCCGGTCTTGTTGTATTTGGTTGAATTTCGTTTAAATTTTGAAAACATTTGACCTGGTTATGTATTTAACTCCCTAAGAGGAGCAACTTCATTACTTATATATATATATTATCATTCTTCAATATTATTTATTCACCTTTATTTTCATTATACATGTATGTATGGCTTTATTTTGGCGGGATGTTACACACCTCGCTGTACAAAGTCGAGGGAGGACTTTCTCGTGGGTGCACGCTCCCAGGGGGGCGCCAGGCGTGGCTGTCTAAGCGCACACACTGGGTGCCCCCTACCTGCACTGCCTCATCGCGCGTTCACCGACGTCCCGACCGGCGAGGACCTCTTCTTCTAGAATCATACGAGGTGCATGCTAAACGCTCTCGCTGGGAACTTGGGTCCCAACTTAACACGTGTTAGCAAGACCCCGATGACCGTGCACCGACCGAGTACTCACTCTCTACATGCACCGACAGCTGATCGCGGTCTGCATGCACTGATGGCTGATCGCGCTCTACATCCTAGCGCTTATCTAGGGGCTGATCTGCGGGTGGTGGCCACTTGGTAACTCACCACCGATCACCTGGTCTTGCACCTGGGGTAAGGGGAACTTTAAACTGGGAACACTCACACACTTTATGTACTGAAAATCTTTTATTGGGTGGCATCGTTAAAAAGAGTGCCCCTGATCTGCTCAACTGTTTAATACACTAAGTGTGTGTACAGTGCGATAGCGCATCTACTTTACAACTTAACGAAAGTAAGAAAGAAACATGTAGCGTCCTGGGTTCTGGGAATAGTCGTTACGTCCAGAGTCGCCAGCTGACAAGCTCCATTCTCCAACGTCTCAACCACTCTGGATGGGGTCTCCTTTAACCGGCGATGACCGCCCTGGCGATGCACACACGTGGGGCGATCATGCCTTCCGCTTCAGCTCTGGGAGCCCCCCCAGTGTAGCCTCTTCCATCACCTCACCTCCCCAAACACAGGGAGTTCATGCTGCTGGTCGCCTTCCTGGGACCCCGAAGCGCGATCACCTTGTGTCTTCTGCAAGTAATCGGTCAGGAACCCTGTCTCCACCAACTCAGCAAGCTGACGCCCCAACGCCAGGCAGTTACGGAGTGTATGTCCATAAGCTTGATGGAATTCACACCACTCATCCTTCCTCCCTCCAAGTACCCTATCGGTTTTCTCTGGCACATGGAGTCTTGCTACCACAGCAGGGATGGCGATCAGCTCCGCCAAACTTATCATGAAATCATACCTGGGGGGTGCGTTGCTTGCACGCCCCCTGGTCTGGTTCTTCCTTGGTGCATAAGGGCGAGACCTTCTCTGCTCCTTCCCCCCTTCCTTGACCTCATGCACCCGCGCCTGTTGCTGTTGATTTCCCTGACCTCCACGTGGCTTCGACGGTGCAGCACTTCCTCTCTTCTCAGAGACCTCGGTCTCTGCTACTATGTGTGCCACCGCACGTCGCCGTATCTCGGTGAAGGTGGCAGGGTGGCTCCAGATGAGCGATTCACTGAAAGGACCAGGGAGGACACCTCTCTTGAACGCATGCACCAGTATGTCCTCGTCCTTGCTGGGCAATCTCACCACCTGCGCCCCAAAGCGATTGAGGTAGTCCCTCAACGGCTCCCCCTGATACTGGCGCACGTCAAACAGGTCGTAAGACACTACTGGCGTAGGTCGGTTAATGATGTACTGCTCCGTGAACAGCTTCGCGAACTGATGGAAGGAAGTGACGTGGCCCTCTGGCAGGCTCACGAACCACTCCATAGCCACTCCGCTCAGCGTGCTCATGAACATCTTGCAGTACACAGCATCTGAACCTCCAGTCAGCATCTTCTGAGTGTGGAAAGCTGTCAGGTGTGCTTCTGGATCTTCCGCCCCCGTGAACTACGCTTTCAGTCCCACCAGATTGGGAGGCACCACCGTGTTCATGATTTCGGGGGAGAAAGGCATAGGGAATGCTCTCGGAGGCGACGGTGGCATCGATGTCCACTCTTCAGCTGCGCGCTCCTTCTGCTCCTACAATTCCCTACGCAGCTCTTCATTCATACGGTTCAACTCTTCGTTTCTTCTTTGCGATGCAGTGAGCTCTGCACGCATCCTCTCTTGCTCAACTCTCGATTCCGCGACGCTATCTTGCAGCGCGCGCATCATCTCCACTACCTGCGCCATGGTAACAGCTCCTTCTTCAACAGATGACGCAGGTGAGGTTTGCCTGGTTCTTCTACTCATCTCCTCTGCACTTCGACGTAACTTCAAGAAACCTCGACGAAATGATCAAGAAGCTCCAAGAAACTTCAAGAAACTTCAAGAACTGCGATGTGGATGGGAACCAGATTTACACGCGCCCCACGGTGGGCGCCAAATGTTTCGGCCGCTTGACTTGAACGTGGAGGGCTGCCTCGTCACTCCTTCGTCTAGCCCTCTGTTCTACAGGAACACTCCAAGAACCACCGCCGGAACTCCAAACGCTGCCTGCAAAACACACAGACGGCGCCTCTAGCGGCCGTTGTAGCTCCGACGCTCAAGTCAGGCAACAGGAACACCAAAACTATATCTGAATCTCTCTGTGAGACCCGTGTGTAAGAAACTCTCAAATGTGTAAGCAGTGAGAATCTGTAAAAAAACCTCCCTCTCAATTGCGTTAAGAGTTTGTATATATACCTGAGTATTTCTCTCTCCTGACGGTTATTCCTCTTGACACGTGGGTAACATCTGGTCGTACACGTGTCACCATCTGGAGTATCTGCAGCTGAAACGTTACTTCCACTGTGCCCCTGCGACTAAGTTATCCAAACAGGGAGTAGCTTAGTACGCAGGCTACTCTGGGTGCAACCTTAACATGGCGAGCTGGTTAACCCTGGGCATTGCAGCTCACACTACACATGGTGGCAGATATGCCACTTATCCTCTGTACTTTGACCATACAACAAGTGCTTGCCAAGTCTTCTCAAACACCCGGCGATGTGCTCTTTCGGCGACTTGCTGACCACCTGATCTCCCAACCTTAACACACGGCGATCATGTGCAATCTGGGCGATTACTGATCCATACCGGCGATGACCGACTACTCATCCTCAAGGCGATAGGCGATTACTCACCTCAAGGCGATAGGCGATTACTGTAACATCCCGCCAAAAATACTATACAAATGTATATAATGAAAATAAAGGTAACAAATAGATTCTATGAACAAAATATTATATATATGAAATGAAGTTGCTCCTCTTAGGGAGTTTAATACAAATTCGGTCAAATTTTCCAGAACATAAACAAAATACAGTAAAAAAAAGGACGAAGCAGGCGATCTCCTATCGGAAGAGACCGATCTCCTATCGGATGAGGCCGATCGCCCCTCGGGGGACCAAAAAAACAGCCGATCTCCTTCCGGCGACCACTTCACTAAGGAGCTCTACTTCCTGGAAGATCATCTGCTCCCGTGTAAGTTATACACGATCATCACAGTTTTGAGAAAACAACCACAATAACAGATAAAAGGGTAAGCTAGATAATTTAAAAGAAGTTTAAATCAAGAACATGAAAATCCAAGTAAACCAAGTTCCAAAATATCCATGTAAAACGTAGAGCTGCTCATAGCATTCAGCTGATCGCCCAAAATCACATTTCACAACATTCACCCATAGTCATTCCATTTCACAATACAGCATCAAGTGTCTATCAATATTCAAGTTTCTCATTTCACATGTCAGACTTTCCACTGACTCACCACACAAGACACTTGACACTACTTCCGGATTGACTCGTGCGTTGATTAGACTCAGAGATCTGCACCTGTCATACCACACCACTGTGAAATCCACACAGGGTCGCTGTGAATCCACACAGCATGCGCATATATCATCTCAATGTTACCATAGTTCTCCTGGTATGACAGGGTTAATCCATAGGACAGACGGAGCTCGTTCTTTTTCACACGAGACGCCCATCATATAGACCTCCTTCGACTCTCAACAACTGAGTAACTTCCTCTACGTGATTCCATTACCTCAGCAGAGTCAGGATATCCCCTTAGGAATCACCGATCAATGCACCTACCACAAGATCTTACACGGTATTTTCTTTCCTGAAAATACTATGCCTCGATCCCACATTCACAGCATTCAAAACATCATGCCATACAAAGGAATATTTCAAATCATAGCAACAACCATTTTCAACGTTTCAAACTTTCGAATATCACATATATATTGTATTGAAATCCCAAACAGTTTCAAACAATGTCAAACACAGGTTAGTTCGAAACTCGTATTTAAAACCGGCGACCACGTCGCCCAAACACGTAAAACAGAGCATTTCGAAAAGAAACAGAGAACCGGCGACCACGTCGCCCTCACTTCAGAAACAGCAAACTATGGCTTGTATGGAAAAAGAGGTCTAGCTTCCCTTACCTGGACTTGCGCAACCACCAGGAGCTTCGAAATCCAACGAAGCTTGCAGAATACCTTGGCTCTGTTTTTGCGTCTGGTTTTGAAGGAGTTGCAGAGAACTTTCCCAGGGGCTCCAATGGTGTTGCTTCTCGTCGTACTCTTGTGTGGAGATGCTGAAATCGCAACGCGGAGGAGGTAACTGGAGGAGAAGGGAAGAAACTCACTCTTTCTCTCGTCGAATACAACAATGTTTTCCTTTTCTCTCAGCAGTGGATTTTTGTAACTTAAACCAACTTATCCCTCCAAAAGCAGCTGCCACCACCTACTCTGCAGGGAAGTTTGCGTGCACGCTTCCCTGAACAGTACTACTAAGCGTGCCTCTGCGCAGGCTACGCTCTGAGGTCACTATTCTGAACCACTCTTTTGTCTACGTGGCGTGCGTGCAGAACGTCTCTTGCTGGGAGTCTGGGGCCCACGTTCTCTGGGTATAACTCAACGTCGCGCGATGACCTTTCGCCGATGACTACCAGCTCGAAGAGAAACCACTGATGACCTCTCGCGCGAAGACTACCACCGATGACCTCGCGCGAAGACTACCACCGATGACCTCGCGCGAAGACTACCACCGATGACCTCGCGCGAAGACTACCACCGATGACCTCGCGCGAAGACTACCACCGATGACATCTTCCTGGCGAACGACCGATGTCTTCCTCTGGGAGACAACCGATGTCTTCCCTGGCGACGCCCTCATAACTCTCGCGCCTTGGCCACGTCCACATGCATCGCGCCCTGGCAATGCCCGCGTGCCTCGCGCCCGCGCGATGCCTGCATGCCTCTCGCGCCCGCGCGATGCCTGCATGCCTCTCGCGCCCGCGCGATGACGTGTAGTCTAGGCGACCGGCGATGATGTATAAACAAGGAACTCTTATAGTTTTTTCTAGACTACACTTTCCTTCCTTTCTATTCTAAATAAAAACATACTTAGAATTTATTTAAAATATAACTCTTTTATTCCAATAAATTTTTCAGGTCCTTACAATTACTCATCATCACAGGCGAGAGGCGATTACCATTCTGAGTGATCACCTCCCTGATTCGCCTGCTATCCTCTACCACGTGTTACTCTGTGAATGGTCCACGTGGTCAACTGCTGCTGATGTCATCGACTACCGATGACCGACCGGAACAGAGGTAAAGCAAGGGAAAACAACAATTTTACACAAAAATATACACAAATACTAAAAGGACCTATAACTGAAGGAATGCATAGAATAGGTCTTTAAATTTTTGTGCATAAAAATAGTTGACCTAATTTTTCTTTGTATTTCTTTGAGTAGATTAAATTCGTCTTAGTCGATGAGTGTGTCTTCAAGGTTCAAAGTGCCAAGAAGCCTCATCTTAGGAAACACCTAGTTTAAAAGCTTTCTAATTAGCAATTTCTTTCAAGTGTTTTATTGCTTTGCATTGTTTTTCTTGCATAAAAATTTGTTTTCATATTTGATTGTGCTATAAGTAAATTGCTTAGAGAAAGGTTTGAGAAAGTTTTGTGGGATAGTATTTGGCAAGGAAAGGCTTGGTACTAAAGAGATCCTAGTGATCCACCTCCCTTTCCTGGGAAATTACCTACTTCACTCCACCTATCTTTCTTTTTGGAAATTATTTTTATCACATAAATCTAAACATGTCTACTCATTCTTCAAGTCACAGTGAAAGTAATAGAAAATCCACAAAATCTCTTTTGAAACAATTGGCTAGAGATTTCAATCACTATCACTAAGACAATTGCAACATGAGTGATGTGAGTTGATTTTAGGATTGCACATTTTAATTGGTTGCTCTTGTTTATTATTTTTTATTTTTAGCAGTGCAAGGTGAGAACCCAAAGAAGATCCCCACTAGACACGAACTTAACCAAGTTGTTAAGTAAGTGTGAAGGTTCACTTCTAAAGGGCAAAAGGAAAAACACAAATATATGGTGATTATGATGGAATGGGTGGAAATTAAAGAACAAAGGAAGTAAATGATGAATGAAGATGACCAAGTGATAAAGACATAATCAATAACATCGAAAGGAATGGTAAAAGGCGTGATGAAAGGATGGAAAAGAGATAAGGTGAAGGATGCTTATGGAGAATTGGAGAGGATGATCACACCACTTTGGAGGGTGGGAAACTACAAGATAAGTGAAGGAAGAGACGCCACTTGAAATGCTCACACACTCAAGATAACACCCAAAACCATTTAGGAGACTAAGCTCACTAATCACTCAAGTAGAGTTTCTTTACTATATTCCAAATCTAGGTGAAAATACATGGAGGAAGGCACCCTTTATATAGGAAGGAGTGACTTGGAAAGTAAGATGAGTGAAGGGTAGAAAGGGAAGGGGAGAGGGGCAGCCTAGGGTGTTGACCATGCTAAAAAAAATCCCTTAGGCATATCTTCAGAAGTTAGGTTAAAAATCCTAATCTAGGTGCATGTGTCATGAAAAGTGGGCTTGGAACAAGCCCATTTTGCTAAGTACACTCCTATTTATGCTATGTAAACCTACTCTAGCTTATTCTTCTATTTAGACCGCTAAAGTGAGCCCAATTTATTTACAAACATTTTCTCTTGTAAAAAGACAAGAAGAAAGAACATTTGATGCTCTGGTTTATGCCTGGTTCTTCTTTTGTTGAGGTATTTCCGACATTTGGTGGGGCCTTGTCTTGGATGCGGAGATGACTTATCAAAGTGTGAAGTGTCTCTTGTGTCCTTGGTCATCTTCTTGGCTATTTGGGTTGTATGAATGAGGCTCAAATCATAGAAGAAAACAAAGAAAGAGATGCCCATCTTTCACTTGTAGAAGAAGAATTGAAGATTGTTAGAGAAATAGATGAATGCATAAAAAAATTTAAAAAAATATATTCACATGCATTTAGTTCTAGGTTGATTGACTCACATGCTGAGGGGAGTCTTAGATTAAATGAATATTATCAACCTCCACCTAGAAGAACTAGAAGAGAAAAACAACCTAAAGAGACTAGGGTAGACCTACCTTATTTTTGTGGAAAGGAAAATGTTGAAACTTACCTAGATTGGGAAATGAAAGTAGAACAACTTTTTGCTTGCCATCATGTTAGTGAGAAAAGGAAGGTACCCTTAGCCACTTTAAGATTTCATGGAAAGGCTATGTATTGGTGGACAGCCCTAAAGAGAGATAGGCACCTCCACAAGGACTCTCCCATTAAATATTGGAATGACCTTAGGGGAGCTTTGAGACGTCGCCATAGTCCTTCTTACTACAATAAGGAGTTAATGGACAAGCTCCAAAGACTCCAACAAAAGAACATGAGTGTAGAGGAGTATAGGCAAAAGATGGAGCTTTACATGATGAGAGCCTCTATTAGAGAGAAAGAAACGACCACCATAGCAAGGTTCCTTAGTGGTTTCAATCTTGAGATAAGAGATAAAGTAAAACTCTTGCCATACATGGACTTGAATGACTTGATACAACTTTGTATAAAAGTTGAACAACAAATTTTGAGAAAAGGGTCAAGTCGCAAGGAGAGCTCTTACTCTAACTCTTATCCCAAGGAAGAGTATAAAAAAGAAAGGGAGGATAGTTTCTTAAAAGATAAACCCAAAAATATAGGAAAAAATGGGTCTACCCCGCAAACCTGCAATAGAGACATCCAATGTTTTAAATGTCTTGGTAGATGTAACGCCCCTCAAAGTCTTTTCATATTTATATAATAAAATAAGCGTAGACATTAATTTATAAAAAAATCAACATATGTATATATATTGAAAATTCATCATCCCATACATTGTATCTCAAGAAGAAACGTCCCTCTTATGGGGGTTTTAATACATTCCATCAACTGTTTCGAAATAGAACCAAAATACAGCATAAAAAGAAAACAGGCGATCTCTTCCTCCAACTGCTCACTGAGGAGCTCGACTACCTACAACATCATCTACTCCCGTGTAAAATACACGATCATCACAGTTTTAAGAAAAACAGCCACAGAACAAAACACAGGGTAAGCTAGCTATTCTAAAACTTGAAGTACGAAACTTTAAAATCAATATAAAACAGATTTAAAACACCCACGTAAAATCCATCAATTTTCCCATTCATTTCACACACTTCACAATTTCATCAAGTGTTATTTGTTTCACATAAACCATCAAGTGTCTATCAAATTTCAATAATTCTCTTTCTCACGTCAGACTTCCACTGACTCACCACACATAGACACATACCACACCACTGTAAAGTCCACACAGGACAGTTAGTGAAGTCCACACAGGACAGCTCGTGAAGTCCACACAGGACAGCTACTGAAGTCCACACAGGACAGCTCGTGAAGTCCACACAGGACAGCTAATGAAGTCCACACAGAACAGCTCGTGAAGTCCACACAGGACAGCTACTGAAGTCCACACAGGACAGCTCGTGAAGTCCACATAGGACAGCTAATGAAGTCCACACGCGACAGCTCGTGAAGTCCACACAGGACAGCTAAAGATCATCAATTCATCCAATGCACCATACAACACTTAAATGAACGATTCCAACCACAGCAACAATCGTATCAAGGTTCAGATTTTCCAATATCACATGCATTTCAAATATCAATCTCAAACAAGTTCAAAGCGACATTAAAATAGGGGATTTTGAAAACAACATTAAAACCGGTGATCACGTCGCCCCACACATAAAAACAGAGCATCGTGAAAAAGAATATGAAACCGGCGACCACGTCGCCCTCACTTCAGAACCTACTCGCCTAAAGTTTTTTATAAACGAAAATGCTAGCTTCCCTTACCTGGACTAGCGTAAACTTCACTAAGAGCTCCAACCCAACGAGATTCAAGGATGCCTTAACTCTGTTTTAGCGCTTTGAGCAGAAAACTTGCAGAGCACAACGTCAGGAATCCAGGGTAGTCGCCGATCTTCAACTGGTTCGCTAGGACGTATGAATGGAGGGAGAAGGAGAGGAAAGGAACAGGGAACCAACGCTAACTCTCTCAATCACTCTCGAACCACAACAACGTCCACTGCCTCTCAGGAGTGAGTTTTGAATCTAAACCAACTTGCCCAGAAATGCCGCTGCCACCACCCACTCTGCAGGAAAGCTTGCGTGCACACTTCCTTGAACAGTATGACCACGTGGGTTTCTGCGCATACCAACTCTCTGATGCTAACTATTCAGAAACACCCTTTTTTTCTACGTGTCACGCATGCAAAACGTCTCATGCTGGGAGCCTGGGTCCCACCTTATCTGTGTGAAACACGACATCGCGCGATAACCTTCCACCGATGACTGCTCGCGCGATGACTATCCACCGATGTCTCATCCTGGCGGACGACCGATGTCTCTCCCTGGAAGATGACCGATGTCTCTCCCTGGAAGACGACCGATGTCTCTCTCTGGAAGACGACCGATGTCTCTCCCTGGAAGACGACCGATGTCTCTCCCTGGAAGACGACCGATGCGTCCCTCATCCTGGCGATGACCGTCTGTCTCTCGCCCTGGCGATGACCGTCTGTCTCTCGCCCTGGCGATGCCCGCATGTCTCTTGCCCTGGCGATGACTGATGACATATCGCCACGCCTTGCTGAAGGTTCTTCATCCCACTATGTTACGTCCAAGGTATTACCTCCACATGGCTTGGTGACGTCGGTAGCTTCACATTTCCAAGAATAGATCAACACTACTCCTCGTGCGCCCATGCATGCAACACTAAGGACGATTTCTTATGCTCAAGCATAGAGCTTCGCATGCACAGCGTATCTAAGGCTTAACCCACACCTTGATACGTGTGGTTTTTGGAACCCACTATGGTTGATCCAGCATCTTGACCACATACTAAGTGCATTTTCGGCGATCATGTACACCATAGGCGATTGGCGATCATGTGTACTCTAGGCGACAGGTGATTATGTGCCAAAGAAGTCGGAGATCGCCTCCGTCTTCAACAACGGCGATCTCGTCAACTTCTAAGCTACACTTTTCTTCCTTTACTCTTCTTGATCCATATGTCTTCCTCGAGCACACCCACGTGATTACCTCACGATAAAGTCATCGTACCTGACTACCTGGTTAATACAATGGTCAGCCGACCGACCTCTACCAGCTGACCCCAGACCTTGGGCGACATCCGAGGTCCGACTACTACGAAACTTCTATTACCAGCTCTTTGTATTTTAAATAATAACATCTTCTGAAATTATTTAAATATAACACTTTTATTCCAATTAAAGTTTCTAGGTCCTTACATTCTCCCCAACAAGAAAAATTTTCATCCTCGAAAATTGAATTACAAGGAAAAGAGGTAGGGATAGGCTTCTCTCATGGTTTCTTCTAACTCCCAAGTTGAATCCTCTGATCTGTCATTTCATTGGTTGAAGTAGAGACTTGCAGACCAGAAAACCTTTATCAAATACTTGATCCTTAAAACTTCTAATTCCTCTTGTTTTAGATGTCCTTCATTGGCATGAACTAATCTGCAATGACTTGGGTTGACATCAACATTATTATTCTGTCTAGAAACTGCAGAGATGGAGTTTCTTCCAGGATTTTCATTTTTTTTTTCAGTTCAGAAACAATCGGTTTGTAGCTTGACTTCACATTAGGCACCATTTCTTGTCAAACCGATGGTGAAGCAGCAAAAGCTTGAGGGAGCACGGTTTCTTTCTTCAGGCGCCCCTCTGGTTCATTTCTTCTTTGATTACTAATAGCAGATCAGGAAAAACCCACCCCTTTAGCAGATGGTTAGGATTTCAGAGCTGCTAACTCAGGAATTCCAATGGATACATCCATATTAGCATTGCATGGGATCTCAGGGTGCTCAGTATTCAACACACAGATCATAAGTCCCTCACTGTGTTCAAGGTGAGGACTTGTTGCTACAGCTGACGATGCAGCATTGTTTCTAGGATCAGAAACGAAACGCTGACCACCACAACTGCCCATTTAAAGGATTAGCTGCAAATCCCATCCCATTAGAAACACAAGGCACGGAAAGTTCTGCTTCCCCATCCAACTTTCTGCAATTTACTAACATCGCTAGAAGAACTCAACATCATCATAACACGGCTTACCCTTATTCTTATCCATAGCTGTTACCTCCTTCACTTCTACATTCACAGGCAGAACTGCATCCTCATTTGCCAAGTTCAGGAGACTTACGGCATCAGGAGCCTTTAATCTCTACCCACCATTTCCATACTCATCTTTCAAATCACGATCAACAAAACAGCATCCATTCTGCGTGAAGCTTTCTCTCTTATCCCAGTAACTTCTCTACCTAGTATTTTTCAACAAATTTCTCTGTCTAATTGAACTTTAGACATAAATACAATATCTCATCTTTCCTTTTAAGCTTGTGGTTAAGCTAGAGTCATCTCATGCCGTTTCATCGACATAAACATCTTCCAAGCTTCAAATAAAAGAAAATTCATTCTTTCATTCTTGGAACTTAACTCTGGTACTTCCCATATGGATACACATGCTTAAGTCTTTAAACCCTCAACATACTGCTTATTTACTCTCCATAACTTATATGTAGCTGAAACTAAACCTTGGTACAACTAAATCTAACTTACACTTGCTTCTTTAATTCCATCAACTCAGCTGGAGCCCTTCTGTAGGGAGCCATTGACACTGGTCCAGCTCCAGGTACCAAAACAATAGAGAATTCCATCTCTCTCTTAGGAGGTAGTCCAGGTATTTCTTCTGGAAATACATCCATGAAATCCTTCACCACATGTATACTGCCCATATCTTCATCATTCTTCACTCCCCCTTGAGCTAGGATCACAAGGCACGTCGCCCCTTCTTTCAACTCCGACCATACATGCTGAGCAGATATCATGACTCTTGGAGATCTGGAAACACCACTTCCTGCCTACTGCAATCTATGAGAATGTGATTGGCAGATAGCCAATCCATTCCCAGGATAACATCCAGATCCTGAAGAGGTAGACAGGTCAAATTCACTTTGAACCTGCGTCCCTCTACTATCACTGGACATTCAGAGCAAACTGGGGAGGTCAAAACCTGTCCTGATGCAGGTGTAGAGACCAACCGTTCAAATGGCAGCTCCTTCACTAGAAGGCCCAGTTCGGTTGCACACCGATTTGACACAAAAGAGTGTGTCGCTCCAGAATCAAACAAAACTCTAACGTATCTACCAGCTATAAACAAGCACCTTGTACTAGGTTACCTGACTGAGATGCCTCTGCTCCAGACATGGCAAACACTCTCCCTGCTGCCTGAGGTTTACTGCCTTCGTTCCTCAACTGTTGGGAACCACTGGGTTGAGTCGCCCTATTCCCGTTAGGACACTCTCTAGCAAGGTGTCCCGTCTCTCGGCAGATGTAGCATCTTCTCCCTGAATCTCTCTTGGGGCACACATGGGATGTGTGTGGTCCACCACAATGGAAACATCTGAGTTTCCAGGGCTGTTGCTGCTGGAACTGGGGCGGTGCTGCTTCTGCCCTATGCTGTGGAGGTCTCGCATAAGGCTTATTCTACTGTTGCTGCACCTTGGCCTTCCCACTGGAAGAACCCCCTGGGTGTGACCTGATCACCCGAGAGTCCCTCTTCTCCAGTGTCTCCACCATCATCGCCTTCTCCACTAAGGCGTGAAATTCTCTTATGCACATAGGTGCTATGGTCCTCTTCAGCTCATGCTTCAGTCCTTCTTCAAATTTCCTACACCTCCAAGCCTCAGAGGTCGCCTGGGTATAGAATCGGGCGAGGTACTCAAACCGAGCAGCATAAGCATTCACTGACATCTCCCCCTGCTCCAATCTGAGGAATTCTGCTTCCTTCGCAAACCTTGCACTATCTGGGAAGTATTTTTCCAGAAATCTCACCCTGAAGCTCTCCCAGTCTAAAACATCAGCTCTGGCTTCCATCATCTGTTGACTTCCCATCCACCAGAACTCGGCTTCTCCAGATAGCAGATAGATGGCGAATACCAATTTCTTCTCTTCAGGGCAGGAGGTCGCCCTAAAGATTTTCTCCAACTCCCTGACCCACTGATCTGCTTGATCAGGGGTAACATTCCCACTGAACTTGGGTGGGTTGTGCCTCATGAACTCGGTCAGTCCCATCTGTTCCTGAGGCTGACCGACGTGGGAAGCTGTTTCAGCCGACCGAGCAGTTTCCCAATGGTGCATTGCAGCTTGATGATTTTGAGCCATTGCTGCATTCTGTTGTTGGATGGCAGTTGCCATCATCTCAATAGCCTTGGCAATCTGGCTCATTTCCGAAGAAGGTTGGGGAGGGGTAGGAGGTCTACGTGCCATCTTCTGTGTAAGATTAGGAAACTATTATTCTCTAATCATATTCCTATAAAATGAACTTGATAAGGAATCAATTCATTTAGAAGACCACATCTAGGTCTTACAAAGGCCAGCATCTCAAATTCATCAAGAATTTTGAGTTTATCAGCCGATCATGATACTTACAGCAGCAAGCATAACACCAAAACAGCCACTGGTATAAAACCATCAATCCAAACAACCACTTTCAATCAATTACAAAGACACTCAACAAAGTGAAATAATTCACACCAGAATCCAATGTATGCTAAACATCAAACTTTCAGAACTAAGATTGAGAATCATCTTGATCCAGTTATGAGTGTGCACCCTCACTACTTTATCAAGATCCTTTCATTCTTAATACTAAAATTTTCAGTTAGAGCATATATTCACTACAGCACACACAAAACTTCAATAAGAAAACCTTCAAAACCTTTCACTATAGCTTTTATTTAAAACTCCAATAAAATTTTGTGAGCAAGAGAAACACAATGGATCCACTGCCCGTAGGTCATCCTAAGGACGAACTGCTCTGATACCATTAAATGTAACTCCCCTCAAAGTCTTTTCATATTTATATAATAAAATAAGCGTAGACATTAATTTATAAAAAAATCAACATATGTATATATATTGAAAATACATCATCCCATACATTGTATCTCAAGAAGAAACGTCCCTCTTACGGGGGTTTTAATACATTCCATCAACTGTTTCGAAATAGAACCAAAATACAACATAAAAAGAAAACAGACGATCTCTTCCTCCAACTGCTCACTGAGGAGCTCGACTACCTGCAACATCATCTGCTCCCGTGTAAAATACACGATCATCACAGTTTTAAGAAAAACAGCCACAGAACAAAACACAGGGTAAGCTAGCTATTCTAAAACTTGTAGTACGAAACTTTAAAATCAATATAAAACAGATTTAAAACACCCACGTAAAATCCATCAATTTTCCCATTCATTTCACACACTTCACAATTTCATCAAGTGTTATTTGTTTCACATAAACCATCAAGTGTCTATCAAATTTCAATAATTCTCTTTCTCACGTCAGACTTCCACTGACTCACCACACATAGACACATACCACACCACTGTAAAGTCCACACAGGACAGTTAGTGAAGTCCACACAGGACAGCTCGTGAAGTCCACACAGGACAGCTACTGAAGTCCACACAGGACAGCTCGTGAAGTCCACACAGGACAGCTAATGAAGTCCACACAGGACAGCTCGTGAAGTCCACACAGGACAACTACTGAAGTCCACACAGGACAGCTCGTGAAGTCCACACAGGACAGCTAATGAAGTCCACACGGGACAGCTCGTGAAGTCCACACAGGACAGCTAAAGATCATCAATTCACCCAATGCACCATACAACACTTAAATGAACGATTCCAACCACAGCAACAATCGTAACAAGGTTCAGATTTTCCAATATCACATGCATTTCACATATCAATCTCAAACAAGTTCAAAGTGACACTAAAACAGGGGATTTCGAAAACAACATTAAAACCGGCGATCACGTCGCCCCATTCATAAAAACAGAGCATCGTGAAAAAGAATATGAAACCGGCGACCACGTCGCCCTTACTTCAGAACCTACTCGCCTAAAGTTTTTTATAAACGAAAATGCTGGCTTTCCTTACCTGGACTAGCGTAAACTTCACTAAGAGCTCCAACCCAACGAGATTCAAGGATGCCTTAACTCTGTTTTAGCGCTTTGAGCAGAAAACTTGCAGAGCACAACGTCAGGAATCCAGGGTAGCCGCCGATCTTCAACTAGTTCGCTAGGACGTATTAACGCAGGGAGAAGGAAAGGAACGGAACAGGGAACCAACGCTAACTCTCTCAATCACTCTCGAACCACAGCAACGTCCACTGCCTCTCAGGAGTGAGTTTTGAATCTAAACCAAGTTGCCCAGAAATGCCGCTGCCACCACCCACTCTGCAGGAAAGCTTGCGTGCACACTTCCTTGAACAGTATGACCACGTGGGTTTCTGCGCATACCAACTCTCTGATGCTAACTATTTAGAAACACCCTTTTTGTCTACGTGTCGTACATGTAAGACGTCTCATGCTGGGAGGCTGGGTCCCACCTTATCTGTGTGAAACACGACATCGCGCGATAACCTTCCACCGATGACTGCTCGCGCGATGACTATCCACCGATGTCTCATCCTGGCGGACGACCGATGTCTCTCCCTGGAAGAGGACCGATGTCTCTCCCTGGAAAACGACCGATGTCTCTCCCTGGAAGACGACCGATGTCTCTCCCTGGAATTCGACCGATGTCTCTCCCTGGAAGACGACCGATGCGTCCCTCATCCTGGCGATGACCGTCTGTCTCTCGCCCTGGCGATCCCCGCGTGTCTCTCGCCCTGGCGATGCCCGCATGTCTCTCGCCCTGGCGATGCCCGCATGTCTCTCGCCCTGGCGATGACTAATGAAATATCGCCACGCCTTGCTGAAGGTTCTTCATCCCACTATGTTACGTCCAAGGTATTACCTCCACATGGCTTGGTGACGTCTGTAGCTTCACATTTCCAAGAATAGATCAACACTACTCCTCGTGTGCTCATGCATGCAACACTAAGGACGATTTCTTATGCTCAAGCATAGAGCTTCGCATGCACAGCGTATCTAAGGCTTAACCCACACCTTGATACGCGTGGTTTTTGGAACACACTATGGTTGATCCAGCATCTTGAACACATACTAAGTGCACTTTCGGCGATCATGTACACCATAGGTGATTGGAGATCATGTGTACTCTAGGCGACAGGCGATTATGTGCCAGAGAAGTCAGAGATCGCCTCCGTCTTCAACAACGGTGATCTCGTCGACTTCTAAGCTACACTTTTCTTCCTTTACTCTTCTTGATCCATATGTCTTCCTCGAGCACACCCACGTGATTACCTCACGATAAAGTCATCGCACCTGACTACTTGGTTAATACAATGGTCAGCCGACCGACCTCTACCAGCTGACCCCAGACCTTGGGCGACGTCCGAGGTCCGACTACTACGAAACTTCTATTACCAGCTCTTTGTATTTTAAATAATAACATCTTCTGAAATTATTTAAATATAACACTTTTATTCCAATTAAAGTTTCTAGGTCCTTACAGTAGAGGTCATATAGCATCCTAATGCTCAAATAAGAGAACTGTGATATTAAGAGGGAGGGATGAGTATAACAACCAAGATAATGAGTCTAGTGGGGGAGAAGAAAAAGAAAAGAGTGAGGGGGCATATCCTTATGAGAGGGAATTAATGATTATTAGAAGCACCCTCAACAATCAACCTAGTCTGAACCATGAAACACAAAGAGAGAACATCTTTCATACAAGATGTAAAGTTTTAGAAAACCTTTGTTCTCTCATTGTGGATAGTGGATCTTGTTGCAATTTTTGAATCCATCCAAGTTTTGTCAAGTCATGTTTCTCCTTGATTTTAGATTGATTCATTTAGGTGGCACTTTAGAGTTAAGATTGAGATTAATTAGCAATTAAGGTGAGAAACCTAAAGGAAAATCCCAACTAGACATTAACTTAACCAAGTGGTTAAGTAGATGTGAAGGTTCATTTCAAAAAGGCAAAAGGAAAAGACATGGATTAAGGTGATTATGATGCAAAACCGAAACTTAGAATTTAGAAAGGAGAAAAGGAATGCATCAATGGTGTACAAGTCATTCCAAATGATGCTTCCAACTCACAAAGGAGTCTCCAAAACCGAGAACAAGATTAAAGAACAAAAGAAACTAAAGACATAAAATTGGAATGGAATAATGAAAGAGATGATGAAAGAAAGAACTTATGGAGGTGGAGCAATGGTGTATCACGCCACTTGATAGCATGGAATCACCAAGATAAGTGAAGGGAGGCCGCCACTTGAGAGCATCATCACCCACAAGATAAGACCAATTTTGGAGGAGCTCACTCACTCACAATTCACACAAGAATTTGTGTATAGTAACTTTACTCTAATTTTCAACTTATGAATACATGAGGTAGGCGTCCCTATTTATAGATTTAGGACCCTTGGAAAGCAAGCTTAAAGGGTAAAATGGGAAAAGGGAAAAAAGTGGGCAGCCATAGGGTTTGACTAAGTCAATCCCGTATCCTAGGCTTATCCTTCTAGAAACTAGGTCAAAATGCTTTCAAATGGGCTAGAAACAAGCTAAATACTACCCACACCCCTTACTATGCTAAAGGTACTTTATCCTAGCTTATTTCTACTATTTAGACCCCTACAAATGAGCCTAAATTATTTACAACATTTTCTAAATATTTAAGAACACTAGCAGGAAGAATTTGAGATGCTCTGGCTCATGGCTTCTTCTTCTACTGATATTGTCTTGATGTTTGTTGAGCCTTAGCTTTGTATTTTGAGATGAGTACCCTTTTTGGATTTTGCTTGAAGTGTCTTTAGTCATCTTTGGGTTTGTATCAATTTTGTAGTCCACGTAACATGAATCAAGTGAATCAAATATAAATCATATGATTCACGATTTATGACAAAAAATCGTGTATGTTGTGGCGATTATTTGTATATAATGTCATTTAGAAATGTTGTTATTTATGCGTCTATTAAGAACCGCAGTAACACCTATCATTTACATTTACATCTCGTATAAAGTGGTGTTTTTAAATATGCAATTTATGTTAGTTATAAATATCATATTTTTTTAACTAGTCAAAACAATTTCAACACAAACAACAATGCATCTAAATGCCTCAATTATTATTTCAACTGTTGTAATTCGAGTATCAAATATTATAATTTTTAATCGAACTTGTTTTCATGATTTAATTAAATTTGTTTTCACATTATAATTAACCATGTTTTCATCACTTCATAATTTAATTACATTTATTCATAAATACTAATAAAATAATTTAACAATATACACAAATTTATAATAAAAAAAATTCATTCATTTTCAAAGATCAAAGTTCAAATTCACCTCTCTTGAAAAGTAAACCAAAATATCATTACATGAAATAATAACTTAAAATTTGCATAAAATTTGAAAAGTAAGTATTATTTTTAATGTTTAATACAATATTACAAAATACATCTTTAATATATCTTGTTCACTCAACTTGAAAGTGATATTTGTAAGGACCTAGAAAATTTTATTGGAATGAAAGTGATATATTTTAAGTGAATTCTAAGTATGTTTTTAGTTAAATTATAAAGGAAGGAAAGTGTAGCTTAGAAGTCTACGAGATCGCCGTTGTTGAAGACGGAGGCGATCTCCGACTTCTCTGGTACATAATCGCCAATCGCCTATGGTGTACATGATCGCCGAAAGTGCACTTAGTATGTGGTCAAGATGCTGGATCAACCATAGTGGGTTCCAAAAACCACGCGTATCAAGGTGTGGGTTGAGCCTTAGATACGCTGTGCATGCGAAGCTCTATGCTTGAGCATAAGAAATCGTCCTTAGTGTTGCATGCATGGGCGCACGAGGAGTAGTGCTGATCTATTCTTGGAAATGTGAAGCTACCGACGTCACCAAGCCATGTGGAGGTGATACCTTGGACGTAACATAGTGGGATGAAGAACCTTCAGCAAGGCGTGGCGATGTGTCATCAGTCATCGCCGATATGAGAGGCATCGGTGGATGGTGGATGGTCATCGCGCGACCAGGCATCGGTGGATCTTGTTTCACACAGATAAGGTAGGACCCAGGCTCCCAGCATGAGCGTCTTGCATGCACGACACGTAGTCAGGGAGAGTGCTTCAGAACAGTGGCTCCAGAGAGTTGGTATGGAAAGTGACCCAGAGTTGGTGTACGCAGAGACCCACGTGGCATTACTGTTAGAGGAAATGTACACGCAAGCTTCCCTGCAGAGTGGGTGGTGGCAGCGGCATTCCTGGGAAGGGTGGCTTAAGTTCAAACTTCAGCCTGGATAGGCAAGGATGGAACGCTGCTTGAGTAGAGAGAAATTGAGTGAGTTGGCTTTAGCTCCCTATTTCTTCCCTCTCCTTCTCCATACGTTCAGACGTCCTAGCGCACCAGTTGGCTATCGGCGACTACCATAGAGCACCTGGGAGGTTCTCTGCAAGTTCTCCAAACCGGACACTAAAACAGAGTAAGTCGTTTCGCTCTGTTCTTCGAGTCGATCCTGCACTTGAGAGGGTTGCCTCTGCATAGGCGTTGCATGCAACTCTCTTGACTTCAGGAATCGTCTCTGTTAACGTAGAAATGAGTGGTATAGCTAGTTTTGTGACTAAGGCTCCATGGTGCAGGTTAAGGCATCCTTGAATCTCATTGGGTTGGAGCTCTTAGTGAAGTTTACGCTAGTCCAGGTAAGGGAAGCTAGCTTTATTTTCAAGAAAAACTTAAGCTAGAAGATTTTGATGTTGGGCGACGTGGTCGCCGGTTTCAAATGTTATTACATAATCCCCTGTTTTTTGACGTGATCGCCGGTTTTAATGTTGATTTCGAACTCCCCTGTCTTAGTGTCGTTGAAACTTTTTGAGATTGAAATGTGAAATGCATGTGATATTCGAAAATCTGAACCTTGGAATGATTGTTGCTGTGATTGGAATCGTTCATTTAAGTGTTATATGATGTGTTGAATGTTGTGAATGTGGGATCAAGGCATAGTATTTTCAGGAAAGAAAATACCGTGTAAGATTGTGTAGAATGTGCATTGATCGGTGATTTCTATAATGAGATATCTTGACTCTCCTGATATAATGGAATCATATAGATGAAGTTATTCAGGCGTTGAGAGTCGATGGAGGTTCATATGTATGGGTAAGTGGTTTGAAAGATAACTACTTGACCTGTTGTATGGATTAACCCTGTCATACTAGGAGAGTGATGAGATTGAGATTGAGATTATGTTTATGCGCATAGCTGTGGGAACTTTACAGCAATGTAGTATGACAGGTGCAGATCTCTGAGTCTAATCAATGCACGAGTCTTCCGGAAGTAGTGTCAAGTGTCTATGTGTGATGAGTCAGTGGAAGTCTGACGTGAGAAATGAGAAATATTGAAATTTGATAGACACTTGAGGAGATTGTAAAATATGTGATTTCTTGAGGGATTTTATGTGGGTGTTTTAAATCTTTTTTTTTTTTTTGTTTAAAATATCTAGCTTACCCTGTGTCTTTGTTCTGTGGCTGTTTTCTTAAACCTGTGATGATCGTGTATAATTTACACGGGAGCAGATGATGTTGCAGGAAGTAGAGCTCCTCAGTGAGTGGCCGCCAGAAAGAGATCGCCTGTTTTTCTTTTTATGCTGTACTTAGGATTTATTTTGAAACACTTGATGGAGATGTATTAAAGCCCCTATAAGAGGGATGTTTCTCTTTGAAGATACAATGTATGGGATGATGTATTTTCATTATATATACATATGTTAATTTTATAAATTAATGTTTTACGCTTATTCTAGTATATCAATATGAAAAGGAATTGAGGAGCGTTACACTTAATGGTATCAGAGCAGTTCGTCCTTAGGATGAACTGCGGGCAGTGGATCCATTGTGTTTCTCCTGCTCACAAATTTTATTGGGGTTTTAAATAAAAGCTATAGTGAAAGGTTTTGAAGGTTTTCTTATTGAAATTTTGTGTGTGTTGTAGTGAATATATGCTCTAACTGAAAATTTTAGTATTTAGAATGAAAGGATCTTGATAAAGTAGTGAGGGTGCACACTCACAACTGGATCAAGATGATTCTCAATCTTAATTCTGGAAGTTTGATGTTTAGCATATATTGAATTCTGGTGTGATTTGTTGCGTTTTATTTAGTGTTTTTGTAATTGATTGAAATTGGTTGTTTGGGATTGATGGTTCATACCATTAGCTGTTTTGGTGATATGCTTGGGTAGGTATCATGATCGGCTGATAAACTCAAATTCTAGATGGATTTGAGATGCTGACCTTTGTAAGACCTAGTGTGGTCTCCTAAATGAATTGATACGTTATCAAGTTCATTTTATAGGAGTATGATTAGAGAATAATAGTTTCCTAATCTTACGTAGAAAATGGCTCCTAGACCGCCTACCCCTCCCCAACCTTCTGCAGAAATGAGCCAGATCGCCATGGCCATTGAGATGATGGCGAGTGCTATCCAGCAGCAGAATGCGGCGATGGCTCAGAATCATCAAGCTGCAATGCAGCATTGGGAGACCGCCAGATCGGCTGCAACAACTTCCCACATCGGTCAGCCTCAGGAGCAGATGGGACTGACCGAGTTCCTCAGGCACAACCCACCTAAGTTCAGTGGGAATGCTACTCCTGACCAAGCAGATCAATGGGTCAGGGGGTTAGAGAAAATCTTCAAGGCGACCTCCTGCCCTGAAGATAAGAAGTTGGTGTTTGCCACATACCTACTATCTGGAGAAGCCGAGTTTTGGTGGATGGGAACTCAACAAATGATGGAAGCTCGAGAAGAAGTATCCGAATGGGAGAGCTTCAGGGTGAAGTTTCTGGAGAAATACTTCCCAGATAGTGCAAGGTTTGCCAAGGAAGCTAAATTCCTTAGGTTGGAGTGGGGGGAGATGTCAGTGAATGCTTATGCTGCTCGATTTGAGTACCTCGCCCGGTTTTATACCCAAGCTACCTCTGAGGCTTGGAGGTGTAGGAAATTTGAAGAAGGACTGAAGCATGGGCTGAAGAGGACTATAGCCCCTATGTGCATCAGGGAATTTCACGCCTTGGTGGAGAAGGCGAAGATGGTGGAGACTCTGGAGAAGGGTGAGTCTCGGGTGATCAGGTCACACCCAGGGGGTTCTTCCAGTGGGAAGGCCAAGGTGCAACAGCAGCAAAATAAGCCTTATGCGAGACCTCCACAGCATAGGGCAGGAGCAGCGTCACCCCAGTTTCAGCAGCAGCAACCATGGAAACCCAAATGTTTACATTGTTGTGGACCACACACGCCCAATGTGTGCCCCAAGAAGGCTTCGGAGAGAAGGTGTTTTGCATGCCAAAAGACGGGACACGTTACTAGAGATTGTCCTACCCAGAATAGGATGACTCGACCCAGTGGTTCCCAACAGTTGAGGAATGAAGGCAGTAGACCTCAGGCAACAGGGAGAGTGTTTGCCATGACAGGAGCTGAGGCGTCCCAGTCAGGTAACTTGGTGCAAGATGCTTGTTTTATAGCTGGTAGAAGTGTAAAAGTCTTGTATGATTCTGGAGCGACACACTCCTTTGTGTCAAGTCGGAGTGTGGCCGAGCTGGGCCTTCTAGTGAAGGAGCTACCTTTTGAACTGTTGGTCTCTACACCTGCATCAGGACAGGTTATGACCTCCACAGTTTGCCCAGAATGTCCAGTGATAGTAGAGGGACGCAGGTTCAAAGTAAATTTGATCTGTCTACCTCTGCAGGATCTGGATGTTATCCTAGGAATGGATTGGCTATCTGCCAATCACATTCTCATAGATTGTGGTAGGCAGAAAGTGGTGTTTCCCGATCTCCAAGAGCCAGATGTGATATCTGCTCAGCAGGTACGGTCGGAGTTGAAAGAAGGGGCGACGTGCTTTGTGATCCTAGCTCGAGGGGGAGTGAAGAATGAAGAGGATATGGGCAGTATACGTGTGGTGAAGGATTTCACGGATGTGTTTCCAAAAGAAATACCTGGACTACCGCCTAAGAGAGAAGTGGAATTCTCTATTGATTTGGTACCTGGAGATGGACCAGTGTCAATGGCGCCATACAGAATGGCTCCAGCCGAGTTGGTAGAACTAAGGAAGCAAGTGGAAGAGTTGTTGGAGAAACAATTCATCAAGCCTAGTGTATCTCCATGGGGGGCTCCAGTGCTTCTAGTTAAGAAAAAGGATGGAGGGTCTCGGTTGTGTGTGGATTACAGGCAGTTGAATAAGCTGACCATCAAGAACAAGTACCTTCTGCCTAGAATTGACGATTTGATGGATCAACTGCATGGAGCCTCAGTGTTCTCAAAGATTGATCTGAGAACGGGATACCACCAAATTTTGGTAAAGGCTGAGGATGTTCAGAAGACGGCATTTAGGTCTCGCTATGGACACTATGAGTACGTGGTGATGCCGTTTGGAGTGACAAATGCTCCAGCTCTGTTTGTGGACTACATGAATAGAATTTTTCGTCCTTTCTTGGATAAGTTTGTTGTAGTCTTTATAGACGACATACTTATTTATTCAAGGACCGAGGAAGAACATGAGGAACATCTGAGGACAGTGTTGGAGATTCTGAGGGAGAAGCAACTCTATGCCAAGTTCTCTAAGTGTGAGTTCTGGCTGAAGGAAGTCAACTTCTTAGGACACGTGATATTTGCTCGGGGGATCTCAGTGGATCCAGCCAAGGTAGAGGCAGTGCTGCAGTGGGAACGTCCTAAGACAGTCACTGAGATAAGGAGCTTTGTGGGTTTAGCTGGCTACTATCGAAGGTTTATTGAGGATTTTTCCAAGGTAGTGGCTCCTTTGACTTAGTTGACACGCAAAGATCAACCTTTTGCTTGGACCGACCGATGTGAGCAGAGTTTCATGGAACTAAAGGAAAGGTTGACTAGTGCTCCGGTGCTGGTGATCCCAGATGTGGGGAAACCTTTTGATGTTTACTGTGATGCTTCACATCAGGGCTTGGGATGCGTTTTGATGCAAGAGAAAAGAGTAGTTGCATATGCTTCAAGGCAACTCAAAGTTCATGAGAGAAACTATCCTACTCATGACTTGGAGTTGGCGGCTGTGGTGTTTGCCTTGAAGGTTTGGAGGCATTATCTGTATGGAGCTCGGTTTCATGTGTTTAGTTGTAAGGACCTATAATATATTTGGAATAGAAGTGATAGATTTTAAATAATTTCTGGCTATGTTATTATTTAAAATAAAAAGGACATAAAAATAGAAAATACCATAGTGGTCAGACCTCGGACGTCGCCCAAGGTCTGGGGTCAGCTGGTAGAGGTCGGTCGGTTGACCAGTGTACTAACCAAGTAGTCAGGTGCGATGACTTCATCGTGAGGTAATCACGTGGGCGTTCTTGAAAGGGGGGAGGCACGTGAATCAAGAAGGGTAAGAGATGATCTTGCTGATAAACTCAAAATTCTAGATGATTTTGAGATGTTGACCTTTGTAAGACCTAGATGTGGTCGTCTAAATGAATTGATTCCTTATCAAGTTCATTTTATAGGAATATGATTAGAGAATAATAGATTCCTAATCTTACACAGAAAATGGCTCCTAGACCGCCTACCCCTCCCCAACCTTCTGTGGAAATGAGCCAGATCGCCAGGGCCATTGGGTTGATGGCAAGTGCTATCCAGCAGCAGAATGCGGCGATGGCTCAGAATCATCAAGCTGCAGTGCAGCATTGGGAGACTGCTAGGTCGGCTGCAACAGCTCCCCACGTCGGTCAACCTCAAGAGCAGATGGGACTGACTGAGTTTCTCAGGCACAACCCACCTAAGTTCAGTGGGAATGCTACTCCTGACCAAGAAGATCAGTGGATCAGGGGGTTAGAGAAAATCTTCAAGGCGACCTCCTGCCCTGAGGATAAGAAGTTGGTGTTCGCTACGTATCTGCTATTTGGAGAAGCAGAGTTCTGGTGGATGGGAGCTCAGCAGATGATGGAAGCCAGAGCTAAAGTGTTAGACTGGGAAAGTTTCCGAGTGAGGTTTCTGGAGAAATATTTCCCAGATAGTGCAAGGTTTGTGAAGGAAGCAGAATTCCTCAGGTTGGAGCAGGGGGAGATGTCAGTGAATGCTTATGCTGCTCGGTTTGAATACCTCGCCCGATTTTATACCCAAGATACCTCTGAGGCTTGGAGGTGTAGGAAGTTTGAAGAAGGTTTAAAGCATGAACTGAAGAAGACCATAGCACCCATGTGCATCAGGGAGTTTCATGCCTTAGTAGAGAAGGCAAAGATGGTGGAAACCTTGGAAAGGGGTAATTCTCGGGTGATCAGATCACACCCAGGGGGTTCTTCCAGTGGGAAGGCCAAGGTGCAGCAGCAGCAGAATAAGCCTTATGCGAGACCTCCACAGCATAGGGCAGGTGCAGCAACAACCATGGAAACCAAGATGTTTCCGTTGTGGTGGGCCACATAAAGTCAACGTGTGCTCCAAGGAGAATTCAGAGAAAAGATGCTATAAATGCCAAAAGATGGGACATGTTGCTAGAGAGTGTCCTAACAAGAATAGGATGACTCAACCCGGTGGTTCTCGGCAATTTAGGAATGAAGACCGTAGACCTCAGACAGCAGGGAGAGTGTTTGCTATGTCGGGAGCTGAGGCATCTCAGTCAGGTAACTTAGTACAAAGTGTTTGCTCTATAGCTGGTAGATGCGTTAGAATTTTGTTTGATTCCGGAGCGACACACTCTTTTGTGTCAAGTTTGTGTGTAGCCGAGTTGGGCCTTCTAGTGAAGGAGTTGCCGTTTGAACTGTTGGTCTCTACACCTGCATCAGGACAGGTTGCAACCTCCACAGTTTGCTCTGAATGTCCAGTGATGGTAGAGGGACGCAGGTTCAAAGTAAATTTGATCTGCCTACCTTTTCAGGATCTGGATGTTATCCTAGGAATGGATTGGCTATCTGCCAATCACATTCTCATAGATTGCGGTAGGCAGAAAGTGGTGTTTCCAGATCTCGAAGTGTCAGATGTAATGTCTGCTCAGCATGTGTGGTCGGAGTTGAAAGAAGGGGCAAGGTGCTTTGTAATCCTAGCTCAAGGGGGAGTGAAGAATGAAGAAGATATGGGTAGTATACCTGTGGTGAAGGATTTCATGGATGTATTTCTAGAAGAAATACCTGGACTACCTCCTAAGAGAGAAGGTTTCACGCAGAATGGGTGTTGTTTTGTTGATCGGGATTTGAAAGATGAGTGTGGGAATGGTGGGTTGAAGTAAAAGGCTCCTGATGCCGAAAGTCTCCTAAACTTGGCAAATGAGGATGCAACTCTGTCTGTGAATGTAGGAGGGAAGGAGGTAATGGCCACGGATAAGAATAAGGGTAAGCCATGTTATGATGGTGTTGATTCACTTCCGTTGAGTTCTTCTGGTGATGTTAGTGAATTACAAAAAGTTGGATGTGGAAGTAAAACTTTTTGTGCCTTGTGTTTCTGATGGGATGGGATTTACAGCTAATCCATTAGGTGGCAGTTGTGGTGATCAACATTTCGTTTCTGATCCTAGAAACAATGCTGCATCGTCAGCTGTAGCAACAAGTCCTCACCCTGAACACAGTGAGGGATTTATGATCTGTGTGTTGAATACTGAGCACCCTGAGATCCCATGCAATGCTAATATGGATGTATCCATTGGAATTCCTGAGTTAGCAGCTCTGAAATCCCAACCAGTTGCTAAAGAGGTGGGTTTTTCATAATCTGCTATTAGTAATCAAAGAAGAAATGAACCATATGGGCGCCTGAAGGAAAGAAGCCGTTCTCTTTCAGTCTTTTGCTGCTTCACAATCGGTTCGACAAGAAACGGTGCCTAATGTGAATTCGAGCTACAAACCTGTCAGTTTTGAACTGAAAAGTGAAAATCCTGGAAGAAACTCTATCTCTGCAGTTTCTAGACAGAATAACAATGTTGATGCCAACCCAAATCATGGCGAATCAGTTCGTGCCAAGGATGGACATCTGAAACAAGAGGAATTAGAAGTTTAAGGATCAAATTTTGAGAGGGGTTTTCTGGTCTGCAAGTCTCTACTCCTACCAATGAAATGACAAAATGTGGACCAAAGCCTAAACTGTTCTTTCAGGTCGGTGCTAGGATAGAGGTACTTTGGCAAGATAGTGGCATTAGAGAATGCTGGTTTAGATGAAAAATCTGGAGTGTGTCTCCAAGGCTGCTGAAGGTCCAGTATAATGATTTACTTGATAAAGAGGGACCACAGAAACTAGAGGAATGGGTCCCTTCATCTAGAGGGGCAGCTACTTATTAATTGGGTATGCGATGTTCAGGCCGCTTAACAGTCAAGCCATGCTCTCCTGAATGCCATTCAGGTCGCACTCTTGAGTTTGAATCAGTAGTGGATGCCTAGTGGTGTGATGGATGGTGGGAAGGTGTTGTAACTGCAGCTAATGTCAGTGGCAAATGGATCTTAGTCAGATTGCTCTGCCTTAGAAAGTGAATCATCATACATCCCCAAAGTTGAAGTTGCTAAGAAGGTTGAGCAAGAATCGTTTGGTTTGGAAACCCCTGTGGATCTGGAAAATATGAAGGGAATAACTTTGAGGGAGCCACTCTATGTCGTTCATGAGGACAAGGGTAACAACTCTGGTGGTGGCTGTGATGATGAAGCTGACAAGGCTGTGAAGACACTTCTGGCCTTAAATGAACACAAGGATAATAACTCTTGTAGAGGCAGTGATGATGTTGACAATGAGGAGAAAACCTTTGGAGTTTGTAGTTGGAGATCATGTATTTATGAAAGTGACACTGACCAAGGGTGTAGGACGAGCTATCAGATCAAAGGAGCTGTATCCTAAGTTCGTCGGGCCATATCAGATCTTAAGGACGATCGGTCCAGTGGCTTATGAAATCGCCCTACCTCCCCAATTAGCGAATCTGCATGATGTCTTTCATGTATCACAGCTGAGGAAGTACAGGGCAGACCCTAGTCACGTGCTGGAAGTGGACGATGTGCAGATCAAGGATGACTTGTCTTTTGAAGCAAAACCAGTAAGGATTGACGCTCGGCAGAGTAAACAGCTCAGAGGCAAGACCATCAACATGGTGAAAGTAGTGTGGGATGACAGATCGGGTGATTCAACTTGGGAATTATAAGAAACCATGAGAGAAGCCTATCCCTACCTCTTTTCCTAGTAGTTCAATTTTCGAGGACGAAAATTTTTCTTGTTGGAGAAAATGTAAGGACCTATAAATTATTTGGAATAGAAGTGATAGATTTTAAATAATTTCTGGGTATGTTATTATTTAAAATAAAAAGGACATAAAAATAGAAAATACCATAGTGGTCAGACCTCGGACGTCGCCCAAGGTCTGGGGTCAGCTGGTAGAGGTCGGTCGGTTGACCAGTGTACTAACCAAGTAGTCAGGTGCGATGACTTCATCGTGAGGTAATCACGTGGGCGTTCTTGAAAGGGGGGAGGCACGTGAATCAAGAAGGGTAAGAGAAAGGAAGGTGTAGCTTAGAAGTCAAGGAGATTGCCGTTTTTGAAGAAGGCGGCGGCCTCCGACTTCCCCCGTATGAAATCGCCAATCGCCTATGGTGTACATGATCGTCGAAAAGAGCACATCGCCGTGTATTCGAGAAGACTTGGTAAGCACTTAGTATGTGGTCTAAATACAGAAGATGAGTGATATAGAAGATAGGTGGCATGTCTGCCACCATGAGTAGTGTGAATCGTAATAACACAGACTTAGAGGAATGGGAGGATGAACCTTCAGCAAGGTGTGACGATGTGACATCGGTGACCAGAGTGGGACGATGTGTCCTCGTCACACACAAGGGCGATAAGAGATTGCCAACAGGATGAGAGGAACATCGGTCATCAACCAGGATGGGAGACACATCGGTCGTCTTCCTGAATGAGACATCGGTGGTCTACCAGGGTGAGACATCGGTTGTCTGCCAGGGTGAGACATCAGTTGTCTGCCAGGGTGAGACATCGGTTGTCTGCCAGGGTGAGACATCAGTCGTCTGTCAGGAAGAGGAATCAGTCATCGCCGGTATGAGAGGCATAGTCATCGCACGAGCAGTCATCGGTGGAAGGTTATCGCGCGATGTCGTGTTTCACACAGATAAGGTGGGACCCAGGCTCCCAGCATGAGACGTCCTGCATGCGCGACACGTAGACAAAAAGGGTGTTTCAGAATAGTTAGCATCAGGGAGTTGGTATGCACAGAAACCCACGTGGTCATACTGTTCAAGGAAGTGTGCACGCAAGGTTGCTCAGAGAGTGGGTAATGGCAGTGAAGGCTAAAGAGCCGTTCGACCTTAAGAGCTGAGGGAATCAGCTCATTTAGTTCCCCTTTCTCCTTTCTCCTCCACTCGAAGACGCGGCCATCCTCACGTACCAGTGCTACGATCGGCGACTGCCATTGTCCTCCTGGGAAGTTACTCTGCAAGTTTTCTGCTCAAAGCCCTAAAACAGAGTAAGTCGTTTTGCTCTGTTCTTTGAGTCGAGTCTGAATTTAAGAGGGTCGTCTTTGCATAGGTTGTGCATACAACTCTTTTAACTTCAGAAATCGTCTCTGTTAACGCAGAAAATGAGTAATCTCGTTAGTTTTGTGATCGGGACTCTATGGTGCAGGTTAAGGCATCCTTGAGTTCTCGATGGGTTTGGAGCTCTTAGTGAGATTTTACGCAAGTCCAGGTAAGGGAAGCTAGCATTTTCGTTTATAAAAACTTTAGGTGAGTAGGTTCTGAAGTGAGGGCGACGTGGTCGCCAGTTTCATATTCTATTTCACGATGCTCTGTTTTTATGTGTGGGGCGACGTGATCGCCGGTTTTAATGCAAATTTAGAAATCCCCTGTTTTAGTGTCGTTTTGAAATTGTTTGAGATTGAAAGGTGAAATGCATATGATATTCGAAAATCTGAACTTTGGTATGATTGTTTCTGTGATTGGGATTGTTTAAGAAAAGATTCAAAATATTATATGATGGAATTGTGCTTTTACGTGTGGTATGATGTACTGGATGAATGTGAAAGAGTGATCAAAGCATAGTATTTTCAGGAAAGAAAATACCGTGTGGAGATTTTATGAGGGTGTATTGATCTGTGAGTATCCTGTGAATGAGGCGATCCTGACTCTGCTGATATGATGGAATCACATAGATGAAGTCATTCAGTTGGTGAGAGTCGAAGGAGGTCCATATGTATGGGTAAGTCATTTGAAAGATAACTGACTTGACCTGTTATATGGATTAACCCTGTCATACTGAGAGAGTGATGATACTGAGATTGAGATCGAGATTATGTTTATGCGCATAGCTGTGGGAACTTTACAGCAATGTAGTATGACAGGTGCAGGTCTCTGGATGCTAAGTTCAACGCACGAGTCTTCCGGAAGTAGAGTCATGTGTCTATATGTTACGAGTCAGTGGAAAGTCTGACATGTGAACCATGAGTATTGAATGTATTGAATAGACACTTGACGAGTTTGTGGAATATGGGGATATTGATGGTTGAAATTGATATAGATTATGAATGGTGTGAAGATTTATGCTTTCTATTGATATAAAGTTTCATATTTAAAGTTTTTAAAAATATCTAGCTTACCCTTTGTTTTGTATCGTGGTTGTTTTTCTTAAACCTGTGATGATCGTGTATATTTGCACGGGAGCAGATGAGGTTGCAGGTGGTAGAGCTCCTCAGTGAGCATTTATGGAGGAGGAGATCGCCGGTTTTTGAATGCTGTTGTTTTGTTTTATTTTGAAAACTCCTGTATGGAGATGTATTAAAACTTCCTCGAAAAGGGATATTATTCTGAGGCACATTTGTATTAATGGATGAATTATATTATGTATATACCTATGTTAAATTTTTGATATTATTGTTTCACCTTCATTTTTATTATATAAAAATGAACAATATTTTGAGGGGTGTTACATTAGTGATCATAAGAGCCTGAAATATCTGTTCGATCAGAAGGAATTAAATATGAGACAAAGGAGATGGATGGAGTTTCTAAAAGACTATGATTTCCAACTCATGTATCATCCAGGGAAGGCCAATGTAGTGGCAGTTGCTTTGAGTAGGAAATCAATGCAAGTATCATACATGATGATTGAAGAACAGAAACTAATTGAGCAATTCAGAGACTTAAACTTGGGAGTAGAATTCCATGTTAATCACATTAGTTGTAGTAAACTGGCTATAACTAATGACTTCCTTGGAGTGATAAAGGATAAGCAGTTGGGGGACCCTAATCTGAAGTATGCTGTGGAGTCATTAGGGACCGATCAGGCTAAAGACTTTGTGATGGGAGATGATGGGATCTTGAGATTTAATGGCAGAATTTGCATACCTACAAATGAAGAGTTGAAGAAGATGATCCTAGAGGAAGGTCACAGGAGTCGCCTTAGCCTACATCCAGGCATGAACAAGATGTACCATGACTTGAAGGAGTCATTTTGGTGGTCGGGCATGAAGAGAGACATCGCCCAGTATGTTACTACCTGCTTGACGTGTCAGAAGGCAAAGGTAGAGCATCAAAGACCTGGCGGTTTGTTACAGCAACTGGATATTCCTGAGTGGAAATGGGATAGCATTGCTATGGATTTTGTTACCCATTTACCCAAATCGGTAAGAGGTCATGATGCAATCTGGGTCATAGTAGATCGGCTGACAAAGAGTGCCCACTTCCTTCCAGTTAATTTGAGAATATCCATGGCCAAGTTGGCTCAGTTATACATCAGAGAAATTGTGAGGCTGCATGGAGTGCCTTCCAGCATTGTTTCGGATAGAGATCCCAGGTTCACTTCACGGTTTTGGCAGACTTTACAAGACTCTTTGGGAACTAAGTTGAGGATGAGCTCTGCATATCATCCTCAAACAGATGGACAGTCTGAGAGAACAATTCAGCCCTTGGAAGATCTGCTGAGGACCTGTGTTTTGGACCAATTGGGAAGCTGGGATGAGATGTTGCCACTGGTGGAGTTTACCTATAATAACAATTATCATGCCAGCATTGGGATGGCACCGTATGAAGCTTTGTATGGAAGGAAATGCAGAACTCCATTGTGTTGGTACCAGGAGGGCGAAGCTGTCTTGGTCGGGCCAGAGTTGATTCAGCAGACGACCGAGAAGGTGAAACAGATAAAAGACAGAATGAAAGCTTCTCAGAGTCGGCAGAAATCTTATGCAGATCAGAGGAGAAAACCCTTGGAGTTTACAGTAGGAGATCATGTGTTCATGAGAGTGACACTGACCAAGGGTGTAGGATGAGCTATCAGATCAAAGAAGCTATCTCCTAAGTTCGTCGGGCCATATCAGATCTTGAGGAGGATCGGTCTAGTGGCTTACGAGATTGCTCTACCTCCTCAGTTAGCGAATCTGCATAATGTCTTTCATGTATCATAGCTGAAGAAGTACATGGCAGACCCTAGTCACGTACTGGAAGTGGACGATGTGCAGATCAAGGACGACTTGTCTTTTGAAGCGAAACCAGTTAGGATTGACGATCGCCAGAGTAAGCAGCTCAGAGGCAAGACCATCAACATGGTGAAGGTGGTGTGGGATGACCGATCAGGGGATTCAACTTGGGAGTTAGAAGAAACCATGAGAGAAGCCTATCCATACCTCTTTCCCTTGTAATTCAATTTTCGAGGACGAAAATTTTTCTTGTTGGGGAGAATGTAAGGACCTAGAAAATTTTATTGGAATGAAAGTGATATATTTTAAGTGAATTCTAAGTATGTTTTTATTTAAAATATAAAGGAAGGAAAGTGTAGCTTAGAACTCTACGAGATCGCCGTTGTTGAAGACAGAGGCGATCTCTGACTTCTCTGGTACATAATCGCTAATCGCCTATGGTGTACATGATCGCCGAAAGTGCACTTAGTATGTGGTCAAGATGCTAGATCAACCATAGTGGGTTCCAAAAACCACGCGTATCAAGGTGTGGGTTGAGCCTTAGATACGCTGTGCATGCGAAGCTCTATGCTTGAGCATAAGAAATCGTCCTTAGTGTTGCATGCATGGGCGCACGAGGAGTAGTGCTGATCCATTCTTGGAAATGTGAAGCTACCGACGTCACCAAGCCATGTGGAGGTGATACCTTGGACGTAACATAGTGGGATGAAGAACCTTCAGCAAGGCGTGGCGATGTGTAATCAGTCATCGCCGGGATGAGAGGCACATCAGTCATCGCCGGTATGAGAGGCATCAGTGGATGGTGGATGGTCATCGCGCGACCAGGCATCGGTGGATGGTGAAGGGTCATCGCGCGACCAGGCATCGGTGGATGGTGGATGGTCATCGCGCGACCAGGCATCGGTGGATCTTGTTTCACACAGATAAGGTAGGACCCAGGCTCCCAGCATGAGCGTCTTGCATGCACGACACGTAGTCAGGGAGAGTGCTTCAGAACAGTGGCTCCAGAGAGTTGGTATGGAAAGTGACCCAGAGTTGGTGTACGCAGAGACCCACGTGGCATTACTGTTAGAGGAAATGTACATGCAAGCTTCCCTGCAGAGTGGGTGGTGGCAGCGGCATTCCTGGGAAGGGTGGCTTAAGTTCAAACTTCAGCATGGATAGGCAAGGTTGGAACGCTGCTTGAGTAGAGAGAAATTGAGTGAGTTGGCTTTAGCTCCTATTTCTTCCCTCTCCTTCTCCATACGTTCAGACGTCCTAGCGCACCAGTTGGCTATCGGCGACTACCATAGAGCACCTGGGAGGTTCTCTGCAAGTTCTCCAAACCGGACACTAAAACAGAGTAAGTCGTTTCGCTCTGTTCTTCGAGTCGATCCTGCACTTGAGAGGGTTGCCTCTGCATAGGCATTGCATGCAGCTCTCTTGGCTTCAGGAATCGTCTCTGTTAACGTAGAAATGAGTGGTATAGCTAGTTTTGTGACTAAGGCTCCATGGTGCAGGTTAAGGCATCCTTGAATCTCATTGGGTTGGAGCTCTTAGTGAAGTTTACGCTAGTCCAGGTAAGGGAAGCTAGCTTTATTTTCAAGAAAACCTTAAGCTAGAAGATTTTGATGTTGGGCGACGTGGTCGCCGGTTTCAAATGTTATTGCATAATCCCCTGTTTTTGGACGTGATCGCCGGTTTTAATGTTGATTTCGAACTCCCCTGTCTTAGTGTCGTTGAAACTGTTTGAGATTGAAATGTGAAATGCATGTGATATTCGAAAATCTGAACCTTGGAATGATTGTTGCTGTGATTGGAATCGTTCATTTAAGTGTTATATGATGTGTTGAATGTTGTGAATGTGGGATCAAGGCATAGTATTTTCAGGAAAGAAAATACCGTGTAAGATTGTGTAGAATGTGCATTGATCGGTGATTTCTATAATGAAATATCCTGACTCTCCTGATATAATGGAATCATATAGATGAAGTTATTCAGGCGTTGAGAGTCGATGGAGGTTCATATGTATGGGTAAGTGGTTTGAAAGATAACTACTTGACCTGTTGTATGGATTAACCCTGTCATACTAGGAGAGTGATGAGATTGAGATTGAGATTATGTTTATGCGCATAGCTGTGGGAACTTTACAGCAATGTAGTATGACAGGTGCAGATCTCTGAGTCTAATCAATGCACGAGTCTTCCGGAAGTAGTGTCAAGTGTCTATGTGTGATGAGTCAGTGGAAGTCTGACGTGAGAAATGAGAAATATTGAAATTTGATAGACACTTGAGGAGATTGTAAAATGTGTGATTTCTTGAGGGATTTTATGTGGGTGTTTTAAATCTGTTTTTTTTTTTGTTTAAAATATATAGCTTACCCCGTGTCTTTGTTCTGTGGCTGTTTTCTTAAACCTATGATGATCGTGTATAATTTACATGGGAGCAGATGATGTTGCAGGAAGTAGAGCTCCTCAGTGAGTGGCCGCCAGAAAGAGATCACCTGTTTTTCTTTTTATGCTGTACTTAGGATTTATTTTGAAACACTTGATGGAGATGTATTAAAGCCCCTATAAGAGGGATGTTTCTCTTTGAAGATACAATGTATGGGATCATGTATTTTCATTATATATACATATGTTAATTTTATAAATTAATGTTTTACGTTTATTCTAGTATATCAATATGAAAAGGAATTGAGGGGCGTTACAATATTAAATAAGTTAATTGTATTTGTAGTGGCCAGACCTCGGATGTTGGCACGTGAGTGAGAGGTCGGCACAGGAGAGGTCGGCATGGTAGGGCCCATAGAATTACACGTGTCAAGGTGCAAAACCAGATTCATAGATACACCATGCATGCAGGATGTGTTCAAGACGTAAGGTTCTGACACAATAGAATTATCCTCAAAAACGCATGGGAGGCACGTGAAGGTTTTAAGGCACGTGAGATATTAAGTTATTAGACAAGTTTGGGTTGGCGGCGCTAGGGTAGGCACTAAAACCCTAGTGGCCACACCTTAAGTTATGTACTCCAGGAAAGGAATATTGCCACGGGAGTTGCACTCTATGAAAGGAAGGTTGCCACGAGATTGCACTAAGATTGTGCGTTAGAATCCCAAAAAGGTAACCCTAAATTCGCTAGAGGCAACACTTGGACGGGAGCATGTATGCAGCAGGTAACCTAAAACATCTATATAATGGGGTAACGCCTAAGGTAAAGACAGGTTCACACATAGACACAGTTCTTTGCAAGCTTAGAGTTTCTTACACACTCTTGGCTTGAGATATCTTAGTTGTTTGATGTTTCTTGCCTTATACTGACTTGAGCATCGAAGTGCAATCATAGGTAGGGCCCCTCTGTTCCAACGGAGCCACGTTTGGAGAACCACCAAGAGATAGGAGGAACCGCCGTCAGCCTCAGAGTCAACGACGACTGAGTCAACCGGCGAGAATATTTGGCGCCCACCGTGGGGTCGGATAAAACTAGGTCCCATCCACAATTGTGATCTGTACAATCAAGCGACATGAGGAGTACAAGGCAAGGCGACACTGGAAGGGATGAGGGTGATCAAGCCGCAACCATCCAGGAACTCATGCAGACCATCCGCAACCTTCAATAGGCATTTGCGGCGTCTACTGCCATCCAAGATCAGTTTAGGACAGACCTAAACGAGTCGTTGGCTGCAAATGAAGATACGCAAGGCCAATGAGGAGTTGAGGAGAGGGATAGGAGGAGAACGTGCAGCAGCGGATCCAGGGGTGCCACCTCCAGCCAGGGTTCTCCCCATGCCTTTCTCTCAAGAGATCATGGAGACAGTCATACCAGCGTCCTTCGTGATCCCAAAGATCACCTTCACAGGGGTCAAGGATCCAGAGGCCCACATAACGGCCTTCCACACTTAGATGATGATCTCTGGAGGTACAGACACTATGCACTGTAAGTTACTTATGGGTACTTTTGTAGGTACGGCCTTGAAATGGTTCATCGGACTCCCAGATGGACACATCACGTCTTTTGGCCAGTTCACAAAGTTGTTCAAGAAACAGTTCATCGTCAATCGTGCGCGCCCACCTATCGCGTTCGATCTCTTCGACGTGAGGCAGTTCCAGGAAGAACCACTGAAAGACTTCCTAAATCGGTTTGGGGCACTTGTGGTCAGACTGCAGACCAAAGATGAGGTCATAATCGTGCATGCGTTTGAAAGGGGAATCCTTCCAGGACCCTTTAGTGACGCGCTGATACCACGCCCGCCAAAGACGTTTGATGAGATCCAATGCCGCGCTGTGGCACACATTACTGCGGAGGAGCGTGTGGTGGAGAAGCGTGCCAGGGTAGAATCGCCCAAACCTCATGCACCAGGGCGCAGTCAGCCCTTGAGGGTACATGAGACCACCACAAGGAAGAAGGCCAAAGTAGCACCATACGAGCCAAGGAAGCCTAAGCCCGCGAGGCACAGTTTCAGAATAGAGCTCAAGGAGTTGATAGCCATCCCCGAGGTGGCGAACAGGTTGAAATTTCCCCCGAAATCTAACAAGAAGTTGGGACCACACAAGAACAAGTGGTGTGACTTCCACCAAGCACATGGTCACACCTTGAGCAATTGCCTCTCTTTGGGGTATCAGATAGACGACCTTGTAAGAAGTGGGTTTCTGACGACTTATTTGCAGCAACCTTAGGGAAACTTTGCATTGACTGCCCCTGCAGTGGACCAAGGGCATGAGGTACCCATCCATGGTAAAATCAACACCATCTTCGGGAGTTTCTCGGGCGGAGGGTGCACCGCTTCCCAGTGGAAGAAGTACACCAGAGAGGTAATGGCTATTGGGGAGGCGGAGCTCGACCGATTCCCCGAGCCTGACCTCACCTTTACAAAGGCGGATCGGGCAGATGTGGTCCCACATGACAATGAACCCATAGTAATTTCAGTTGTGACTATGGGAAGGAAGGTGCACCGGATCCTGGTCGACCAGGGGAGCTCAACAGATGTGATGTTTTGGCACGACCTTCAATAAACTATAGTTATCCCCCGACCATTTGATACCTTATGACGGATGTTTGTACGAATTTGTAGGAGATCAGGTCGAGGTCAGGGGCTACATCGAATTAAGAACTACGTTCACGGATGACAAGGCGTCTCGTACAATTAACATCAGGTACCTTGTAGTTAATGCGCCTTCCGCCTATAACATTCTTTTGGGTAGGCCTGCTTTGAACAGGTTAGGAGCAGTACCTTCATCAAGGCACATGAAGTTAAAGCTCCCCTCTCTTGATGGTGCGGTAATAACCATGAAGTTAGACTAGAAGACGGCTAGAAAGTTCTACGAGGACAACCTCAAAACCAAGAAAGGCGTATGTACAGTGACCACCGAGGCGCCTAGGGACAAGGAGCACGTCCGCATAGAGATCACCCTAGACAGATGTGCCAAGCCCGTAGAGGAGGTCGTGGAACGAGAGGTCGGGGGTAAGCACTTCAAGCTTGGTAAGTCTTTGAGCCAAGAAGCGCAGGACTAGGTCACTGAGGTTTTGGCCCGACATCTGGATGCCTTTGCATGGACTGCCTCAGACATGCCAGGGATAGACCCTAATTTCTTGTGCCACCGTCTCACCATGAACCCCCAGGTTAGACCTGTTTGTCAGAGACGGAGGAAGTTTAATGAAGAGAGGCGGTAGGTCATCAGGCAGGAGACCCAGAAGTTGTTGGAAGCCGGTCACATAAGGGAGATCCAGTACCCTAAGTGGTTGGCCAACGTGGTGCTGGTAAAGAAGGCTAACGGCAAGTGGAGAATGTGCGTCGACTTCACTGATTTGAACAAGGCCTGCCCCAAGGACTCATACCCGCTTCCCAGCATTGACGCCTTGGTGGACAGCACCTCAGGATGCAAACTCCATAGCTTTTTGGATATGTTTTCTGGATACAACCAGATACGAATGCACCCCAGAGACGAATGCAAGACAGCATTCATGACAGAGCACTCTAGTTATTGCTACAAGGTGATGCCCTTTGGTTTGAAAAATGTAGGAGCCACGTACCAGAGGCTGATGGACAGAATACTCGCCCCTATGGTTGGGCAAAACGTGCAGGCATATGTAGACGACATGGTCGTCACCTCTCAGGAGAAAGACCAGCATGTGGCTAACCTTGAGGAACTCTTCAGTACCATCTCCAGGTATAATCTCAAGTTAAACCCGGAAAAATGTGTGTTTGGGGTAGAAGCAGGAAAGTTCTTGGGGTTCTTGCAGACTAAACGCGGAATAGAGGCCAACCCAAAGAAGTGCGCAACCATAGTGAAGATGAGGAGTCCGGCTTCCGTGAAAGAGGTACAGCAGCTGACAGGTCAGCAAGCCGCCCTATCACATTTTGTTTCCACAGGGGGGAGAAGGGGTACCCTTACTTCTAGTGTTTGAAAAGGAACAACAGGTTCGTATGGACTGCTGAGTGTGAGAAGTCTTTCCTCGAGTTAAAAGAGTATCTAGCCAGTCCTCCAGTGTTACGCAAGCCGTAGCCGAGTCTCCCACTTCGTTTATACTTCGCAATCACAGAAAGGGCGATCAGCTCGGTCCTCGTCCAGGAACAAGAACAAGTGCAGAGACCAATATATTTTGTCAGCAAGGTCTTGCAGGGGCCCGAGGCACGTTATCAGGCCATCGAGAAGGCGGCACTAGCTGTGGTGTTCTCACCAAGGAGGATCCGTCACTATTTCCACAGCTTCACCATCATTGTGATGACGGACCTCCCCATTCGAAAGGTCCTGCAGAAACCAGATGTTGTAGGAAGAATGGTTCATTGGGCAGTAGAACTATCTGAGTTTGATGTGCAGTATGAACCGCGAGGGCCCATCAAGAGTCAGGTTTATGCAGATTTTGTGGCAGAGCTCTCCGTAGAGGCCACTCAGCAGGGAGAGGCAGGTTTCAAGTGGGTCCTCTCAGTGGATGGATCATCAAACCAGCAGGGTAGTGGCGCTGGAGTGATCTTGGAAGGACCAAGAGGTGTCCTTATAGAGCAGGCCCTGAGTTTTGCCTTCAAAGCAAGTAACAACCAAGCAGAATACGAGGCTTTGATCATAGGGATGCTGCTAATGAAGGAGATGGGTTCAGAATGTTTGCTGGCCAAGAGCGATTTTCTGTTGATCACGGGGCAAGTAACAGGTGAATACCAGGCCAAGGATCCGCAGATGGCCGCTTACCTCGAGTACGTAGAGCTCTTGAAGAGGACCTTTGTTGAGTTCAAGTTGTTGCATGTCCCTCGAGAGCAGAATGCCAAAGCTGACTTACTGGCAAAGCTCGCAGCTCAGGCAAGGGGGGCAGGTAGAGGACAGTCATTCAGAAGACTCTGAGAGCACCTCAAACAGCCACAGAAGGTGGCACAGACGTACATATGATGATAAATGTCTCAGATGCAGGGACAAGAAGCCATATGTCCCTTACCCAGGAGACGTTAAAGACGCCTCGCATAAGCTCGTATGGTCCGCCAGGGGAGAGGTCGACACAGGTGCATTTGGTTGAAGAAGGGCAAACATGGTTGATGCCCTACAAATGATACCTTGCTAAAGGGACAATTCCCATGGACCCAGCAGAGGCCAGGATCATAAAGAAAAATGTAGCCCGCTACACTTTGATCGACGGTAGTTTGTTTAGGCATGGTTACACCCACCTTATCTTGACTTGTGTAAGTGGGGCATAGTGCACCCGCATCATCGCTGAGCTCCATGAAGGCATATGTGGAAATCACATCGGTGACCGAGCTCTATCGGCCAAGGCCGTTCGGGCAGGGTATTATTGACCAACGTGAGAGAAGATTGCATAAGGTACGCACAACGGTGTAAAAAATGCCAACAGCATGCAGATTGGCATAACGCAACCCTAGAAGAGCTGAGATCCCTCCATAGTCCATGGCCTTTCCATACCTGGGGAATCGATATTCTGGGACCATTTCCCTTGGCAATCAGACAGATGAAATACCTCGTGGTGGCCATCGAATATTTTACTAAATGGATCGAGGCTGAACCAGTAGCGCAGATCACGGCACACAAAGTCCAGCACTTGGTGTGGAAAAATATCGTATGTTGTTTTGGAATACCAAAGCATTTGGTGTCGGACAATGGCACCCAGTTTGCAAGCCAGCAGCTGGGAAAAATGTGCACGGAGCTCGGCATCAAACAGGTTTTTGCATCAGTCAAGCACCCTCAAACCAATGGGCAGGTCGAATCAGCTAACAGAGTCTTACTAAGGGGTTTGAAAAGAAGACTGGAAAAGGCTAAGGGGACTTGGGTAGAGGAGGTTCCCAAGATTGTGTGGGCGTATCATACCACCCCGCAGTCCACTAGTAGGGAAACACCCTTTAGACTGGTATATGGGTCAGACGCCATGATCCCAGTAGAAATTCAGGAGAGCTCGCCATGCTTCCAGAACTTTGTGGCTGAGGAATCTAATGAAGAAAGAAGGGTAAACTTAGATCTACTGGACGAGGTCAAAGAAGAAGCCCGCATCAGGTCTGAAGCTTTAAAAAGGAGGGTGGAATACCAGTACAAGTCTAAGCTGAAACCTCGACAGTTCTAGGTAGCAGACTTGGTGATGCGAAAGGCCCACCCATACTAGTTAGAAAACAAGTTATCTCCCAAGTGGACTGGCCTCTTTCGTGTAACCGAGGCCCTTGGGAATGGAGCATACAGGTTGGAGACCCTAGAAGGTGGGACTATCCCACGAACATGGAACACTGCCAACCTCAAGTTTTATTTCAGTTAATTACTTTGTGATTTTATTTTAGCTAATTACTTTGTATTCAACTCAGTTGTATTATTCAGGGAAGGGGACACTCTTTTTCCCTACGGGGTGTTTTAACAAGGTCACCCAATAAAAGAAAAGAATTGAGAAAGATATATTTGTGTTGTACACCATGAGAAGTCCTTCGTGGCCTAAGCGGCCAAGGTTGAGGAATGTAAGCAAACCTCTCCTACCTTGTTAAAGAAAGAGGGAGAATAGTATGGTTCCAAGAGAAGTCCTTCGTGGCCTAAGCAACCAAGATTGAGGCACGTAAGTGAACCTCTCCTACCTTGTTAAAGAAAGGGGGAGAATAGTATGGTTCCAAGAGAAGTCCTCCGTGGCCTAGACAGCCAAGGTAGAGGCAATGACGTCTTCCTTGGCTTATTAGTCGAGGTCGATAAAGAGGAGGTCTTCCTTGGCTTGTCAGTCGAGGTCGACAGAGATTAGGTCTTCCTTAGCTTATCTGTCGAGGTCGACAGAGATGATGTCTTCCTTGGCTTATCAGTTGAGGTCGACAAAGACTAGGTCTTCCTTGGTTTATCAGTTGAGGTCAACAAAGATAAGTTTTTCTCTGGCATGTCAACCAAGGTCGAAAAAGACGATTGGTGTAAGGACCTGAAAAATTAAATTGGAATAAAAGAGTTATATTTTAAATGAATTCTAAGTATGTTTTTATTTAGAATAGAAAGGGAGGAAAAAGTTAAGTTTAGAAGGCTACGAGGTCGCCGGTCGCCTGCTACACATGAGCGCCAGGTGGACGTCGCGCGGGCGCGAGAAGCGAGAAGCATGCAGGCATCGCGCGGGCGCGAGAGGCATGCAGGCATCGCGCGGGCGTGAGAGGCATGCAGGCATCGCGCGGGTGCGAGAGGCATGCAGGCATCGCGCGGGCGTGAGAGGCATGCAGGCATCGCGCGGGCGCGAGAGGCATGCAGGCATCGCGCGGGCGTGAGAGGCATGCAGGCATCGCGCGGGCGCGAGAGGCATGCGGACATCGCGCGGGCGCGAGGCACGCGGGCATTGCCAGGGCGCGAGGCATGTGAACGTGGCCAAGGCGCGAGAGTTATGAGGGCGTCGCCAGGGAAGACATCGGTTGTCTCCCAGAGGAAGACATCGGTCGTCTTCCAGGGCGAAGGGGACATCGGTTGTTCGCCAGGATGAGTCAGCAGTGGAAAGTTATCGCGCGACGTCGAGTTTCACACCGAGAAGGTAAGGCCTAGACTCCCAGCATGAAGCGTAGTGCACGCACGCCACGTAGACAAAAAGGGTGGTTCAGAATAGTGACATCAGAATGTTGGCATGCGCGGGAGACACTCGCGGTCGTACTGTTCAGAGCAGTGGCTGGCATGCACAAGCGACAACAGTGGCAGTACTGTTCAGAGCAGTGGTTGGCATGCACCAGAGACAACAGTGGTCGTACTGTTCAGGGCAGTGGTTCTCAGACTTCTCTGCAGAGTGGGTGGTGGCAGCTGCTTTTGGTGGATAAGTTGGTTTAAGATGCAGTAAACCCACTGCTGAGAGGAAGAAACGTTGCAGCCTTCAAGAGCGAAAGAGTGAGTTACCTCCCTTCTCCTCCAGTTGCCTCCTTCGCGCTGGGATTCTAGCACCTTCACACGAGAGTACGACGAGCGACAGCCACCATTAGAGCACCTGGGCAGTCCTCTGCAAGTCCTTCAACCAGACGCAAAAACAGAGCCAAGGCGTTCTTCAAGCTTTGTTGGGTTTCGGAACTCTAGGTGTTTGCGCAAGTCCAGGTAAGGGAAGCTAGACTTCATTTTCAATACAAGTCATAGTTTAACTATTTTCTGAAGTGAGGGCGACGTGGTCGCCGGTTTTCGTTTTCATCTTCGTGAATGCTCTGTTTCTATGTGTTTGGGCGACGTGGTCGCCGGTTTTAAGTGCAGACTTTGAAATACTCTGTTTTTGATCTAGATCGCCGGTTTTTGGCGTTGTTTTGCGAAACTCCCTGTTTTTGGTGTTGCCTTGAAACAATTGAGATTTAAAGGAGATATTTGAAAATAAGAACCTTGGATCGAGTTTTGCTGTGATTGAAATCATTCCTTTAAGTGTTGGGTGATGTTTTGAATGTCGTGAATGTGGGATCAAGACATAGTATTTTCAGGAAAGGAAATACCGTGTTGAGATTTGGTTATGAAGTGTCTTGATCTGTGAGTATCCTGTGAATGAGGCGATCCTGACTCTGCTGAGATAATGGAATCATATAGAGGAAGTTATTCAGTTGGTGAGAGTCGAAGGAGGTTCATATGAATGGGTGAGTCGTGTGAAAAAGAACGAGCTCGGCCTGTTATATGGATTAACCCTGTCATACTGTGAAAGTGATGATATTGAGATTATGGTTATGTGCACAGCTGTGGGAACTTTACAGCAATGAAGTATGACAGGTGCAGGTCTCTGGATGCTAAGTTCAATGCATGAGTCTTCCGGAAGTAGTGTCAAGTGTCTTGCATGGTGAGTCAGTGGAAGTCTGACGTGAGAAATGAGAAACATCTTTGAATTGATAGACACTTGATGGAATTTTGTGATTTTAACGACCTTTGAGGAATCTGTGCAATATGTGTTTTAATTGATGGTTTACGTGGGTGTCTTTAATTTGTTTTATCTTGATTTTAAAGTTTCATATCTAAGTTCTCTTTAAAAATATCTAGCTTACCCTTTATTTTGTATTGCTCTGTGGCTGTTTTCTCTTAAAAACTGTGATGATCGTGTATTTTACACGGGAGCAGATGATCTTCCAGGGAGTAGAGCTCCTCAGTGAGTGGTCGCCGGAAGGAGATCGCCTATTTCCGTCTCTATCGGGTGATCGCCTGTTTTTCTGTCCTGATAGCAGATCGGCTGTTTTGGGCCTTCTGTTACAGATCGCCGGTTCATGAATGGAGATCGCCGTTCTTGTTGTATTTGGTTGAATTTCGTTTTAAATTTTGAAAACATTTGACCTGGTCATGTATTTAACTCCCTAAGAGGAGCAACTTCATTTCTTATATATATAATATCATGTACTCTTCAATATTATTTGTTTACCTTTATTTTCATTATACATGTATGTATGGTTTTATTTTGCGGGATGTTACATTAATGGTATCAGAGCAGTTCGTCCTTAGGATGACCTGAGGGCTGTGGATCCATTGTGTTTCTTCTGCTCATGAAATTTATTTGAGTTTAAAATAACAACTATAGTGAAAAGTTTTCAAACGTTTTTGTATTGAGATTTTGTGTGTGCTTTGGTGAATATATGTTATAACTGAAAATCTTAGTATTAAGAATGAGAAGGTCCTGATAAAGTAGTGAGGGTGCACACTCATAACTGGATCGAGATGAGTCTCAATCTTAATTCCAAAGGTTTGATGTTTAGCATATATATTGAATTCTGGTGTGAGCTATCTCATTCTCTTGAGTGTCTTTGTAATTGATTGAAAATGGTTGATTGGATTGGTGACTGCATACCAGTAGTTGAGCTGGTGTTATGCTTGATGTTATAAGCATTATGACTCTGTTGTTGAGCTCAAATTCTTAAATGATTTTGAGATGCTGACCTTTGTAAGGTCTATATGTTACCTCCTGAATGAATTGATTTCTTATCGATCTCATTCTTGTAGTTGTAGGGAATATAGAAACCTGTAGTTTCAACTCTAAAACGAAGAGAGATGGCACGTAGACCTTCTACCCCTCCCCAACCTTCTTCGGAGATGGGCCAGATCGCCAAGGCCATTGAGATGATGGCAACTGCCATCCAACAACAGAATGCAGCAATGGCTCAGAATCACCAAGCTGCGATGCACCACTGGGAGACTGCTCGGTCGGCTGAGACAGCCTCTCACGTTAGTCAACCTCAGGAACAGATGGGACTGACCGAGTTCCTCAGGCACAACCCACCTAAGTTCAGTGGGAACGCTACCCCTGATCAAGCAGATCAGTGGGTCAGGGGGTTAGAGAAAATCTTCAGGGCGACCTCCTGCCCTGAAGATAAGAAGCTGGTATTCGCCACATATCTTCTGTCTGGAGAAGCTGAGTTCTGGTGGATGGGAACTCAGCAGGTGATGGAAGCCCGAGAGGAAGTGATGGATTGGGAGAGCTTCAGGGTGAAGTTTCTGGAAAAGTACTTCCCAGATAGTGCAAGGTTTGCCAAGGAAGCTGAATTCCTCAGATTGGAGCAGGGAGAGATGTCAGTGAATGCTTATGCTGCTCGGTTTGAGTACCTCGCCCGGTTTTATACCCAAGCTACCTCCGAGGCTTGGAGGTGTAGGAAATTTGAAGAAGGACTGAGGCATGGGCTGAAGAGGACCATAGCCCCGATGTGCATCAGGGAATTTCACGCCTTAGTGGAGAAGACGAAGATGGTAGAGACTCTGGAAAAGGGTGATTCGCGGGTGATCAGGTCTCACCCAGGGGGTTCCTCCAGTGGGAAGGTAAAGGTTCAGCAGCAGCAGAATGAGCCTTATGCGAGACCTCCCCAGCATAGGGCAGGAGCAGCGCCGCCCCAGTTTCAGCAACAACAAACATGGAGACCCAGGTGTTTCACATGCCAAGAGATAGGACACATTTCTAGAGATTGTCCTAACAGAAAAAGGATGACTCAACCCGTGGGTTCCCAGCAGTTGAGGAACGAAGGCAGTCGACCTCCGGCAGCAGGGAGAGTGTTTGCCATGACTGGAGCGGAGGCATCTCAGTCAGGTAACTTAGTACAGAATGTTGCTCTATAGCTGGTAGATGCGTTAGAATTTTGTTTGATTTTGGAGCGACACACTCCTTTGTGTCAAGCCTGTGTGTAGCCGAGTTGGGCCTTCTAGTGAAGGAGTTACCGTTTGAAACTGTTGGTCTATACACCTGCATCAGGACAGGTGTTGACCTCTACAGTTTGCCCCGAATGTCCAGTGATAGTAGAGGGACGCAGATTCAAGGTGAACTTGATCTGCCTACCTCTTCAGGATCTGGATGTTATCCTGGGAATGGATTGGCTAGCTGCCAATCACGTTCTCGTAGTCTGTGGTAGTCAGAAGATAGCGTTTCTAGACCTCCAAGGGGCAGACGTGATATCTACACAGCGAGGGTGGTCGGTGTTGGAGGAAGGGGCGAGGTGCTTCGTGAATCCTAGCTCAGTTGGGAGTGAAGAATGAAGAGGACGTAAGTTGGATACCTGTGGTGAAAGATTTCATGGATGTAATTTCAGAAGAAATATCCGGATTACCTCCTAAGAGAGAAGTGGAGTTCTCTATTGATTTTGGTACCTGGGGCTGGACCAGTGTCAATGGCACCTTACAGGAGGGCTCCAGCCGAGTTGGAAGAGTTTACCTATAATAACGGCGATCATGCTGGCATTGGGATGGCAACGTATGAAGCTTTGTATGGAAGGAAATGCAGAACTCCTTTGTACTGGTACCAGGAAGC